>JAOXNO010000003.1:30449896-30469042 GCA_028565335.1 Limnodromus scolopaceus | reverse complement strand
GGCCTTGAACACTTCCAGGGATGGGGCATCCACAAGTTCCCTGGGCAACCTGTTCCAGTGTCTCACCACCCTCACAGTAAAGAATTTCTTTCTGGTATCTAATCTAAATCTCTTCTCTTCCAATTTAAAACCGTTGCCCCTTGTCCTGTCACTACACTTCCTGGTAAAGGGTCCCTCTCCGGCTCTTCTGTAGGCTCCCTTCAGATATTGATAGGCTGTTATAAGGTCTCCCTGGAGCCTTGACTCATCCCCCCATACTGCCCAGAGCTGCTGTAATCAGCAGCAGTGCAGAAAAAAATGATGGCTTTAGGGTAATTTTACCCTAAACAAGGCCCTGATCCTTCCAGTAACCCTACTGACCAGCACCTTTGTGCACATAACCAGCTGTCATGGCTGGGATGGGGTTGACTCTCTTGCTAGCAGGCGGTGTAGTGCTGTGTTTTGGGTTTGGGATGAGAATAGTGTTGGTAGCACACTGATGGTTTTGGTTGTTGCTGAGCAGTCAAGGAGTTCTCTGCCCCTCACACCACTCTGCCAGCGAGCAGGCCGGGGGCGCACAAAAAGTTGTGAGGAGACACAGCTGGGACAGCCGACCCCAACTGACCCAAGGGATATTCCATGCCATATGACATCATTCCCAGTATATAAAGGTGGAGAAGGAGGTGGGGGACATTTGGAGTTACAGCATTTGTCTTCCCAAGTCACCGTTATGTGTGATGGAGCTCTGCTTTCCTGGGGATGGCTGAACACCTACCCGCTGATGGGAAGCAGGGAATGAATTCCTTGGTTTTGCTTTGCTTCTATGCACCCCTTTTGCTCTACCTATTAAACTATTATTATCTCAGCCCATGAATTTTTTCTCACTTTTACTCTTCCCATTTTCTCCCCCATCCCACCTGGGGGGACCGAGTGAGGGGCTGCATGGTCCTAGTTGCTGGCTGGGGTTAAACCCCAACCCCAGCAACCGCCGCACACAGCCTTGCTGGCTCCCACGAGATTCACCCAAGTACTGGGAGCATCCACTGCTGCAGAGAAACCGGCAAGTGGACAACAGGCGTGAGCCTGAAACTCAATCAGCGCTCTCTAACCGAAGCCTTTTTGTGTTTGGCAGATTGGTTCAAGTGAGTAAAAACTACCGGTCGGTGATAAGAGCCTGTATGGAGGACATGCACCAGGCAGCTAGTAAGTTTGTTTCGCCTCTTACTGCAATAAAAGGAAATGCTATTTATGATTATAAAAGCAGCATTTCAATTGTAAGGTAATGCAACTACTGTAAAATAGCACACATAGATTTCAGTAATTACCAAGACTCCATTTCCATGAGGGAGATTTTCAAGTTGGTTTGTAAATCTGGTCTCAGAGATATTTTTTTTTCCACAGCATTTTAACTGATTTTCTGGGGACTTGGAGTGTGTGCAGTATTAGGGAAAACTGAGTCCAAATTAACAGCTTGCTCCCCTGCAAAAGTGGGAGATTTTACTCTTCCTTTTCATCTGTGCCCTGTGGCCATACCCAGATTTGCACAGGATTTATTAAAAAAAAAGTTGTAAAGTTTTGTATAAAAGTTAGCTTTGCCACACGTACACTCATTTAGGTCTGTGCTTGATGAGCGATCAGGTATTGTTGGCTTTATTTATGAGCCCCAAAAGGGCTGTGAAAGGTAAATACGTTGCTCTATGACTTTCCTTATTCTTCCCTCAGTCTCAACCCGGGACCCTGCCCTGCAGAGCCAGTACAGCACTCAGGTAACTGCAGCCGTGTCATACAGCCACAACTGAACACGAATCACCGGCCAGTAAATTCATCAGGACCAACACTGTGGCAGGAAGGCATTCTAGATTTAGCTCTGGCTTAGTATATTGGATGCGTTTCATGACCAAGAATAGATGGGAATAAATAGTTAGATCCTGTATTTATAAAATAATAAAAGGATGCCCAACATCTGGATTCACTGCCATTTCTTAAACATCTATTCAGTGTTATAGGTGTGGTGTTTTCTTGTCATCCTAAAGCCAGCTGGGGGCCAGGACTGAGCTTCACTGATTGCTATGGACAGCAGGGGTCTTTGTGTGGTTAAAAACCCTAACTGGAATAATTGCTAAATCTGAAACATTGCCCTGCTTTTTTTCAGGTTTCTATTCTCTCTGCGATGGAGCTGATCTGGAACCTGTGTGAGATTCTGTTTGTTGAAGCAGCTGCAGGTGAGCAGTGAACTGTCCTGACGTTAAGACAGAAGGGCTTTTTGGTTGCATATTTATTCATTTAAAATGTGTATAGCATCCATTTTGTCATATTTTAATATGTTTTAGAGATACGACAAGTATCAACAAACCTTTTAATATCTGTTCTGCCTCAGTAAACTTTCTTCATATTGAATTATGTCAAGCTACTAGATTTGCCTTCTACTTTTTCCCCTCGTGTAGTTCACTACAATTTAAATTGTCTTTTTAACAGAAAGGTAGTGAAGAAGAGGAATATCAAAAGTTGTTGCCAATTTATTTGACTTTTAAGCATAAACCCACCTTTAAGCATCGAATATGTTGATGCCAACTAACATCTACACATTCTCTGGTGCAACTCCTTTAGCTTTAGGATGCCATTTTGGAAGTCAGTTTGTTTACACCAGCATTTTAAAGTAGTAAATAATTTTTTAAGGAAATCAGATTATATAAACAAATACACTGCTTGCAGAGAGCCAGAATTCAGCAGAGAGATTCACAAACTGTAGATTACTTAATCTCAAGAAAAGTTAATCACCTAGTGCCAGATTTCCTCCTCATATTCAGTTAATAACAATGAGTTAACGGTAAATTAAACAGAAGCATTCTAGGTATCTTTTGTCATTGCAAGATCTATGATCTAACTCACCTGTGATTTCTTTGAGTAACTGGTTGGGGTTTTCTGCTGGTCGCTGTGTAAAATTTGCCACAGAGAAATCTGTCAGCCCCCTGGTGCTCCCACTGCCTGGCTACTTAAGGAATTCTGTTCCTTTTTAATTTGAGTGTGGCGTATAGAAATCCAACGGGTAAACCTCATCTAACACTTGTCAAGCCATTCAGGTTGGAAGCAAGTAAAATAGCAGTTTGGGAGCAAACAGTTGGGAACTAAAAGAATGAAATCTTCTCTGCACACAGCTGGTCCCCTGCTGCTTCGCCTCCTCGACTGGGTTCGACTTCATGTCTGTGATGTGGACAACATGGTCCGTGAAGTTCTGAGCAGTGAAAATCCATCGAAACATGAGCTCTTCTGGAACGTGGTGAGTATAGTCACCTCTAAGATTCTTAAACAAAGAGAATTTACTCCTGTGTGTTTTGCCTTCCTCCTCCCCACTCAACACTAGGCTACCTCTCAGAAACTAATAGCTGGGACACTGCTGCTGTCTGCCTAGATAGGTTGTGAGATGAAGCCATTCTGATGATCATCCGACCCTCATTCCCATCCTGATCCTTTCACTTCTGTGATCCATAGAGAACAAAACTTACACTGGATATTTGAATTAGCAGGGCCTGCAGTTTAAGCATTTTATGTACACTGAATTTGCCTGAATCACAAGTTTCGATTCCCTTCTGATGCTCCTCCTGGGTGTTTTGCAGCCTTGCCCAGTGCAGCGCTCACAGACCGGTGCCTTTTGCAGGTGGATGTCTTTGTGCTGCAAGGCCGGATGGATGAAGCGCGGCACCTGCTCTCCAAGGAAGCCAGCGCCAATCCCACCTCGGTGAACATGTACAGAATCTTGGATGACTTGATGAAGAAGATGCCTATGCCCAGCGTATGCATAAAGTAGATTTTTTTCATGCAGTTCCACTGGGAAAAGAGATCAGAGGGATGGCAGTATTAGGCCAGTCTGTTTCATCTCTGCTGTGGCTCCTGTAACTGCCTGTGGACCATTAAACCGCAGTCTTAATCTTTTACAGTAACAATACTTGTGTTCTTGACTTACTCAAAAGACCAACCATAGAAGCAAAAACCTGTTAGGTGACAAAATTACATAGTCAGATCATTTTTGCAGCAGGATACATTATCCAGTTGTCTGACACAGTTCCTGTTGAGAACTGTTTTCTTGTACAGAATATTCTCTTAAGATTTTTCCAGCAGGGTTTCCCCCTGTTGCAGTGATCCATTGCGGAGAAAAAACTGCAGCTGCATCACGGGAATCTCTCGTAGGCTCTCCTTTGCCTTAGTTAGGTGGGTGGAATAAGACACTTCAAATGCAACTGTAGGAAAAACTTGATGGCAGCCCCGTGTTTAGCTTTCTAGTATGAACAACTCTGAGTTCAGCCCAGGCGCCTGCTGTGATTTGACTTGGTGTTTCCTTTATTTCATGTATCTTCTCTCTGTTCAGCTTGGCAACACCCAGACACTGACTGAGATGGAGCTGAAGTGGCAGCACTGGCATGAAGAATGTCAGCGGTATCTACAGGATGGAACTTTTGCTTCCAATTCCCACATGGAATCCATCTGCAAGGTGTGTTTTTTGCTTGGAAGGAAGGAAACTGTGGGCAAGTGGATCCATCCTCAGGATGTATTTCAGGAGCCCTGTATAGCCATAAGTAACTGCAAGATGCTGGATTCATTAAATCAGGAGATTTCAGGCCAATCTTCTGTACTGTGTTCTTTGTTTTGCAACAGTCTTTGCAAGCCTGGGCAGATTGTGTTCTCTTTGTGTCCAAGGCCACAAGACTGATTAGGAAACTGGGCTCTGAGAAGGATCTTTGTCCTTAGTTATTTAATTTTTATTAAATTCTCGACTTTGCAAGGTTGAACTCTGAAGAGCTACAATGCAGCTGTGTACATTGCTGAATTTGTAGAAATACTCCTATGTTTTTCTCCCATTAGATCCTGCTGGGAGATGAGGATGCCATACTGGAGAAAAAGGAACTCATGACTACTTGGTACCACTTTCTGGTTACCCGACTGCTGTATTCCCGTCCGACTGTGAAGCCAATGGAACTGCGGTTTTATGCACAGGCAGGCAGTAGAATTATTTTTATATTCTTGACCTTTTCTTGCACACAAGGGTTACTGTACTTAAAGTAAGTTAAAGTTTGGGAGGGTTGACATCTTACAGCAGCTACATATGTACAGAGATGTTTCCTCTGTTAAAGAGGTTTCTTCGCCCTAGGTTTCCCGTACCAGAGTCTCTGGCAAAAATCCACACACACACACACACACACACACACACCCCGAAATAATTTGAGCGGGACAGCAGCAAGGACAGCTCGGGCTGGGTGCCTGAGAGAGGGACCCAGAACAAAGAAATTCCTGGGCAATTACACGCTTACGATCTCTTTGCATCCGCCCCTCACTCCTCAGCGCCTCACACCTGCCACCTGGTCCAAGGGTGGTTTATGGTCTGGGGTCTTCTTACTCCTCACTGGATTCTCCCTCTGTCACCAGGTGGCCGCTAACTGTTCTTATCTTGTCGGGTCACAGCCTGGGCTGACTGTAGTAGCTTCTTTATTTCCTGGTTTGTACCGGTCTCAGGGCCTTCCTTTGTGTAACTGAGTAGAAGTTCAAAACAAGTTCATATTATCTGGGTGAAAGTTCCCAGCTTGCGGCCTGAGGCTTCAGCAACTTCAGCTACTTATGCTGAGCTCTGTGTGAGTAATCTGCCACTGCGGCCTGACACTTGGTGATTAAGTGATTAATTTTATTTAAACCAAACCACTAATATTCCATATTCCTTTACAGTCCTCCCTTTTATTTTCATGTGAGTGTTTCTGCTAATACGCCAAGAACTCTTGAAGTCCTCCAAAGCGTGTGACTATTGCCCATAGTCTCTTACACAAAATTACTACAAATAAGAGGTGTAATAGAATCAAAGCTGACAGGATCACTGCCGGGTGGAGCCTGTGATTACAGATTGCTGTACCTGTTGGTGGCCACCCAAAAAGAGTTCACCGTCCTTCTTCACTCTTCCCAAGACATTATGTCTCTCTTCTGTATCGTGATGGACAGTAATTACAGTTTTTTTGGCCATCTTTTCAAACGTTTTAGCAGTTGACACAGGTGATCGCGCTGTAGCAGTTTCTTCACCAGTGTGAGATTCATTCTGACGGGGGAATTTGTAAGTGGACTGGGAGACCGATACAGTGAACAAATAATTATTGAAGACCCAGTCTCTTCACTGTCTAACGTTACCACACCTGTTTCCTGCAAATTGTTTTCTGGGTTTCCTTATGCTAAAATAAGAAAAAAATCTTTTTTGTTAATGTGTTCGGTCTCTATGACCTATTATTTCCCATAAAATAACCTAAACGAGGCTGCTACATCCAAACAAATGTCTTCCTTTCACCGTCTCACAACTCCTGCATTTATCATGTCTTGTAATCTCATTCCACAGTCTAGTATGGACCTGTTCCTGGGTGGAGAAAGCAGCCCTGAGCCTCTAGACACGATTTTAATGGCAGCCTTTGAATTTGAGATGCATCAAGTGATCAAGGAATGCAGGTTGAGTTTTAAGGTTTTTGATTCTCTAGTTCTACACTATTGCTTCTGTGTGCAGTCGTTCCCATAGTATTTGGGGTAGAGGCGCAGCCCACCTCATCATTCTTTCCAAGAATTTAGCAAGGATACATGAAGCAGGCAGCAATTAAAAGTGTTCCGTTAGGTCTGGGACATTGCAACCAGACGTTTTACTGTAATAGAGCTTCGGTATTGGGAAGAAATGCCTGTGGAAAACCTGACGCGTTCCTTGGCAGTGGTAGGCTTAGTTTTCTCTTTCTTTTATTTGCTAAAATACAGCATTGCCCTGAGCAACTGGTGGTTTGTGGCTCATCTGACTGACCTGCTGGATCACTGTAAACTCCTGCAATCTCACAATCTCTAGTAAGTATTTCTTTGCATTGATTATTGAGACACCGGCAGCAGGGATGGATGAATCCAGCATGTGGGTTTTGTTTGAAAAGGAGCACCTTGGGCATATACAGAGGATGGAGAGTAAAGGTGCTGCAGGTGCCTCTGGAGTTACAGGCAGCCCAGGTGCTCTAGAAGCAGCAGCAGTTGCTGACCTGATGAATTTGACCTGCTGTTCAGCAGTGCCTCAGTACAGTATCAGGATTTTTTTTTTTTAAATATAGAATTACAGAATGGTTTGGGTTGGAAGGGACCTTAAAGATCATCGAGTTCCACCCCCCTGCCCTGGGCAGGGACACCTCCCACCAGACCAAGTTGCTCAAAGCCCCGTCCAGCCTGGCCTTGAACCCCTCCAGGGATGGGGCATCCACAGCTTCTCTGGGCAACCTGGACCAAGTGTCTCACCACCTGTACAGTAAAGAATTTCTTCCTGAGATCTCATCTCAATCTCCCCTCTTCCAGTTTAAAACCATTACCCCTTGTCCTATTGCTCCACTCCCTGATGAAGAGTCCCTCCCCATCTCTCCTGTAGCCCCCTTCAGCTTACTGGAAGGCCATTACAAGGTCTCCCTGGAGCCTTCTCTTCTCCAGGCTGAAATATAATCAAGGGCCCAAAGGTTTGTGATTATTGAGAACAGTGAGAAACTCATCTAAAAAGAGTTTCTGTACTTATGTTCTGAATAAATTTTAAGTTCGAGCAATCAAATTTTGCTACCTGAATTCCCTTGAAGTTTCAGCTTCTTAAAGCACTTTCTCTCAGTTACATTCGTTAAGCGCTGTAAATATTTGGCAGGTCTCCCCAAGGAGGGGGCTCACCAGGGTGCTTAGGCCTGAGGTACAAAGCTTATTATGATAGTCCATGAGAAAACACGCTGCATAAATTACAAGTACTTGTGAAATAAAGTCAGCAGTTTTTTCCAATGATACGCAAATAATAATACCTGTTTCTGTTCTCTCTTCTCCACCAGTTTTGGTTCAAATATGCGTGAATTCCTTCTGCTAGAGTACGCCTCGGGACTCTTCTCCCATCACAGGTAACAACTTTTTTTTCTTACTCGGAGCACAGATTAACATCAAGGCAGCCAAAACAAATAACTACATGTTAGTGAAGTAAAAAGGCAAAACGTAGTGAACCCGCTGTTAGAATTTCAGCAAAGGTGTCCCTGAGGGATCGTACGACACCAGTGTGTTCCCTTTCCTGAATGAAAAAGCTGAGTACTAAGTTAATCAGCACTAACTGCTATTAATGCAGACTCGGATTCTCCTCGTGGCTTTACTGTTGTGCTTATTTAAGGTTTATATGATTGGAATTGATGACTTTTTTCCCCTCCCTCAGCCTGTGGCAGCTGGGGGTAGATTACTTTGACCACTGTCCAGAATACGGCAGGGTGTATTTGGAACTTCATATTGAACGGATACCCCTGAACACAGAACAGAAGGCCCTCAAAGTGCTGAGGATCTGCGAGCAGAGACAGATGCATGAACAAGGTGATTGATTCTTAAATAGATCTTGTAGTGATGCAAGTGAAACTACTGAAACTAATTCTTTCTCTCTTTCTCTTCTGTTTTCTCCTAAGTTCGTAGCATCTGTAAAATCATGGCCATGAAAGCTCTGCGGAATAATCGCTTGGGCTCTGCCCTGTCCTGGAGCATCAGAGCTAAGGATGCGGCTTTTGCTACGCTCATATCTGATCGGTGAGTCCGAGACAGCGGCTGCTCCAGCGGGGCGGAGGAAGGGGAGAGGCAGCCGCTCTGCCATGGTCCTGCCATGGTTGGGTTGGGATTGCCTTTCTCTCAGACCAAGAACCTGCTTCTGGACTAGAAAATGGCATTTTTTTGGTACCCTTATCTGCAGTACTGTAGCTGTTTTTCAGTGTTTTTTCATTTGTTCTTTGAGGGAGGGGGAATTATTACATTTCTTTCAACAGAAGGTGAAAGAAAACCATCACAGGAAGCAGCTCTGAAAAAAGCAGCATAGTGAAGGCTGTGACAAAACAGATGAAAGGCTTTTAGAATTGTTTTTGTTCCTGCTGCTTATCAACTTTTTTTACACAGCAGAAAAATAGAGCTTTTGTTATGATCTGGGAGTGTTATTTATGCATCCACCAGCCTCAGCTTCCTGTGCTCCTTTCTTCACCACAAAATCCAGAAGACTAAATAAAACGTCTGTTAAACGCATGTTACACCTGTTCATTGGCCACTCCCAGGAAAGGTTTTGATGCCTTCTGAAACCCTCACGGGAGGTTAAGATGGAACTTGGTTGTACAGTGAAGTTTTTCTGGGAGGGGATGAGGAGATGCAAAATGAATGTGGACAACATTCTCCCCTCTAAGCCTTTATTGTGTTTTCCTTCCTCCCTAGCTTCCTCAAGGACTATTGTGAGAGGGGATGCTTCTCTGACTTAGACCTCATTGACAATTTGGGACCCTCCATGCTGCTTAGTGACCGGCTGACATTTCTCGGTAAGAAGCATCTACAGTTTTCATTCTGATCTGTTATTTAGAACACAGTTAACTCCACAGCATTATTTGGATTTGTCTCTTCCTCCATCTGGCTACAGCCTGGTTCAGTGATGAGGGGAAAGCAAGTGACTGAAGGTGATTTGGGATGCAGCCCGCCTGCTACTGGGAGGCTGCGTTTCCAATTGCACTCACAGCAGGCGCCTGTTCCGCGCTGCTCTGAGCAGGACAGCCTTGAATTCTGCCACTCGTAGGTTTCCCCTTTCTTAGTCTGTTTCCAGACTGTGTCACTACGCAGAGAGACTCTGAAATATTAACAAACAAAATCTGGAAGACCTTAGGGGGCTTCCTTAAGAAGAGTAAACCACTGGTTTAAGTTATTTTGACAATGTGATGATTTTACTAACTTCATAAAGTTCTCCACAATCTCACCATCTTTTGCGGGCTCAGTGTGCCAATTTCCAGCTCAAACATGAGATCTCTCCTACCCTTTCACTGCAGCAGTTGTGCCAAATAACAGCGCAGGGCCTCCAGCTGGTTTCCTTCACACACCACGGCTTCCTTCTCCCAGCTGGCACCAACGCGGGCTGTGGTACCTGCCCATCTGGCTGCAGCTGCTCTGTGGCCTTTGATTAATGGAGCGAGGCAGGAAATTGAGCTAAAACGCACCCTTCTCTGGAGCCGTGGCAGTTGGAAGCCAGTTACTGGGGCCAAAAATCTAATAGGAACTCGGAATAGCTGTGGGCAATTGGACCCACTCCCTTCTGGCTGACACCAGCAGCTCTACAGCGAGGGCGATCCTGAATTCGATCTGGTCCCATTTGTCCAAGCTGCAACACTGGAACTCTGTTTCCTTCGTTTAAACCTTATCCTAAGGGAAGCCTAAAAGCTAACAGTGATTTACCAAACTGGTGATCCCTTTTATCTCTCTATGCACCCAGTGACCCTTGCATCTGCCCCAAAGATTTGTAGCTTAGTTGTGTTTATAAACCCTGTTTGTAAAGAAATTACATCCCTTTCTGCTTTTTATAAAAAGGCCTGGAAATATTTCTGCTTGTCTCTCCTTTGGAGGTTTTAGAAACATCAGGTGTATTTTTGCTGACAGCTTTCCCACGTCTCTGTCTTGAGCTCAAGCATTAGTCAGAGGTGAATGGGAATAGGAATTACTACTTCCAGTATTTTGACAGTTCAGTGGATATAAACAAAGCCACAGACTAAAACTCCCTTTCTTCCTCAGCCAGTTCTCATGTGCTGGACATCGACTGAACTTCATTCTTAACCAAAGCAGAACTTTCCACAGTAACAAAGATCTCAGTTTCCATATAAACAATCAGGAGGACAATGAAGCCTTTCAGGCCTCTTGATACTCTGCGATATCAAAAAGAACGTTCACCCTCTGCATCTCCCCTCCCGCTCCTGGTTTCCGCAGACACCGCTGGTCTCTGTAAGCCCACCCCACAGACACCCACCACCAGACCAGTACGAGTTAGCGAACGGGCTGGTTCAAACAGGAAACCTCGCCAGGAACAGGATTTTGGCTGCCTTTTTGGCCGGTCTCTGTCTGAACCTCTCGTCATGCATGAGATTCCCGTTTCCCCAGACTCTTTGGAGACTCATTTCAGGTGGGGGTGGTTCTACCACAGGCTTTATGGGAGCAAAGGCCCCCCTGCCCCCAGTAGCCCAGCTCTGACACCTTTTCCCCTTCACCAACACCCGTGTGCAGGGAAGTACCGGGAGTTCCACCGGCTGTATGGGGAGAAGCGGTTCTCTGAAGCTGCCAGGCTGCTTCTGATGCTGATGACGGCTCACATCGCTCCTTGCTCCTTCTGGATGACCCTGTTGACAGATGCCCTTCCCCTGCTGGAGCAGAAAGAGGTGAGCAGGCTGGTCACGCCACACAAAGAGCCCCTGACACCCTTTCTTCTCTTCCCGACAAGGTATCTCAAAGCCGTGACCCCTTTTCTTGCCCCCAGGTGGGGTCTTGCACTTCTAGTGCAAATGAACTGTTTGTGGCAGTTTCGGAATCGCACCGGTATCCAGGTGCCCTCTCGGTGGGAGCACACAGGAGGGGATAATCAACTCCACTTGGTTCCCTGCTTTTGGAAAACAGCAGTAGGACACACATCTGCTGATAATTTAAGCACACATTACATCCAGTTCCTGCTGGTACTTGGCTTGAAGACTGTTCTAGTGTGTTTCCTTCTCCTAAACCAATTTTCTGCTTTAAGATCCATCAAAAAAATGACAGTTTAGCAATTACAGACCCACGACTGGATAAAGCCCAGAGCTCCTGCCCTGACCTCGTAGCTGGCCCTGCTTCGCACAGGAGGTGGCACTAGAGACCGCCCAAAGTCACTTCCAGCCTGAATTGTCCTCTGATCCTGATTTAAAGGGTCTGTGGGAAGCATTCCCTTCCTCTCGGACTGTGTGATGTCCTTGAACTTGATAGTTTTCCGTAACTACTTTCATTTCCACAGGTGATATTCTCAGCAGAGCAGACTTACGAGTTGATGCGGTGCCTGGAGGACCTGACAGCACGGAAGTCGGATAAGCAGAAACTCCAGGTAGCTCCCGTTTTGAAGGCAACGGGATGAATCGGTGGGGCTGCAGGGAGGGTCGGGGAAAGCAAACTCTAAATTTATATTCCGTCATGGAGGCAGAGAAGAGGGAGAGGCCGAGTTCCCGAGGCTGGTACGTGTAGTTATTTTTAAAGGGCAGCCCAATGAGACATCATGAAGAGGTATTTAAGCACACACAAAGCCAGCAGAGGAGTAACGGCTGCTCCGCAGGGATTGGGCTGTGATGCTTTTCCAAGATAAGTCATTGCAAACAACCCAGGCAATGAGAACCTGAGCTGCTGCCATCTGACAGCTCGAGCTGTGAAACCTTCCAGGCGCAGAACGGGGAGCCGTTGGCTCCACATGCAGACCTCTGCGGCTGCCAGAAAAGAGGAGGCCTGGCGCTGCTCTTGTCTTCACCTAAAAAGTAGGAAATGTAGCTTTTGCTCTTCTCAGGGGTCCCTGTGACAGGTAAATACATCCACACTCTTCCTCTGAATGACCCGCATCCTTTCCTCCCAAAACTCAGAAAAAGCAGCTATCGCCAGCTCATTCCTGCCTGTAGCCACCTGACCCAAACTCTGCTCCCTTTTAGGGTGATGACGTCGAGACTACGAAAGTGGAAATGCTGAGACTTGCTCTTGCACGAAACCTTGCACGAGTCATCGTCAAGGAAGGCACGTTGGAAGGATCGTGAAGGCAGCAATATGTGATTTTACTCATCCTCTGTGGCTCACTGTACATAAACCTGACTGCTTTTCTAAGAATAAATGCCTTGTTTTGCATATTGCTTGGGGATTAGTTCTTGTCTTCCATAAACATAACTTTAAAAAAAAGAAACGTAACTTGTAAGAGGGAGCTGCATCACAACGTTTGTTCTGACTTGCTCTGGCAGCCTCCCCTGGTGAAGCAAAGCTCGTTACCAACGCAGCGTTACCTCAGATTGGTCAGCTGCTTTACCTCTAACACCCAGGACTGAAATTAAACCCACCTTTTAAACCACTGGGGTTTTAGAAAAGAGCAGCGTCTCCATTTTTGCTTAGTTTGGATGGTCTCGCGATGACGGGTTGAGTTTTGGGCTCTGCAGAAACAGCAGCAGTCTCCAGGAGCAGTCGTTAGTAAGGGCCATCCACAGAGCAAAGTAGGGAAAACAATTTATTTAACATGCAGCAGAACAAACGCATTTGAGATGTATGTACAGTTACGGCTGCTGGGTACGAAGCAGGAACCTCACCCTACAGACAAGGAACATTCATAGTTTAATTTCCAAAGCTTTTAACACTGCGTTGCCACGCAGCAGGACTGCAGCGCCTTCCCGTTTGGCTGCACGGCGCGGGCAGCGCGCTGCCGGTAACACCGAGACCAACGCCGTTCTGCCGGGAGCACGCGTGTGCTCCTCTGGCCTCCTCAAATCACAGTGAGAGTCACGTGTAGGCATCTAGAGCAGCGAAACCCGCTTCCTCGGACACCCCGCTGGCACCTACCCACCACCCCTGTGCTGACTGCATCTAAAGTGCTGGCAAGGACATGTCTGAGGCAGGAAGGATCACAGAATGGTTTGGGTTGGAAGGGACCTTAAAGATCATCGAGTTCCACCCCCCTGCCCTGGGCGGGGACACCTCCCACTAGACCTGGTTGCTCAAAGCCCCATCCAGCCTGGCCTTGAACGCTTCTTGACCAGTGTTGACCAGCCTGGTGTTGATCCCTTCCTTGTCCCTTATCCTTGATTTAAAACTGCTTTCTTTAAGGATCCAAACAACGTACCTGCCCCTCTCGCCTGCTTTCTATGTCAGGGAGCTGACAGGGCTGGGGTCTTCATCAGCTTCAGACCAGGAGTTACAGCAAGTTCCTTGGCCAAGCTTTGATTCCACCTTCAGGGGCTTCTACAACTGCCTGGGCCTCCCCGTAGGACCTCAGGCCTCCAAATCTGCTGAGTTTTTCACCTCTAGTGATTTTTACTTTGTAACACAGTAAGGAAAATTCAGCTATAAATAACTCCAAGCTGCATTTGCAGTGATGGGTTTCACAGCCACCGTTAATTCCAGCAGCACTTTCTCCTCTGGAGTTTCCTTCCTACAACAGGCAGGGGTCTCCTCCTGCCGATTTTCTCAGCGCTTGAGCCCACCGCTCCCGCTCGCAGTTTGGCAAGAGCTACCACTCGACAGCACGGCTAGAAATACTGAGCCTCGTGTCCAAGCACCTGCCCCATCTGTGTTCTGTCAATGGATGTTAAGAAACCCACCCCTGATAACTTAAAACAGTCTTGTCTCAAAGCTGGTTGAGGCGCTGCTCGAGACTGGAAGTCGGGAGGGAGAAGGAAGGGACTGCTGGAATCCAGTTCAAGTAATTTACATCCAATTTCTTTGAGGCTGTAGCTGGAGGGGTCAGCTCTTCTGCCCCCTCTGAGCGCAGAACGCTGGTGTCCAGCAGAACTGCTTTCCTCCTTGTGGAGACCATTGCACTTACCCACTGAGCAGAGGGAACAAATAGAACAGGGCATTAAACCCAGCACATGCATCGTCACAGCCCAGTGGAGCCTTCTTCCCTTTCACTGTCTGCTCTTTTCTATTTAAATATCCTACAGCTTTATTATTTACATCTTGTATGTCGTTGTACTCATCTCAATAAAACACAGTATTCGACTACATAATAATACTGCCCACGTGAGGGGACGCGAGAGGCCTCTCTCTCCTTATCCCTGGATTCAACCACTGCACCTGATTAGTGATTGTACAGACATTTCTGCGCTCCGGGTGCTGTCCTCCACCAACACCGACCGCTCCTTTCCACCCCCCTTTACCTCCTCGCTACGCGTTTCCTCTTTTCCCCACGCTATGGAATGCGATGAAGGCAGAAAAATAACCAGTGTAACCATTCGCATACAAAACTCGGCCCCCAGCTGCCCCAAACGGACACACCAGGGAGGCCGCTAGCAATATAAAATAAATACAGCAACTGAAGGTCCAGCAGCGTCGCACAGCACAGAGCCAGGGGCTGCTCTCCTCGGGAGGGAAGCAGCGGAGGGGAAGGGAGGGAGCAAAGCGCCATTTCAGTGTAAAAAAAAAAAACAAACCAAACCAAGCATTCCCTCACAGAGCCAGCGTTATTGCTCAACATGCTCAGCGGGTCCGTCTGGCACTGAGGAGGTAAAAGTCCGCCGGAGGGCACGGGTAAGGGCTCTGCGCTGAGGAAGCTCCCGGCGGCATCATCACCCCACCAGCCTGCAGGTATCTCTGGACAGCAGCACAGGAACACGTCAACCAAATCCCCTTCTGCTGACAGGTCTCCCCCTCAAAATACAATAACTTCAAGTTTAATAAAGTGGAAGATAGAACCAGATTCACCCAGAGGTCAAGATAAAAGCAGCCGGCACTGCCTGTCGCTGGCTGTCGCTCAGTTCATGCTTGGCATAAATGTCCCAGGACCCCTTCCACGTGGGGCAAAACATTCTGGACTAAAGCTACAAGCGGAGTGGTCAGGACATGTAAACAAAGCTGAACGTCACCAGTGGATAGCGTGTGCGTCCCTCCCCACCTCACATTCATTCCAGTCCTGCGGGATCCTTCCCTGGTCCTGTCACAGAGTCTCTGGCAGTGTCCTGAGGTCATAGGTTCCCCCACTGCTCTACTGGGGGAAACTGATCCACTTCGCCGACCTCTGTACTGGGCTGGTCTCCCAGCGTGAAGGTCAGTCTGTATCTCAGCCTCACTTTCTCCTGCAGGGAAGACAAAACCAAAGAGCAACGTGAGAACAGCTCCCGAACAAAACACCTCACTGTTACAGCTCCACAGAGCACACAAGCCTTCTGTTGCACTGTTGCACGTAGGAGGGGGGGGGAGTTCGTAGAGTAGTTCAGCTGTTTAGCAAACCCGAGTTATTTACCTTACGGTTTTTATACCACAAAAGCTTTATTGCTTAGCACGGAACAGCAGGAGAAAAGCAGGAATGACCTGTGATAACAGTTCGCACATCCGTGGCCAGCACCCACTGCTCAGCTGCTCTCCAGTGAGCCTGAAGAACGCTGCTGGAATAGTTCCACATGTTCAAAATTAAATTCCTCCTCTCACGGAGGAAGATTAAACAGTTCCTGCTCTTCAAAATTCCTAGTAAAATAGCAAGCAGGAGATGGAACCGGTCCTTCAGCGAGGGGATCTCCATATACCTCACAAAGTCTTTCAACAATCCACCAAACCCCTCTGACATTTATCCTTTTGGATCTCAAAGCTTTCCAGTGATACTTTAAGGACCCTTTTGCTGTAATTCTCAAGTAGTAACATCTAGACTTGTCAAATAATCAGGAAGTGCTTCAGCACACAGCTTTGAGCTTTATGGAGCCGGCTACTTCAATGAGTAACAACAGCTACTCAGGTGCTCCCAGCACGATCAGCAGCAAAGAAAGCATTAATCGGGTTGTTTCACCAGCCACAGGTACATGCCCAGAGACTAACGGAACAGACATGAACTGACATTTGTCTGTTGGTCCAGGTCTGTCAGGCTACAGCCTCAACACTGCAAAAGTATTTCTACAGCACCAGCTAATCTGACATCAATCTAATTATCACCAAAGCCAGGCACCTCCCGTGCATGAGGGAGTCAGACAAACTCCCGATACAGCTCTGATCGTTGCCCTTTAAAGCTGAGCCTTATCTGACTGTTGCTGGGAGAAACATACAGGTCCTGCTCATACTTTTCTTGCTGACGGTCTGTTGGAGAAGAAACTATGAACAGGCTCCCTCTAGCCCTGAACTGAAACACCAACATTGTGCACCACCACCTCCGGAGGGCACATTAGGAATAAACAGCTTTATCTGCTCAAACGTTTGGTCCAGCTCCCCTGTAGAATTCAGCTTACATCACACGTGTCTGACAAGGACAGGATAAACCCCACTGTCCCTCTCACCTTCGTAGGATTTGCCAGAAGCATGACTTGGGTGATGGCAGCAGGTGGCTGGATGGGATTGAATGGAGACAGCTCTGTGCCAGAGGGTGGTTGTAACTTCACTTTCATGGACTGCAAACGAAAAAGAAAGTGGAACCTCAGGGATTATCTCCTACCCTGGGGACAACAAAAGCCGCGCGCACAGGCTGGGGAGACAACAGCACACATCCAAACTGGAGAGATCAATCCACACGTGAGGATGAGGAAACAAGAGCCAGCCCGGCTTGTGCAATGTGATAGGAACAGGCAGACTGACAAGTCAACCCAGGGTAAGAGCACTGATCAGGTGAACACCAACAACACCTTCCCAAGTGCTCTTGTGCCAGAGGTTTTAATGTGAACACCTTCAGGACAGTAGGCAGATCGTAGCTGAGATTGGGCCAGTTTTCAAAACACAAAGCTGCCCATCCAAAATTATTTAGGTGCAGTAAGACTAGAACGGAAGATATTGACAGATCTAGGATGTCTGTTAGAAATTCTGATTCTAAAGACCTCAAGGGTGGCTCTGCCCATGTACCAGCCCTGCCATTGTGCTATCTGAGCCACCTTCATGAACAGACACAGCTGGATTGATCTCAGATAGCAAGAAAAACAGCACACTAACTACCTGCAATAGATAGTGTTCTATTTATCCTATTCAGTGCTTTCTGCCTCTGACAATCAGCTCTATGTTTTAGAAACAGGCAGAGCACAGCCTATAGACAGTCAGAACCAGAGCACAGCCTATAGAAAGGCACAACCAGGCTGTCTCAAGTCCTTAAGTCCATGCCCAGCCTTCCCAAAAGCCCGGTTTCATGTTGCTGTGGCTCTGAGCCACACGTCCCTACCTTGGGCACAGCAGCCTGCAGCACGATGTTCTTCACAGGAAGCGGTGCTGTGTTCAGCATGGAGACCACCACCACCAGCACATCCGACCTCCCCGGCGGGCACTCCCTGGCAAAGTGCAAGAGGATCCGGAATCCGTTCTTGTCGTAGGCTGTCACCGGGAGGGCACTGCCTGCCGCAGAGAGAGAGGGGACAGGAACACAGGTTTATGCTACAGAAGATGATCTGTAGCAGCATCAGGCAATCTGACTGCTCGTCTGGGACAGCTCATCCTTCCACTCTACTTCATAAGCTTTGTCAAGAAGCTTTGCTTTTAAGAAGTGTTCAGAGAGAGGTGGAAAACCTGAGATACTTACTGGGTTTAATGGATTCCAAGGGCACATGGACATTGGCCAAAGAAATTTCAGGTGCTTTCATGGGACTGCCTTGCTGCTGGAATGATGCCGGCTGGAAGAGAGGACTTCCTGAGCCAGCAGTGCAGCTGCTTGGGAAAGGAACCGGAGGGGCTCCAGGGGCAGTGGCTGGCAGCCCTGCGGGTGCTATTAACGGGGCAGAGGTGACAGCAGTTGGCAAAGTAACCCCAGGGAACACCGAGGGTGTCGCCATGCCTTGGGTGGCAGTCCTGGAACAGAGACAGAAAAAATACAGGAAATTGAGCTGAAAGTGAAGCAGGTGTTTCACCACAAACTCAGAGATAACAGCAGATCATGAGGACAGAGCAGGGCCCCAGAGCCAGACTGGAGTCTTGTTATGGTCTCGGGTAAGGAGAGCTACAAGGGAAGCAGTGGTGGTGGGGTCAGGCATCACTTCTCCAAGTCAAGAAGAAAGCAGTGTCCCACTTTTGCCAAGGTGGGCAAGACTAAGGTGGGCAAAGGGCTCTGTACCTCAGCAGCCTGTTCAACTTTACACCCTGCATTTGTACCAGGCAACAGAACAGTTGTTGTGCTCTACCCAGTAGTGCCTGCCTTTCCTTCCCAGAGCTGGGACCCTCGTATTAGTTTGTAAACTGAAACCCTCTGAGGGGAAAAATCCCAGTCACACATTTCTACCAAACCAGAGAGCTGAGGGTCTGCCACCGAACCCGACACTGCAGCAAGCTCTGCTTTCTCATTGCAAAAAACCAAAGCCCAGGACTTTTAGTTACCCTTTGGCTTCTTCAAGGAGTTGTCCCAATGCATCCATCTTATGATGTGACATATTGCTCCCCACAGATGAGCTGAAGTACCCAGGAGCAGCTGGAATAGTCTTAGGAGGCCCCGCAGGGGCAGCCGGTCCAGCAGAGAATACAAATGATGCCGCGTTTGGTACCGAGATGCTGGGAGCAGTCTGAGAGGCTGTGAAAGCAGAAGGCAGCGTCACCGACGTCCCACATGTGGTCTGTGACGTGGGATGGAGAAGAGGGGTCCCTGCAGGGTTGCAAGCGACAGTCACCATCTTCGGATTAAAGAAATCCAGGTCCAACTGGTCATTCTGAAAGAGAGGACAAGCAGATGCTCTCACTCACTGCTAC
>JAOXNO010000003.1:30426029-30449796 GCA_028565335.1 Limnodromus scolopaceus | reverse complement strand
TCTTCGGATTAAAGAAATCCAGGTCCAACTGGTCATTCTGAAAGAGAGGACAAGCAGATGCTCTCACTCACTGCTACCCCCTGTTGCAGAGATGGCACTGTTACAGAGGGAGATAGATTTACCGCAAAAACAGGTGCTGGGTGGCAAGCAGCAAAGTCTGTGGCCTATGTCAGGGCTACATCTGATCTGTAATTTAAGCAAAGGAAGTGCTAACATCATGGGGGTCAGATGGGAAACTGAGAAAGCCAGGTTTAGGGATATCTACTCTGTTCAGACACAGCTACCCCAGATTACAGGGCTAAGCCAAACTTCCCTTCAGGAACTGAGAGAAACTGTCCCTCTGCCTGTATGTGCCATCACATGTTTCTCCAAGGTGACTGAGTGTGTCCTGATACCTCCCACAACCCTTCCCTCCCCTTCCTCAGAGACCCTCCTTTGTACCTCAAACATGCTCCACTGGTTGTTTTCTGATGTCTCCTTTGCTGCTGTAGGGGCTGGGTCATTCAGGCCTGAAAGGAAAAATAACAAGTAGGTGACTGGGGGAGAAAGTGAGTCAGATGTCATCCCATGGCAATTGTTTCAGTACCATCAAACTACTTGATTCAGCTCTGCCAGAGCCCAAGAACCTGATGAAAGACTGAAAAGAGCTGCAAGCCTATGATTAGGAAAAGAGACTGACAGCAGCAGTAGGTGACAGCACCCCCTGCACACAGCTCTTCTAACCCTTCCTGACTTGCAGTGTCCTTGGCTGCTCAGATCTGGGCTCCACAGGCAGGCGTCCTGCAGGGTTCTGTACGCAACCCCTCTAAGGCACCTTGCTCTTTAGCACAGCCACAAAGTCAGGGGCGGAATACGTACAGAACTGCAGCTGGCATGTCCAGGCACCTACAGGTACCAGACTGCAATTACACTCAAGTTATTTCACTTGCAGCCTACCCTGGCAAGATCTGAGTTTTTAATACCGCCTCACTGACAAGGTCTTATATTCAGGATGATGCCAGGGAGCGTCCCCTGGACTTCTCTAGAAACCAAAGGCATCTCATGCTCCTTTCAGGCATGCTGTGTGTGCAGCCAGCCCTCAAACTGAGGGAAGAAAGCAGTCTTTGTTAGGGATGGACTGAGTAGCCCTTTTCTGGGCCTCTCTGTGTCTTACCTAAGCACAGAAGCTCCTCATCCAGGAGGGAGAGGGAGTTGGTCGTGCTGCTCTGCTGAGTGGCTGCAGCTTCCACCTGGCCAGAGGAACCGCTCCGCAACTGGGCAAAGGTCTGGGGAGGAGGTGGGAGAATGGGGATTTCTGCTGGGGCTACTGTGGGGGCTGGCGTCAGGGTGGTGGGTGGCACTGGAGGTGGTGGAGTGCTGGTGACGTCCAGTCCACCAAGGTCAATGAGGGTGTTGAGGTGACTTGTGGAGTTACTCCCTGCAGCGGACAGGAGAAGAGCACTACTAGGAAAGAAGGTAAAAGGCTCAGAGCAAACCCAATGTACAGCAGAAATTATCAGAGAGTTGGTTTAGATAACACAGATCCTCATTTAATCATAGGTTATGGCTCTTTGTAACAGAGGAAGCCCACATACTTTCCACCTAACCCTTTGCTGTCCACAAGCTACTTAAATCAACCCAGATACTTTGGAAATTTCTACCTGAAAATCAACATCTGCTCCAACCACTGCTCTTTCCCCAGTGCTTCTTGTAGGATAATTCTTAGTCTTTTCAAAATCCCTTCAGCTCAGGTGAGGCTTTGGGAGATCCTACAGAATTACAATAAGCAAAGGCTACCGAAGAGCCAGAGACCTGAGGAAAATTCATAGTGTCTGGATCTAGAATTCCCTTCATATTCAGGACAGTCTTGTCTCAATAAGGTGCTGTCAGGCAGCATTACTCATTCCTCTGCTGCTCTCCATTCAGAACGTGTAAGCGACTCCCAAATGGTACCTCTGCCACACACGTGTCCAGAGCTTTCAATGGTGAAACTGAAGTGTAAAGTGGGCGACTGGCCTAAATTCACAAATGCAATTGCTGGCAAAACCAGGACCCCTGGCCTGGCTCCCACTCTCTCCAGCACTTCAGGGCATGCTCTAGTGGCTGAGATTGTAGGGTTTTTTTTCCTGTGTGTGTGTGGTTGGACTCTGTGATCTCAGAGGTCCTTTCCAACCATGACGATTCTGTGATTCTATTGTCCTTTTGACAAAATTGTCCTCTTCTTACATGTCACCATTAATAAACAGGACAAATGTGGGGAAGAAAATGTATGAGAACTTGCAGCCACACAAACTGTTCAGATGCAGGTTTGATACTAATGTTATCAAAAGTTTTAATAATATAGAACAGGCATTGGAAAATGCAAAGCTACATCACTGTTGCTCATGTCCAGAATTGTCTATCCACTGCTTAGGAGCTGGTTTGTCCCCCTCTGGTTCACAAGATGTTGGCCACAGGAACAATCAATAGCCTACTTTACCCCAATTAATAGGAAACCCCATTGAAAAGACTTAGAATTGCAGGATTCAGAATTAAACAGTTGGCTTCCCAGGAACTCACCTTCCACTACAGACATCCCAGGGAGATCCACTTCACCATTGATCACTTGCCCCTCTATTATTTTTTTATAGGAATTTATCACACGGGATAAATTGTCACTGGCCTGCAGAATATCCCCTACATGCAAGAGAGACAAAAACAACCTCCAAGACTTTAGTAACTTTGCTCCCACCAATGCCAAGAGCACTCAGTTATCAACTAAATAATCAGCAAGAAAAAACATAATTATTTGGCCATGAGCTCCATTACTCTCTTTGCCATGCTTCTCTAAGCAACACCCTGACCTTTCTAGGTCCGTGCACATTACAGTAACAATGAAAAAATGAGTCCAAAGCTTTGTTCCCCACAGCAACTCCCCTTCCCTTCCAAAGCAGCAGCTGTCCCCCATTATCGTCCCCAGCCTCCCTAACCACCAACTCCACTGTCAAGTCCTTGCCTGAATTTAAATGATAAGCATAAAGAAGCAAGGATCTTGTCTTTCATCTACTTGCTCAAAGCGAAGTGCATTCACAGTGAAGAGGCATCTTTACAGCAGCCGTTCCCTCGCCGAACCCTTGCACAGCCACAGGTCACAAAAGCAATTAAAAAAGGAGAAATATAAATTCATTTACCCAAACTGCTGTCATTATCCTCTGTCTCACTGGCCAGCTTGAATAATGTCCGTCTTTTGGTTTCACACCTTTCATAGAGCTCCTGGGAAGACAGATTAGGACAAAGGGTTTCATCAGCCAGAAGCCACTTTCAGCAATACCAGTCAGCCCAAAACGACTCCCCAGGCACACACTGGAAAGCCCAGAATAGAGAAACCAGTCTGTGCTGGACACACCAGTGTGGCTGGATCAAGATCCCCTGTCTCTGCCTATTACAGAGCTGTGAAGCATTACATTAGCCTGGGAGGCTAAACACCATCTGCACTTTCAACACAACATCTCTCAGTCCTCCCTCATATCAGCACTCAGGGCCAGCTCTAGCCCAAAAGAGATGTTCCTTTCTGGTATTACAGTAGTCCCTAAAAGCCCAGGGAAGAGCAGAATTGTGCTTCAACAACTAGGCTTCAACTGTGCTGCAACCTCTACTCGGAAAGTCTGCAACCACACAGAAGAAAGGTGGCAAGAACAAAATGTTTCACAGAAACAAGCCAGTTTCTTAAGCTTCCTACCATTGTTTCAGGAGCTTATTGTTAAACACAAGGAGGTTTAACTTTTCAAATTAGATAAGGTGTTGTCTTCAAGGCCCTGGGCCTGTCCAACTATCCCTGGTGTCTATTTTGATTTTCACCTTCTTGATGTTCTCCCAATCTTTTAACACTAGCTCAAACTCTTTGTAATTCTCTGCAAAACTCAAGTCTGTAAGAAGAAAAGACCGACCACAGGATTTCTGGAAAGAAGGAGCAGCTCAGACCCACCTTCATGAGCTCTCTATCAGCCTCTGATGAGTCCTCTTTGCTGTAATGAACCAACATCTCATTCAGCAGCTTCACGTTGTTATTTACTTCCTCCAGCGTGTGCATGCGTTTCGTCACTTTTTGAATCCGAGCCTCATCCTTCAGGGGGTAAAACACAGACAAAAAAAGTGAGTTTCCCTGTAAAGGTCCACAGTATCACAGCAGCAGGTGTTACCTGTAAATCATGTCAAGTAATGTCTATTTAAAGTTAAGCTAGAAAAAAAAGCCCAATAAACTCTCCATTCATGTGAAGCTGTGCTTATTTTATTATCTTTTCACTGCCACTTTGAAGTGATAAAACCCCCTGCATTTTTAAGAAGTCTCATTAAATAGTCTTTAATTTCCAACCTTTTCAGAAGATTTTAGATGTCTCTGAAGCAAAACATTTACTAGTAACAACAAGCACTCTTTGGTAGAAAATGTCCACCCATCTCCGATTTGAGATTCCAACTAAAGGAAAGTCTGCCCTGGGGACAGGAGAAGCTTGAATGGAAACACTGCAGCAACCTATACATCCTCTTCAGTCTAGAGGCAACCCTTTATTTTCGCCAGAAACAGAGTGAGTCATTTCCTGGACTCCAGGGTTTCCAATGACTGCCATGGGTGGACGCATCACAGCTCTACAAACAGGAAGGTGTTTCCATGAAGCCTGCTTGCGAGAAGACCCAGTCCAATGACTCAGTCCTCATTGTCCAGGTGTGGTACTGCGATGGTCCCACCAAACCCTGACATGAAATACCATCTTGAGTGATGACAATGTAGTTAATTACAATAAGGGGCATTCAATCCTTGCCCCAGAGACACCGACTGTAGACATTTTTGAGATACCAACATCTCCCAGTTGTGAGCTGGAGTCTAAGTCTTAACTAAGGAACGTACTAACACAATGCTCCCAGAGCCTCAAAAACCCAGGTGCTGCCACTCACATGATCGTAAAGCTCTTCACCATTTTGGAGTCAAATTGCTTAAAACCTGGAAAGCAGACTGCTGACTGGGATCAATCCTACACAAATTTCTTACCTCTTTTACCATGGATTTGATAAGCTTGTTGGCCTCTTGTAAATCATCTGGGTTTTTACTTTTCAGCAGTTTGGCTAGAAGCTGTAAGATGAGAAGATATTCAGGAAACAAATAAAGACCTTTTGGAAAAGGGAAGCAGCAAAAGAAATATAAGTGAACAATTGAGGGGAAGAGAGCCCACTATCAAAAAGCTTATCCTGCTTTCATAGTTACACTGATTGCAGCTGGAATGATTTATGGTTTATTATTTTATGTGAGTTGCTGTCTTCTTGCTTCTACACAGGACATATCTGTGAAATCTCAGAGACTTCTGACACTAGATAATTTTTCTTAACTTTGGGTTAGGTAGGGGGACAAAGTAATGAGTTCTGTGAAAGTACACACCACCAGCCCAAAAATAAAAGCCGAATTAGTATTGAGTATTGAGATTAGTAAGTAGTATTAGCATTCAGTAATCACTCTTCATTAGTGATTATGATACAAGTCTTCACTGTACCTTGGATTTCTCCTCATCATCAAACACAGGGTTTTTGGGACGAGGCGGTGGAGAAGGAATCAGGGTTCTGTCTGCAGGAATCACAGGATCAAACATAACGATCCCTGAAAGCAGAAAGGGAACCCACATGGGTTTGCACACACAGTCACACCAGGCAGTGCACCCAGTTATTCACAGGCTGCTCTCCAAGCGAACACGCAGCCAATGTGTCCATTGATATCAGCACACTGTTCTAATGAGCAATAATGATCAAAATCACTGAGCCTGCTAGCTGGAAAAATAAAGAAAGTTTTCTTTGATAAATGCCAAAATCCCAGCAACAGTGTTTCCATGCCCATACTGCTCCTCTAGTAGTTCAATATAATGAATAACTCTCCACTATTTGTCTTTCCCCCTTTCACATTGGCTGTTGAACCCCTAAGTGAAGTCTCAGAAAACCCAGCTTTGTGCAAACTCATGGGCATGACATTTGTTTGTGGAAATGAGCTGAGCAGGAAAGCAGACAGCAATACAAAACAGGGTGACGAGCAGACTCCCAACCATGAGTGGGGAAAGAGCCAAGCTTCCTGCTTATTCCATTCTCAAATCCCTAGATTTGTGCTCTATCTCAGGAGCTTTGCTGGAACCAATTTTTCTTGTGTTGGAGCTTCATGCTTCTAAGCTGAGCCTTTTTTACTGTGCCTACACAGGAAAGTTTTATCAGTCAAACTAAAGGTACAACTGTAAAGTGATCTAGTTAGAACACAAAAGGCTACATGGAGGCTCTTATTTCACTATAAATTAGACGTGTTCAAATCTAATTAATAGCTAGTTCCACAAAAACTCAAAAAAGGCCCTGCAAACCAAAACTAAAGCATTTGCAAGGTGTTTAACTAATCTAGTTAAAAAAGCCAATCCAAGCCAGCCCAAGGCACTTCAATATAATGACAAGCTTTTCAGGGAATTTCTCCATTGTTCTATCTTCCCTCAGAACTTGCCTTGACCCCATGTAATTAGAAGTTGTATATTTTGTGACATTCCTACTTAAACCACAGGCTGGAGAGAATGCACGAATGAGCAGCTGTCTTCCTACCTTGTCGCTTCAGCATGTAGTAGGCATCCTTGATTTTGGATTCTTCTGGCAATGCCACCGTCCAGCTATACAGCAATTCAATGACTTTGGTCTTCACCTTCTCCGAGACCCGGTCTCCCAGGTACTGAGAGTGGGGAAAAGATGTCAGTTTTCCACGTTCCTCATTTCTTTTTAAGAATAAAGCCCAAACCCAGAGAATGGGCATTCAGTGATAGACACTAAAAGATGTATAATCCAAGTTCCAAGATGATCTAAGATACTAAGATATTAAGAGGAAAAAATTGTTCCTCAAATGTATTTGAAATAACAGTGAAGAGAAGCTGTGATTATCTTTAGTAAAAGAAAAAGCAGCTATTCTGTTGGTTTCAGGATTTTGCTATTTAAAAATTACAGCAATACAGATAACCACCCTCCCCCACCCCCCATCTTATGGCAAAGAATCTTGAAATACTTTGCTGCATCAATCATGCCATGGGGTGTCTCTATCTATTTTTCGCCACATTAAACTGATCATGGATGTTGAGGGACTATGCCAGGCACTCTTAACACAGCAAAACGGCACCAGACTGACGATTAGAACTCCATGGTGTGTTGCTAAGTCCCTTGTTTTCACCTCTGCATCACACCTCTCCTCCACTGATGCTGGGGTTTTGTTTGTTTTTTAAAAGAAATACAGCCCAAGATTTAGAAGCCCTTGAGTTATATGAAGGATTAGAACAGCACAGAGACTACATACTGATGGTAAATAAGTACAACTTACTGAGAAAAATAGTAAGCAGAGCATTAAAAAAAAACCCCAAACCTTAGCTAACAAATATTCTTGAGTATAGACTAATAAATGCAACAAGCCAGACAGAGCACTGCAAACATTTTGGATGTTGCCTGTAGTTTACAGAGACCAAACAAAAAGTAAATACAGCCCCAAGGCTCACGGACTAACCTTTGGAGACACAACTTTTATTAACTCGTTTAAAAAGCGAAACTTCCCTACTTCATTATGAAATCTTCTCCCACAATTCTTCATACAAGCTTCCAGCACCTGCATTCAAGTAACAAAAACAGGGGCTGAAATGAACACCAAAACTCTTCAGTAACAGCGTACCTGCGACCTGCTTACGGGGAACCGAAGGACCCGTGCCAGTAAGACACGGATTCCTGCTCTGTGAGACAGGCATGAATCTCCTGTCTTTAGGGGTGACACATCAAAACAGGCTGGTCTCCCACCCTCAGCCATGTACACATGGGTCAGAGTTATCTCACCATTAGGTCTCACAACAATGAACACAAATCTTGACTGAAGATAACAAGTGAAAGCAGCTAAAACTAACCCAGAGTTATTTCTGACTGTTCTATTGCTAATGAGCAATCTGGACATTTCAACTACGTCACTCTGCTCCCTCTCACTGTCCACTCCCTCCCAGCCATGGGGAATCAGGACACTTAGCCCCAGAACCAGCCCCACTAACTCCACTGACACACATCGTGCCCCTTTATACTCTGCACAGATGATGTCAAATGGTGTATAGCTGGATTTAAGAGGAGGGGTAAGGACTACCTACTGTCAAGGCTTGGACCGCCTCCCATTCCTGTGGCGACTGGATTTTATGAGCCAGGAGTCTCACAGCTATCTGTGGCCTGAAACAAAGCAGGTCCCCATTATGAACAAAGCAGGTGAACACGTTGAAGTATTTTCAAACTTGCATAGATTCTGCTGTTCAAACGAGAAGTCTTTCACATAATTAAAAGGAAATGCCATTTAGTACTTTTTATCTTTCCATCAGCATACAAAGACTAAAAAGAAATGTTCAGGGCATCTTCGTAGGCCTGGGTGTTTACACATATGAAAGGAAGCGAGGGCTGGTAGTCTGAGCCAGCAGTTCCAGATTCCTGCTTGGGAGGGGCCAAACAACTCCCAGTACAGTCCCCAGCCCAGGAAATCACTTCATTTTTCTTGCATTAGTTTCCTTTTTCCAGAAGAAAACACTTATTCCTTAGCTTACAGGAATGCTGTGACACAGGAGGTTTCCTCAGTTAAGGAATCCTTGTGAAGTGGAATCCTTGTGAAGTTAAATCCTTGTGAAGATTTTAAAGACATGAAGCCCCAGCAGACCCTAAAAGTTATAACCCCATTTCACAGACTGAGTTTGGCCAGAGGAGAATCTTGCAGCTGCAGAAGCTGACATTAGAGGCAGATTCAGAATTTCCATTTTCCCAGTGCTCAGTCTGGGTATAAGCCACGCTGCCTTTCACAGAAGTGAAACCACACTTCACAGTATCTTATTTCTTTTGTAGCCAGATACTCATTGCGATATCAATATACATATAAAATAAAATATGGAATTTTGATAATAAAATTATATATTTAAAACTATGAATGTTAATTTATTAAGTCTAGAATGGTTTGGGACACCCACCCTTCAAGTTCTTTGTTGATCTGGTCACAGAATCCGATGATGTATTCCCAGTCTTCTTGCCTGTTAGATGGGTTAGTGGCTTTATCTTTGGTAAGGGAAAGAGAACATATTACCAATCAAGCAAAAGAAACAGTATAAAAGGTCATGCATTTCCTAGAGAAAAGCATTTGACATCTGTTGCCAACTATAATGAAAGGAGAAAGAATTTCACACATGGTATGTCTGTTCAGGGAAAAGGGTGCGTCCAAGCTGAGACATCCAAATACCCAGCAAGAATCACTGCTTTCCAAAAAAAAAAACAGGTGCCAAATCTCAAGTACTTAGAAACACCGTATTTCCATACTCTAAATGAGAGTACAAGATAAAATATTTGTGCTCATACAGTTTCCCTCTGCCTGAAATGTTATCTCTTTCTATTTGGCTATAACATTCAACTCCTTAAAGGCTAAACCCTCACATTTTCTACATGGGAAGTTATTTTTGTATTCCCTGGGAGTTTGGTAGAAGTAAGAGCTGGAACATCAGATGTTTAATATAAGTCATTTAACATTAACACTTGTTTTTAGAGTGCCAGCTGATTTGTTAGATGCCTTAGCATTTCTCCTGGGAATTATGCACTGAAATTTATTATTACACATTGAGATGTTCTGGGAAGTAATAAACACCACTGCCTGTAACCTGATCAGGAATTCCAATCCAGTACGCTCACATGGACAGACCGATGCTCTACTGACTGGGCTATTTCAGGCTCCTGAAGGATCCTCCCACAGGTACCAGCACCTCGCTTATTGTACTGATCAGTGAGGCTATCAGCATCTTTTCTTGTTATGAATGCATCTTCTCCATGTACTCCACTTAACTCTGAAGGAGCACTGAATTTTCAGTAAATCAGATTCCCACTTTAACCTAATTTTCCAGCCAAGATGACTGGACGTGATGATTCTTCTTTCTTGTAAGGGAAGAAACAACACGCTGTAGCTATATATCTAAGGGCTGGCATTTAAGAAGCCCTCCTCAAAATGTTAATACAATGGAAATAGACACAGAAAAGAAAATGCTGCTTAGCCAGATAGTATAGAGCAGGGAAAGAAGAACAGGGTAAAAAACAGCACATATCCCTGTACTTTAATCACAGAGGGAAGCATAACAAAATATACACATACTACATAAGTGTAATTTTTAATCATGATAAAACATATCTTTTTACCTTTCCATGGGCAGATAAAACTGGCTGTTAAGTATCTACTCTGAAACATCACTTTCACAGTGCACCTTAGTCCTCCTATTGTACTGTTCTAGAAGGTTTACTCGTATTTTCCTCCTCATGAAAGAATAGTTGTAAAGCAATTTTGTAAATTGTTCCACGGATTGCACCTGCAGAGGCAAATCTCTGTGCCTGCTGCTGACATTCATGGGACCCTCGATAAGCAAAAGGCCAGGGAGGACTAACCGTAGGATCACATCTTGTTGTACAAACTAAGCTACCGAGCTATTTTTTGAAGTCAGGAGATTCAAGGGAGGTTTAGTTTAAAACACAGCTGCTGCAGAGCCAAGCAACTGTTCAAAACATGTGGCACTTAAACTTTATTACCACACTCACAACTGCTGAACACCCTGGAAGCATCATGAAACCACAAACTCACAACAATCTAAAGCCTTTTCATGCAAGTCAAATGGTATCGTGCATGGTTCGGTGCTCCAAAGCACCTCTGCTGCTCTGCAGGTCTAGATGAAAGAAATGCAGTTCTTGGCTGGAGTTAATGGAATTTATGTAATAAATCCAGGAAGAGCACAAACAAGTAAGGACACTCAACTAAATGAACTCTTTGCTGGTTGCACATCCTGAAATTAGGAAAGAGATCTGGTACAAACAGGAAAATGTAACCAACATCTCCGTGTTCCAAGTGTCAATTTTAAAGCTGTTCTGAACATCTCCAAAGATTTCTTGGAATGACACTGGATCATTTCATGCTCTCAGACTGGGTTCAGATTCATCGAAGTTTTTGCACCAAAAGCTCTCACATAAAGGTAGTAAAGTCTCAGAAGGAGAGAGATTACTGAAGGGAAGTTATGATCCGCATGAGGAAACTTCCTATTTCTAGCATTCATAAAGTCTCCATGTGAAAGGCCAGTTCATAAAAGTTAATAAGCTTGACCAGAAGTCCTGCCCTGGCTCTGGAAATTGATGTGTTCTCATGACAGAATGCACAGCGTGCATGGATACCTGAACTGATTTGGGTACCTATCTCAGTACAGCCACATGAACACAGCACCCCAGGTGAGCTAGCTTACCTTGCTTAACCTTTTCAGGACATCCCTACATGAAGCTGCACCACATCTATGAAGGCATAACTTTAATTCCTCTATTTTTATGCAGAACACTTAAAAACGTGGGCAGAGAGCTCCCCTGCACTGCCTTATAAATATCCTTCAACCCTTATATGAAAGGATTTTTTTCCAGGAAGAAGAGTTTGCTGCTCTGGAATATCAAATCCTTGGCTTCTTTGTTGAAACTGCCAACAAAAGCCCATTTGGCAGCGGATGTAAAGTTTGCTTTCAGAGACTCTTGTCCACCAGGCCCCATCCTGAAAATCCCATTTCACGTTGGCAACCAAGTGAATCTGAACGAGCAACCTGGGAACAAAATTCTCAGCATTACCCCAGTCCTGCCACCACCTCTGCCTTAGCTTTCAGACACTGCTGTGCTCAGGACATATAAAAACTTGCTTCATACTTGGCCTAAGCTTCAGAGCCATCCAGCCCCCAGCTGCTCTGCTAAACCCCGAAACACTAATGAGTCAACATTCAGATGCATCATTAGATATGAAACAAAGGTGCTTATTTTCTCTATAGAGAAACAAGGTTGGAACAGAGAACCACAGACCATTAATTGAGTAGTAATGAATGCTCCTATTTTCCTGGGTTTACTTCTATACTGAAATGAGACGAAAGCCATCTCAACAAAGGGTTTCCCCAGGTCAGGCTTAGCATATGAATTGGAAATCCCAAGCACGCAGTCTAACAGTGAGATTCTATTTGTATCCCCGGGAGGAGGAGGAGAACGGTGATCCATGACAATAAAAGGAAAAAAGAAATTAAGGCAAGCATAATATTTCAGCCATCTGCATCTATTACATGCCTGGACATTGCCTAAGCCTGACATGAGTGTGACACAATAAGCTTCCTTTTCGATGCAGCAGAAAAGGCAGCGCTAAAGTCAAAGGATCCAGCTGCGCTTGTACAACTGACATTATTTTCTAACCTCGTCTTCTATTTCAGCTAAGTGCAGAAGAAGAGCCCGCTGGCAGGGAGAGAATAGAAAGGATCACCTTCTCTCATCCCAGCTGCCTGAAATGAGGCAGGAGACATGAAGATGCTAGATCATCACTGGCTGAAGTGCAGATCTTGCTGCAGCATTAGGACATGAGGATGATGTTACTTCATGGGTCTGTGACTCCACCTGATGACAGAGACAGGGCAGTGTGGAAGGCCACGTATCACCGGTAGAGAAAAAACAAAACCAAAAAAACATCGACAATAAGAAATTTTCCATCTTTCTGTGACTGAGAAGTTGGCTTTGCTGCTGAGCGATTCTGACCCTTCCCTTTAGTAAGGGCACAGCAGGCGCACAGCCTCAAGGTTAGCATTAGCCACGGTGCAGCTTTGTGATGGTTACAAGAAAGAAAACCTCAGGGGGGCTGGTGAAAGCGCTGAGATGCCCCAGCCTTTGCACTCTGCCTGCCTGGTCCGCACGGCTCCTCCGGTAATTTACGTACACCAACTGCTCTCTGCTCCCCTGCTATGGGAGGAGCGATATAATCACACCAGCACAAATCACTGTAGCAGTGACCTGGCATAAATGCATCCTTTTAAACGAGGGAGCAACACTCAAGCCTTGAAAAATGTGTACACCTCTGCAATCAGGCTCGCTGCAACATTTCTTACAGTGAGTAAGGCCTTTGCAACGCTAGCCTTTAGCAAACGCTCTCGGTGCAAAATACCCTACTGCTTGGCCAAGGGAGATAACTTCTCTCTTAACTTTAATTAAAAATAACCCCACAAAACAAACAGCCAGGAAGCTTTCCAGGCTATACAACCTAAAATATCCTTCCTACTAGAGATATTTTCACACACAAACTGAACTTGGTGAGTCAGTCCTCCTCAGAGAAAGATGTAAAGGAAGGGGTGTGGGTGTTTCTTCATGTGTCTCGCTGGCTACAATAAAAGATATTGACAAACTGTGGGAGTTCAGAGGAGGAGCAAAAATGGTAAGAGGACAGAAGGGATTGATCTAAAATGAGAAGAGCTGAAACCATCATTTAGCCAATAACTCCTATAACAGAGGATGATACCATATATGTGTTTAAATCTTAAATAAAATTACCAAGGAAGAACAAGAATTATTTCATTTTGTTTATGGAAAGTAACTCCAAAAGGGTAACATGTTTTATACTCTAAGGCATGCAGGGTAATGACCATCTTCTGCTGTTAGCTGAGTACTCAGGAACTTCACTCGCTGCTGTAATCAAACAAATAACCATTAAAAAAAGAAGAACATCTAGACAACAAGCTAGGGATATGCAAGAGAGCCTCCCAGGGGCAGCAGCAGGAGCCCTGTGCATGAAATATATGAAAAAAAATTACTGTCATGACTGATTCATTCAAGAATCACCTCCTGATCTGCCAGTGCTGGGTTGGGAACTCGCAGCGCAAGGTTCTGTACAGCCAACAGCCCAAAAGCCACCCGATTCACGGACAGACACACGATGAGGGGATACTCAGCAAAGTGCAGATGAACAAACCAGGGGTTGGTTTCGTTTGGTTTTGTTTTCTTTTTTTCCCCCCCCGTCCCTAACATTAGAGATCCTGTGATAAAAAATACCTTATCCTGACAAAGGATGTTTGAGCGTTCCAGTCTGTAGGGAACGGACAGCCATACCTCCTACCCCGAGACTGCAGCTAGGCGTAAAGCAGAATTTGTCTGCTTGAAAAGCACGCTTGTATAACACATTAATACAATCTATTTGGGAAATCCCTACAGTTCTGAGCCTCGTGAACAGCTCTAAGGCTGTACACTTTGCCACCCACAACCCAGGTGAGGGAAGAAGAGACAGCAGGAACATACACACACCATCATGGTAAAATAAATAAATAAAGCCACAGCCTTGCAGGTGCTCAAGGAAGATGAGCTACAAAACCTGCCCGTTCCTCACACCTCCCAACGAGCAAACGGATGAGGGGACCCAAAGGGCTGCCGTGCCCTGACCACCACAGCTCCGCACCGGCCACCCGAGCTGAGGGGAGGCCTCAGCCCTTTCCCCCTACCCCAGAGGGCGCGTCCCCGCGCAGCCGGAGGCCTCTTCTCCCGGGGGACCGTCCTCGGGGCGCTCACAGCCCGCCACGGACGGCACCGCTACGGCCCCGGCCCGCTCGGGAGCCGCCGCCTCGCTGAGGGGAGCGGCGGGAGGAGGGCGGCCATGAGGCGATGGGGATGAGAAGGGGGAGTGGGGGTGTCAGGACGGAGGGAGCAGGGCCGGGGAGGCTGAGGGACCCCCGGCCGAGGAAGGCTGAGGGGATGAGGGACTGGGGGGGTGCCTAGGGTACTCACTCAGCCACGACTCCAGGCTCTCCCCTTCCGCCTCCGCCATGTTGCCGGCCCGCCCCGAGGCCACGCCCCGGCCGCGCGAGCGCCGTGAGGGGAGGGGCGGGGCCTGGCCGAGGACCGCCCCCTCCCACCTCCCTCCCCTCAGCGGGCGCGGAGGGAAGATGGCGGCGCCCAGCGCGGCGGGGCTGAGCCGGCGGCTGCGGGCCTGGCTGCCCCGGTAAGCGAGGCTGGGGGAGCGGGTGGGGTGTACGCTGTACCCGGACACCCACGGACAAGCCGCCCGCAGGCTGGGACCTGTCGGGGTCAGGCTTGTGGGGAGGCCGGCCCGTGGGGACAGGCAGGGCCTGGCGGGGAGGCCTGGCTCGGCCCGTCCCTCTGGCGTGGGCGTTGTCTGACAGTTTTGCAGCAAAACTGTGGGCCTTGCTGTTGTTTTGCGCCTCTGGGTCTGCTGCGGGAGAGAAGCAGCGATGGAGAGGAAGGCAGAGATGCCTCTCGAGTTTAGATGTGGTGTGGGGGGATACAGTGTAGGGGAGAACTTTGTAGAGTGGGGTTAATGGTTGGACTCGATGATCCCAATGGTCTTTTCCAACCTGAATGATTCTATGTCCTTCTGAGATGTGTTCACATCTCTCTTCACACCCTCCTCACCACAGATCATGTCCATTTACAGCTCCCCCCTCCTCATGTCTTTGCAGGCTGATGCAGGTGAGATGGAGTCGCTACAACCCCAGTTTCTTAGAGCCAGAAGTGAACAAGGAATTGTATCAGAAACCTCCGGAGGAGCTGACAGAGGAGGAAAAGGAAAAACTGGAGCTTAGGACTGTTCAACCCATAAAAGCTGCTCCTGCCACTCTCTCCAGCTCCGTGTTCAGCGACCCTATGATCAGGTCAGAGAAAGCATCATCTCCACTGCTGTTACAGCTAGGTCCCATGGAGCCGAAGTGCTTGGGAGCTGTGCTGTCCTGTCCTCAGCCTCCGCTTGCTGTGCCGCATGTTTCCTTCTGTTACAGCACAATCCCTTTATTCGGGTTAATCTTTTCCCACAAAGCCAGTCCATTGACTGGCGGTGATTAGAGGTAATTACAGCAGCTCTAGCAGCACCCAGACTTAACCATGGGAACAACACAAGGGGGGGCTTATTTCTATGGGTGATAAAATCAGAATTTAAATCAGATTGCATTTGGCTTTGTGTTTACAGTAAATTCACCAATATGATGATGAAGGATGGAAATAAAGTGCTGGCCAGAAGCCTCATGGCTCAGGTGAGAACTCAGGTTTCTTCTCACTATTATGTTAATATAAAATGGAAGGCTGAGAGGTCAAGCCCATTGGAATTAGTACCAGAAATCATGTAATCTCTGCGTCCTAACACATTTCCTTCTGCACACCATTATGTACCTGATCAGTTGTGCATTTTGTACAAGCCCCACAGACCTGGTGGTGGTAGCATAACGCAGAACGTTCTCTTTCCACTCTTCAGTGTTTCTTGGACCTTATGTAGAATCATAGAATCACTTAGGTTGGAAAAGACCCTTAAGATCATCAAGTCCAACTATTAACCTAATACTGCCAAGTCCACCACTAAACTTCAAACTCAGAGTATACCCTTAAAACCATAATTTTCTCAAAAGATCTTCCCTCCAACTCTCTTTCATGCCTTATCTTCTATATAGCTTGTCAATAAAGTCCTAGGCATGTGTCACCTATATGACACAGTTTTGACCCCTCCTGTGACTGGTATTAGCTGGTGGTCCCATCTGGTGTGTTCCAGCTCTTGAAACGGGGATACACCTTGCCGAAATATTCCCCAAGTAACTGCTGATTCCTTGTGACAGAGAAACGTGCAGGCTCTGGGGTCTTGAGGCCAGGCTTTGGGGGGGAGGATGCTGAGCGGACACAGACCTGTATTCCTGTCTCTGCTTTGTCCTTGCCCTTCCCTGGCTCTTGGCCCAGGTCTGTGCTATTCTGCTCCCTCACCCCAAATGCAATGTCTGATAAAGAGTCTGAAGAGCTGGAAAAGGGTGAAGTTAAACCTGAGCAAAGAGAATCCCCAACTGGCCTGTTGCCTATAGGGCTAGAAAAACAGCTGCTGAAGTGAAAATAGGGTGCTTGTAAAATGATGTAGTTTTATGGAGTGGGATAATCCATCTGCTCTTCATGTCTTCTTTCTTGTCTTTGTCCTAAGACTCTAGAGGCCATTAAGAGGAAGCAGCTGCAGAAGTACCACAACGCCCCAGAAGACAAGAAGGAGACAATTGAATGCAACCCTTACGTTATTTTCCACCAGGCTCTGAAAAACTGCCAGCCCATCATCGGGCTCAGCAGCATCACAAAAGGAGGCAAAACCTACCAGGTGAAAGGGGGAGGCCTGGGAGGACATCTGATCAGAAGAGAATTAGCTAGGGAAGCAGATGCAATGGTTTCCACCCCTTCAGCTCAAGCTTTTCTCTCCTTGGACAGAGAGCCACTTTGCAATTGGGGTTAAAACAGCACGTAGAAACCCTGTCCAAGGTCAGGCCCCCAGGCTGGAAGGGCGGCAGAACCCTGTCAGCAGCGGTCTCTGCTTTGCTGGCTAGATAAGGGGTACGCTGCAAGCGTTGTCCAAGGAGACAGAGATCAGTGACAGGCAGCAAAAGAACTGGCAGTCCCAGGACTACCAGTCACATCCTCTCTGCTCCATCACGTTGCTTGGGTCGAGGTCCCAAAGCCCCGGGGTAGGTCAGCACAGCAGGAAAGGTCAAGGAGATACAGTGCGATATTTGAAACACAAGCAGAACCTGGCCCTAAATACGGCTTCTGCAACACTCAAGACCTGATGGAGAAATGAAATGTGGAGGCATTTCCCTGTCATTCCGTGCAGGGGAGTGGTGACCACCTCCCACTTCTGGCGGCCCAAACCAGCCTGGATCCAGTTCCCAAATAGGGTAGAAGTCCTGACAAAGGCCAGTGTCTGCTGGCAGTAGCCAGGTCTGATCAGAATTTCCATTTTGGTAGCAATGGCCAGTTTCTGTGGACAGAGGAGGTGAATTGGCACAGATCAGCTGTTGGGAGCTGGTCTCACTGCAGAGAGCAGCATGGTGTAAATCTGCACGTGTCCAGCTGGACCTGTGTGAATGCTGGAGAAGAGCAGGTTCCTGCACCCTCACAGGGCCATAACTTATGGTTTAAACCTTTCCCAGGTCCCGGTCCCTCTGAAGGACAATCGGAAGCGCTTCCTGGCCATGAAGTGGTTAATCACCGAGTGCAGGGAGAACAAGAACCGTCGGACGATGATGCCTGAGAAGCTCTCCCAGGAGCTGATCCAGGCCTTCAACAACGAAGGGCCCATCATCAAGAAGAAGCACATGCTGCACAAGATGGCAGAGGCCAACAGGGCTTATGCCCACTTCCGTTGGTGGTAGGGACTTTGTGTGCACGGGACAGGATGCCACCATGAGCCCCACAACCTGGAGAGCAGAGCCCCAGGGCCACCTGCTTGGGAGAAGCTGTGGAGAAGAGGGAAAGGTGGAAGATCCCTTCCAGACAGCTTCTGAACTACGCCAGGGAAAGCCCATCCCATCCCCACAAAGTTCATTTCCTTTGTGCTTGTTTGGATGGGGGAAGGGGGAATCTGAAAGAGTTGCCAACCTCTGCACAGACGCTCTAGTTACTTCTTAATCATTTTCACATGAAGACAAGCCTTAGATGTTTTTCTTAAAGCAATGCTGTACAAAATAATCTCCCACTTACCTGTTTCCTGGGGACTTTTAAGTCTCTCTGCTCCTGTATTCAGCAATGTTTTTGGCTGCACAGCTAAAAGCAGAGCTGGATTTTTTTTCTATACCATAACCAGCCTTAGTGTGATTGGCACAAAAGGCAATAAAAGGCCCTTTTTGATTTCTGGTTCTGGTCATCAGCAACATTGTCTGCACAGGTTTGATGGGAATGTTAACACAAAAAATAAAAACAGTTTTGTGGAGACGGTTTCTCGGTTCCAAACCTTTGTCTCTGTTGCTTGAATCTCACACCGCTCTTTCCAACTACCTTGGTTGTTTAAAGCCACGCTGAACGCCCTGCACTGGAAGAGAAAACAGGTATCACAGCCTTAAGACTGCAGTCAGGAGCAACCTTTAAGTTGTTCATAGCTCAGCAGCTGCATAGAGAGAAAGCAGGTCACACATTAGTGGAAAAATTTTATTAGAAAAAAAATCCTTCAATAGACTATTTTGTTCTTTTTTCTTCTCCCATTCTTATAAGAAACATACCATAGTGGAAATTCGCTAAGTTTTGAAAAAAAACCATGACAGTTATTGTATAAAACTTATAAAACCTGTTGGTAGCTACGTGTGCTGAGGGACCTGTCCTGCTGCAGGCTGCCCTGTGGCAGGTATGGGTGGCTCGTGATCTGTGGGGGACGCTGTGTGTGCAGCTGCTGTGCTAGGAGTCTGGGAAAAACAACACTTGGTTTAGCTGTTTGTGAGGCCACAGCGTTTTCTGTGACTTGTTCCCAAGAACCAGGCACAACCTGAGCTGGGAAGGATTTCCCCTCTACCTCCTGCAGCTCTGCTGGCTCTCGGGTCAACCAAGGTGCTCTCAGCCTAGGCTGTGCCTGCTTTAACACCCACGTAAAATGCTGGTTTGAGTTAGAATCCTTCCTTGCCCTCTGCTGGCAGCAGCCCAGTATCAGACCAAATCAGTGGGAGAACTTGCTGGGTTAAACATGCCCTTCCCACCTCTCCCAATCTCCAAAGTTGGGCTAGCACCAGTCACAGCCTGGCAGTTACTTGCCCAGAGGCTCTAGTCAGTATAAATCCTATTTACAGGAAGTGCTAGAAAAACACTAACGTGAAAAGCAATTCAAACTTGGTATGAAGCTTGCTGGTGAATGAAAGTTCTGGAGACATCTCTCCACCTCTGCTGCAGAGAGGTTAATCCGTCACTTCGCTGTAATAGTATTTCTGGGCAGCGTCCGTCATCTTCCAGTCGGCAGCCCGGAACTCGATGATCTCCAGCAGCAGGAGCTGGGAGAGGGAGCTGAGCCCCTCCTGCAGGAGGAAACCATCTCGGAGGAGGGAGAAGAGCTCATCCATCCGCTGGGAGTTCATCTTCTCCAGCTGCTCGCCGATGCGATGGAGCTGTAGGACCAAGCAGTCCACCTTCAGATGGAAGAGAAGGAGATGGATGAGTACAAAGGAATAGGGAGCTTTGGCACATCTCTGTGGAGGTCCCCATCGGTCACTGATGGACCAATTCATGCTGTTCCCTCTGGTCTGGATTTCCAGCAAGTGATGGCTCTGCTTCCTCTAAGTCGCTGTGATCCAGGAGGCAGGAGAAGCTGAATGTCTCTCCTGCCAAAAGCACCGAAAAAGCACATCCTGTACTCTCCTGCCAACTCTCCTACCTCTCAGACAAAAATGCCAGAGAAATGCACCCGTAACAGGTGGAAAATTGTTAATTTTCTGCAGGATGTCCACAAGGCAAGGCTGAAGCCGAAGCCAGAGTAAGGAGATGCCTCCAAGAACAGAGGGAAGTCGCTGGAACACAAGCTAAAACTCTTGAGAAAGTCCAGTTTTTTTGCAGGAAATGGGGGCACTAACTGGGTCTTTGGAGAAGAGGGGAAAGTCGACGGGCTGCAGGGGTGGAAGGATTGTGCTACGATAGAAAAATATCGTATCCCTAATAGGGCCCCAACAGGGAGAAAAGTTGCCCCGAGGGAGGACACGCAGCCTGGGCCACGGAGTCACAATCTGCACCTCCATCCTGCTCCCTTCTGGGCTGCAAACCCTCCTGCCCAGTGGGTCTCCTTCCAGCACACACTGGGGAGGCAGCTTTCCTCTGCACCAGGATGTGGAGACCGCATCACCCCCTGGGCTGTGGTTTTTGCTGGTCCCTGGCAGGACAGGAGGACAGCAGCCTTCTTCCCTGCACTCACCTCCTCCTCCTTCCGCAGGCTGTCGGGCTGTGCCAGCCGGAACAGACAGTCGTAAACGGGGTTCACCAGAGCCATCATGGGCATGTTGTTCACCTGGAAGGAGGCAGGAGCTATCGTCAGCTTGGGGCCAGAAAGGGAGGAGTCTGCAGCAGCTATTTTAAATAGTCATTCCCCCGCTGCTCTTCAAAGGAGAAGGGAACAGAACTCCGTTGTGCTGCCAAATGCTGTATTGGTGGGATTTACGTAGGAGACCAGACGTTCGAGTCTCCCAGAGCCAGAGAAGCTGAACAAATGATGTAAAAAACCATCTATTTTTAAATGCAAGCAGGTAGTCATGGGAAATACGGTTGTTGCAACAGCATTTTTCCTGCCTGCAGCTCTCCTTGCATCATTTTTACATCTACTCCAAGCAGGCACCCCAGTACACACACTGCAGCGAAGGCTTGCAGACAACCCCCATCAGTACGTGGGCTAGAAATGACGCCAGCACTCATGGTTTCCCCCAGGACCTCATGGCAACTAAACTAGTTTGATCTGGAACATCTGGGAGCCGGCAAATCAGGGGATTTCAAACATTGGGTAGAAACTGAGGAAGCTGAGACTCTGTGGCTGTTCCCAAAGACAGCTCTGCCTCTCCAAGCCTGATCGCTTGTCCATAGGTAGCACCAGCCCCGGCACCATCCTCCTGCTGGGAACCGGCTCTGGTCCCCCACAGCCAACCCACGGCCCTGGGGCTCTGTACAGCACTCATCTAACACCTCTGCCCTGACATCTTTGGACTCCCAGACCCTTCTGCCCCCCTGGGCAGCAGCTCCTGCTCCAGCTCCTTACCCTTAGGTAGTCAAAAATGTTGCAGATGAAGGTGACGTAGCAGATCCATGCCTGGAGCGAGCGGGCGCGCAGGTCCTCCCTGTCCTTGTACTCCTGCTGCAGCCGGTTCAGCAGGCTCCTCCGGAAAACGCTCTGGCCAACTTGTTTGCTCTCTGCCTACGAGCCCACAAAAGCGGGATGGAGGGATGAGAGGGGGCTGTGAGAGGGGTGGGGGAAAGCTGGCGCTTGGGTGGTGCAGGACCATGCTGAGACCCTCCTGTGATTGCAGGAAAGCTGTAACCAACAGCCTGTGCTCACTGGCTGCTTGTCTGGGTGCTGGCATTGCACGGGGCAAGCGGCAGAAGAGGGAAGCTGGCAGAGGGGGTCAGAGCGCAGGGCTGGGACAAAGCTTAGGGACAACACGCACAGCCTAAGTGTTTCGCTGCCCGGACACGAGGAGCTCCCACCTGGATGATGGTGTAGCAGATGCGTCCTGCCTCCTTGCTGAACACACAGTCTTTGAGGGACTGGTCCACTATAATATTGGCCACTTTCTCCAGGTCCACGTTGCCGGGGTCTGTGGAAAGGAGAAACACTGTGAGAACCCAGCACCCTTTGTGCCCTGCTTGCTTCGGAGTACCTGGAAAGCAACCAAGGTCAGCGCAGGGCTTGGTACAACCATGTTATATGTTGCAAAACCTCATGCTCACTCCTACATCAAGAGCCACAGCTCCTCTTGCACACCAGCTGCTTTGGAGATACCATCTCCAGCGGTGCATGGTCCTCCCAGGCTGGAGACACAGCCAACATGATGGGAAAGTGATAGAGGAAAGCAGGTAATGTGGGGAAACACCAAGTTGATCTGAATCTGAAATCCCACCACTGCCTCAAAGTTGGGTTAGTGGGAGCCACATGTGCAAACTCCTGCTGGGCTTTGAACATGACCAGAGAGCAGGAGACCCTGGGGACCATGAGGATGAGACAGCCCCACAGCGGGAAGGGCCTGAGAGCGGGAACTAGGAACTGGAAAGGGGCGAGAGGCCAAATCTGGGGAGAGATGCTGGGTTACAGCAGGAGAGGAGGGTACCCTGAAATCAGGGAAAACGAGATGGATGAGAACCAGAAGGTGAGTTTGAACAGCTGTACCATTAAACATCAGGGAGAAGGTGAGAGAGGACAAGAAAAGGCAGGGAGCAAAGACCTTCCCAAAAAAGATTCACTTATGGGACCTGTTTATGAAACAGCTTTTGTATGCATAGCAATTGTTGTTCCTTAAATGGGTCCAAGCATCCAGCCTCATCCACCAGCCAAGCTGCGCGTGGCAGAGGAGCTCGTAAAACCCTGCTGACCTTTGAGGGCTGTTTTCAGCAGCTTCTGAGTCTCACTGTCGAACGACTGTATTTTATACTCTTCTTTGCTTGTTTCCCCCATGACTAGTTTCCTTCAGGGACAGGAGTCCGGGCACTGGATGGGCTAGTGACAGTCCCTGGGGAAAGAGCACACAGAGCTTAGTTAGACAGAGACAGCCCTTCACCCAGCCGTTTGGAAAATCTCTCCTAGTGCTGGAGCACTGGCCCCCTGACAGCCCCCATCCCAAGGAAATTCCTCTGTTATTAGAGCACCCAACTCTGCCCCTAGATCGGAGCAAAACCTCACTCCCACATCTTAAAAGCCTTGCTTCCTACCAGCCTATGATTGGACTTAATCTTCAGAGCCTTTACGTTTTTCTTATATGAAAAATGCATTTCAGTCTGTTGATCTGCAGGTTCAAAGCAGACACCACATCAAGGCAGCCCCAAAATACACCCATCTCCCCTCAGAAGGCTTCCCTGTGGCCATATCACAGGGAAGCACACGCAGGAGCACCCCGTGGAGCTGCTCGCCTGTGCCTTTGAAATACCAATTCAGCTGGTTCTGCACAAAAGCCTGGGAAGAATCAAACCGACACCAAAGCATCCAACGCACACTCGCCAGAGTGAGCAGAGCACCTCTCTGCTGGAGCCAGGCTCCCTCCGCTCCGCGCGAGACACAGCAACCTCTGCGGCCACATCCCAACACCAACAGCTCCTGTCTTACCCCCCTACAGTCAGGCAGAGCTCTCTGCAGTGCCAACGGTGCTCCTAAAGAGCCTCTAGATTAATTTTCTTCTGCTTCGTGATACAGCGAAGGCAGCATGAGGGTACGCACAGCACAGAGAGGAAGGGCTTGCTTTGACACGCACATGAGACGATCTGCTGGATGCAAAATGCCAGGCTGGCCAGACCCGCAGCACAAACGGGAGAAGGCAATCAGCCAAATGAATTTTGCCAGCTTGTTGAAATTCCTGGGCCATTACTCACCCTCTCTGCAAACAGGCCCCTGCCCGGATTAAAGCCGAAGAGCCCATCGCCCTTTAGAGACACAGGACATGTACCGCAGGCAGCCCGACTCCTCGGACACACCACTTGCCATGAAGCC
>JAOXNO010000003.1:30365572-30424427 GCA_028565335.1 Limnodromus scolopaceus | reverse complement strand
CCCCTCCCCCGGTTCGCCCCCGTCCCCGCGGGGAGCCCCCGCCGAGCACCGGCCGGGCTCTCCCGGGGAAAACCGCAGGGCTCCACCGCCCCCCGGGCAAAACCGCGTTTATTCCGCCCTCCCCTCAGGGCCAGGAAGGGGCTGCAGCCCAGCGGCGTGAAAAAAATCGGTAGGAAATAAAATAAATAAAAAAGCCAGGAAAGGGGAGATGCACTAAACCAACTCACTGCAACCAGAGCCCAGCGAGGCGCAACGGACCTCATGATTTTTCTCTAAACACCCAAACCGTTTCGCAGGGAAAGACCCCTCGGGGGTGGAAGCCTTCACAGCCTTCAGAGGATGGCAGAACAGCCTCAGGAAACACGGAATGAGCAGTTGGGGAACATTTTCTGCAGTGCTGCGTGGCCTGGCTGATAGAGCCTGAACTCGCCCACCATGGGAGGGTGGCTCCGACAGTCTCCCTCCGGGACAGCGGTGGGACACCCCAGGGGCTGCACAACCCCCCTCAGCTGATCCCCTTTGGTGCTGTTCTCAACAGCGGCACCCAAAGCGTCTCCCCGTATCGCAGAGGGGACTGAGGGGCTCTGCCTGGGTGATGAGCACCCAGAAAACAGTGATGGGAAGGGAAAACCAGCCACCTCCTGCTGCCCCAAACTCTGGGCTCCAATTATCCTCCCTTTCGTGCAGCAGAAGGGACACGGCCGCCCTGCGGGGTCCAGCTGAGCATAGGCATTAGAAGGAAAAGAATAAACAAACTGTGGCCAGACATGAGCGTAACAAAATCTTTAATGTACCCTTCTCAAAGGTAGGCACACGTTGTGCGTGTCGTGCTCGGGTGCCTTCAGACAACAGCAGCTGCAGAAGATCCACCCAGGCAACACAGCAAAATGCCACAGAGAATTGCAGTTCTACATCACAAGAGAAACTTAAACTCAAAACGAACACGACCTCTTCCAAGCCCGACTGTGAAACATTCATTTCTTTTCTAAAGTGCTGCTACGCCGCTCCGGACGAGCATCCTGAGAACAGGAGACAGTGCGTCCAGCGGACAACTTGTGCGTCCATGTTCTCCCGTCCCATCGGAGCGATGGTGGACCCCCCAACAACCGCACCACAACCCGCCTCGGACGCTTTGCCCGCTGAAGTGCTTTTGGATGTTCTGGTGGCAAAAAGGCACTAGAAGAAAACAAGCGCAACTGCGGAGCGGCTTGTGAGGCGAACCGCAGGCAAGGCAAATCCCCGCTGACAGGATCACACCCGAGCGAAATCCCCGCCACCCCACGGGGCAAACCCCGGCACAGCCTCACCGCCGGTCACCCACCGCGTCGAGTCACTTGAAGCTGAACTGGTGCGTGCGCTTCCCGAGAGCAAATCTGCCCCAGCAAATGGGCAAACAGAGGTGACTGTATGGGCAAAGGTGACCACAGATCTCTCCCATCTCCCACCCCTCTAATTCCAGCGTGTCCAGCATCAAACGGTGCGTGTTTTGCCAGAGCAGCACCAGAAATAAGACCTCTCCTCCTAGCGCTTTGCTCTAAACCAGTCTCATTCCCAAAGAGAAAACAATAATCCTGTCACAGCCCTTTCCCCAGCAGTGACTCCCAGTTAGCAAAGTGCAAACTGGAAATTTAGGAGACAGATGCTGCTGACCAGAGGTGAGTGATGAAGCGCCTGTCAGATGCAACTTCTAGTATCATAGAGTTGAGGTTGGCACGTCTTTCTCCTTCACTCAATACAAGACCAGGTGCCTTTACAGGCTGGTAACATTATAACTAAGAGCCCAAAGGGATCACATACAAACCAGGGCGTGTGCCAAAGCCCTCCAACCAGGGAGTGCCTCTTCACAGCCTGGGCCAGACTGGCACAACCACCTAAACTCTGACTTTGCCATCTGTTGGATGGAGGAAACTCATTTAATGCAGAGTGGGGGAAAAAAAAGGAACTATTCCAGAGAGGAGAGGCTGCTCTGTACTCTCCATTGCTGCCCTCTCTGCGGAGCAGCCACGTTGGAGGCTCCTAAAGCTGTTTTTGCCTGCATCACCTCAAGCTCCACAGCACACTCGAACATCATCTCAGCAGAGCAGTTTTCTTTTATTTAATCATTGCCACTGTGGCAACCAAAGCAACTCACCCCTATTTCAGAGGCTGCGATTCCCACTGCTGAGTTCCAAACCAGTTTCCTCCTCCTATTTTGTGCAGTTTAACAGCAGCTCTTTGACATAAAAATGGAAAACAAGAGTCTTGTAATGTTTAGATAGGATGGATGAGTCCCGATTGCCTATGGAAGCCCAAGTCAGCACAGAAAATTTTCTACTGCAGCCAGTCCTGTCCCTGCTAACCATGACAGCATTCCTCTCTACCAGCAGCCAAAAGAGAGTAACAACTCCAACCTCTTTGTGTCTGTTCTGAAATGAGACGTTTCTCTCCCTCCAAGGGATGCCATGAGGCTAAGTTCATTACTGGTTATCATGTCTTTCCAAGAACAGATGAAAAATAAACAAAGGCAAAACATCATTAAGGAGATTTTGGGGGAATCTCAGAAGAGCCTAAATAACACAGGAAAATGCCAACAGGATTGAGGCACTTTGAGAAACTTTACTCCACATTCTTTGCATTTTCTCCTCGAAGCAAAACTGCCCATTTTTAGAGTACATGCAGCTAACGCTCCCTCTTGGAGTCTCACACAACAGCCTCCTGCCTGACGCTGCTCAGTGAATTTAATTTCACGTAGCTCTCAAAGTCACCTGCAGTGAAACAGCCACTCTGCACCCCACGATCTCAGACCACAGCAGACACAAAATTAACTGGCCTGGGCTTGCAAGGAATCTCTCTAGATATCTCAGCCACCAGTGAAACAGCTGCTCTTTAAAAACAGCCTCTCACAATAGTTTGGGATAAGTGAGCAGCGCTGATACTCTCCAAACCGCCAGGAGAAGTTGCGTCAACAGAATGGAATTGGTCACGCTGGAATTTGGCCAAGCCATGTGGGATTAACACCCTGAATATTGCAAAAGGGCCACGAAAAGCTCTGCGTTAAGAGAAGAACCATCAAACCATCCTCTAAATAACTGCCGCACTCTGCTCTATCCACCACTCACCAGATGACTAAACGTATCACAGCAGCTCTTCCTTGGAAATCTGCCTTCCACACAGTGGTCCAGCCACACCCTGCTCAGCTTGAAAAAACAGAGCATAAAAGAGGAGGAAGAAAGTAATTTTCCTTTTCCCCTGTTGCGTAAATCAGAGGAGTCATTTGGATTTTTTTTAACCATTCACAAAACCTTTGAAACTCCAGAAAAAAACACACTTCTCCAGCTCTAATTCAACCATCCTTTTCCTGTCAAACACAAGGCTAAGCCAACCAATTCTGATTTGACGTTCAGCCCTCTCACTTCAGCTGGTCTTGTCAAAACATTTTTATCTGTTAGCACCAGTGTAGGACTGAGGTTCAGAAATGTTTTGAGGCCACTACAGAAACACTTGCTAAAAACATTCAAAGGTGGTATTAAAAAAAAAAAAAAAGAAGACATTTACTAGTTTCCACAGGACTTTTCCTTCATTATTCCAATTTAAGACTAAATATTTCTAAAACTCTACGCAGCATTTGGTTACTCACTGCATTGATGCAAAGAACCCTGAAGTAAGAACTGGGCTTGTGCGTTGAAACCCCTTAGAGTGGGATTCTTAACCTGCAGGTCTACTCATAAAAAGCATGACTGAGGCGATGTAAGAGATGTATGGCAAGACACACAGGAAGAGAAATGGGCACTTAGGATACAATCAAGCTCACGAGAGTTAAAGAAAGAGAAAGTTCAGGTCAGCGTGATCCACTAGAAGGTTCTGTGTTTAAGGTGGCTGAGAATGTGTGGCCAGTAAGTGGGAACCAAGAAGCAGCAGCTGGCAGCAAAGAAAAGGAAAACTGAGGTTCTGTGCACACTCAAGAAGTTTTAACTGACTTCACAACAGCAGGACAGAGCTGTGCAACACAGAGAAAAGAATACAGTGCAAACAGCAGGCCATAAGCAAAGAAATAAAGCTGTGCAGATGCAGTGATAGGAGGTGATATTATGTTGGTTAAGCAGCACTTAAGCCAGGATCCCTCTCTGTGTGATCCAGGGCAAGCACAGGAATTCACCCACTTTATCGGGTGCCTTTTCAGAGCACAGCCTCTGGAAGGTAGTTGTCTGCCTGGCTCCTCACTCCCCCCACTACATGTGCGCCGATATTAGAGGAGACAGAGGAAAAAAAAGTGCTCAGTTGAACAACTTTCAGCAAAGCAGTTCAGTGTCTTCAGCAGAACTGCAGTAGCCTTCTCCTTCTGCTTGGTCCCAGGAGGTGATTTTCTACAGGCTGGTGGAGCTCTGGGAGCAATGATGTTTCCCACAGGCTCACGGCAGAGCGAGGCCATCAGTCTCCCCTCCTCCAGAAGAACACCAGGTAGCCACAGCCATGCCCCTTTCAGCCCTCCTTCCTCGAAGTGCTGTCAGGGCTCTTCAGGGCACACAGGAGGCTGCAGAACAGCTCATACCAAAAGAAGATAAGGCCAGTAGAGACAGCAGCCTTCAGCAAGCTGGGCGAAAGGCCCTTAAAGAATCCACCTGGGCCCTCCTCTCGCATGATCTGCCTTACGCAGTCCAGGAGACCCCTATACATCCGTACCTGGGAGAGAAATGGCAAAAAGGTTACAAGAGAAATCCAGGACAGCTTACCTGGAAAAGAACACAGAGAGCCCCAACGATACCACAGAAATATAACCTAGATGTGCAGCCTAGGAGATACCTTTCTGGCTATTACTGTAACTAACCGAAAGCTTCTGAGAGTCAGTCTGTAGAATGGGGTAAAGGAAAAGTACGTATTTTGCATCAGCAATGGCTTACACAGGTCATTCTAATTGGGTGGCCATAAAATCTTGTATGTATTATTTACAGTGCGAGTTTGTGAACTCATTATTTCAGACTGTGCTGCTACTGTTTTCCACCCCCTTCACTAAGGAGGGACACCTTTTCAGTTTTCTGACAGAAAGAAAAAAAGCTACAGCCCTTAGAAGTCTCTAAACTAGCTATCTGCATGTCATCGTGTCACACTGTGAAGGTTTAACATCTTGTGACATATCGATATTAAAACCAAATTCTGTACCTCAGTGGCAGAGGAAAAGCATCCAATGCAGTAGGTTAAGACTTCAAATTCCTATCCCAGAGTTTACTGAGGTACAGACTGATTTGCTTCTCAGATCCAAGGAATTTGAAGGAAAAAAGAAATTTTCCACATTTCATGGAAAGAAGAGATAGTTCCTTGAAAGATCTGTCTTACAGTGTATTTCGAGGTGGTAAGGATGGTGCTAGAGAACACTGGGAGTATTGAATTTACTTTGAATTTCAGGATGTTCTGCTATAAAAACACATGCTCAACTCTTGGTGCTTATTCCTCGTATCAAAATATTAATTACAGAAAAGGATCCTGACAGCCGGGTGATCTCAGCGTAAAGTTAGTGTCATCCTCTGCTAGTAATTTGGTCCTGAATCAGAAGTAACAAGCTGCAACTAGAAACGTAAAGCAAATCGAAACCCCTTTGCTGCATAACTCATCCCCAGCTCCGAGAAAGTCAACGTGACAGAGATGGATAGAAGGCAGAGCACGGATTATGTGGGACAATGTCATAAAACGAACCCAGTATATTCATGCAGCTATTCCCATTATGAAGCGAGACCAGTGCTCAGCTCCCAGAAGTTCCCTGGGAGCTCCCAACCTGAACCCAAACACAGCAGGTACGACTGGTGAATGATCACTGCATTCTGGTGATGACTGGCTTTGGATTCTCTTGATGTGAATCCATAGTTATGAAAACCAGTCAATTCCAACACTTCTCACCTGCCCAAAGGCTGCCCGGGCATGTTCAAAGCCCCCCACTTGCAGTCGTTTTTTGAACAGGTCAAAAGGGTAAGTGAGGGTTTTGCTGATGATTCCAGCACAGCTGCCACAAACAAGGTTTTTAACGTTGCCTGAGAAGCAGAAAGGGGAGAGGATAGCAGGGAAGGAAAAAAAGAGGATTAGCATGGAGTTCTCATTAAAGATCATGAGAGGTAAGTTAAAATCACTTTTCAAAAGAAGTAAGGCCAAAAAGGTCCCTTAAAGTTACACCACCTCTTCTGCATAGTTTGGCCCACAGAACCTCAATCTGTATTTTCTGCATCAGGCTCGCAGTGTCTGTTGGAGCCAGAGCGTAACAGCTCTTCTTGGTTCGTTTCACTGATTTACCCTTTTGCTCTACCAAGCAGCAGTGCACAAAAAACTCCCAGTCACCAGAGAACATGCCACTAGTGGATGGACAAGTTTTCATGCCCCTTAAGTAAAAGCCCCATCGCTGGAAATCTTGCACTCCTGATTGCTCCTCCTGATGTACTCCAGAGTAAGTCACAAGCTGACACTGCCTGATGATTTCAGAGGCTTGTGGGAAATGAGTTTGTGATATTAGACTTTTTTCCCGACAAACACAAGTTCCCACCATCAGCCTCTCCCACCTAAAAGTAAGTATGCAGACACGATATTGAAAAGTCCATCTCCTCTACTGAACAAATTCCATCGAGGAACCAAAATACGCTGATGCTGCATACACTGTTTCTCAGGGAGGCACTAGTATATAGAACTGTCAAGGTGACAGGTCACATCAGGATGAGGTTCTCTTAGAACGGAGCTAGAAATCAACATAAAAATATCAAATCAAGAGCTCAGCAGTTTAAAATTAGGCTAAATGGATCCTCCTCTGTACCAGCTGTGCTCGAATCTGCAGGCAGATTTCCTGAGGAAATCCAAGAGTCCTGTCCCCACAGCACTAATAAAACAGAGAAAAATTATGCCAGCACTGTCTTCTTCCCACAGCATCAATAATGTGATGCAGCTCAAGAGAGAGTACCCTGGCCTGTGACACTTCACTTTCCCACCCATCCACATTTCCAACATGGTTATTCCATAACGGAAGCTGTTTGGAAATTTCACTTTTGCAATATCTGTGCAGGGCTAACAATGAGACATGGGAAATGGAGATACTCTTCAGATGTTATATCAAAAAGGGCGATAGGACAGACAACTGAGCTCCCGTCAGTCTCCAAAATGAGCCCTCACCCTCTCTTTCTCTCCAGATCGCACTGTCCCAAGTGCCTACCTCCTTTCTTGCCTTCAGCTGGAATCACCCATTCAGAAAACTGTTGCAGGATGTTGTAGAAGGAGAACTGGAGACCAGCATATGGGAAGATAGCAATGATTGTGGGGGTCAAACCTCTATAGAAAGTCCGAGGCCCTTCTGTCTGGTACATTGTCACCACGGCATGGCGAAGGTTGCCATAGATCTAGACAATAAAGGAGAGGCTGACTCTAGTGAAACAGGCTTAGAAACGGCAAACCAAAAGGTCAGGTTATTTCCCAGTAACGAGGGCAGGCATTTCCCACTGCCCAAAATAACAACTGACTGATTTCCAGCACACAGCCACGAACACAGTGATTTTGCACATCTTCACACAGTATTCTCAGCTAAGCCCTGGTGATTCTTATAAGTAAACTGACAACCTAAAACTGCCTCTGAGCCACAGCAAACTAACTGAACGAATGGTCAATAGCTCTGCACTGAAAGGCCTGGCGTGACCTAGTATCCCACATCCAATCTGTGCTTCTGAGGGGAAGAAACGAGGCACAGAGCTGAGAGCTGTGGCCTGAGACCACTTGCATCACAGACATGATTATTTATTTTTCTCTGAACAGCTCTGCCTGCTCCTACAACAGAATTCATATGATATATATTGTGATTCTAGTGCAGGCTAAGTCAAAAACCAGAAGTGGCTCTGATACAAACCCATATAAATCTAGGTATTACAGACCTAATTAGCATGGAGACCAATTCTTGCACAAATAAGAACACGAAACACAGGCAAAAGGTGACTGGTTTCAAGTATCACCCCCATCATTATCTAAACATGACTCTGTGCAAGTGGAAAGTTTCAAACGCGCAATGTTTGACAGCCTGGGGAGTGCATCCTATAAATGGACAACAGCCGACATGAAAATTGAGTTATCCTGTTAGGGACAGTTTCTCCTTTCTGGATCACTTGTCAGGAGTCAAACACAGTCAGGAGCAGTAAAACATAATTAAGAAAGCTGTGTCAACAGCACAGAGGATAACTTGGCAACAGTGCAAACATTGCCCAATAACAGCACCTGCTCCATTATGCTAACCCACAGACTGTTACGTGCTTTTCAAACCTCCTGTACTCATACACATGAAATATTGCTACTGCTATGGATGATAATTTCAAGCATTAATCCCCAGCCATACCTTAGGCTCACCCTGAGCAGCAAAGCGGGTACGCAGCGTGTCGACAGGCTGAACTGCAACAGTGGCCGTGCAAGCAGCCAGTCCTCCGCAGACGAAGTGCACAAAGGAATCGCGGGCATCGTACGAGGTGACGTTGTGCACCAGTTTTGTCAAGCTTTCAAACGCCGTGAACTTACAGAAACAAACACACACAGGGCAAAGGAGACAATCCTTATCACCGACAGGCATCTCCCACTCCTCTCTCATTTCACCAAAAGAGCTCCACCCACCTCTTGTAACCCCATTCTCTCTCTGTCCTTGAAAAGTCCTTCCCAACTTGCAAACTTTCGGAGCACGTGCTCAAAGAATACCTTGTGAAAATCACTGAGCAGCCCAGGAAATGCTTGGATATTCTGACCTCTGACACTCTGCTAAGTCTTGCATTCAGATTTGTGAAAAAGCCATTTTAATGGTGTATATATCCTGAAGAGTATTTGCTGTATTACAGATATGCTTCCCCTTATTCTTTCAACCACTGCTCATAAAACATGTTGTTAATATTTACAAATTAACCATAACAATGCTGTGTAAAACACCACCATCAGCTTCATTGATTTTTTTACTAATAAACTGTTAGGGCAACAGCATGAACAAAAGCAAAAAACTACACAGGCTTGGAACATGAGTAGCAAAGCCAAGTGTCAGGAACTGACAAGGCTTGTTTATGACACCAGATACAGACAGAACTCAGTTTGCTCCAGCTCTACTAGAGCCTGGCCATTCAAAACGCTCAGGAATATTAACTTAAGAATTATACATGAGCATTATACAACTACATGTCTTTGAAACTGGAGCTGGTGTGCGTCAATACATTTTAAACCTGGACCCTTCTGCATCTGCCCATGCAGCCAGCCTGAAAAGGAGCAAAGCAGAGCCCTGTGTATGTACGCTGGGCGGAGATGATGTCTGGTCACCTTACCTGAACGGCTCCATAGCCAACTGAAAGGAACTGAGCAGGAACATGGCCCTTCCAGAAGGCTCTCAATCCCTCTTCCTGGAAGATGCGCTGCACAGCTTGCAAGATGCCATGATACTTAGCCCCTGGGCTTCTGGAGGAGAGCTGCTCGATCTGAAGCTGGAGAAAAATAGAGAAAATATTTTCAATTCCATGTCACATTTCAACAAGGTTCAAGTGTCCAGTTCAGGAATTAACAACCCTGTCAGCCAAACGATGCTAAGAGATGACGTTCTGCCTTCCCACAGAACCACATCTAGAACTGACTGGGATGTTATTTACGTAGGGCTCTAAAAGAATAAAACCACGCAGGCAACACAAAGGTAATCAGTAGGGATGATGGTGAAATTCAGTCAGATAGCGGCGATCATTCAGAAAGACAAAGAACAAACTATGAAAAACACAAGATCCCATTCAAACATACAAGTTAAGTTATATAAACAGAAGCAGTAGACACAAGATAGCCCTACTGCCTTGCATAACTTGTATACGATGTAGGTGAGGGCTAACGGGCAGATTTAGTGCTCTCTGGTTTCACAAGTGACCTGTTCATCCAGGACATGATCAGCTCTGCTCTGAAACAGGCTCTCTCACCCCTGTCCCCAAGCATGCCACGAGGACGGTACCTGAAAGCGGATCTTGATGACATCCAAGGGACTGACAAGGACCCGAGTGACGAAGCCAGATGCTGATCCTGCTGCAGCCGCTTCCGCTGTGGAGACGCACTTGGCCTCGGGGTCATAGCCCACCATACCTCCTGGTGTCCCCGCAGCCTGGGCAGGGGGGACAGGGGCCCCGGTGAGCCCTCCCCAGCCAAGGGGCTCCTTCCCACGCCAAGAGTCTACGGCATCACCCCCCTCACCTCACAGACACCCCCCATCCCGAAGCTCCCCTCACCCCAAAGGCCCACAGCTCCCCCTCACCCCAAGGGTCACACAGAACCCGCTCACCACAAGCCCTACTCCCTCACCACAAGCCCGACCGCCTCACAAGCAGCCTCCCCTCTCCCCACAGCCCCCTCTGCCCCGCGGCAGATACCGGAGGAGGAGATACGGATCCAAACCACGGGCGGGGCCGCCGGCGGGCTCCTGGCCGCGGCTACTGCCACCCCACCCGCCGGCACCTCCGCGCCGTACTGCGCCTGCGCGATGCCGCGGGGGGTGATGGGAAACGTAGTCCGCCAGCACCGCCCCGGGGAGCGCTGTGCCCGAAATGGCGGGAGCTCGGCCTCGGGAAGCAAGGGCTGCGCGGAGGGCCCGGCGCCTCGGCGGAGCAGGCGGCCGGCAGTCAAATAAACCGGGGTTTCGGGTGTTTTTTGCAGCTCACCACCAGCTTTGCTGATGCACAACTGGAATACACCTGTGAAAAGATGGCTTGCCTACAGCCGTTCTCCCACCACGGCCTGGGCCTTGACGTTATACACTCGCAGTAGATGTTTTTCCTTCTGTAAACCACAAGGAAAGGAAGATTTTTCTACACTTTTCAGTAAACAACGAAGGTACAAACAGCGCACAGTTCTGAGCAACATGTTCTGTTACAGCATTACAAAAAGGCCAAGAGCTCCAAATCATCTCAATGTTGACTTGACTGATCCAAATTAAGAATATCCAGACATTTCTGGGCAACCAGAAGCTCCTTGACATTATCTGCATTTGAGCATAATAACTAAGAGCAACTGTTAAAAACTCAACCCAGACCCCTCGTAAGCCTTTCCCTATTGTGTATTAAAAATCGACAACAAAATTCACAGGCACTTCGTGGACATAACTGAAGGCTGGGGAGGAGCCACCCGCACACCTCCCTACTACAACTGAGCAGTTCCACTTTTTTGGGCAAGAAAACCTGAAAAATGATCCGCACAGCAGCAATGGAACCGAGCAACAGCTCCCGTGACAGCCCAATCCACAGCTGCTGCGCTTACACAAGTCCATCTTCTCCAGCCTTCAGCAAAGAACCCCAGAAATGCCCCCTGCATCTCTCTCCTCACGACGCATCGGTCCATACCACTGGGGCACTGGAGCAGTTTGGTAAAAAGCTTAGGAAAAAAGCAAGAGAGGAAATAGAAAAGTGCTGCTTTCCCACTTGGCCAGCAGACCCATGGCCTTCCATCCTGGAAGCAACAGGATCACTCCTTTCCCCCTCCTCGCTATCTGCAATGCCACACGTGCCAAGTGACACCGCTCTCCGGTGACTTTGCTTGAAAGATTAATGAATTCAGCCAGAAATGCTGAGATTGAACTACAATGCTGAAGAGTCCAAGCGCTTCAGGCCACAGCACCCCTTAAGGCTTTTCCCCTCCCACTGCAATTTAATATCCTATAAATTAGGTGGATCAGTTATATTTTGGTCAGTTAACTGAAATAACAGACAGATGCTCAAGTGAAGAATTCAATGTATATTTATTATTCACAGTTAATTACTATCTACCAAATGCTGCTGCAGAGTTAAAGGATTAAGTACATAGGCCTTTTTTATTTAAACACTGATTTTTTTTTTTAATATATATACACACACAAGACATATGTCTGCAAGGCTGCATGATATACACCAATTCCAAAATAAGGAAACAATCAAATGGTCCAGGTGTAGAATGCCATAGATTCCTTTTCCAATCACTTTACAAAGAAGGAAGAAAGTGAGTGACAGCTAGCAAGGAGAGGGGGAGAAAGTAATACTCTACAGGATAGCTCTCTCTTTCATCTGCTGGAAAAATTAAAGTGTAAGGCAGAGTCCATCTCAGGAATAAAACATTTGTAACACGTAGTACAAAAAAAGGCACCCTCCAACCAAAGATTGCCCGTGCTTCCGCAGGGCGGGAGGAGATCTCCGCTGCAGTTTTTGGATTCGTTGGTGGGGCGAAGGGATCCAGCCAAATGGCCACCAAAAGGAAAAATAACGCGACTGAAGATTGGCACAGAGAGCGGTGCGGCTTGATTGCTTTCCTTTCTGTCCAATTTAACGTCACACTGCTCTGGTGGAGGAGCAAATGGCCACAAGAAATGCCGTTACGGTGTGGGGTGGGGATTACAGTCATCACACAGCCTGCTGTGAATGGGGAGCGGGGCGGGGAGAGTCTACTCCAACAGTAACACTGACCTGAGGAGGGAGGAGAAACTGGAGAACAGTGATGCCAACCCCACTTTTCAAGAGCAACACGACTGCAAATATTCCCTATCCAGGCCAAAGAGACAGGCTGATTACATGCATACGTAGAAACATTCACTAATAGCATAAAGTTTTTTCAAGCACTATTTCTTGAGGTTTCTCTGCATTATAAAGTTTCCCATCAAAGGAATGTACATTTTATAGGACATCTCAGGGCTATTATTTCTCAAATTCCCCCCTTAACCCTCCCACCCCAAAATATTCTCTCTCATTTTCCGTGGTCATAACTTCCCCCTTTTTCTTACTTCTTTTGAGGCTCTTGGATGCAGCTCCCCACCTCTGAGCGGCCTAAGCTGCCACTTGAATGCCTTGATTTTATTTTCCTTGGAATAAGGAAAGTTGAACAGTAAGACAAATCTTAAGATTAAAGCTCCATCTCTGTTTGTAGATTTTTCTCAAATGTCCATTGATAAAACCACCCTCCTTTACACCCTTCCCCGAAAAGTATTTATTTACACATAGGCAGAAAAAAAACCCTCTGAAAAGCTCTGGACTGTCCTTTTAACTTAAAAAATAATAAAAAAGAAAGTAAGGGAAAGGCACTATGGAAAAAATTACAGAATGTGCTCAACCGTACACCTTTAAGAAAAAACAAAAAAGCTGTCAGCACAGCATTAACAGACTTTAGTTGTACGTTGGGAGTTTCTCAAAGCAGCTCTGTGACTCAAAAGAAATAAACAAAACAAAAAGCCACACAACTCTTCTCCCTTCCCCTGCTTGGAAGCTGCTGAGCTTCAGAAGAAAGTGCCAAAGGAGAAGAGACAATAAAAATTAGATTAACACCTCATCTTTCCCAGGCAAGAATTGCTGAATGTTGAAGGCAAAAGCAGAGACTGATGATTTTTGTTTTTTTTTAAAGGCAGGACTGTGGATTTGGTTCTTCTCTCATGTCCCTTCATGTCAAATGAAGACCGTTTGCAGAGAGAGAAAATACCAGCAGAGTTTCTCCCTTTTCCTTTAACTGCATGGCTAGGACTTTATATGGCATTAAAACTTCATGCACTGATGGACAGAGGAGGACGGGGAAACAAGAAGAGTGAATGAAAAGGGGTAACCCAGGAGCAGCTGAGGAAATTTGTTATTTTCTCTTTTTTTTTTCTCTCTCACTTTTTTTTGTTCTCTTTTTTTTGTTTTTTTGTGTTTTTTTTTTTTTTAAAGATAAGTTTTGGTGTGTAAGTTGAACTCTTTCCCCCCCGGCCCCTGAAGTTCCGTACTGAGTGAAGGAGGATCACCTCACGGTGAAAGGTGACTCAGGTTTTACCGCCGTGTGATTTTAGGTCACTGGCTGCAGTTAGGCTCTGTATGTGTATTTACTGTTTCTCTGGTTTCTTTAAATAATCTCTAATATTTTATCTCTAGATGTTCCGGTTCACTGGGGTCACATAGTTGCGTGGAAACATGCCCGTCTGTCCGTGGCAGGCTCCCTTCCACCAGTTGGGGTCAGAATTGTCAAGGACTTGGATAAAGTCTCCCCGGCGGAAGCCCAGCTCTCCTTCCTCCTGGGGATCAAAATCAAACAGGGCCTGAACGTACGTTGGTTGCTGAAAGGGGAAAGAAAAAGATACACAAAGTGAGAATCATCCACAGCACTCGAGACTCCCTCAGGCAGGAGCTTAATTTAACCGGAGCTTAACAATAAACATTTGGGCCGTATCATTTCCCTGCAAGCCAGCTTCCAACATCTGTAACAAGACACTAAACCAGGAAAGAATGCTCTATAGAAGAGCTTAGAAAAAGTCAAGTTTCTGTGAAAGAGCCCAAACAAAGATAGCAGATGACTCAGATGTTTTACTAGTATTTTCCAGTCTTCATGACCTACCGTAGATCTGTATTTTATTGCAATACAATGGTCTTGTTGCTTATTCATCCTGTTTTCACCAACTGACAGCATAAATTTACTAATCTACCTAACACTGTGATACACAAAGTTCCCCCTAAAAACTGGATGTTAGCATTTTACACATTTTCCTTCAACCTCTCCAGTATCAAGAAATTCTGTCACAGAGCATTTTGCCTGGTAAGCAAAGACTTCCATTCTTTCGGACAAGCTAATAGTTTATTTAAGATGCATTTGCATTCTTAAAATCTCAAGGCTAGGAAGATATCTTCATGCTTCTCATTTTCAGCCAGCTGTTTTCTCATCCTCTGTTTATCAGTGACCTGACAGCGCAGAGCTAGATGTTAATTCAGACAAACTGTGGCACCTGGAGAACAGTACGAGTTCCACACTTCTTGCCTTCAAGCTAGAACTAGAACACTGCACACAGAGGCAAAAGGATTTATCCATAATTGACAAAAGATCCAGTTACATGCAACATGTTCTGATTGCCCTGGGAAATGGAACAATACAAAGGTAGATATACACAAACTGCTCTGCTGGCACTCGGTAGTAGATTTTGGTTTCTCTTAACACTATTTAGACCCAAACCAGCAGGCCAGAGATGTTCCACATGCTACTACCTGTAACCACCTCTTTAGGAGCAAGTGGTACCAGAGCTTCACTGGCAACAGAGGGGTACAGTTCTGGCTATGAACCAGTACAAGTAGAACTATCCTTTCTTACCGTGTCCTAAAGCAGGGATGAACCCATTTTTAAATCAGAAAAAAAAGATGACCTTCCTGCAAGAGTATCCATAAAAATTAAGAGAAGCCGAATGTTCAAGCAGCACCAGTAACACTTGGCCAGAACTGGAGACTGGGGAGTTGGGCAGGTGGGCTTTGCTTATTTCCCAGTACAATTCTGGCTGAGGGATCTAAAGATATGCTTCCACAGAGAAGTAAAATGTCACTCAGCTTCTCTCCATCCCTATTGATTTACTCTAAGATGCAATCCCACCCCAGACAGGGGTTGCAGTAGCCTGAAAAGCGCACTCTACAGAGGACACTTCTCTTACCTGTGGCACCTGTTCAATGTCCCGGAGAAATATTTGCTGGTTCCTGGAGACAGATGTGGATCTGTGATAATCTACCAGCTCGTTCAAAGAATTGAACTTCACCACCCAGAGGAAATACTTGCCAGCCCCATCTCTAAGCACCTTGAAGTGCTGCACATCATTTCCAAACCTAGGAGGAAGGAGTGGAGAACACAAAAAAAGCACGTTATTAGTCACTGAGTACTCCTCTTCTGGAATTGTCAGCAAAGAGCTTAGAACAAAAAGGTCCTTCAGGGCATAGCAAAAACTGTAAGTAACATCAATAACAGAGATACCAATGGGCTGCTGTAAAAAAAAGATGTCTGAAAACCACTTGTTAATCCAAATACCAAATTCTTTTTGAAATAAGTCCTGCAAGCTTCGTATGTGCTTTTCTTACAACAGAACCACTTTTCAAGCCACTCTGAATTTGCAGAAGTTTGAGATCAAGGATTTCTGGTGTTACAACACACTTTCTCCTGGATTACGTGCAGTATTTCAACTTTTCATTTTACACTATATTGCCACATCACTGGTATCCAGTCTGTGTTCTTTTTCATGTATGTATGCAGTCACCCGAATTGCTGAAAACAGTGCTCGGAATACCTTGGACACAGACCCTGGACTTTGCAGGACAAGTGCAAGGTCACGTTAAAAGAGCTGCACCACGGTGCCTTCCGCTCCACGTTCCCAAACGCAAGATTTCAAAGTCAAACAGTACGAGAGGTTTGGTTCAGCTCTTCACACACAGCGATTTCACAACTGATCCGAGCCAGTTTAGGTTTGTGCTGCTCTTGCCAGGGCCCTGTACTTCTCCCCGTCTCTCCTCCCTCACACAGCACCACTGGCCGTGTGTGACACTGCAATACGTAAGCACTGGTCCCATTCTAGGTAAACTGCTGGGAAAACAGTGCCACAGGGAGGGTAGGACTGTCTTTTCTGGCAGCCAGTCTGGACTTATGCAAAAGACTGTCTTGCAAAATAAAAGGATCTCTCTGGTCCTTAAAGAAAAAACAACAAAAAACCCCAAACCGAACCCAAAATGCTCAAAAGGTGATGCTGTGTGCAGCAACTTCAATTCTTTGTTAACAATTCCTTCTGACAAATCATGGCATTCAGTTGAAGCTGCATTTCCAACAACTTTATTCTGAATAAAAGGAAACTCTGAAGACGGTCCATTGGGATTTTCCAGACAAATGGCACATCGGTATTTTTCCTTCAGTCTAAACCACTGAACCAGAAGAAAATTGCTCGCCACTTGGCATGCACAGCTTCTATACATTGGCTGAAAAAGTACACACTATCTTGGCTACAAAGCTAACATGAAACAACTCATGAATGCTGCCTCTGCTCTCCCTTCCTCACCCTGAGAGCTCCTCACCATTTCAAATTCCACAGATCACTGTTAAGGAAAAAGACTTTTCTAAATTACAGAAACGGGGAAAAAAGAATCAACTTAGAAATTACCACCAGATGGCAACACTAAGTTACAGGCAGGCAGAGCTACGCTATCATAACTTTCTGTTTCTTAAAGGAATGCAGCTTCTGGAATGAAGCTTCCATTCATATCTAGTATTCCAGCTCAGATGATTGTATCCAAGACAGAAATATAAACATCTCAGAAAAACCAGTGGCTTTAATCCAGTTTGTTGGCATGACTCAGTGCTGCTGTACAGGAGGACAAAAATTTGGTTACAGACCAAAGATGACCAGAACAAAAACATCCTGCCGAGACAGATCACTGATAGCCACAGAAAATACAGCAAACTAGGAATTGTGCATGAATAATCAAAAATAGTTAGGATTCTAAACAAAATCTTGTTTATTTCTGGTAGGAAAGGGGAAGATAACAGAAAATAAAGGAAAAGGCAAAAATCAACTGCTGAGGACAGAATCCCTCCCACCACCCAATCCATGTTAAATTACTTCATATACCCTTCCAAGTTTCTAATACCTCCATTAGATAGGCAAGAAAGTAGCACGGTATTTGTGGGCCCTGGCTAACTAGCAGGAACTCCTACTGGTTAACAGCCAGTACTTCTAGCAAGGGTATTCAAGGCTGAGAACTGTCCCTCCTCGCTTCACTGGTATTAGACTGAGTTTCTTTACCATTGTGGAATGCACTTGTGAGAGATGGAAGAGGCCTCCGTTTTCCCAGACCTCGACAACATGAATTGTTGTCTAAAACTTGTGCCAAGCAGACATGAAAAACATATTTGGAAGCGTACTACACAGAGAGAAAAGAGAGAGTAGTAACTTGTACTGCAAGAGAGGGATAAAAGAGGACAGGAGAGAACATGTACACACTGGGCACTTGGTGGCTGTAAGGAAGAGGAATGGATCCACAAACAAACCAACAGATAGTGCCTGAGACTACATGAGCCAGACAACAACATCCCACCAGGTCAGCCCTGTAGGCTTATTACAAACCACAGCATATATATTTGTTCTATTAAAGAGGGAATAAGTAAGTATCACTGGAAGAACAGGAACGCTGTAGGGCAACCTGGAAGATTATTCCTGCTCCTCAGCATTGACAATCACCTGTCCTTTATCCACAAGCCCCAACGAGCAGTAGATGGCTTGATTACCCCACACCACTGCTTCTGGGCATTACTTACTTGACTGAGAGGGAGAAGTCCCCAGGAGCGCTCTCACTCTCCCTGATGAGGAAGGCACCATCGTGTCTCTGTTTGCCTAACATCTCTTCAGCCTTCGCTCGGGGAATCTTTCCAAAAAACCACCTGTGGAGTAAGGAAAAGAAAACAATAGGGAAAGTTAAGAATTTCAATCCTTTCACGGGAGAGCCAGAGGTAGATATTCACACAGATGAAATGATTCTTAACAGAAATAACTACACTGCACCTCTCTGCCACACCAATACAGGCTGCTGAACCACACAGCTTTTCACAATGTTTTGTTTTGTCCTGGTAATGAAGCAATCGTTGAGTTGATAAGCAGGTGCTTGCAATAGCCCTATTTCGCTCAATTTAGCAAAGCAGAAATGTGGTAAGAGTGAAATCCTCAAATTACAGGATTAATTTTCAGAGGTGGAAAAAAAATCTGCTCGAAATTTAATGCACTGTTCACATTTTTTGTATTGTATCTGCGGTTTAGCATATGGAACATCACAACGAGAACCTAACGTACACAACTGCTTCACAGTGTAGATCTGCTTTGTGAGACTAAGCCACCTACCCCAGGAACTGGCTACAACTTCAGACAATGTTAAAATGTCTGCTGTGATCTGCACTGATACCTTTGTAATCAGGCCTCAGAACCTGAAGTCAAACGGATTAAATGCCCTGCTAAAGCAAGAAACTCAAGTCCCTTCATCTGTCACTGAGGAATAAAGTCTCATGTCTCGACATTCAAAGTTTTAATTGTCCAAACTGTATGATGCCATCAACTCAGAGACAACAAAGAAACCCTGCGCTAGTGCCTGGTCACTACTGAACTTCCCTTTGATATAGAAGCATTTACTACTAGTATACAAATATAACCAGTGAGGAGTAATTACACTGCCTCCTTTATTAGTTATGTCTCCTAAGGAGAAGCCACCCATGCCTTAGCCATGATTTGTAGAGCAGACTATACAGAAAATTTCAGTTGTTATGGATTAAGCACAACCCCCACTATTTTAGTGGGTAGAAATATTTAAAAAAACCATGCACAACAGTATTTGCCAAACGCAAGAGAAACACTGGGAGTTCACTCATATGTTTCTCTTCAGAAACATCACAGCTGTAGAAACAAGATCCTATGGATTGACCCATCCTGCACAAATGCAATGCACATTTTGTAACAAAACCAATTTCTAGTCTCTCTTAGATCAGGCGGTAAGACATTCTCTCTGCTGAAGCAGTCGTGAGTAGCTTCCTTCAGCTGGTTGTTCTGCAGCCCAGAGTCCAACCTTTCTGACCCCTACCAGAGCACTGTAGGCAGAGACAGGTATCACATACCAGAAAGCTGAGGCGGGTGCCAGGACTGGAGTCAGATCCAGACCAAGTGAGAAAAGTTCCCTCAAGGACTCTCTGCTTCACTGCAGAGGAGTGCTGAGCTGGCAGCTAATTCAGTTCCAGGAAAGATGCTGATAATACTTGTTTCAGTCACCTATTTTCTTGCTTTCTCCTACAGTCAGGACCATCTAGCAGCTTTCACGCAAGCAGTCACATGAAACAGCTGCACCATGGAAGCCACATCTGAAACTCTTGACAGTTGCACAGAAGTCACAGCCACAGGGTGACCACCTCCATGACACCCAGGGTGGAACCCGCCTCACGCAAACCAGATTGTCAGCACTGACCAACAGCCCCTGGTCACGGGATTCTCACCCACATTTACATCTGCGTTTCCAGATTAACCCAAGATTAAAGGCAAACAAGGACTGAGTGGTAGGTCACATGGCGTGGGAAAAGCAAAACCATCTTGACAACCAAAAAGTACGGCTTTCAGTTCTGAGTAACAGATCACACAGGATAGAACCACTCACCACAGCCTCCAACCGTGCAGATGATTGACCTTAGAGGAGAGCACTTCATAACAAGAGCTACACTCACAAAGTTTACTTTCTACAGCAAAAAGACAGAACCCTCCCTGAAACAGTTGTTCTTAAGAGAAGTTGAAGCTGTCATGAAATCACAAAGCCACCAGATCCCCCTCTCTCAGAAGCAACTATCTCTAGAGCTGAAGGAGGACCCATTACTTGACTACTGGACTCTCCAGCTACTGGCAGCCCTCGCTCCTCTCACTGGCTATTTTCAGTATCTGCTCACCATAGGAGGCTACACAAAACCACATCCCTATACTATATCAAGGATGATAAGCCCACAGACTTATTTTCTACTACATGCAACATATTCAATAAAGCAACTCTAGGACATTCCCCTTGTAAACGGAGTATTCACTTCATTTAGCTATGCAGCTCCATTACAAAAAACATTTTGGCACTGAAAAGGATACATCTTGTTTATAAACTCAGTTTCCATGATCACCTAGACACATTTTACTTGCTTGCAAGGCTTGTTGTGTATTTTTTATCCCCTGGAATGGAAAGGAAAAGCTTTCTCCCACAACCATCCTATTTCCAGTGATAAAGAACTTCATAGCAGTTAGTAATTTTCCTGGTGGTTTAGCATCTGTGCCACTTCTCAGTACTCGAGGTGGTGGCAGAGACAGAAGAGGGACTGTCTACCTGCAGAGTGCTCACTGCCTTCAAAACTCAACCAAGAGGAACCATTATGTGAAACTCTTTCAGAATTCAAAGGTAGTATTTTGTTTCCTGGGCTTCTGGCACAATTGTCAGAAAGATAAGGAAGTCTTGAATTTTGCCTCTGCCGAATGTTACATAAAGTAAGCTTCATGTTATGATTTTAGATATGTTGCCATAGTCCTTGTTTAGAAAGTGTTTTAGTTCTGTTTACTTCTCAAATAATTCTCAATCACTCGCATGTGACTTGGAAAGGAAAGCTGCATCTTAAAAAAAAATACCCAAAACACCTCACCTCATTTCTGTAAAAGAGAAGGGAAGCCTGAAAGAACTCAACACAACTTCTATAATCCTTCCTGAAGCCTCAGAAGTATACCCTTTTTTCCCCCCTAAATTTTACTGAACCACTACAAAGCAGAAGCCTATGATTAAAGTTCGATTAAAGGAAGTAACACTTCCAAAATAACAATATCAAAATTCTTAAAGTTTTCTGCCAGCTATTTCAAAGGCATTTTAAATAGCAAGACTAAAAATCTTTCACAATTCTTGCATTCCCTTGCAGTTTGACTTCACTACCACTTCAGCTATTCAGAGTAAAAGGATTTTGAACTCTAAATATAAGAAAAGATGAACACCCCCCCAGATGAAAGAAACGAATTTTGAAGAACTACTGTCTACTTAGGAACACACTTGTAAAACACCAGAAGTGCCATGCACACATGAATCTTTGCTACAGAATGATTGCAAAAAAATAAGAAAAATCACAGCACATCCAAGAGAATTAGGCCAAATAAACTGACCACAACATTCCCACAGGCTCCCTGCTGAAGGGCTAAGTTTGATAACACTTGTCTCCGAACTAGCTTTGTAGTGTAGGTGAACTCACCGGGTCAGCACTGCAAAACCAAATCCAGGCATTACTGCTGATGCTGCACAGCCAGAGGGAGATGCACTGATTGGTACAACACAAAGTTCACATCGCGTTCAGACTCATTTCAATCAGCAGTTTGGAATTCTTTTAGCTTTACTTAGCACGAACACTTAGCAAGGCCAATTCCCTCCACGTAAGTTACAGTACTGCAAAGTGAGACTTCAGCAGTATCTTCAAGAAAAGCTGATTATGAACACAAACACTTGAGATACACACACCACGAGTCTGATCCAGGCCGTTTCATAAACGGCAAATTCTTCCCCTGCCTCTTTAAAGAGAGAAAGGTAGTTCTGCCACTGACCTGCACTGTTGTGCCTTTGCAGGAAGCCTCCCTGCCCAGAGTTTCCTGCAGCTCTTCTCTGAGTATCATGCCTATGTCTACCCACATCTTTGCTTTGTTAATTGATGTGGCAATTTAGATTAAGCCTTCAGAACGCAGGTGACTCAGCTGGTGACCGAGAGGTTCCACATCTTCCGTTCAGCTTCATTTGCTCATAGTTACAAAGCAAACTGGAAGCTTTGCAAAATAAAAGCAAGAAAAAACCACTGCATTTAAGACTAGCTGTGGGGCTGGAGGATTTAAGTCTCAGATCCTAGGACAGGATTTAAAGCCATTTTCAGTTGGTTTCTTTCCAAATCCTCTTGAAAAAGCTCTTGTGCCACCTTCCTCCAATACAGTTTGATACTAGTATGAGAAAAGGAGCATTCTCTTCCTCACACCTTGTCTGCTGCCTGCAATTTGCTTTTTGTACGACCTGCTGGACTACTTAGAGAGCTCTGCATTACAGCTAAGCTAACATTACACTATAAAAACTTTTGCATAATTTCCCAGGGTTGTTAATGCACTGGTTAAGACTCCCAGCATTGCTGACACACGGAGCTAACCCCATCCAGCTGCCATCAGCAGTTTAAACATCTTCAGAAAAGGTCATATTAACTATGCTTAAAAACACTACCAAATGCACCCACTTGCAGGCTCAGATATTGTTCATTCCCCTTTGATATGAAAAAGCAAAAAACCTGATAGTTCTATCTCTCTAAAACAAAATACCATGGATGATTACAGAACAAAGTGATTATCATTATCACAGGAGACATCACCACTGTATAACTCAATTGCCTGCTGTTCTAAGAAGATGTATGATGATTCAAATCAACGTGAGAGAGAAATGGCAATGTACATTTGTGATCCCCAGCGGACTGGCACGATCAGGGTAAACTTGACACTTTACTGCAGCAGAAGAGGCTCTACACAATTTCAGAATTTTCTTGTGCATCCTTGCTTCACTTCCCGCTTGGCTGCACTAAATCCGTATCCATCCTCTCCTTCGTGGGACACAGTCCCTCATAAGTTTCCTTCTACTGTTTCAAAAGAGCCCTTAGAAAAATAATTCTTGTTTGGATTTAACCGCAGTATCTTCATGGTATAATTACAGTCAACAATTAACAAATCAACCGTCAGGTTTTGTGGACAGCTCCTTGTAAAAACCCTGGTTACAGGTTTTGCTGCTCCTTCCTAAACCTTTTCTCCCCTCTGAATCTGTTACCCAGAGGTTCCCGCTTTCTTGTTCAGATGTTGAAGGATCCCAAAGGTTGGCAGAACCAGAGTTTGGTAGAAGACAGCAGAAATACATGAAATGACACAAAAAAAAATACCCAGTCATGAAATGCTACTATTTTCAGATGCCAGATTCTTTGTATTTAAGAGGAAATGTTCAAAGCAGTTCCTCAAACACAGTTCCCTGGAGCTGCAAATCAATGCAAAAATACCTGTGTGCAAGTACACGCTCTTTTAGGTTGGCTGTTTTATGAGGAAGGTGTTGGACCAGATGAATGTTAGAGGTCCCGTTTGACCTAAATTATTCTCTGATTCTATAGTCAGGATGTGACACAGACATACTAAGAGTACAGCTCCAAATATCCTTAAATATTTTTTCTGATGAGCTGTGAATGTCACAATTTTTACTCGTATCTGCTACGCTAAGTAAAATAGAGACTCATCACAGGAAAACTGTCAGTTTCTCCTGGGGCAGTGGTGATGATAACTCTCTGCTGGAGTGTTTTCTGCTGGTTTAGGGCTGCTACCTCCAAGGTCAATTTGTCTGACCCCACAGCAAAACACCAGAGCAACCACCAGAACAGCTTCCAAAATATCCTCCTGTACAGCCAGCTGTGAAATGAGTCACAGTGCACAACAATGCAAGTTGCAGCCAGAGATACAACTGCATCGCCATCCTTTACCTACAGTTATGGTACTCTTTGCCAAGTACAGCAAACCTCCCTTCTGTTTGAGAGGACGTGCAAAGAAAGATCAAGGGCACCTATCGCCAAAGCTCTACTTACGGATGTGGTTTCATTTCTATGTAGTTCTTGGGAATGAAGCCGTCTTTTCCATTGAGTTCTGCCTTGTACCAATTCTGATCGCATTCTTCATTCAAAACCTAGAGGAAAAACACACACACAAGCTTACTACGTTTCAAGATCCAGCAAAACTGATGAAGGCATTAGCTTATTCTTCCCATTCTTGTTTCAAAGACTACTCTTGCAACATGAATCTACAAAAAAATAGTCATCCTGCTCCACTGCATCTCATGAGCATTCAGAACTCTGGTGAACAAAAAGCAGGATGAGTAGTTTAAAATAGCCAAAGGAGTTTAGTGCCAAAACCCCATGCTTTCCTAAGAAAGTCACTGTAAGTCCACGTGTACTTTTAACAACTAGAATGAGATCTGTGCCAAAGATTAAGTTGCCTGCCATCACCAAAAAAATCTGCCTAGAAACTTCAAGACAAGAAATTCTGATTCTTTATCACTTCTGACAATCACTTTTTCCTGAATTCAGCTGACAAACCTGATGCCTTCAGCATAAATGTGATTTCATCCAGTTTTTCTACATTTTTCTAGTTTGAAACTACCAAAGATTTTATTTGGTTTTAGAAGTAAAGACCACATGGAACCTCCCCCTCCCCTTTAAAATTAAGCACCACAACACTTTCTGAGGTTCTTTTTTAACTTTGCGACAATGGCCAACAAAAAGCTGAATCTGAGGGTTGTTTTTTTTAAAAAAAAAAAAAAAAGAAAAGAAAGAGATGTACTTAATGTACTTAAAGCCTCAAGTCACAAAAGTATCATATGATTAACATTGCACGAATGTGGGAAGATGAGGAAATGCAAAGAGAAAGACAACAGAAATGCAGATCCAGAGATCACATATTACACAGACGGGGTTATGGTAAAGATATCTTCCAAAAAACCAAAATCTTCATAGGCAGTTATTGCCGTTTCTGACTTTTTTTTTTTTTGCTATCTCATAATGTTTCTTTTATGGAAGGGTGATGGGAAGAAAGTAAAAATAAATTAAAAAAGGAAAAGCAGACAAGAATTTGCAAGTGAAGGCCTTAAAATTCTTACAGCTGATGGGAGTGCTTCAAGAAAATTAAACTCTACAGATTAATGTTTGCTGCCTTTCAAAAACATGTGTGATACCAACACCCTCATCTGCCCCATTGCTGACTTGTACATACACAAGAGAAAAACCTCAACACCTACTTAAATGAAACCCGGTAAAGTAAAAAGATCAGAATCCCAATCTCCTCAGTGAATTACAGCGAGCCACAGCCACCTGCCTGTTCCTTAGCCCCAGCCAGAGAGGCTGAGGGCAGGGGGCACAGCCCCAGGTGCCAACCAGGACCAAAACAGCAGCAGGGCCACATCTACAGAACTTTAGGTGAGCAAAGACAGGCACCTTTACAGCCCAGTTCAGGTTATTTTCAGTTGAAGAGACTTTAATAATTAAAAGATCCTAAGAACTTTTAAACGGATAAAAATATTCCAAGCTATCTTTTGCACAGTTACTACTTTGGGCTTGCGTTTATTTATTTACAAGCACTGTTCTAGCCTGCAGTACAGTTCAGGCATTTTGCAAGGATAATGTGACCACAGGCCACGAGCAGTTCCAGCGTGGCTCTTTGACAGGCTCCGAGGTAAAAGCCTGCACACGGAGAGCCGGCGCGGATCGGGTGATGGCTGCTGAGCCACCTTTAAGCACATCTCAAACCCCTGTACCGGCTGGGAGACAGCCTTATCTGCAGAAACTGATTCAGAATATAAAATATAGGTAGATGACACCACCAGGGAGCTCCGGGGTACTGAGCAGGGAAAATGGAAATTAAAATCAGATATGTAAAAAAGTGAATTGGATCGAGACAAAGGGCACAGGTTGAAGCCCAGATCTACAGCTCAGCCACGCAAAGATTTCACACGTAGCTTGAACGACCAGGAAGCTCGGTCGGTATATACCTCAGCCACCATCGCTGGAGCCATTTACAATACAACACAACACAACCGTGACACATTTTGATGTGATTTCTAATAAGTCAAATCTTATACAACGGTGTGCATTCCTTTATCAAAGATGGCATGGCTCAAATCTTTGATATGATTGTGTACTACAAAATTTCATCACCATCAGAGAGCAGTTAAGGGATGTAGCAGTCTGTTTTTTCCCAAAGAATTAAAAAAAAATGGGTATACTGTAGCTTCATATGAAGGATATTACCAAATATTTGTGCTTTTGGCAGTAGGTATTAAAAATTATCAGAAATTCCAATGCCCAAATGCAAATTATTCTAATGAGTTTTATCTTGCTCTGAAGATATGCTAATGGAGTTGGAGGAGCCAAATCACAGAGGGCTTGGGGTACTCATTAATGCTTGGCCTGAAGCCAAAAGCTGGGGAGCGAGCATTGCTGAGGCACGCAGTAAGCTTTGTGAGCAGGGACAAAAATAAGCCGGATAAAAGGTGTAGTAAGGTGAACTGCCTACATGTACGCATGTACAACCTGTTCAGGGCACTTCTGCTGGAATAATGAATCCTCCACAGCTTCTCTCCCCCCACCTCCAGTGGCTTTGTTTGCTCCAAGGACTTTTTCCTGCTTCACACCCAGACTGACGTATCTTTGTAGCCAGTTGTCCTTTCTAGGATCATTTTAACTGGCTGTCACAGCTCCATTCACACCCTGGCTGACAGCCAGAGTATCCGTGCCCTGGTTTATATACCAGAGGGCTGATACACACAGTCACCCTGCAGGCACCCTTGTTTTCCCCTTGCTGGGTCTTCCAGAGGCAACACAACTTGCTCTTTTCTTTACATAGCTCCACGTTCATATATCATTTCAAGAGGAGTCACCTCCACAAGACAGATATCTACAAAATAATTTTTCTTCTGACAGTGTCTCAAACAGACACCACTGGAGCTGCTCCCAATGTTTAGTCAAGCAAAAATAACTTGCACTGAAGTACCTTAAATTCAGGACAACTTTGCAGTCACATGCACAAGGCTGGAATTCTGGTGGCTGCTGTGAAGTACTGTAGCTATTATTATGCAGAACAGTCAATGTAAAATTTCAGCTTCCAAAAAACTTATGCCATTAACGTCCATTAGTGAAATACAACTAAAAAGTCAGGAACACACTTAAGACCCCTCTGCACTGGTGTATCTGGCTTACATGTTTACATTTGACATTGCTCTCTTCTCTTTTAAATTATAAACCCACTGAAATGAAGTAACTGTTTCAATATAATTAAACCGTTTTGCTGCAAAGCATTTTAAGAAAAGGATCTGGTAAATCCATCTACCCCATACCTCCAAGTGATTTCCAGATAATAAGTAAGATTAAAATTTATCACCTGGATACTTAAAAACCAGTGCTATGCCTCTAAGAAAAATAAAGATTCTTAACTGCACTATGGTAAGATTTTCCCTGACTTACCAAAGCTATAAAATTTAGTCTAAGTACTGCATGTATCACTAGATTTTGCTTTGAAAATTTCCCCAAGTACAAATAAATCCAGATAAATTAAGCAACGAAATGAAACTTGAAGATTCACTGCTCCAAACCGAGACAGCCTTCAGAGTCTACAAAAAGCTCTAAACGGCACAAACACTTATTTATCTCAACAACTGTTAAAACCTGCTGCTCTTTGATAGCTCAGAACATAAAGCTTCCCTTGCAGCCAATCCCCACGTCTGCTATAGATCTAACCAAGCCTATGCCAGAGCGACTGTTCCTTCCGCACTGGGGCATCTGTGCCTGAGAGGAGGAAGAAGGAAGAATATATATTTTTAGCCACTACATTTGAACCCATACTGCCATGTGATGTCCTCAGCCTGCAGTCAGCCCTGGTTTACAGTAACAGTGGCTCAAGTGCTGCCCATCAGTTTCCCAGTTTGCTAATAGGACTCCTATCAACAAAAGCCCATCTGTTCCCATGGAAATGGGGAAGAGGCGCTGCTGAAGAGCCGCACAGCAAGGCGGTCACCAAGTTTTAGTTGGAACGGCTCGCACAAAACAAGCATTCCCGGCCATTTTCAACCCCATACCTGGTGAATATTTCTAAGCACAGCTTTTCAGCTTTTACACCCTTGTGAATTGCTGCACACCCGTTTTTGATCCCCTCAGAACAACTTTCAGGAAGCACTGAACTGGAATATAACAAGCAGATCTGGCATCTCAACTCTCAAGCTGACTCCCATATGCAAACATGAAACTAAACATAAGGCCTCAAACGTACTTATGTGCTTGCAAATTTAGCCAAATTCATCAGAATACTTGCGTAAACAAAACCCAAGAAACTTGTTCAGAGAGGGCTGTGAGTTTTGGCTGAGCCCCCTCTTTTCCCTGAACTGCACGGTTTTGGGATTCTTGCTGTGCTGAGCGAAACAGAAGGCAACAAGTACAACCTGTTACCTGCCAACGTGGCTTTCCTCCGTCACAGAGTTTCACTGACACTATCACAAAGAAAACAATGCAGCGTATTAGAAACGCTCCCAAAGTCTCAGGAATCCAAAGAAAGCGCTCACGATACTCAAACTAGGGCAGGAATTAAAATTAAAAAAAAAAAAAAAAAAAAAAGTAGTAGTGAGCAAACGATTCAAAGGCAGCAATTCTGTAACTGAATTTTTAAGCCCCGAAATTACCTGTCCCAGGGTGGAACGGTGGTTGGGAGGCGAGTTCTCACCCTCCACAGAGGTGCTTTACCACAGCTTTTCCTTTCAGAGAAAAATGGCCTCTTTTCTGCTTGAAGAAGAGAACTAGCCACAAACCCAACAAGCTTGAAGGGAAGCTACACCTGATTTCAACAGAGCAAGTTCAACACGGTCCATTCTACGGTGTTTTTCTTCCCCATAAACTTACTGCAAATGGCACCACGGAACATTCAAATTTATCCCTTCAGGGTTTTGCAAAAGACAACCCAAGACACGGCCTGGTAACCTGCAGGTCCCTGCCTCATCCAACCCTGCACAAATGAATCCTCCTCACTCTGGCCGCCAAACACAATCAACAAGGCGGCTGCACGGTGGAAATGGCATCTTAAGGAAACCTAGGATAGATAACCTGCACATCAAAACGGCGCTGTAATTCAGGTCAAGCCACACCAGAGCTTTTCTTTTCTTAGTTTACTCAGCATGACACACAGTACAGTTAAAATTAACTTAAACATTCAATGCAAAAAGATACATCAGACAATTAAGGTGACTAGCTCAAGAACATATAGCTGCTAAAATATTTTAGGCTTTTCCTTAAATTCAATTTATCATAAGCACACATACGAAATGCAAAATATCCACATTTTTCAGATGACAACCTAAAGAACCGTGTTTCGACATGCTTTAAGATTGTGAATACTTGCTCTCTAGACAGATATAAAAAGCTGTAGAAACCCTTAAGAACCACTGAGCAAGTGTTACTGGAAACAGTCAGAGAAAGATTGTTTCTTAACTTGCACTCAACTACCAACAGTGTAACACCTAAATAATGCCTGTAGATTGTAACAGAATGCAGTAACGTTTTATGGATACAGGTTTTCATTCTCACCCCCACCCCAACTCTCAGTACCACTATAGAAACACTTCTTCTACCATCATCTTTATAAAGGCACAAAAAGAGCACAAAATACAAACTAAAAAATAATTTCAGAAAAGTCTTCCCAGCACAAGTAGGAGGTACAAGGGCCCTTCGTCCCCACTCCCCAAGCAGCGCTTTTGTCAGAAGCTGTATCTGAAGTGACAATTGCTGCTCCACCAGGGCGCACGCCCTGACTTTTCCCACTTGCCGGGGCAGGCCAAGCTGCTGAGAGTGGGAATGGAGGACAGCAAATTCTCAAACTGTTCAAATCCAAAGTCTGGGTTACATAGTGCTGTTTTCAGGCATATTTTCTTCTTAAAGAAACTACGTTATTTGTGTTTATTTTAAAGGAACCCAGAAACCAGCCCAAAGTAAAATACAAGACAAAGCTGAGAGACAACAAACCACAAATGACAATGGAAGTCACAGGACTTTCACAGCCACTCCAGGATCTAAGCTCCTCTTTCCCAACTGTAAATAATATTGTCCTCCAAGTCTGTTGCACAAATCTTCTCCTCACTGGAGGTTTATTCTATATAAACATTTACAGGTAAATTCAGTATTCCCCGAACTTTCAGAAAGGGTCGATGGGGAGAAGCAGCTGGGTAAGATTACAGGAAATGATGTTGCTTTTAGCTACGTGAAATAAAGGGAAGTTGCAATTACAATTCTATGTAGTATTTCACCATGCAAGATTCCAGATAGAGATACAGTGGTCAAGAAATCCACAGTAGCACTGGCTGCCAAGTACAGTAAAATATGTTGTAACAAAGCAAAGTCCAGAGGAACGTAGGTAGGAATTAGCATTCAAGCTTTCATTTCAAAACTTTTTTTTTTTTTTTTTTTAACGTAACATAAGAATACTTGGGGCAACTTTAAGGTAGCCAAGGACAGAACTGAGCCCAGACTAACTTACCCTGCCCCTCAGGCCTTGCAAGTCTTGTACTACTACCTCCCCTCTGGCAAAAACCTTCAATTATGAAGATGTATTTAGTTATTTAAGATAATAGGAGAAAGAGAGAGAAGTTAAAGAAAAAAAAGAACAATCTAGACAACAATTCTCTTTCCCTATGGCTCACCTATATTTTGTTTACATGGCACAAAGAGATGGGAGGAAAAAGCCTGCGGTATTTATAGTGTATTGTAGTGACCTCCAAAATGTCTGAGGCAGGATCCTGGACAGAGTCAACAAAGCTCAAGAAACTTTGCCACAGGTCTCGTCTTCAACGAAGTTTTCCTCAGCATAGGAAGTTTCCACCAGCACAAACACATGGAAGTAAAACGATAACAAATTCACCAGTTCTGCCTACGCTGCTTGTGAAGGATAGCGAGATGTCAGCCGCAGCAACTACAGAATTTTCTCCAAATTAGTCCTCCCACTATCACCCGCTTGTATAAAGGTTAAGCTATAGATACCACAAATTGCGTGTTTTCAAGAAGGTTGATGCAAAATCTCTGTTATAGAAAGAATGGTAGCCTGCAGTAAAAATCAGTATCAGTGATTTTACAACTCAAACAAAAATAGCTTTACAGAGCTAGAAGTAGCTACAGCCAGTGTTCTAATTAGGCTTTCCTCATCTAAAAGATCCGCAAGGGTTTCAGTAACAGCAGAGACTCTCAGAAGTGAGATTCATTTTATATTCAGCAACTTTTATGGTGCTTAAGTGAACACTAATTCTGACGAACCTTATAACGTAAGGATGTCTGTTCGACATTTGGACGTTGCAGTGAATGCACTGTCTCATTTCAGTGCTTGATCAAAATGGAGTGCAAAAAAAGGAAAAAGATTGTTATCGCAGCCCAAGCTCCGCAGCTTGGCTCGCACACATAGAGAGCAGAATGCTACGGGATTCACAAGAGCAGTTGCTTAAAAAGAGGAAGGGGAGTGTTGTTTTTCCCTAACAGACCAAGGGTTAGTTTACAGTGACTAAAGACCAGGACCAGCCGCCTTTTATAACTAGCTGTAGTGCTCAGGATGTTATCACGGAAACAGAAGACAAAACATCCTTCCTTAATCTCAAACCCAATCCACATCTAATTTGGAAGCACTGAAGAGCACAGCATTTTGTCAGTTTTCCCTTGCGCAGGGTGGATTAGTTTACTCAGGTAAAATTTGCTTGCAAATGGGTGTCTCTCCTCATTGAGCTTTTATTTAAAAAGCAAGCACATTAATGTAAACACTGCTTAATTTAGGTTTAAGCAAGGTCTCAAAAGAACCACCATCAGTAAAGCACACAAACTGAAGAACAGGTCAAGCTCTGAAGCCTGGAGAGCTCTATGCCATCTTCCCCTCTTTTTACCAAGGAAAGTAAACAGCCTTCAATTCTGACTAAAAACCTGCTCTATTTGGGAAAGGTTCAAAATCCAAAACCACACCCCAAAATAACCCAAATGCATATATGCATGTGTGTACATAAAGAACAGAGTATACATTGCCTTAAGCATCTAAATAAATTCTTAATTTTGAGAAGAAAATTTTTGAAAGAACTACTTTTACCTAGTGGTCAGAGTAAATTTTGTCAGTATCTATTCCTGTATCTGCTGCTAATGCAAATGCTATACATTCCAGGCCCTCTTAAAAGAGGGGCTGTTTCCAGCTTTTCCTTCAAGTTTAGCAGTGTGGACACCAAGCGTAAAATACATATGTTCTCATATGCTCCAGACTACTTATCCAAGCACAACTTTTTAGGCCTTTAATGAAATTGGAAGGCTTTTGTAAGAGCTCTTGGCACAAACTCTTAGGGACGAAGGTTGAAAGTCACTCTATCAGAAACTACTAATAATAAATAATCTGTCAAGCATTCCAATGAAAGGCCTTCAGAGTTGCTTTCAGATTAAGAGAGAAACACTGCAGAAATATCAGCAGTGAGCTTGTGGCAGTTTGCAAGTGTATGAAAATAGTATATTTCTCACTTACACAACTTCTCTCATGGTGCAGGCTCTGTTGTAAGCCATTATCTGATGGTGTGTATCAAACAGAAAAAATGAAAAAGGTAATGAAGAACAAGCAATCATAACATGTACTTGTCATTCCAGCCATGGTTGCCCTTTTAGTTTTACAATACAAATGAAGCTGGTCACATTCAGTAAGAGTGTAAAATACCCTGGGGAAATACACATGCATGACAGTCCATACATCAACTAGATGCACAGCTTGTGAAATCCATTTGTAATCTGCTTTGCATAACTATTTTACTTGAATACCCTGTAGTTCCTACTTCTATTTGCATGTGTCCTATTTTGTCCTAATATCTCTTACTAAAAAGTGCAGTGCCAAAGAATGTATTTCTCCCAATCTCTGAGGAAGCAGATACACCCATTTCACAGACTGGGACAACTCCTCTGTGATTATACAGCAGAGCCAGGACCAGAAGGCAGAGTTCGTTGCTGGTTGTCCCACATGATGCCTTTAAGCACACCACAGCGGTCAACATGACTAAAACGTTCAGCAGAGGACAAGAAAGGCTTGCATTTCATTGAAGAACACTGTATTGCCACAGTAACAACCCTAATCATCTCATGTTCAGCACTCCAAACCTCTACAAACATAAAGTCCCCAGAACTCCTCTATCAAGAATGAAAGATAAGAAATGATGAAATAAAGACCATCGTGTTTTCTATTCCAAATGGAGGATGTGTACCATTATCTCTTCTATACCTCACCGCCCAAGACACCACCAAGTCCAACATTCCACTCCTGCACTTTCACTCCTAATTACCACTTCTCCTAGCACACAAACTCAAACAATTTACCTCTCTCTTCTAAACAGATAGGAAGTTATTTGTGGAGTGACATTGAGCAACTGCTCCCTGTAAGAGGTTCTCTACTACAACCATTCTAATGTTTGTATACAATAAAGTTGCTACAACGTACATAAGTAATAGCAGGTTAAAGTCTAAAAGGACGTATTTAGGAAGACAAACTGAAGAGATGTGTATACAAACCTTCAAAGGTGACTGCAGCCACTGAAGCTGAATATGGCTCGGTTCACCTGGCATCCTGCAAAAATACCACCCCATGCAAAGCACCTCTGCTCCAGTGCTGGAAAAGCTGGGCAGGAGGAACGATGACTACTAGTGGAACAACCTGGACTTACCCTAAATTTCTGATCAAAGACTGAGTATGTGAGTGGACTTCTAACTACATTGCTCCACAGCCAAGGTCTAAATGCACTGAGTTGAAGAGTTTCTTTGCATGTTGTATAGGTATTACAGCCCTGTCTATACATCTCATTATCAGTTTTGCTTATCTTAAGAGTGGGACATCACCTCGATTTCAACCAGTTTTCCACTGTGATGTTCGGGGTATTTTCAGAGGAACTGATACCTAGCTGGTTATTCCTCATCCTTTATTGGTGCAGCTGATTATTTCTGCCTACATGTATGACAGAACATTAATCCTTGTAGAACATCTTCCTGTTTTTATAATACATTTCTTCAAACCATCAAGATAGTTTTAAATTGTATCTTCAGCATGCATAAGCCCAACTCAACTAACCACCCAGTTCATTAATGCAATATTATCATACCCAAGGTTATACTGTGGAAAGACACTCAAGTGCAAGAGTGAACCACTGCTACCTAAGCTTGACTGTGGTTTTCTAAATATCTTTACAATCTCTCCTACAGTAAGTAGGTTTCAGTTCAATAAGGTCTCCCTGGCTGCTTATAAGCCAGGCTGCCAAGGTCAGCAGACCTCTAGGCTTGATAGCCCAGGACGCACTGACACATTTAAGCGATTAACAATATGTCTAAAGACATTATGAAAACCGCAGTCTTCATGTACTTTGAAAACCTGGAAAAGGGTAAAGAAAAAAAATGCATATGCCTTGCACTGGCAACCAGAGTATTTGGTGAGAAGCAAGACGGATACCAATGTTAACTGCCAGCTACAGAACAAGCCACAAGGAATAAATGTTAAGGTTGCCCAAAACCACTACCAAAAACCAACTACGTTTCAGTGGGAAATACAATTAGAAACACTATCTGCTACATTTTAAAACACATTAAGAAAAGATACAACCCATAAAAGCCTAAGAGAAAAAATTCAAAAGTGTTGAAAACACAGAACTTCATTTTTTGCTTTTAAAGGAAGTAAATCAGCTCGATCTGCAGCTGCTCTATATGGTTTTTCCACTGAAAAAGCTATTGCAACCACACGAGCAAAAGGTTCAATGTGCTTCCAAAGATCAAGACAAGAGGTAGATTCCTGTTGACTACTAGCAACATTTGGGGGGGGGGGGAACGCTTTTAGTGCAATTGGTATATATTTACAAGATAGATAATTGTCAGTATTTTTTTCTTTAAATGCATGGTTTTGTTTAAACTGTTTTATTACAGTATTTATTATGCATTCATTTTACAGTGTGGACAAGTTAACAGAGCAATAAAACCCTTATGTTTCCTTCATCTGTTTTTAGCATTTAAATGCTTTAGAATTCTACTGGCATAGCTTCTTGCATCTAATATTGATTGCTTAACATTTTATAGCATTGTAGTTTTTACAGAATGTGAAACAGTCTCTCTCAGCTATTTGCCAGAAAGATATCAGGAATAATATCTGACAACTAATTATCTATAGAACAAAGTTCCCTAGGCCAATTATACCTGATATGCCATATTAAATATATATGTATTTGGAAAGCTATGCAACACTTTAGTTATTCTGAACTTTTGTACATTTCAAGTCTCTTACTGATGGTCCTCAAAAACCACAGTTGTTAAGTTATGCCTTGAAAGGTGGAATATACTTATTCAACTGAACACAGAGCTATAAGCCAAACCCAGATGACTTAAGCCTGCATCCAAGAATGAGGGTGTTTGCAGTCATCTGTCAAAGCAGTCAGAAATTAAATTGTTAGTACTGATACTGCACACATCTTGACCTCAGAATTAACAATCTTACCGGTTAATTCATAGCCAGCATGAATTCACACCCAGCTACAAACTCGGAGGCCAGACTATCAGTTTGCAGTGGGTAGATGTTTGGCAGTGGTGCTGTTTGAGTTGGTTTCTGCAGTCACTGCTGTGTGGCTGCACCCTCCCACGTGCCCCCCGAGCGGTGCTTACAGGCACTTGTGCAGTTCTACAGATTGGGGAACTGATCTGCAAAACAGTCTAGGGAGGTGGTGTGTTTTTCACCTGTCTCAGTTGACTGGTTGGCTACACAGATACTTCTATCAGCAAGCGCAGGGTACAACTCTGGGACTGAAGGAAGCGACTGAGAAGACGGGAAGGAAAGGAATAGGGCAGGACTGCTTGAGCAGGCACTGCCACGAAGGAAACACCCTTCGTTCCAGTTTCAAAAAACACAAAAAAGTCCTATCCTACAATTCTTGTACAATAAACAACCCCAAAACTTACGTAAGAATTATTATCTCCACTTAAAGTTTTATCTAGGCAAAGTTATACAGAGCAGGCTATGGCAAGAGGTGGACAAGAGTTCAAGGAGGTGCATGTGGGTGGCCCTGCAAAGGGGCAGCAAAAACCCCAAGACTCAACTGACTGTGAGTGGGAGGAGGGGAAATGGGGAAGCGGGAGTGAGGGACTCCGCTGAGGTTTAGAGGTATTTGCGTCTTCTGATGAATTTGGGTGTTACAACAGCTTTTTTTCAAGCTTTATACAAATTGAAGCCGAAGCCTTTATGGGTAAGATGGAAAGAAAAGTTACCTGCACATCAGGCTGCCAGGTTAAGCTAATCCTCATGCTGATCCTGGCAAGAGGCACCTGAAAATTTTTGCAGCACAGAAAGAAAAAACACAGACTTCATGCATGAAACAGCTATCAAGTTCAGGGACGCTTAACAAGAAATACTGGTGGGCCGATCAAGTCTTTTTTTTCTGCTCTATACTTTCACCAATGACTGCTGTCTGTCCTTCTGGCAAGTTTAATTCTTTACATGTTACATCACTGACATGCATAGCAAAAATCATCCCTTCCATCCAGCTACACAATGCGAAACTGCACACATGGGGAAGAGCAGGGCTTTATGACTAGATGTTAAAAAAAATACATGTTAATACCAGTGCGTAAAACTCAAACCTATTAGATATAGGATGTCAAGCAAGTGTTAAGTGCAATATCCTTTCTGCAGCAACTGAACAATCAATATTTACTAATTTCTTACACATCTAAAACACATGTACTCTTCAGCCAGTCCCTAGAGCATACTCTGCAATTTGCATTTGAAAGTACAGAAGAAGGAAAAGCCCACGTTCCACTACCTTGAGACAGCTGCCCCAAATGTCATCGCTATTCAGTTCAGACCCCAGCTGCAAAGGCTGATGACTTTGGCTGATGAAGCTGAAGTCTGCCATTTCCTGTTAGCACCAGAAAGGTTTTACAGCCTTAGTGATCTAAGAATAGTATTATCATCATGTATTTGAACTACAATTTCCCCAACTTGAAAATGCATCTGTCACTCCCCACTCATGCATTTCAATCCCTATCCTACTGAAAGTGAAGTAAATGGCGTTGAAATCTCATTTTGAGATGAAAAACGAAAATTACTTTTAAAAGGTCCACATAGGATTTTATGAGCAATTGCTGCAAAGCAACATCAGTTCTCTGGCCAGGATCTGAGAATCCCTCTGCAAACAACTGTCAGTCCATGCAAAGAAGCCCATATTTCCTACTGCTATTCACAAGGGCAAGAGCAGTTGCATTTGTGCTTTTTGGAAAGCATAATTTGTCTTTGGCTATAAAACTTACTAAGCATATTGATGGAGAATCAAATGATATAAATGCTTGTGGGACCAAAGACACAGATCTTATTAAGCAGACTTCACACGCTGGCAGAGCGGAAAAGACTAACTAGTGATAATTAGACCAGAAAATACAACTTAAAAGTACTGCCGAAAGCCCATCTACTTTTCTATGATGCTAAGAAAAAAATCAGTCTCCAATCTCAAGGCTATATGAATCTTTCAGATGAAGGCTTACTGCAGTTGCCTTAAACCAACAGATAACACAAATTAAAGACTTGCCTCATGAATGCAGAGCTTCTACAACTCTGCTAGAATTTTATGCAGGGGTCTTACGGTTCTTGTTTATAGAGTCAGCCCTTTACTCAGACTGACTGCAGTCTAACTCCTGCTTTGTCAAGAATGAAGTACAGAGGGGAAAAAAGAAAAGCTTTGCATTTGCTACAGCAAGGGTTCAGTGCGCTTATTTGAACTATCCTCCTCTTACAACAGAGAAGATATGAGTCACATCAAGCGTCAAAGTCACTGAATCCTCAACATCCTTATTTTTCCTTCCACCCTTTACAGCTCCTCATAGAAGTTATTACTGGGGGAGTGTCACAGCAGCAGCCCTTACATCACCATCTATTCCCCCTTCCTCCTCCACTACCCCAAATGGAACAGGCTTGCTATCACTAAGCCAGCTCATGCAATTCTTTATTCTTTGCAATTTCCTACCTCTCATTTGAAAAACAAATACTTCACTGTTATCTAAAAATATATTAAAACATTGCCAGCAACTCAGCACTCAAAGCAAAACAACCATCACCACCCAGTGTGAATGCACAATAGAAGCAGCATTTTGGTAAGGCAAATTTTTAAGGAGTTTGAGAACAGCAAGAAAAATAATTCAAGTTACAAAAAGAAAGGGCTGCTCTGTAATTGCCAAGAGAACGCTGTTCTGCCATCATGAGACTCAGCCAAATGTATAGCCCAAGGGCAGGAATGAAGACTGCAGTTTGACAGCAGCAAAAGTGTTCAGCAGCAATACCAGCTCAGGGTACGCTGATCTGATTCCATGCCAAAGCCAGTCTGCCCCTGTGCAGCCAGCACAACTACTTCAAAACCAAATCAAAGACAACCTTAGCTAAAAAAACTAAAAAAAACCAAAACCAACTAAAATAAAACAGAAAACCAACAAACCCCTCTCCACTGCTGGCTCTCTTCCCTGACCAGTTCACAGTGCAACTCTACAAATGTCCGCACTACCACAAGAGAGACACACAGAACAGAATATCCCGTTTGTGAAGATGTGTCCCTAAGGCAGTGATTCCACAAGTGAAGTTTGTGACAGAGTTATGTTAAGCTTCTCCCAGGACTTTCTTCCCTCCAGCCATTCATTCTCACCTCTGCACTCTCCATCCCCACCCTGTGCTGGCCCAAGTTTTTGAGAAGTTAGCCAAGACCAAAAAGGGTGAAGAAAAAAACCCCATAATTTGCAAGGGCTCCATTTTTCCCCAACTCGCTCAGTCTCAATGGAGCTCAGTCACTTACGTGAAAACTTTTATCAACAGAGCACAGGAATTAGCAACTAGAGGAAAAGTTCAAGTGGTCCCTGTACTACAAAACAATGAAGCCTAATTAAGAGTCATACACTGAATGTACTCTAGGCAGTTGGGGCAGCAACTTAAGTAATGTTCCTCCACTGCATGCTTCTCTCTAAGCAAAACCAGGTGTAACAATATATACCATTCTACAAAAAGGTCCAATTTAGATGACCTATAAAAATGACAGAACAAACACAGAAGGAGAAGGAACTTGCTTCCTTCTATCCCAACTTTGTTTCATGTACTAATACAATTTTTCCCTCTCCTTTCCAAACCTCTTCCCTTTCCTCCAAATGCAACTTCAGGATGGGAACTGGCAAATACGCTTGATGATCAAAGATGACCACTGGAACAGTCACAGCAATAGTCAAATACTTTAAAAAGAGGTCCTGCAGTATCTAATCTGGAAGTCCATCAGTGTAGTACAATAAAATCTCAAATATCCTATTAATCTGTTTGAACAGGAATTACAACATAATACAAATCTCTTAAAGACAGAGAACCATACTTGCTTTTTACCTCCCACAATTAGCAGCTGTCATTTTCCTTTCTTTTCATTTAAAGGCCTGAAGAAGGAATAACACTTAATTCATAATTGGTGCCTGAAACCATGGAGAACGGAGCTTCCTCCACAAGTTTAAGACAAAGACCTCTTGTAATCTTTGAGTCCACCTGACAACGTTTCCATTAGTGTTCTCAGTAAAACATCCTAGTGCAGAAAAGAGTCCCTTCCTCCACCACAGACAAGAAAGTTAACCCTTTGCAAGCAAAGTTGATCACCCAGGAACAATAGCAAAATTGGGCTGTAGATACTGAAAAGCTAGGGAATTCAGTGCTCCAATTCAGTTATCCCTTCTTTTAAAATACACAGCTATGTATTTTCCTACATCTTGCATTAACTTCTGTGCACTTGTAATGAGACCAGGAGACATTCCACTAAGTTTTATATTTTCGAGTGTCAAACACTGGTACAAAACTCTGGAAAATACCATTTCTTTTCAGAAAAAGCTAGAAAAAAATAATTCTGACCTGTCATGTACTAAGGATCTCCAGAAGGTGGTCTTACTTTAGATTCGTCAAATATAAAACTGAAAATAGAATTCTTAATAACCATTACTTATTTGTTGTCTCATACAGAGGGTGAATTTCATACTTTGAAACTCAAATGAGTTCATTTACTTTTTAGATAGCCTCTCTACACCAAAAAAACCCACCAACCCTAAAACCAACAACAAAGTGTATTATTCTAATTAATAATCAGGCTCTCAAAGACCTTCTTATTATAGGAAAATCTTTGAGAACTTGATTATTTCAGGATGATATAAACATTTAGTCTGAAGTTTGCAGAACACACCTCAACTACCTTTTTCACTAAATGTTTTGGTAACTGTTGAAGAAAGGGTTAAAAGCAGGACATTTGCAAATGTAGAGACTAAGTGTAATGAGATCAGAATAATAAGATTACCATAATCTGCCTCACACACATAGCTAGGATCAACCCTAATCTCTTCATTTTGAGACAGATGGAAAAAGCATGAAATCAGAGATAACAGGAGGCCAATTTCCTAGAATAGGCAGCTTTTCAAGGTTCACCATAGCTCTAAGTCAATATTTTGTGAGATTTGTACTTATTTAACCAATTCTAATATAACACATTGGAAGGGAGAATCAGGCATCTGTGAATCCATACTACATAAAAAAAATAAGAGAAAGTAATAAATCAATGTAATTTTAATATGTTGCGGAATATTAAAGACTAACTTGGAGACTAATTTACTGAGACTCTAGCCAATACCACTCCCAGATGCTGTAATTGGAAACAAGCAAGTAAAAAACCAACCATTTGAGAAACGAAGATCTCAAAACTGCACATGACTAGAGCCTACTTATTGATTTTTACTATAACGTGGGTAAGCACAGTTAAGACAGCAATTTGCATCTGCGACCAGCTGGACACAAAGCGGTCGCAGGAAGGGACAGTTTTGGTCTTGGTTTAAAGACAGCATATTAAAGAGATGCAGCATGGAATGACTCTTCTATTCTGCAGGATATGAATATCGACAGGGAGAGAGGGGAAGCATGAAATAGCCTCAGATATACAAGATAGCTGAGAGTGATTACGGTGGCCACTATCTACCTACCTCAGTGGAACCTGGCCAAGAATCAGGGAAACTTAGAGAAAAAAACCCCAATACATAACAAAACAAAACATGCTATAGTTTAGCACTAAATAGGATCTGGAAGATGCCTTGAGATAAATAACACTGTTAAGGGAAACAGAGGTAAGCAAGAAATCATCTGAGGAATTAAAAACAGACTGGCAGCTATAAGATAAATGGAAAATTATTTTTCAAAAGCAGCTAACACTCCTCACTTTTTCCAGAAAAAAAAAAAAAGCCCTACCCTGTAGGTCAGCAAAAGCCTCAGGCAAATTTAAGCCTGCAACATGAGACCTTTGAGGTTGGATGTGAAGTTCAGCAGTATCGTAAACTAGTTATGCAAAGACATGAGAAAGGCAAAAACAAAACAAAACAAAACAAAATAAAAAGCAGCGCCACAAGATCCAATCTCTTACCAAGCAGATTCACCTGTCAGTTCAGACTAATTACTCTCATAACTCTTAGAGCACATTAGCAGTTTGCATGCATCTGCTCTTAGCCAGTCATTTTACAGCAGGTCTTAATTCAGCCCACAAAAAGCCTGTTCACACTCTCACAGCCCTCATGATTTTGTAACATTGTGTAGACACAGCCACAATAATTTGGTTGGTATCCACACAAAGCTCTTGCTGTTGCCTCAACGCTGTTCGTACATATGCATAACTTGGTGTCTCGCCTCTTATCTGTGCATTTAAAATGTTAAATTTCACTCTCCTTTGCGGGGAAGACATGCAGATCTGCAAAAAGCACTTAAAACCCATTTCATTTTGGGATGGTTCACTAAGGAAAGCCAGAAGAGGAGACCCAAGCACATCAGTTCTGCAGGGCTGGTCAGAGAATCCCATCCACGTAAGAACACCAAAACCAACAACAGTGTTAACTTCAGCCTCCTCGCAGGGATGACTTTGCTCCTTATCAGAATCTTAATTCAACTAAATGTAAACAAACCCCTGCTTAAAACAAGACACCTTCATAATTAGATTATAAATTCAGGTTTAAATCAGTGTTGACTAAAATAAAGAGAAATTAATGAAGCTTATCTTTCCCTGTAAAAATCAAGGCAATTTCAGTGCATACAACTAACACCATTTTGGCTCAGCACGACGCAGAAACTCCGTCTTCCACAGTATAAAAACCACCCCACAGGGCACCTAAAATACTAATTTACCACTACGGAACTGCAACTATTTTCATCAGAAAAGAAGGAGACTTGTCAGCTTCAGAGTGACAGTTTTAATCTAGCATATTTTTGATTGACACAGTTTATTTAATCTGTTTTTACTGACTTATGTTTAGCAACATCTTCACTTGGAGAGGAAATGTACAGGTACTCGGTCTGGCTGATCTTCAGAGAGTGAGAATATTTAAGAGAGACGGGAACTCTTCTTGTTTTCCAGTAACTGCAAAGCTGCTCAGACTTCCTCTCTGGTGGGACGCGCACACACAAGAGGAAGACACTTGCAAATGGTTTCTGATCAGAACACTGAATATTGTCTGACTCATTCCTGTCCCATTTGCATAATGCAAAACGTACCGAGAGATCTTGCAAATCTATACGAGAGCGTGTTTGTATCAAACTAAGCAAACTGAAGGCGATTTGCGCAATCGGCTCTAGAACATTATACTCACTCAAAAACATTTCACAGAATGTCTGCAATCTCATAAAACAGAACCAAACAAGATGAAATGAGGTTCAGTTTTACTGTGCAACACTACATTAGCACCAGTGATTTTCCTGCCCAAATAACACTGAATGAGGTAGAAAGAGAGGATAATAAAGAGGCACTTTAATGGAAAAAGATTTTTAGGGGACTTGCTTTTAAAGCCCTGAGATGGCACATTGCCATTTTCTTGCACCCATGTTTCCATGGATGGGTGCAGATCCCAGCAAGGTCATCAGTCACGCTTTAAAGAAAAAAAAAAAACCAACCCAAAACACAACCAAAACAACAAAAAAAACCCCAACTCAACCACTAAACAACCAAGACGATGCTGGTGTTGCACTAATAACCTGAAGTTCAAAGGCAGTTCAAACAGTCCATTCTTACAGACCGCTCAAGCCACCACTGGAGGTTGTTCTGAGAAACAACAGAGCTTCCACCCAGCAACTTTGGTCATTTCCACCAGGTCAGGCTCTGCTAAGAGAAAAAGACTTCAAAGAACAGATGTACTGAAAGACCTTTTTTAGCCAAAGACATCAGGTACACTCTGAATTCAAATCTCTGGGTGTGCAGGAAGCAAACATAAGTTTCAATAAAACAGTTAACAAGGCCACATTAGATTAAAAAAAAACCAAAAACCAAAACGACAACAAAAAAAAAAAACAAAGCAAAAGAAAACAAAGCCAGAAGAAATGTATTTCAGTGGATTTTGCAGCTAAATAACCTTTGTGAAAATATATTCAATGACAGCTCTGCTTCACAGGTTGTTTTGAGAAATGTTTCTAACATTTTTAAAAGCCAGTAAAAATAAACTGCACCAACTGGTTATGCCCAGTTATCTTTCTAAACCTACAAAGTGCCCAAACCAACTTATTTCACATATAGACTGTTCATTTCTTTTCCAAGTTTGCTTAGCTCTTCGATCACGAGGGATACAACTTGTACATCAATATTCTTATTGTTGTATCCCCAGCCATTTTATTAGAAAGACTTGGGCAATGCACTTCTCCACAATCAATCCCAGATTTTACACAACTACCAAAAATGCCAGCCCTTTCTGCACAAAGCTTCTTCAGTGCTTTCATGGCCACTCCTGCCTTTAGCGTACGTGAGCTTCAATAGGGCAAACGCACCGAATTCTACAAAAACACAGAGCAGGGTTGGTGTACTAACGTTTCATGTTGATCTTTAATTCATGGTAACTTTAAGAAGAAATGTATGATTGTTTTCAGTCTGCTATGGAATAATGAACTATTATACCCCAGAAATATTTTAATGACATTTAAGTTTAGCCGATTTCTGGGTCACAACAGGCCTTTTAATTGTTGGTTCACTCTAATCCATTTTTCTTCCTTTTCCAAACTCATCATTAGATCATGGTTCAATTTCTGGAGAGCAAATAGCACCCAGACTGTAACACCCACAATTCTGCACTCACAAACTCGGAATAACAAAGTTCAGAATTACAATGGCCTCAACTTAACCATAAAAAGCCCAACAATTTCTGGTAAAACAGGAAAGATGAGCTTTTCAAAAAGAAAAGAAAGCCACACATCCTACCAGAGCCTGTAAAAATACACACTCCTTGGTAGACTGAAAAAACCCCCATGCTTTGATAACTAATGATAGACTGGGGAGTTGGAGAGAAGGACATCTGAACCACAAACAAGGAATTAGATGTTGAAGAATAAGGGAACAAGGAAGAAGCTATCTTGTTGAAGAACAAGGAAAGCTATCAGATGTAAATGGTCTACATCTAGCCCCCAAAAGAAGTCCGCGTGGAATGCCAGACACCATTATGAGTAGCAAAAAGCAGAAAGACACCAACAACCTTCTCTTTTGATAAAGGAGGAGGAAAGATGACCACCACACAGTAAGGACTAACACAGGTCAGAGAGCTGCCTGATGGTCTGTAACACACATTCGTTCCAGTGTCAAAACAGTGCTCCTACTCTGGCTTAAACTGGGAAAGTGCAAGGCCTAGAAACTCCAAAGCAAGTGTAATTCACATTCTACCTCAGGAAAAAATCCAAAAACACAGTTGTGGGGGCTTACTGAAAGTAAACTTCTGAATCACATGCCGTAGCAGACGAGAAAGGGGAAAATGAGGAGCATTAAAAAAAAAAAAAAGGGCAACATCTGCACGTCAAAGTGATGCTTTAAAAAAATTCCGCTTATATTCTGAAGTTCCTCTTTCAGTTCAGGGCTAATAAAATAGCATTCGATCATGTTCAATTCTCTCCATAAAAGGAAAATAAGTATTTAAATGGTATTTGTTCAGACTAAGGGAGAGTAGGAAATCTTTGTATATTTAAGAAAGTGGGCCTACAATAGTCATCGGAGCTCACAATCACACGGATTGAGAAAAGAAACACTTGTCCGAAGTCACTCAGGGTGAGGAAGAAAAACAGTATACTAATAAAGGAATCACTTTTTAATTTAAAAAGGTGCATACAATATCTCAGAGGAATAGAGAAATATAAAATTGATAAATAAGTACTGATATATGTTGTGGGTTTTTTTTTAATGTAACATACTATTAGACGCACCAGTGATCTCTACAAGAGAAGCCTACTGCTGCTTTCTTGGCTTATGGGCAAGAAAGAAAATCAAAGGGTGTCCTTACATGAATAATGCAGAAATGCAGATACTAAATGCCAAAAGCAGTAACTTACTCCAGAATCCTAAAGTCAAGACAGCTGAGGCACCAAATTCTTTACGGAAAAGATCAGAGATAAGTAAAACCATCTCCTAATTAGTGTCTCAAATTAGAAGAACTGTTCCAGGTCAAGAACAAATTAAAACAAGAATAGAACTTGTTATGGCTCCTTTGCAATAACCTGGAAGGGATATCATAATGCAGGTCACTGACACCCTAGGGTATATTATTTGACCACAGACTAATTTTAAGCTCCCAAGTATATTATAGTAGCACAATATCTCCATTGTAAGTCTCAGTAAAAGCTAAGACACTGAAACTCTCCCTTACTGGGAGATTCCAATCAGGAGATCAATGCCTTGACCACAAAAAACTCTCCCCCAGGGCCCTAAACAGGGATCAATCATTCCTACACAATAAAATGGGATTTTTAAACTACGCGTTAGTGTGGATGCATTCAAAAACCTTCCCAAAAGTGGAGTTCTGGGAAGACCTCAATATGCGGAAGCCATCTTACTAATGTACTCACAAACTAGGATCGGGCCTTATCTAAAGATATTAAAAACATATCTTGCATCATGACAGATGCCAGTTGGTCCCAGCTGGTTTGCAGCAATATTGCTAGTATGCAGCCATAAAACCTCCCTGGAAATACAGCTATCCAATTAAGTTGACTCTCAAGCAGCTGCTTGGAAGCTGGGTTCTTCTGGCAAAGCTATAAAAGCAAAAACCAGTCTTCACCTCAGACCTCCATTTAAATAGTGGCAAGAGAGAACAAAAACATAACTCCACACAGAAGGCAGATGAATCACTAATTGAGATAAACTAGAATAGCTGCAAGGCCAAGACTCAGGCTTTTCTAGGTTTTATGTGGGTTGCGTCATTTAAAAAAAATAAATCTCGTGTTTTCAGCTACTCATCTCCACAAACGTACTCATTAATAACACAGAAACCCCCCCTCGGTGACTTAATATAAGGTTAACACAGAAACCAAAGGGTCAGTGTCCACAGTGGAGGGAGGCCGTGCCAGAGGGATCCGAGGGGCTGCACCTTCAGCAGCTTCACAAACCATGGGGGACCAAGTGGCAAAATTTGATGAGGTACACAGATAGCTTTTAATACTAAAAGACCAAGTGATACATGTCAGATTAAATACAATATGCAAAATAACATGCACAAGGAAAAACAGAAGCAAAACCCCCAAAGAATCATAACTTTATGAAGCTACGGGTTTTAAACAAACTTTACTCCTCAGCAAATATCTTGGAATCATGGAGGTAGTAATCTGAAAACGAATTAGAAACACTACCTAACATTCTGTTAAGAAAGAATCAAAACAAGTATCTTGACACTGTAAATCTGTTCTGTGTCAACCCCCTCAGTACTCTGAGCACTGACACTCAACTCATCTCAAAAAATACTAAAATGAACTAAAGTTGAGAAAGGAAAATGGATAAATTGAAGTATGGAATGGCTTTTGCACTACAGGAGATCAGACTGCCCAACTTTCATCTCAGAAAGCAAGCACCAAAGACAAAAGGACATTTGCAAATCTATTCTCCCCATGAGAAGTATGGGGAGAGATGTTTTCCTACTATCTTGTGCAAGGGGAAGGGGACAGAAGAGGGGAAAAAAAAAAAGTCAATAAAATTCCCAGGTAGCACATTTCAAACGAACAAAGGTTTCTTCTTTCCACACAGTACATGTTTACAGTATGGGAATTTAATGCTATAATGTGCAGATGGACTCAAAACAGGTTTAGAAAGATGCGTAGAAGGCATGGCCACCAGTGGCTGCTAAAACACCATCGTCCAGATGCAGCCTCCGGCTGAGAAAGGCACTAAAGCTCGACTATAGGAAGCCAAGGCGTTGAACAAGGAGGAAGTGCTAAATATCTCATCCAATACAGCCAGCACTCAAGGGTTCCATCTAGTCCAGTCTCTAATGGCAAACAGTATATATATATATATACATACACACACAGATATTCAGAGAATAACAGAGGAAGATTATATGTGTAAAGAGTTTTCTATTACTTTCGATCATAAAAATGGCATATAATTCTCTTCAGATGGCAGCTGCTCCCAGAATGGTATGAGACAGTATTTTAACATCAAGAAGGGTAGAATTTAATTCCACAGGAGAAAGTCTAAAGCATAATCCATCATAAAGGTATAACAAACAATATTATCCGTGGCAACAAAGAGCGAGTAGGAGAAAGCTGACTAACACAGGTAGCTGGCAACATGGTACAAGGGCCGTGTACAAGGTCAGCTCGAATTAGTCTGTGATAGTGCTGAAAAATCTTGCCAAACCCAAGCACGCTCCTGCAGCGTTCCTTGTTCTCTACATTAGGACACAAGAGCCTGCTCTACTCATTTGGATGATGCCCCCTCCCCACGCAATTAGTAAATGAGGCGTTTTGGGGACCCTGACTGAGGGGAAACAGGTGGTTTTGCAAGAGTTTGATTAGGTATGGCCTAATCATTTTGGACTGCAATCCCGAACAAAACCAGCTAAATCCAGTTAGATGCAAAGCTAACTGAGGAAACGGTATAACCGTATTTGCTCTGTGAGGACATCAAACTAGGGAGCCCAAAAGGACCTAGAACTAAACCCTTGTGAAGTAGCTCAGACACTTGCACAGAATGCTAATCTACAACTCACATCAGTCACCACGGGTAGGTTTCAGTAGCTGGCCAGACTGCAGAGCAGCTGTTTTATCAACATAATGCCTTATGTTTAATAACTTTAGGTTTTTTGAAAGTTAAAAAATAATTTTTATTCTCAGTAAATAAGCTTTAGGGGAAACTTCCTACTCATAATGCAAACAGCATCAACAGTGTCTCTAATCTTCCACAGCATCATGCACATATTTGCAATCCAAACAGAGACAGGTGGAATGAAACATGAGCTTTTCAAGGAAAATAAAGCTCAAGAAAGTTTACAGAAACATTGGAAGCCTCTTTCTACCTTAGCTCTTTCTTTTTACATTACATAAATAAACTGAGTGAAGGTAACAGCTTTCAAGATTTCCAGACACAACAAGCTGCAAAGGAAGAGGTGGAAGCCAGGAAAGCTGGGTCAACTATAATAATTTTGGTTATCTCTATTTATTGTGACCCTGTAAAGAGAGCTGTTAGTTTCAATCTGGGTCTTCCTACATAGAGTCACAACAGTCTTCATCTGTTCATCCTCTGGCAGAGAGCAAGTTACACTCTTAATCTAAAAGGCAATTTTCAGAAAAAAAAAAAAAACCCCGAGGAATGTATCGGTTCCTGGAAAGGAGTAAGGAAGCATCAAGACAGCTTGATGCTGGAAAAATGTTTAAGCACCCCGGTACAAACAGTCAAAAAGGACAAATCCACACGTTCGCTTTCAACAAACTATAGCTTCATTAGAGGTAGGACAGAGGTGTTGGTGCAAAATATATTTTAAGAAACAGGGACAGAAGTGAAGGCAAGGAGGAAGCAGAAGCAACTTCTGCTTCTTCCCAGCAGTCAGAAGAGAGCCTGAATTGCCAGTCTATGCTTTATCACTTCCAGGGCTAAGGATACGTCTTGACAAAGTATTCTTCAAGGGCATGCAAAACATTCCAGAAACAGAAAACTTAGCTGTGGAATATACGCACAACAGGTTTTACTGATACTGCCTCAACCAGGCATGTTTGTCGAGCTGACGTTCCTCTCACCAGAATTCAAGTACTGTTTGAAGGTAAGGTTGGGAAAAACATTTTAAATGCCAAATTTCACCTTTAAATTTTTCATTGTACTTGTCTCCATTACAGCTGCCACTTCCTCCTCCTCGTTTTCCTCCTTGCATTTGTTTCTTCCCTTCCTCTGCAACTGTAGGACACACTCTGAGCACTTGTTTGCCTTCCCCCCCACTTCCCCCAGAGAATTTGGCAGTTTTCCCTGATTAGTTACGCCCCCAGTAGCAGAAAAAATTAGAGCTCAAGACCTGAACTACACAGGAGCTCGGGGACATGCCTCTTAAGTGAAAGCAGCAGATTTTCCAGAGGAACTAGCAAAAACTGGACACTTCTGCAGCTTAAAAGCCTTCTGAAGTATTCTGAAATAAATTCACTTAAACCAGAAATCTAAGCGTAGCTCCTTCCAAGGAGACCATAATCTACTGTTAACAGTAGAAAGTGAAAGCCAGATCAAATGGTTAAAACATTACTTTCATATTTATTCTAAAGAAGTCTAGATAACAAAAGAATACTCAGAATCTGACTGCACTTAAGGATTTATAATGGAAAAACCTACTCAAGCTCAGCAAGAGTTGCATGGTTTAAAATTTTGTGCCAATTTCTCACAAACCAGAGGGCTGAGTAGTTTAGACCACAAATCTTCTGCACTAGCAGAGCTGCTATGATTAGTGGAACCTGCTGGCTCACACATAACTCATGAAGAATTCCCCCCTTTCCTCCCAAGGGAAACAATTTTGCATAAGAGCAGCACCTTTTATTTTTTTCCCCTCCACATGTAAACCTGTAGAGTTTTGGTACAAGTTACAGCAAGAAATAGGTTGGCTCAATACAGAAAGCATGAATTCCAGAGACAAATTATTTAAATAAGAGGTTTTAGAGACTAACAGTATAATTACAGTTCAACTGAACTGGAAAAAAAAAAAAAATATGCTTTCTGCTCTCTGCATGAAGTCCAGCTGCAGTGGAGCCAACACACAGCTCAGGACAAAGCGTGCATGCTGACACAAACGCATGCAAAGCAGCTAAATCCAGCAGGTACAAACAGAATAAATCTACTGTTAAGTATTCTCTTGCTGTATTTTATTTATAAAGGTCAGTAACGTTTGAACTGAATCACAATTATAAATTAATTACTCTACAGAGGCTCACAATCTACTTCCGAGACAAAAATAGCTGTCCTAACTTTTGCCTTATTCCAGTCACAATCCTGACCTGCCCCCACGGGACCAAAAAACCAACTGATTTGATGAATCTTCAATAACAGGACTGTCTGTCTGTTTTCACAACCTCAAACAACTCAAAGGACCCAAGATCAGGTACAGAAACTCAAGTGAGCAATCATTCCTTAAGGTAAAAAAAACCAAACCTCTTAGACTCTTCAAGATATTTAAGACATTTTAAAAATGAGCTTTTGTTTAGTACCTAAAGAAAAACACTATTCTTCTAGTAAAAAGAGAAATATAGGCTGAAGAAAATTATGAACGCAACCATTAAAAATGCTGATTTCAGCTGCATTTAGTAACTAATCAGGAAGTACTGCAGAGTAGCATCTGGGTTTCAGGAATATAATAAATATCCTAAAAATAATTATCATGAGCAGTTTTGGAGACCGTCAGTTCACTTTTTGCTCTATTAGAGCTGAGCTGTACAACCCCATGTGTTGAGCACATGTCACCGTGAAAAAACACATTCTAAAGTTTGTTAAACCAATTCTCACTTGAGTTGTCAGATGGTGGCACCAATCATGCATAGAAGACATGGGAACAAGTTCAGGCTCCACCGCAGACAGTCTGCTTCACAACCGTTTTTCTATTCCATGTGAACACCTACTCTCATGAGGTGTTACCAAGATGACTTCAAAGTTGAAGGCATGTGCCACTCATCAGCAGCGCTTTAAATACTCAGCAACAGGGCATGAGCCTAGAACGTGACAAACAAAGTGCGGCTTGAAGCTTGACGGATTGAGATCAACACCGAAAAAGACGGATATTCGACAGAAAGGAACAACTTCATACAGCAGTCCCCACACTCTAAATAATGACCAAAAAAAAAATAGTCACAGAAAGTATTCTCCCATCCTATCTTCTCTCCCAATGCCCAAAGCATCTAAGCCTCACATTTTTATTTCCTTGTGTATACTCTAGTCACTGATGTTTGCCCAACTCGGGAGATAACGTTAACTGCCACTGCAGGGCCAGCAAAGGAAATGAAAGAGCAAGAACTGCTGCGGGATAAAGCTGCAGATAAGAATTCGTGTATCAAACTACTGCTGTATCAGTTTGCTGATCTGCGCAGAAACGCAGAACGCATACAAGTCATTTTGAATGCATTTTGAATTTTCAGAGAAAACTGGAAATGATAAAGATCAAAGGCAGCTTTCCTAAGAAAATGCTAAATAAAACAAGTAAAAAATTAAAAAAAAAAAAAAGACCTAGTGCCTCTTTCCACCAGTGCCCCAGTGACACGGATTATTGCACAAAAGCTCCATTTCTAAGTCCATAGCATTAGGCATCAGAGGAAGAACAAATGCATTTACTCAGTCACCTTTCTACCTAAACACTACATTCACAAGTCACAGCTTCATCTCTGGCTAGCACCTCTCCCACCAGCACTGAAAGAAGGAAAACAGGCTTATCCTTTGCTACACATCTTGCTAATTAAGACCTCCAGAGTAGCTAGCTCTGACATTAATGCATGAACTAAACACAGGCTAAGTATTCATCCACAGTCCCATGTATGTTTTGTAAATCATGCTGAATCCCATAATGTGGCTATCATTATTCCAGCTACCTGAAAGTTAACTTGGATATAGCTACAGAAGATAGAGACCCATCTCCTGACAGAGATGCAGATATCCCCATCACCCTCTCTCTGCAGAGGGGCGCGACAGACTCCTCTCAGTTCTGCTTATTTCTTTAACAACACTCTGCTGTCAAGCTAAGCATGGCAATTTGGCATCATCAGTAAAATAGCCTTAAATGAATACAACAGTTCAGTCTCACAGCAACTGTGAAAATGTCCCAAAGTTATCTTTTGTAGTTCTTCCGGTTTAGATTTATATTGTAAAACTCATCATGTTTGGTAAATTACATTCCCTTTTTACTCCATGTGAAATTATAAGATTTTTGGCTCCGGTGTTGTTTGGGAACTAATGCTTAATTTTCTTTCATTTTCAAAGAAATAGAGTTAGTTTTGCCCAGCACTTTTTTCCTGAGGTTTAGGCTTTAGTTATTGATTTCTGGTACAGAGCCACTGGCAACTTTAAAGCACAAGGGATTTTATCAAGGGGTCATATAGTTCACTGCTCTGCCAGGCTAAGCTGTACACAGACAGACTGGATTCCTTATCTCCTCTCGCTTAGTTGTATCCTTATTGATTATAGTGAAAAATCAGAAAAGCCTGAATTTCACTACAAATAGGATCCCTCCTTCTCCCGTGATCAGCAGAGCTCTTCACAGAAATTGGAAAACTACGAATACTACACTTATGACCGTATCATTCCTTTATACATGCCACTGAAAGTCATAATCCCTCTTTTCTTCCCGCAACTGTGATCAAGCTCTATTTTCATTGAAAAAAAAAACCACCCTAAATTACAGTTAGTCCATTAACACCTGGCATGTCCCTCAGAATAACAAATTTTATTAATCTGAAATTCTCATTCCCTTGACAGATAGTTATCACAAGATACATGTCACTGAACCAAAGAGGTTCAACACGTTTTTTTGTTGACAGTAAATAAGAACAAAAGTGCACCACATTGGTTGCAATTTGACACACGTTGAGCAAAGCAGATAAATAATTTAGCAAGACAAAATTTGATTTGCTGGTTTGTCTGTGCTAACACCTTTCAGAAGTCTGTCACACCAGTCCTATCAAAAGCTGGACCTCGCCGAGAAGCTGTAACAACAGCACTTTCATTGAACTGCCAAAAGGCAGCTGGAGCTTCAACTAAGCATCATTTCCCCTGGTTATAACAGAATGTGATACACGTTAAGTCAATATAACGAAATTAGGTGAGCTGACCACTAGCTTTCAACAGTGTTTTGTTTGACATTCAGAACTCCGGTAGGCTCCAGGTAGCACACAGCTCACAAGAGCTATTTTTTCTCCGCTTTCAGTGACAAGTTTAAATAATCAGCACAAATAGCTACTAAATAAAAACAAAGATGCCGTTTTTAAGAAGGAATGTGTTTACTCCTTGCTTCCAAACACCGCTTTACACCTTCAGTCTGGAATATTCCACATTTACACTTCTGCACAAAGACACCCTCAGCAATGCGATCTTGTCCTAAGCAGGTCCAAGCTCTTTTACAAATACAGAACAGGAACAGTTTCTTTTTTGGGGCACACACACCTTGTGGAGGTCACGTAGTTCCTTCCCCCCAATGCCTAAAGAAGTTGGCTAATAAAACATATCCCACCTTCAGGTTGCCTTCATACATAAGAGGAACAATATTTGAGAAGCTCAAACTAAAAACATAGGCATTGAACAGCTCAGTAGACCAGAAGAACGCAACCTCTTACAACAGCGTCTTTTTGTAACACAGATCTCCAACTGCCAGGATGCCAAATCAGCTACGTTTAAGATACTCGTACTTGTCTTTATGAGCATCTGTAATTTTCTGACAGTTTTGTCGTCTCAGACGGCAATATTGATCACATATTGATGACAAATATCATCTTCGCTCAAGCCTGCAAGCCAAGGAACATGACTTAAGTGCACCTTTACAAATCAACCATCACATACAACACAGTTGACGCTCACAGCTGAGTCGCAGAATAACGCAGGCTGGAAGGGCCTCTGGAGGTCTCCCACTGCACCCTCCTGCTCAAAACAGGTCTAATTAGATCAGAGTGCTCAGGGAATTGTCTGGGTATCTCCAAGGATGGGGATTCCACAACTTCTCCGGGCAACCTGTTCTAATATTTGACCTATTTCACTATAAAGCGCACAGCGCTTGCCATGTGCCCAAATCATTAATTCAGAAAACTGTTTTTCACTTTTTAAAATCATCAAGACCACACTGAGTCCATCCCCTTACAAAAAATGGGGAAAGATGAAGGAGGTGTGTAAGGAAAGGAGAGGAAAGATGAGACTGAGGACAATTAAACCCAAACCAGAGGAAAACTCTTTGTATTACTCTTTAGCAAGCCGTGAATTCCTGTTCTCTAGCATGGACACCATGACTTAACAGCCAATGCAGGTGAGGTTAAAGACAAGGGACGAGGAAGAAGAGAAGGGAGACCATGCTCCCCCTGGCTTACCATACTCCTCCCTTTATTCAAAACTGTACCACTGGACCCAGCCACAGAAAAATGGTTTTCATGCAGGAACTGAAAATGCCATCTCAGCATCAATTGTTTGCAAACACTCAATCCTCTTAAAGGCTGACAGAAACAAAGTAAGTCTGGTGGTAAACAATCACATGAACAGAACCTGCAGTGACTGTCAAGTACATGATCAGAATAGAAAGAAAAAATAATCTTGACTTTGCTGAACAAAGCTGTCATCGAAATCCTACCAAGGAATTCCTTCTTTTAGTGTATAGGGCAGCTGGTTTGACTGTCACACAGAAGTGAAAATCCCAAAATTAAAGATGATGAAGGCTTCTATTTAAAACACCACTTGAATAATTTTACTCATAAAAACAATCTGTAAGTCCCCCTGAACTAATTAGGCTGAAAACTACTGGGAGGAATCTACTCAGCTGTTCAGAAGGTCACTTTCCAGCTATGCCCCAACCCTATGACAGAACAAGAAGAAAGAGGAAACGGAGCAGTGGTCTGTAGTTTTTAAAAAAAACCCACAATTCTAACATTCAAGATATCTATGAATACGTTTAGTGCTTACGTATTAACCATGCAGAAACAGTTATCAGAGCACCATGGTATTAACTATACACTTCAGATTAGGTGTGGGAGGAATAGAGAAAAGAAATTATGATGAGATGAGAGAAAGAACAATGATTTTTCTTCCTTTCTTCCCTCTCCTTCCCCCCCCACCTCCCCAAACCACCAGCAAGTTATTAGCACACTTTAGGTCTGGGTACTTGCCAGTTAGCACAAAGGCCAACAAAAACAGAGGCTGTCAGAAATACAATAGATTTTGGGGACGTAAAACCTGAATAACAAATATACAGAGAGACTGAAGTTAAATACTCCCAACTTCAATAAATACAGCAAGTGAAAGCAGAAAAGAATGAGAAAGCATCATGACAACTGTCAATTGTTCAAAGAAAAAAACAGTATATCAAAATTTCAAGTAGGAATCCCTCAGTGTCCTTTTTTTAAATTTTTTATATAACAAGAGAGGTTATCTTCACACACCCAATAAGATGCCAGTCACCGACAAGCTTTTGTGAAACAACCACCAGTTGAAAAGAATGGTGATCTTGAGAGCTACAGCATGGTACTGTAATCAGAAGACACGGAAGGAAGCAGCCACCTTTCCTTTCTCTGGAAAAGGCTCATCAGGTAGTATTTAGCATATTTAAAAAGTTTAAAGCAAACTGTCAGTTTGCATCTCCTGCATAGCAATACCACACACTGCTACAGGACCACCAGACACAAGGGTAAGGTGATGCAGTGTGCTGCCAGAGTCACAAAAATCATAGAAGCAGCTTTTACCATACAGTGCCCACAAAAGAAAAGGCCAAGCACTTTTCCTCTTCACTCAGCTGTTTTACAATTGCAAGCCAAAGGTCAACTATCTTCACTCGCTTTTGGAAACCAGCCACAAGATTACTAACAACCAGCTTAATGGCTACAGTTCAAATGCTATTCAATCAAGCCCCGAATACGTGGGTATGCAGCAGTAACGGCACCATGACATCACAGGCCAGCTATCTGCTGAAGTCAGAGGGACTCACGCAGGGTGCATCTTTGCCTTCTCTCCACACAAAGAGAAACATGAACTTTTAAAGGCGTGGGAATCAAAGCGTTATAGATTTTGTTCTTTCCTTAGTGGGGCCAAGGGATAACGTTTCTCTGTGAAACGATCTTTTGCCATTACTGTATATGCCATCAAAATAACTTGACTTTCCAGAGGTGCATAAGACAGGTGTCTAACAGCCAGACTTAAAGAAGGCTTCACTACACGTCCAGTTACATGTGCACCTCAGCAAGGGATATCTAAAGAGCAAAGCACACAGGTGCATTCAACACACTACAGGCTTATTTCTCTTCCCAATTCATTTAAGGGAAGCCAGACTGACCTGATTAATAAGACAGATCACACGAGGCACATGAATGGGATACCCTGAGATATCTCAGTCATGAGCAAAGTACTAATAAAACAGATCCGGCATGTCTGATGGAAATTAATTTCCACAACCTGAAACTCATTTGAAATGAACCAGACTTTCAAAATGACAACGCGCGACAAGTTTGTCAGTCTGAGTGAACTGTGACAATTCTAATTGCTGTTGGCTTGTTTGTCTGAAATTTGCCAGATTTAGATACTGAACCTTACCACGCCACACAGAACTCAACTATGTGCTGAAGAAGGATTCCTGAAACTCCTTTAGTTTCCACTAACTTTATTGATAATCTTGAGCAATTTACTATTTCCACAACTCACTTTACTAATCTATGAAGCAAGTAGGTAAAATCCGTAACTATTTTCAGAATGAGCTGAAAAGAAGAAGAACTGTTCATCAACACTTTGAGGAAGTGTTCAGCCTAGGTTTTGCTTAGAGTAGGAAAATCCCTCTCTGTATTCTAGGAAAAATACAATGATTACTGTAGTGTAACAACATGTATCAGCATGTGACAAAATTTGTATCTATGGGATGACATCAAACGGCTAGGACTCAGGAAGATCATAACAGCAACTTAGCACAGACTAAACTTTCAGAAGTCTGAAAAAAAAGTTATTTTTCCTTTAATTATTAGAGAAGAAAATATTTTAAATGAACGCAAATTTTACAAGACATTTTTTCGTGTACTTCAGCAAACTCCTATACCAAACTGGATAAAAATAATTATAAATACACTTCAAAATAAACTATATTTCATTATCTTTAATTTTTCCTTCCTGTTCAGCATTTTGTACAAGCTTACTTCAGCTGTGATCTACTTCAAATACACTATAAAAGCTGAGGGCAGCTAGTAGTAACCCAAAATAGAAAATGCAGCTCAGGTTAAGTAAAAGAAATGAAAGATTAACACAGAAGACTTCTAAAATTCTGACAGTCTCAAATGTTTAAAAACAGTAAAAGGAAATATTCTGATAATTTACATAAATACTGGGATTGAGGTGTGCAGGTCTAACAGGCATTTTTAGGCCAATTATGAGCCAGGGATGTGCATACATGTGCATACAGGGATACATACATGATTTTAGAAGTTAACAATCTCCTGTATCAAAGCAGGATACATTTTTGCAACCTTTATCTGTTGACAGCCACACAATTGCTGCACTTTTAGCAAAGCCACAGTTATGTTATTGAAGTATCAGCTATAAAGATGCATACTAAATTTACAGCTAGAGGTTGTTTCTTCCAACTTACTTCAAAACAGTAAAATCAAGCCCTTCCCTGGCAAAAATTCTGAGCAGATGAGCAATCCCACTGAGGTCTGCAGGACTTGATTTGTCAGCATACACAAAGTTAGAGCCTTGAATCTGCAGGACGGGCACCTCTCAAAACAGTTTCTACTTAGAGCCTTTTAGAAAGAAGCAGCTTAAAATAATACTAAATACACCACTCTGGAAGGTAAAGCCCATCTTATACATTTATGGAGAAATACTTACTCTGAATGAAACTCCATTAAAAGATTCCACAATATGTTTTCTATTATTTGGAAGCAACAGATCTCAGAGCTATGCTTCAACTGAGGCCAAATCACTATGGATTTTATATTTGACTGCCCCGCAAAATAAAGTGTTGACCTTGTTCTGTGTGTCCAGGTTTTTTTAAATAAAGTTTTAGAAATTCAAGTATTTTTCAAATTCCTTTAATATAGTCAAGATGAAATCCAAAAAGCCTTTGATATATGGAAAGAACTATAGACCAAAATTCCTCTAATGCACTCCAACATCCACTCACATCTGCACAGACGCATTAAATATTCAGCCACAAGCTTATCACTTGAGTTCATCAGGACTGAAGATAAAACTCAGCACCAATATTTGACAGCCTGATGCTAAAAGATTATCTACTGAGAAATAATCTAATCACAGTTCTTTGATATTGGAATCCTTGGCAGGAGGCAAAGGAAAGGAGTACAAAATTGATCTTGATTAGTTTAAGGGGTTTCCTCTCGTAGAAGGGAATTCAGTGTAGAGGTTACCCTGTACTTCTGCTTATTTGCTACCATGTTTATGACTAAGTTTTCAAATATTCCAGTCTCAGAAGAGGGAAATTAGAGACTTTGGGATGCATGCTCAACACAGAAACGAAACAGCCTCTCCTGCTCTTAAAGAGGTCAGACTGGGATCGAGGAAATCTTGAGGTACCCTGTTAAAAGGAGATGGCGTTCGCCGGGGACACAGAAGAGGGTCAGGTCTGACGGACAGGAAGAGACTCAGGACAGAAACCGAAAAGCCGCGGGGGAAAGAAGGAACCCCCGAGCCCTCGCCCTCCACTTACCTTAAGGATATCCCCCCGTTTGAAGCTCAGCTCGTCATCCGCGGTGGCTTTGAAGTCGTACTTGGCGATGGCTTCCATGCTGGGGCTGCCGCGCACGGCGCTGGGAAGGAAGCGCTCCCCCGAAGCCTCCGCTCCTCCCGCGGCCCGGCTCCCTCCGAGACGCCGGCCCCGTCTCTCACATACAGGGAGGCCGGGGGACGATCCGCCCTAGGGGAGGGGGAGGAGGAGGAAGAGACGGGCCATTAGGGGAAGTGGCACGGATCGATGGCCGGGGCCGCGCCCAGGGCCGCTCCCTCCGCCCGGCGCGGCGCGGCCGCCGCTTCCTCCCGCCGCCGCTCGCCCA
>JAOXNO010000003.1:30335703-30360596 GCA_028565335.1 Limnodromus scolopaceus | reverse complement strand
GGCAGCCCCGAGGTGCGGCCGCCCCCCGCCGCCCCCGCAACCTCCGCCGCCGCCCCCGCCGCGGCTTGGCAGGGCTCGGGAGCGGGGAGCGGTCCCCATATGCGGTCAAAACCGTGGCAATGGGAGTGTGACCCCACATGGAAGGGAGCTGACTGCTTCGCATCGGCTTTTCTTTTTTTTTTTCCCCCTGCTTTTCTTTTCAAGCACCTTCCAGTGATGCAAAAAAAAAAAAAAAAAAAAAATCGTTGCAGCCCATACAGCAAAAAATTGCTACTTAAGAAGATCTAGCCATACACCAGAAACACTTCAGCATGTACCCGAGCCTAAATATATTTGGAAAGACGGGGGGAGGGCACTTTTACGCGGCTTTCATCAATGCCTGCTTGAAGAGAGACAGAAATAATTAAGAAAAAAAAAATCGCTCCCCTCCCCCCGCCCAAGCAATCATAATACATTGAAATTTCCCAAAGTCTAGTCAGCTGCAAAAAATAAATGTTTCTGGAGCTGGAGGATCATGTTGCAGAAGCGTGTGACTGCAAGACCTAGATTCCTTTCCCTGCTCGCCCGTCTCTTTCCTTAGGTGTTTTTTAGCATTATTATTTGTTTTGGGAGGGGAGAATCATCTTCGCTTCAGTCTCTTGCTAGAGGTCCAGGCTGCTTACGTCTGAGCGCCCCTTATCATTTCAGTGAATGGCAATTGCAGCCTTGGTGCTGTTATAGCAATGAAGCTACAGACGTCATTGCCTCCTGTTGGACGTGAGATGTGTCCAAGCATCAGCCCCTTTTGCTTAAGAAAAACTCTTTAACTTCCACGCAGCCGACAGGCAGGCTTTCCTAAGATCCTGGGGACCCAACATTGTACCGATAGAGTTATATCTTTTTATTTATATACACATGCACACATACACAGGTGTGTATGTGTATGTGTGTTTGTACGTATGTATATAGAGAGACAGAAATAGATAAATTAAAGCCGCAGCTATATTGCAAGCTCCTCTAAAATTTCCTGCTCGTCAGAGTAGCTCTCTGCATCGTTTTGTTAAATACAGCCCGGCGGGAAAGCCATCAGCAATCCATTTCGGGTAACAAGGAAGACTTGTTGAACACCTTGTTCTCCAGACCCCGGGAAGATGCTGGGCTGCTGGAGCGTGGAAGAGCCAGGATTGTGCCCTGAACTTCACCCACTTGGCAGCCGCTATTCCTAAACCATTTCCCCTCTCCTCCCCTGCCTCTTTGCCTCCCGGACTGAGAATCTGCTCTTTAAAGTTGATCTGAAGGGGAAAGCAGAGACGAGCTTGTGCATAGTTTGGAGGGTAAGTTGTGTCCTCGCCCCCTCCTCCCCCCCCCGCGAATAAATACCCGCTAGCGAGCCTTGAAATCCCCCAGGAAAGGGGGCAGGTGGCGGGATGGGGTGGGGGAGACGAGACCAGATGGGACGGGACTCCCCGGGGGAGCGGCACATCTCGCACCCAGGACTGAAAGGGTTACAGAGGGAGCGAGAAAAACCGACCGACCGACCGACTGACTGACTGACTGCGGGGGTACTGACTTCACGGGGGAGTTTGCCCGGTGCGAGGTGAATTGGTGAATATTCCCAGCCGGCTGCGGAGCCCAGCAGCACCGCTCCGCCGCCGCCGTTCCCGCAGCAACTCTCGCGAGAGCGGCCCTGTCAGCCGCCCTCCGCGATGGCGTCCCGCCCCGCCCGCCGCGGGAAGCTGCGCCTGCGCCATGCGGGCGGGAGGCGGGCGCTCCCCGCGCATGCGCAGCGGGAATCCGTGTAGAAGCGAGCGGCAGCCGCGGTACCGAGCGTTGCTCCGGTACCGGCCGTGCTGTGCCGGGGCTAGGCTAATTCCCCGGGGGAGAAGGCCACGAGCACAGGCTTCTGGAGGTGAAACCACTCGGGGTCTGGGCGGAGAATTTGCTGGCAGAGCCATTACTGAGCACCGGGCATCTCTCCCGCGCGCTGCTGAAGGCACCCACGCCGTTGGGAAAACGCAGCGTGATCACACATGGCAATTAAAACACGCACAGAGGGCAGAATTCAGGTTGCACAGGCGACTAATTCCAGGGTTTGACTGTATGACCCTCCTAACATTCTTCTAGCTTGAAAAGACTAATTACAACATAGAGTAAAGCAGTTGCTTAGGTAAACATCAGGGCTGAGATTCCTCGATAAAGGCGCTGAGGAAGAAGAGCTTTCCTCTGGGTCTGGAGAGGGAAGCCCGTTTCTGAACGAGAGGCTTGAAGGATGAGCCAACCGTAGAGGGTACTTTTGGATTTTTTCCCCCAGATAGGTTGTTCCCAACTCCCGCACCCCTAAAAAAAGATGCTGAGCCCAGGAGCAGGGGGGTCTAAGCACAGCACATACCCCAGGACTGAGACCTACGCTGCGGGGTTCACATGTGGGCTCAGGTCAGTTTAGGATTATTTTGGACCAAGACTACATCTAATAGATAATTACTTTTATGACAGAGATGCATATTTTCAGCCTCCAATTAAAACCCACTTTTTTCCCCCCTACATAATAAAATTGCCTGGTTGATCTCCCCAGCTGTACTCCGCGGGGGGGGCGGGGAGTCTCACGGTTTCATTCATGCCAAGATCAGCAAAACATCAGAATTTGCAGCAGTGCACTGCTACCTCAGACAACTTGGCTTACAAACCCTGCAAACATTGCCTGCTGACATTCTCATTCTGAATGCTTAAGCAGCTTGACAAAGATTCCCAAGAGGTTATTTTTGGATGAAATTTGTGGTTTAAACCCTTAGCGAGATCATTTTCTCCAGATTTGGGTGTTGGGGGAAGGTGTGAATTCTCCCAATACTTCATTCAAAAATTGGAAAGGGTGGAGAAAAAGCTACAGGAGTTGAGGATGTTAACAAATGTCTCAGGCATTCTTTCTGAGGATGCAGCAGTAATTCAACTGGGATGACAAAGATTGATGAAATCGGAGCTAGATTCCAAAATCCCTAAAGTCCCAAGTACTTGTTCCTGGAACAGGCTCACAGAATCTCTGGTTTCATACATGACCTCAAAATGAGGATTTAGAAGTTCTTAGTAAGCTTTCTATAAGTTAAATAACATCTTCTCAGAAAAGTTATAGCAGCTACTTTTAGCTGGACTTGAAAAGCCCGATATGGCTAACAGCTGCCATTGAATGATGGCTACTTTAAGAGGCTGCAGCTGCCCAACTTTAAAAGGGCAGTCCTAGAAAAATCAAACAAGCAACAAATTTTAGAAATAGCAGAGATCAAAGCATTAACGCAAGATATTCCTGATGAAGGAGTTACTGAGATATACTTGCTTGCAAACCAATTAACGTAGAACGTTCCCCCAGCTTGCAAAGAAGTTAACGCTTTATAAAAATACACAACTTACTGTGCAAACACAGAGCAGCTCCACCACAGCAAAAGCTGGAATCCTGGCGTAGCTGTAAGCAAGGGTGAAAAAGGCAACACAGACATTGTTTTGCTGGAGGATCAATTTCAAATGTTTTTTGTCCTCTAGGAATAGCTTGAATTTTCTATGACAGTTTGCGGTGATAAAATATAATCTAAGATTAGCTCTGAGTATTTTAAGAAGTACTAAGAGCAAGAAAAAGATATCTTGGTGTCTGACATTTCTTTTGGATACTTTTCTAAACAGCCCAGTCTGGGGAAATAAATATGGGGTGGTATTGTTTTTGCTATAAGTAGATCAGAGGAATATTTGTTAAAAGCTGTATTTCTACATAAGCAGCCACTCAAGGTTTAAAGTTGCTGCTTGAAATATTCATATTAATACGGTGTTACTGACTACAGACAATAGTTACAGATGACATGAAGTTTAACACTAGTAACAGCAGTTTTGTTAGTGCAAATGCTACTGAAGACAAACCCTAGTGATAATACGGGCCTTATCTTGGCACACTCTTTAAAATATGCTCCATTAATGTCTGTGTCCTTGCAATGGAATTTAACTATTGTGGAAAGTTTTACATTATTAGGACTCAGATCTCCCACTGTATGTCATCTAACGGTCGTCTTTTTCTAGTGTTGTCACAGCAAACGGATGAACTTGCTGTATGTTGTCTTAACATACTGCTGCTCCAGACGAGCAACGCCAGCATCTATTAAGAGATACGATGTGCCCGTCCCTAATTTTTGTCACCATCTTAGTGCTATTGTATGAAGTAAATGTACTTGTAGGGCTGATGCAAGCAGCTAAATGCTAACCAGGAAGATATTCTAGACTGTTTCTTTTCATTCAGAGGAATAAAGAAGTGACCTCTCACTCCCACTTGCTGAGAGCATCAACACATGCAACTTCAAAGGTGGTTTTGAAAACTAAGCGTCAGAGCTTAAATTGGAGCCCAGGGGCCTCTGCCTCAAACAAAAGAGCAACTGGGAACTACTGGGAGAGCTATTGAACTTAGAGAGGGTTCATAGTCAGAAAATATTTGCTCTAGCTTTGATTCATATCTGTCCTCTCTATTGGCAAACAGAAGTTAAAAGCTTGTGAACTGACACAGCAATGAAAGAATGAGCTAGTATGGTCTCTATGCTGTGCGTGAGTTGTGAGCCAATTTAACTACAGCAGAATCTTTCTGGTGATAGTGCAAGACACAGGAAGAGCCCAGAAAATGATTCTCTCTCTCAAGGTGGAACAGAGGTCACAACAAGAAAAATCCAAGCTAGAGTGGAGAACAAAGTGATCCTTAATTGGTAGTTCCTTAATCCATAGATGTTAAGTTGATGCAAAGTTGCATAAAGCCAAATTCTTTAAGGCTTCTAATCAATCAAGAGAAAAAATATAACATCTGAGTACTTTAGATACTGTCAGTAACAAAGATGAAATGGAGTGGGATTAATTCACGAGCAGGAACTACTCAGTAATTGCTGGAATCTGACATCACATCTCAGCTCTAACCAAAGGAACCTGTGGCCTTGAGTAAGTCCCTGCTTCATCAGCACTGGCGTTTCACAGCAGTGACAAACTTCTGAAATGTAAAAGTGTTTACAACAATGTGGCTTAACCCTACATTCCATGTGCTTCAGCCTCTCTGTCTGCTGAACCACAGGCAGAGGAAGCTCTCCTGCTAGAGCTCTCCAGGATGTCTTACTTCATCCTTCCTCTAGTCTTCACATTTGTTCCTAAGCCCATTCTCCTCAGACTTGAGAATCTGTGATCATCATGAACTACAACACACAACTGTCAACTTAAGGAACTTTGTTTCTGTTTCAATGATTTTTTTAAATGGCATCTGGCACAATAATTGTAATAAAATACATTGCTAATATGCACCTTTCTTCCTCTGACACACTTTCTGATTTCAAAGAATTGTACTGATTTTTTATTTTATTTTTTTTTTTTTAAAGCAAAACCTTGACTGGCTCAACACATCTGAAGATGCTCTAAATTTCACATTGCGATTCTGCATTATATCGCTGTGGTTCAGAGCATAACACTATATGTGGTATCACAGTTGTATATAAGCAGCTTGACATACAAACCAAGAGAGAAAGCTCCCTCCCTTAGACAACAATTCAGACAATCTGCTGTGGGGAATGTAGAACAGACGTAGATAACTCAAGACAGCCCTGATCAATTTTCTCACAAGCTGAAAATTTAATGCCGTAAGACTGTTCTGACAGCTGTAGGGGAACTGACCTGCTACGTACCTCTGTCTGAGATGAGCAGGAATAAAGTGGGTGCGGCAAATAGGGGAATGCCCGGAATGTAGGCACAGCAAGGAGGGAATGCTGGGAATGGGGCTGTTGATATTTATTGCATGAATATTACCTTCTTGCCTTTTCTCACATCAACCCATGTTGGCCTCAGCGTAATAATCAAGACAGGGACACCTGCCATAAAAACCAAAATTATTTACTAGATGCTTGAGACTGTCTTGGAGCAGAAGTTGCTTTGCCAAATGTACCTGATGCAACCCAAGAGTTGGGTTGACCTACTCTAGGAAGATGCTAAATACCTCAAGAAAACCTATCATCCAGCTGCTAGTCTTAAAGTCAGGCCACATGCAACGGATCTGCAGATCCTACTTACAGGCAGAAAAGGCAATGAATCCACTTCATTGATAATTAAGTATTAAAATGGTCACCAAACAAGCTTGGCCCATTGATGGAGTCTACAAGACTTAACTGGTATTACTAGAGTTTCTCTAAAACCTTAATTCAAGATCTATGTTTCCAGTGTAGATACAGGATTTTCCCACACACCTGTATCTGGGATAAGATTGTGTGACAGTACTAATTAGAGAATCAGACAGCAAAGCTAAGGAATAAAAGCCTGTCCAAGTTTGTTTTCTGCTTCTATTCTTTAGAGAGCAGGATAGTGAATGGATTGGACAACTACTTTGCTGTATATTGACTATTTAGTTTCATTTTAGTTTGCAGCTTTGTGTTAGTGATAAAGGCAACAATGTCAATGGTATATAATAGATGTATAGACATATACACAATATAAATATCCATATTCTGAAAATGGGGAAACAGAGGCCTAGAGGGCTTGCTCAATGCCATACCAGAAACTAATGCCACAATGTCCAACAGCATTAGGAACAGTTCTTAACTTCCGAGCCCTGCTGTAACCATCAGCCAGCTCTCCCTGTTCAGAAACCCTCCTAACACTCTGCTCCGGCTTTCTCACATACGTATTGAAATGTTATCACAACTGTCTGGTTCTGTGAATCTGTCCAAGAGCAGTAAAGTGTTGGTTCTTGTGTGACCCAGACAGAACAGCTGATCTGCCAAAACAGCTTCACAATTTCTACTCATTACAGATCTCAAGAGCACTTGTGAAGCAGCTTAATCACCATGTGAGACAAACAGGGAGTCTTTTGACTTTTATAGTCCAGGAAACAAGAAAAGTTAGCTTTGCTTAAAAACTAACAGAAAAAAAAAATTTACAAAAACCCACCCGTGAGTGTTACAGTAAAGCTGAGCGAACTAGGAAAATGTAATAAAAGTAGATTCTCTTCCATGTGACATGTTTCTATGGTCACAAAGAGTAGGACAGACAAGATGGTTATAAAAATGACTATGTAGAAAATGCAGCTCTACCTGGGAATGGTAACAGCCATTGCTGACACCAAGAAATTAAACAATAAAATGAGTTGGCCGAGGTCACACAGAGCTGCTTAAGCTCTGAAAGAAATCTGTAAAAGGGAACCAGATCCAACTATAGCGTGCCATCTCCCTTTCTTTAGTACAAAAGGGCTTCTGCTTTCTTCCTACTCCCAATTCAGTCATCTGTCATTTTCAGGATAGCTTGGAATTGTCAGTTCAATTACCTTTCAGTTCAGAGGAAAACAAAGCAGATGCTGTTTATTACAAAAAGGTAGAATCTCTCTCTTTCGAGGAATATTTCTTCTCCCTTATACTAAAAGTTAGAATCTCTCTCTTTCGAGGAATGTCTTCTCCCTTATCTTTTTTTATAATTAGACAATGAATTACATGCAGCTCCCTTATTTAGTAAACAATACACAGGAGCTCAGAGGTAAGATCATTCAGCTAAAATGAAATACTGTCTTCCCTTCAGCTTTGGTAGAGGTGTTGGTCAACTCAACTACTGCTTTTAATTTTTACGATTCAGACAGCTTTTGTATCAATCTTCCCCTTTTAATTCCTGGTATCACTACACACATTAGAAATAGGATCAATTCCTAGAATCTGCCATGAAATGTGCCAAGGGGTGGGGGAATCAGACACAGCAGTTGCCTCTTCTAAACAATACAAAATTTTCTCACCAATTTAATTAATTTTTAAGTTATTTTGCACAACTGTTCAGAAATGCTACTCATCAAATATTAAAATGCAACTTCAACATCTTGCCAGAGAGCTTAACTAAAAAAAAAAAAGGCAAAGAAAGATTTTTTTTTTTTTTGCTTACAATACCTGCTTTAAAGTGGTCCTACTCAAATTTTCATGTCTGCTCTACCCGCAGCAGCACACTGATGAGGACTGACTGAAAGGCACGTGCAGTGAGGTCAAATAGTTCCCTTGGATCTGTCAGGCACTGCAAGCTGTTAATAGGCGGAAGCTTACTGCAAACTGAGCCCCATCTCTGCCCATATGTTGTGGTCCCAAGAGGAGACATTATATCCCTGCGCTGAAGACACAGTGAGCATGAAATTAAGCATTTTCAGACTGTGCGCATCGGTTTTCAGTAGCTGTTTCATTTCTGTAAACTCACTTCCTACCAAAATGATATAGGAGGCCTTTACACAGTGAAACAATTCCAAGAAGTACAAGGATGCGGAAAAAAAGCACCCAAGGAATAGTTTTAATAGCTATTCTGAAATAAGTATGGGAAGTGATCTTAATTTGCAGGCAAAATTGACTAATCTGAGCTTTCCATATCAGAATATCCCATAACTATAAACATCCACAAGTAACATTGTCTTGTTTGCCTTTAGACCATTCATTCACAACTCTGTAATATTAAAAAAAATAAAATAGGATGATGACTTAAGACAGAGCATTTTCTTTTAGAACAGGTCTTTACACCAAAATTCTCAGATCCAAAAATCATAAAAGTTTAGTGCCTCTTGAGTACTTCACAGCATTTGCCTTTTGAGTTTCCCTTTGTTATACAGTACTAGAATACAGGGAAAAGTGCTCTCTGGATACCTGTACTATTTCTGAATCTATAGCAACATTGTCCAATTCAAGGGTGTTTCTGCTCTTGCAGCCATCCTTGTAATAATGCATTTTGATAACATTTTCCACTTGATCTCAACATGCACTACAAGCACTGGTCCCTAAATCACTCTGAGGTGAAGTTAGATCAGATTTATCAAGGAGGAAATAAAGGCCCAAACAGGTTAAAGGTCTGGTCCATCAGCCCCTATAAATGCACATCTCATTGACAGAAATTCTATACACAGCATACTTTTGAGTGAAAACAGGTTTTATTAGTGGCTTGTTCAAGACCCACAGGGAATCAGTGTCAGAAGCAAAATAATCCAGACTCCGGATCTCTGTTCAAGATGTATCTTTACTCTGACCTTTTATTTAAAACCTTCTACTAATTAAGTAGATTTCATTGGGGGTGGAACAATCTAAAGAGGAACTAACAACATGCTCATGCAGCACAAAGCACAACTCATGATCTTATGTTATTACAATTCCAGTAACACATTTATCCTCTTCCCCTTCCTTGTACTGTCTCTAAATTACATGATAAAGTTCCCCAGACCTGCCAGTTTTATTTCCTTCTAAGACACTAAAACCACTTGCAGTGCTATTCAAGTGTAGTAGAGTTGTGGGGTTTCTTTTTGTTAACTGATTCTAAGGAATTGTTCTGGGTAACAAGCTCAGGAAAACCACGAGTTTTGTGCCCTTCCTTCTCCTCACTAAAATTTAGATTGCATTTAAGATCTGAAATGACACTTGTAGAACTCCTGCACTCTATATGCATCCAGACTCTGTGAAAGTAGACTGTGTTAAAGGAGCATTAAGTACACTCCCAAACCACTACATTCTCGTCCAAAATTGCATCTGCAGAGAAAAAACAGTGCAGAGCTTAAGTTCTTTGTAAAATTTATTGCCGTAAAATTGCAAACAACTGCACCAGGCTTTGGCATCTGCAGTTTAACACAGTAATGAACATCAGTTTTGTAAAGAAAAATCTCAGATGGGAACTGTTGCATCACAACCTGGGATAATACAAGCTCTGCAATGAATTATGTGAACAGGAAAGGAACTAGAACTAAGGGACAGGCAGCTTTTCAATCCAGCCAGTCCACTATGAATTCAGAAGACAACCCCCAAATCTCTGTACACAAAGGCACAGAAGTGGTCCAGTCCATCTCTGCCTCAAAGCTCTGATTTCCTTCTAGATTTTGCAGTGTCTTAGATTTCTTGTTAGATTACCGACTTGGTACATTTGTGTGCTCCTTTCCACCACAGCTTCGTGCGCATCTGGCACCCAGCGTGTGCATTCAGCTCACGGCTCCTTTGAGGCTTCCAGGCAGTTGGTTACTCTACAGCAAAAGTGGCTTTTCAGAGGGAGATCTGCAGGTGTCACCCTCCCCTTGCAGAGGCACAGCGCTGGCAAAGGGATACCCCTTCTCCCTCATCCTGGCTTAACTGGGGCACCCACCACGGCCTACCTCTGCCAAGGGGATGGAACCTTAGGCCGCAGGCCGCTCTTGGGCTCCCTCCACGCCACTCCCTCCTCCCCCGCCCTCCCCCCCCCCGGCATGCCCGTCGCCCCCGAGTCACTTCACTGCCCCTCAGCACCGTTCCTCCGACGGCATCTCGGCAGCCGCGGGGCCAGAGGGATCGCCCCTCCGTCGGCCATCCCCCGCCTCAGGGCCACCACCGGTGCCGAGCCGCCGCTCAGGCTCCCCTCAGGGCTAGCCCCGACCTGCCGCCAGGGCGGATACTCGGCTTCGCGCGCCACCTTGGCCGAGCCAATCACCGCGCGGCGTACGGGTGGCCGCGCGGGACCTCACCAATCAGACGCCGGCTTCTTGAGGCAGCCCCGAAGTGCCACCGCGGAGCCCCGGCGCCGTGGCCTCCCGCTTTGCCAGTGACCCTGATGGCGGCCCCGACGGCGCGGGGGGAGGCCCGGCGGGCGAGCGGCTCCCCCGCCGAGATTGCCCGGCGCGGCTGGTGAGTAACGGGCCGGGCGGCGGCGGGGCGCGGCTGGGCTCCGTCCCGCCGGGAAGGAAGCAGGGCCGGGAGGACCCGCCGCTCCCTCAGCGGGGTCCCTACCTCGGCCGGGGGCTGCCCGCCATGACGGGGGGAGGCCCGAGGCAGAGGTCCCGCCGCACCATTCCCCTCAGACACCCTCTCTTGGCACCTGGCCGGAGAGTTACCTAGCGGCTGATGAGGGAGAGGAAACGAGGCAAAAACAACCCCAAAAAAGGCGCTCCCACACGTGTTGGCGGTTCAGCGCCCCCGGCGGGGCTTCCCCGCAAGCCGGGGACAGGCTCCGCGGAGCATCCCCCGGCGGTACCGGCCTCGGCGGGCTCCGCAGCACCCAGCGAGGCGGCGAAGGGGCCAGGCCGAGCCCAGGGTGCTCCAGCAGCTGTGGGTGCAGCTGCCGCCTTGTACAATGCATAAGAGTTATAAGGATGATCCCAAAATCTGACTAAAATGCCACAACTTCACCCGGATCCTTTCCGAGCTAGATAGCAGCCTCGACTCTGCCAGTTGTTTCATCCTGCTCTTACCTTGTCGTAGTCTTTTGATCAGCAGAAGTTCACAGCATGCTTCGTTTTGCCTCCTGTCCACTTGTTTTATTTCCAAAAGCTGTGATCCATGCAGTCCTTGGATTACGTGACCCCTGTTTGTCCGTTGTTTGGGAGCTTTCTCCTGTCAGGGTAGCACAGGCCATTATTGATAGGAAAAGGCCCAACAGTCCCAGTTAAAACTCCCATTACGTAAAAGCACGAGACATTTGTCTTGGATGACCCTATTTACGCAAAAGATAGCTAGAGAGAAAGGGAAAACCCACAGACTGGAGCTGATAGTGTTTTAGTTACACATTTAAGACTCATAGTTTTCACAGAAGGACAATTCACAGAAGAGTTTCTTTAAACTGGCCTTACCAGTCTTTTAAAAGTTACCAAGATAACAGAAGATTAGCCTAAGCACCCATCCATCTTCCCAAGGCAGCTACCAAGTAGTACATATTTTCACATTTTCTGAGAAAAGGAAGCTCCTACGATATGCTTGTCTGAAGTCCTATTAGCCATTGTAGGACAAAACTCCTAGTTGACCAGACAGCTCATACACAATGAGATACAATGCCATAGTAGCACACAATCGCTATGAAACACTTTAGGTTCCTTAGAAATGCAAGTTTCTATATAAACAAACTGTGACTTAACAGCTGCTGTACTGCATTAAACTACAGGGCTTGCTCAAATATAGCAAAATTTGAATAAGCTAGCAAGCAAACCAGATCTACTTTCTAAGAAGCCTAGTTAATACAGGCATGCATGTAAACAGCTACACTATGCTGGTTTTATGCAAGGTACCTTTTGTTCTTTAGAATAGTGCTTTATATTTCTTTGTTGTCTTTTACTCAAGCACACCAAAACACTTTACGTAATATTGTTCTTAACTGTGACCTTTCAAATAAAAACATTGCCAACATTTTTTATCTGATGAGAAGATTAAGATATTAGTGCTTTTAGCTCAGGTCACAAAACAAATCAATATTGCTACTGCAAGTAGAACCAAGAAAACAAACCTCCTTCTACGATTCCTCTAATCTTCATATTACAGCTCTAACTGTCTAAGTCTCTGTATCTTTGAGGCCACCCTTGTTTCTCTATTAAGGCCTACCCAAACCAGCTGCTAGAAGCCACAACAAGCACACCAGACAGAAAAACAACCCCAGGGAAGGGGTGGGTTGTGAGGGTTTATATACCCCTTGTGGCTGGGTGGGACTGACCAGGAGCAGGGCCGGGGCCACAGGGGATTGGCCAAAAGGCAAGTCCTTTGTCGGGGTTGGCCAAAAGGAGAGTCCTGCTAGAGTTTGGGCATCATTGTCCTGCCCCCAGGCCTGCGTGGAACAGAGTTTGATTTGGGTTGGTTGGGTTTTTAATATGTCATAACGTATGGGACCATTTGTACACTAAATAGGATACTTTCAATCTCTGTCCAGAATCCTCTTGAGTGAATGGTGGAGAGAAGTTCTTAAGGAGCTGCAGAGAGCTCCTCTGTTTTCCTTTCGTGATAGAGTGAGTCAGCTCACTGTCCTATTTCTAGACATAGTTCATCATACAAATGTTCACCATAAAACCTTCATGGAGCTTGTTGTGAGAATAGCAAAATACACAATCTATGGAACCGATCGGTGTCTTTTCTACATAAGGGCTGGGCTTTGCTTTGAATGAATGTATGAGCTCGATCTTTGTAATGGTCTTCAGGTGCTGGGCCTGCTTTGGGGAACTCCCAGAAAACACCTTCCCATCAGCATGACATTTGTTAAATATCTCCCAATGGCAAACACTGGTGTAAGAGTGTTTTTGTCTAGATTTACTATAAATTACACAGGTAACACCCTTATTTATAAACTGGAATTAAGAGAAAAAGCTGCACTTTTATCTGTGAGTCAATGTACATCAGCAAAAATTGATTTTCCAGAAGGTCCTATAAATACATCATGGGCTTTTTCATTTTATTTTGGGCTGCTGCCTTTTTGTGGTTTTCTAGCATTTCAGGATTTTTATTTTTTTTTTAATGAGGTAGTTATACAATCCTGGTTACCATCATAACCAATATCATGATGATGAATGACAGCTGTCACTTTTTTGCAGTGAATTCTTCCATGCATTTGCTGTGAAATCTTTTAGTTGTCATTCAAGGCATCGTGCCACAAAGCAGATGATGTCCCATTGCTTTGCAGAAGCTGGAGGGGCCCTTACAGCTTTCAGAATTGTGCCTTTTGTTGCATTTTTCACTTTGATACAAACTGCATACATGCTGTGTCTTTCTGTGGCAGGCTTAGAGTACCTGCAGCAGAAAAGATAAAGCAATCCTTTAATTCCCAAATGCTCTTTTTTTTTTTTTAACCAGTAAAGAAAAATGTACATGGCAAAGATCTTTCAGGTTTATTATACCTTAATTTGAAACAGTATTTGCCCCTGTGAAAACAGTAAGGTAGACTAAACTAGTTTGATCATTCTTTTGATCATATCTGTCAATTACTTCTCAGCTCACCAGAACAAAATTAAAACAAAAATAAATGTGTTCTTTTAATTGTGTAGCATCTTGTTTTACCTTAATTTTGCAAGTAAACGGATGGTGTGACTCTTCCAAGCGTGCCAAAGCTATTTCCTACTCTCCTTCTCCCTCCTTGTTGCTCGGCTTTTGTTTTAAGCCACCACTTTCCTTTGAAACAAGTCTAATGTGCAAGACCTGGGCTGAAGAAAGAAGGAAGGAGTCAGAGATACTTTTTTATTGGAAAACTCTCAGCAAGTAAGGTGTAGACAAAAAATTAATTTCACCCCCAAAAGGCACACTTGTCAGTTGGAAGACAAATTTTAAGTTCAAGTTTGATCCTGTTCCTGATTCAAGGTAGAATAGATCTCTCTAATTCCTGTCATTTGGCAAGGGAAGCACAAATGAGATATTTGACCACTGCTGAGTTGATAACAGCACATACACAATATTAGCTCAGAAGATCTCACTTACTTTACAGATACTAGCAAATTTACCTCACGGTTTCTCTCTGAAGCAGATATGCATATCTCTATTTTAATTTAGGGTGATTGAGGCAAAGAATGTTTAGCTGGCCCAAATTTTGACAAGTTTTTTCACAAGCAGTTACTGAAGCCAAGAAGTGTGGCTGCCAGCTCCCTTACTGTAATTATTCTGTGCTCACAGTGGGTCTCAAAGCAATTGCAGTATCACTTGATGCACCTTTGGAAGCCCATATATCAGCAAATGTGCCCATGTTGCAAATTATCAGGCAGACATCAGCTACTCATGAGTAGGAAGACCGTATGGTTCTGCTGATATCAAAACAATCAGCTCTAATCTAAGCCATTTTCTCCAAGGCTTTTTTGGTTATTATCTGATCCCCCGTGTTTCTATTCTCGGTGACAGATCAGGCTTCTGTTCTTCAGGAATTCACTTTTGGCAGCGAGAAATGTTCAGACTCCCATCATTTTTCATAGAGTAATCTATGTTGGGAGTTTTCACTAAATAACATGAAAGCATCAGTGATTGAGCACTTGAGGGAAAACAGTATCATTAGGTTGATTTATTTTTCTCCCTAAAGACTTGCAGCTTCAGAAACACATTTTTCTTTCCAAGTGTCTATATATATATATATTATGTATAGTTACCTGATCTTTCTGGTTTGCTAGTTGTTTTCTAGGTTCTATACATACTGTATCATGCTGTATTAGTTATTAAATTTCAACACTGATGCTTCATACTGATGTTGTGAGGTTTGGTAAGTTGTCATGCTTTGAAAACCTTGGATTTCAAAGGAGGATCTGAAAGCACAGTGTTTATTACCTGTATAAATACACTGACTGCATAAGACAGTGTTATTTGAAAGATGATTAGGTAAACAAAGTTTGAATGGACCCTTGTAAATCTCTGCTTCTGCTATGCAGAAGGATGTTTCAAACACTTGTTGATACTCAGATCAAGCTACAAGGCTCACTCTTTGCTCCAGACACTTCCAAACAGAAATGAGTTTGAGGTGATGGGAATGTATTTTTCAGATTTGAAAAGGTCTGAGTATCAGATACACATGGGAACCTGAGCACTGAACTCATCCATTCTTATAAAATAAAGATATTCTACCGTGCATTGCAGACCTCTCCACATAGCTATGGGCTACTGTTGGCTGAGTTGGGCATACTGGATTTTCAGAGTTAGCTTGCTGTTAGTGCTATGCATGTGGGATTGAGATGCTTTATTTGCAGACCCTGTGTTGGGTTTCACTCTGACTGTCAATTTGGAAGTATTTCTCAGGCTGAACGCAGCGTGATGACACTTTGAGCACCACAGAGTTTCATGGACTGCTCTTGGCGTCAGAATCCTGAGGAGGATGGAGCGTGGTGGGAAAGTGAAAGGGGTAAACTGGCTGCCCTTGGAGCCACTGGTGTCTGATTAGAGCAACCACAATTTCAGGCATCTCTGATTGTCTGCGGCTGAACAGTTGACGCCCACTAACATGTTCTAGCAAAGCAGTCCCACTTCATTTCTATCCTGCTGTCTGGCAGAGTTTAACATGTCGACGGCATGAGTGACTAATTGCCTGGGCAAACAGAAGAGAGATAAGAACAGGAAGGACAGGAAGGCAGATGCTCTGGTGTGGAAGAAATAGTAGTGCACAAACGGCTAGGATGGGTCCAGAGTGTTGAGTCCCACCTGTTGGTGCCCTCCAGCCAGAGCCGCCCACGGCTGCTAATGATACGGGCTCCGTGGGATTAGCACAAACAGTCCAGGATGTTTTTTCTTGCTCTGCTTTTGTGACTTTGGCTTTCTGGTTACCCAGTTGTGTCACGGATAATTATGCTTTTGAAGTCCAGATTCAGAGAGAAATTCAGGCACTTAATTTTTGTTTGAACGAGTGAGAGCCCGGTGCATAACTCCTTCAGTACATCTACAAATAAATCTTCTGTCAGAGGGGAGTAAGAAGAATAATGATGAATTTATGTCGTAGTCCTTTTATGGTTAGTGACCATTTTTGCCTAAAATAATCTCCTCTTGCCTTCCCTTATATTGATGTCACTCTTAAGTTAAAGGCAAGATACTGAGGCTCCAAGCTGCTGCGTGCAGGCATACACAAGTACGTTTTCCACCTTCCCACTCCCAGCCCTCTTTGTCAGCTGCGCTCCAGTAACTTTGTCTGATCCTCTCAATTGCAATTGCTAATTGGCCTGGCAGGGATATGAAGTGACTGAAAATAGCTTCATTCCCTTGGTGTGTGCACATTGAAAAGGGTCATAGAACAGAAAAGTAGGGCAGAGTCCAGACTCATGGCTCACGCCAGCCAACCGGCAGCCAAAAAATGGCACCTGCAGATGGCTGGTTGCTGTACAACAAGCAGTTCTTTGGTAACCAGCAGTCTGCTGAATGCTTGATGCTGCCCAGAATGCAGGTGCAGGACTCGCCTGCATGAGGGGAAATACCAACTCTGCTCCTCAGCGTGGGAGAGCAGTGGCTTTCTGAGTAAGCTGTAGATGCCTTTTGTTTTCCTTGAAATGATGTAGCATTATGGAGAGCAGTGCTGTAGGTGACTGCCACAAGGATGGGATCTCCAGAATCCTTCTTCTTCCCGGGCAGTAAATCCCAGCTGGCAAAAGCCGGTCCTGTTGTATCTAGGAAATGTGTGGGTGGTCTGGATTGATTTGCAGATCCAGCTGCTTCCTTGTTTGTTTGGATCTAGGAGAAGTATATGTCCGAGCCCTGAGTTTGTGTGTGATACTAAAAAATAGTACCAGGAGTTACTAACCAACAAAAAAGCTTTCCCAAGACCAATCATAGCATAATCTTATAATATAATATCTCATTTTGTTTATATAAGAATCCTGCAGAGCAATGTACACAGATCCTTTGTTTTGACCAGAAAAGACATTTTGCCTATGTGGAAGGAAAACAAAATTTGTGTCATGGGCGATCAAGGGGGAGATGGGTGGATGGAGAAGGATGTGAGTTCCAGAGCTGCTTCCTACCTCAATTCTGTCCCAGTTTTGCTAAAAAAAAAAAAAAAAAAAAGGAGGCCTAATTCCCTGGAATTGTTTTTATGACTTCTGGCCTACTTAATGGTGGTCAGATACATGCTCAGCCCAGCAGCATGGCCTTGTCAAAGGCTGGATATGTTGTTCAGCAAATGGAAGAATCATTAGTGCAGGCTCCATTAGAGATTAGCTGGACAAAGCTCCTGGTAGATAAGAATAGCAAGACAAATAGCCGTGGGTGACAGCATACTCCAACACCTGGTGGAATCCAGTGCTTTGTCAGCTTTTTTTGGAGGCTTGCCCAAAAGTCTGTCAGGGCTGCAATAATACTCTTACTCTGAGCTGCAGGGAAGTTAATTTGTCTACTGTTGCCAGTTTTGGGGGGGACTTTAAGCTAATGGGATCAGTTCTGAGTAAGGGGAGAGTTGGTGTACTATTACAAGCACTTTCGGCTCCCCAGTTCTCCTTCTTTTTAAGACCAATCCTGTAATTTGAATTTCATTAATTTCATCACTCTTTTGTCCTAAAGGGAGTGATATGGGGAGATTGACTGCTCCCCCTTCTGTTTCCACAGATGGTGATGTGATAAGTGTAGCCAAGCTCATCTCTACCTAGGAGACATTCTCCCCTCAGGAGAGAGCAATCCTCTTTTGCTGGACATGCGTGCAGAACTGCACAGCCATGGACCTCAAGGAGAAGTGTCAGGTAAGTTTCATGATAAGGGTCACGCCTAACTTACATGTTGAGTCCTTTTAATTGTCTTTCATTATTGTGGGACAAGACTCACCATTTGGCATTATTATGTGATGGTATAATCCATGGTTATTATCAAAATTGAGAATTCTGTCACCTTCACAATCCTAGGGTTGTACTTGTGTCAGTTGGTAAGTCCTTTTCAGGCTGGGACTGCAAAGTTGGTGGAACAATGTGGGTGAAGTATGTGCTGTCACATATGCTTTGTCTTAAGCTTTAGGGACACTTACCTTGGCTTTATTTGAGAGGCTGAATTCACTGAGAAGATTTTTTAAATAAACTAAGGTGATAAAATCATCCGAGTCCAGTTTTACTGATGATAAATCATGTATTTTTTGGGCAATGACATGTCTTTCTAGGGAGTGCTGCAGGATTGTATTTCTAGATCTGGTTTAGAAAGCGCCAGATAAGTCTAGATGTTTTATGGAGGGGCAATCTGTCTCTTCTTGTTTTGCCATGCTTTGAGCTTCAAAGTTAAAAGAGAGAGAGAAATCTTCATGAATAGCTGCTCTAGAAGCTAAAAAGACATGTCTGCTGTGACTGACAGGAGACTGTAAACTTGGCACGTGTTACTGCTTCCCAAAAGTAAAATGATTTTGAGGACATCAGTGAGTAGCCTGCTGGTCACTTAGGTTTCAGCAGCCACCTGAGTATTAAAGGTACTTGTCACTCAAAAAAGTTAACTGGTCCTAATTCTGGATCTCAATCAGAAATGGGACAGGTAGTTTGAGACCAGCGGAGAACATTGTATGTGCCAAGATCTCAGCTGATGCTGGTAAGAGAACATTCTTGGCTTTCCTTTTCGGTGTTCCTCTCCCCATCACACTAGGCTTTGTCTGCCGGATCGCGTTTGCTGCCTGTGTTACTCTGTGTGCATCCCTTTCTCGCTGTTCTGTTTACTTCCAGCGTCAAGAAGGGCTTTTGTTCATTAGTGCAAAGTACCTGTTAGATAATCACCTTAGGCTCAGACCTGCTCTGAAGAATTACTACAGCTGTGTGAGTGAACTGAAAGGTACTCAGTTTTTCACATCAGCTCTGCGCTTGCCTACTAGACTTCTTATTTGATTTGCTGGGTTTTTGGTTCTCTTGCGCACTAGACCAGGAGGGCCTGGGTTTACTCATGCCTGGACCTCTCGCCGCTGGTATGCTCCGAGGACGTGTTTGAACTATGTTGTTTTATATCAAATTGTCATATTACTATGGAGGTAACATACCAACGAGGATAATTACCTGTTTATTTTCTTGTTAATGACATCATGGGCTAATCTGGTATTGATCATTTGAAGAGATGACGCAGTTACCGCTGTGTTCTGTGTAGGCTGTGAGAGCCCAACGCTGGCATTGCTGCAGCCACGGCAGAGCACAGCCGGGACGCTTTGCACTGTAGGCTGCTATCTTTGGTTCATCTCTCTCGCTCATATGACGTTCTTCATTGTACGACGCAGGAAGAGCATATCAAATTGCTGGACAGGCAACAGAGAGACGGTATTGTAATAGACCATTAAAAGGCCTATTAGGAGAGCGTCCTGCATAAGAGATTACGGGGAGTGATGGTGTTCTGAAGTCCTAGTCTCCTCTCCTGATGTACTGAAGTTTTTTCGCCCTCCTTTCTGAATGGGGATTTAAAATGAAGACAAAAAATCACCACACTCTTTAAAAAAAACCCCAACATTGATACATACAGCTGCATTTTACAACTTACTTCATTTGGATTCTGAGGAAAGACCATGGTTTTATTCTTGCTATCAGTATATTATTTGGTGTTAAGGAGTTTGCTCTTATTTTTTTTTCAATACTGCAGATCCTTGTTTCATCCCCTTTAAGGTGGAATCCATCTTCCTTTCCAAAGTGAAGAACTTGGACATACATATGCTGATAAGGAAACAAGTTAACCTACTGTATAACCTCCGTAGTAAATTTGATGGGCTACTTTTTTTTAAAATGCTAAAAATAAAATGAGCCCAAGTGAAAACATCAGTTCCAAATCTAGTTGAAAGCAATCTCTTTGCTCCAATATATGTGTGTGATGAAGAGTTAGCGCTCCTGGAACAGAAGTGCTCTGAGCATTGCTGTGGCACAGACATCTGTCACTCAGAAGGGTGAGAGACTTGTCCTCTGGCTCCAGTTAGCTAATACAGTTCTGTTGTCAGAAATAGCTGAGGATCAGAGTTTGTCAGGTGTAATGTAGGCCGCCTCCCAATTTTTGCCAGTAGTCAGACATTGCAGAGAAAGGCCGAGAGCATTTTAGGAGCAGTGCCAAAACCTTCTTAAATTAAATGTGCTGATAGCTTGTTCTTTCCCCTCTTCTCCTGACTTTTTAAATTTCTGTGTATTTCTGAAGTGAATTTAATACTCGTGAAAGGTGCCAGAATCTGCTCTAAGGCCCACTCAGCATATACCAAGACAGACAGCAGCACTGATTGCTGCAGGACAGCGTGAGGCTCATGAGTTTGAGTTATTTAGTTGTAGGCTGTATTTGCAGCAACGCAACTATTAAAAATCATTGACATCATCTATACCACAGTTACCAATAACAACAGAGTATTATCCTGGTGTGATTGCTGCAGCCTGGAGACAGCACCGTGCCCCCTGGCCAGAGCCCAGAAGTGTGTTCCAGGAGCCTGCTCCACATCGCTCCAGCCACTGCCTTCTTCCAGGATGCATAACAAGAGCTGCAGTCCTACCTTTGGGCTGAAAAGTAGCCCGAGTCCTTTGCCTCTTCTCATCTTGCCAGTAACAGTATCTTTGGTTTTTATTCCCTGCTGTTCTCTAAAACCGCAGCTCTTCTTCCAAGGGCTTTTTCACAAACTGATCCCTTTTCCACAGACGGCTCTCATCCATGCTGCAGTTTTTGTGTGGGTCTCAGTCCGTTCCCTCTGCCTTTGTACTCAGCCTTTTATTTTAACCCAGAGTTTTATCTTCAGTTCTCAAGTTTACAGCTTCTGCTCTTTCAAAGATAGCACATTCTGTTATTTAATGCACAAATGCATGTCCAGATGCAATTTATGATACCAGCTGACATGAGAAGGAAGCTACATAGTACAAATTACTGCCTTACACAAAACACTTTGGAGCAAGGTCTCTCCACAGTGGGGTAAACAAAAGGAGGCAATTTGAGCCATTTCCAGTTGTGTTCATGACCAAAGCTGGAGTTTCAGAGCTGGAAAAAAGTTGTGTTGGGACATCTTAACTGCACGAAGCACAAGGGTTATTTGTGGTGTTGCACCGTCACCAGCAAGTTGTTTCATTCACATTCATTCGAGTCTCCCAAAGGTGCAGAGCCAAACAGCTCAGCGAGCACTGAGACACACATATGTTGTGCGAGGGTTTGCCTGGTCTAACCTCATGTTGTTGTTGTTGATCCGTTCTTTTTTCCTCCTTCCTTTTTTTTTCCCTTTGTGTTGAAGTGAGTCGGTAAGTAGTTTCTTAGCAGGAAAAGAGGAAGGAAGGAAAAATTGTGCCATTAGGACATTTTGTTCTTCTCTGCCGTTTAAAATTGTTGTCTAGGTAACAAAATGCCCTACAGAAGGATGAAGGATGTCCTGCTTCTTTCTCCCCCCTTTCTCCTGAAGTGACATAAAATGCAGTGTGCTTCCCTTCAGCTTTAAGAGCTTTGTGAGATTACATATTGATGTGTAACTCAGTGCTGGCACAGAGGTGATAACTAGTTCTTTCGGGAGTTGTCTTAGATCTGGTCTGTGTTGGGTTTTCTGTAAATACGGAGACCTCTTAATCTCTACACTTCTGGCTTTAAACAGAGAATATTTAAACATCTGAATCTCCGGGAAGGAAAGGAAGTGAAGAGCTTGGCCAGGGATGGTAGGAGAATCCTGACATGGGTACATGGTCTTCAAAGCTACATGATAAGCTGAGACTGGAAGCCTTTCCCGTGCCTGTCTGTTCCATTCTGTACCAGCCGGCTGTAATCCTTGGCAAGCGATTGATGTGGTTCTTGGCTGGGCCAGTTCTTCACCCCTTTCTATGTGGAATGAATGTAATTGGTTTAGTGATTGCTCTGCAGAACTGGGAAGCCCCAGACAGAATTAGGACAGCACTGAAGTAGGAGCTATATAAAAACCCACTTCTTTATATAGAGGTGCTTCCCTCCAACAATGAGAAGGAAGCATTCCTGTAGAAGATGAAAATGAAAGAGAAGGCTCATTTCTCCTTCCCCTCCGAAGGCCTTTTTATCTCATTACCTGTTGTTCTGCCCAGCCCTTCCTTGTCTCCATTAATCCTTTCCCTTCTCTGTACCACTGCCCAGGTGTCAGTAAATGGGCAGCCCCAGGGATGGTGTGTGGTGATGTTTGCATGCACCTGTTGTTTTAGATTGTGCGGCTCAGGATGTATGAATATTGGATGCCGAGAGGGGCTTTTGCTGCTTTCTCTATCAGTGAAAGAAGAGGGAGGGAACATTTCAGACTGGACCTATAACCATTACATCTTGTTTAAACAGTGAATGCTTATATTTTTTAATTGAGCTTGAATCCAAAGCTGTGGAGTCATCTGGAAGACTCTCCTAGGTTTATGTAGGGGAGTTAGTATTCCTAGGTCTGTCTGTCTCATCTAGTCTTTTTCCTTGCCTGCTCAGGTGTTCCTTCCCCTGTAGTATATTTTATAACACTTTGTCCTTTCTAATTTGCCATCTGCTTTTCCACAGACCTCTGTTTGTCAGCATCAACCCTTACTGTGCCTGCATATGCATCTCTACAGGCAGGGAACCCAGGGATTTTGGTTGCATCGGCTCCATCTGATGAATGGACCATTCTTACAGACATCTGGTGCTATCCTGGGCAAACTTTCTTCTCTCTGCATTTTTTTTCCCTCCTTTCTGTCCCTCATCCCCCACCCCCATCCACCGCCTCCTTGCTGGATATGCAGCGTGACTGGAAACAGGCTGAATTAATCAGCAGACTGGTGCTTCACTCTGCTGCTTCTGTCTCATTCTCTGCAGCGCTGGGCTCTGCACAGTCTTGCTCTCTCTCTCTCTCTCTGCTCTCTCATTTTTGGAGAGCAGCAGCAGTGCAAGTTGCTGGGGAAGTGGCGCAGGAATTTAGCTCAGATGCTCTTCAAGCAGGCCGATCTCTGGATCCCCCACCAAGGCAAATGCCGCAAAGTAAGTTTCTTTCCCTTAACATTTAAATTCAAAATGGCTTTTTCTCTCTCCCCAACCTGCATCCTGCCTGATGTGATGGTGCATGAAGAGCTTTGAGGTTTTGGGGAAAGAGGTTATGGCAGGACATGAAGCAGTGAATGATGATTTTAGCTGGAAAATGGCTTGGTGTTGGAAGGGATGAGGAAAGAAGCTCTGTTTTAAACTGCAGATTTAACCCTAGAACCAACAGGAGGGACCAAACATGATTTTAGCTGCTGACTCCTGCTTTGCTGTCCCTCTGCCTCAAGACTTAAATTTGTCTGTTTCTTCTATGAGCTATGATCTGTAGCTTTTGAACCTCCTTTTCCCTTTGAAACGTCTCACAGTGCATCTGCTAGGCTGTACCGTAGTTTTAGTCCCCAAAGACTTCCAATAAAGTGGGGATGGGAAGGAAACTAGTGGGGAGTTCTGTGGATTTCTGAGCATTGCTGGCCTCTGGGAGGGGATTAGCATCCTCTGGAGTAAGCTCTGCATTGCCATAAAGCAGTATGCTCTGTGTTGAAGCCAGAATAAATACAGATCCCTGACTGCTCTCTGAACTTGGAGGAATACTGTAACTGGATAAATTACAGTAATGAAAGCTCAATAATTGCATAGCACAGGTGAGCTGCAAAGCACTGCATAAACACTGCTTCAACCTGCCAGCAGCCTGCTGGAGCAGGTAACTATGGTTGGGGATTTGCTGCTGCAAACAGGACCGAAGAGACAGACCAGGGAAGGTACAGTGCAAAACTGAGCTTTTACCTGGGGAACGATCACATCTTTCTTTGCCGTGGAACTGCTACTGGCTGAGGGAGAAGCAAAGCACTGGGCTTTGCATTACTCACATGGAAAGGCTGATCGTGCTATTGGCATCTTCCTCTGTGCTTTATGGCGGGCATAAAATGTGAATGTCATTGTCTGGATTAAAATGGGCTCTGTTCACACTAACATGCAGTGGTGATTCATACGGCTGATTAGCGGTGCTTTGGCCAGGTCTCTCAGAGATCTGTGCTCCTGCAGCTGTGTCTCTTTGAAGTGTAAGTCTGCAGGCCCTGTTAGCGATGAGCTGCGGGGAGCCTCAAAACCAGCGACCACACTGGAGCCCCCAGAGACACCCAGTTCCAAGCTGCAGGGGCTCTTTTGTCCAGGGGCAGAGGGAAGCCTGGGCTGCCTTTCATACCGTTGCTGCAGATGGAGGAAGGAGACAGTTGTTGACTATTGCTCTGTCCATTAACTTGGGCACTGCTGTGCTGAAGACTTTGCTTGTTTCATTTGAATTGAGACCACCAGCAGCTAAGCTGTGGCTGCCAAACTTGTGTCAGGTGGCATTTAAACCAAGTTTAACAGCTGTGTTCGTTGTGCCTTCTGGTACCTTTCCCAGCCAGTCCAGTTTTAAAAGCAGTGCTCCCCACAGAGCCATGATCTGCTAGACAGAGCTGCCTGAATCGCGCAGGTATCAACATAATTTTTTCTGTGCTTTCTAGTTGTGTTCAGGTAGGTCGGTGAATATTATAATTTTCACAACGCCTACAGTTGGTAGGGAGTTGGTAGTCCCATTATAGAGATGAGAAACTAAGGCACAGAGGAGCATCCAATTTTCACACTGCCATCCAAAAATCTGTGGCAAAGAACAGAATCCAGCTGTCCTGATGGTTCGTCCAGAGTCTTAATGAAAAGATCATCCTGTGGAGTAGGAATGTGTCAGGGTGGAGGCTTCATGTAGCAAGAGTCTGACTTACAGTACTAAATGCAAATATATTTGGTGGAGTTACTCCTTCTCATGTGTTTTTGAAAGTGTGAATAATGTTCACATTTCAGGAGGTGTAATCCTTGAAGGAGATT
>JAOXNO010000003.1:30297138-30335603 GCA_028565335.1 Limnodromus scolopaceus | reverse complement strand
GAGTTACTCCTTCTCATGTGTTTTTGAAAGTGTGAATAATGTTCACATTTCAGGAGGTGTAATCCTTGAAGGAGATTAATAGCCTGCAAAATGTCATTGTTAAATTAAAACCTGCCTTCTTTTTCTGCTAAGGAATGCAAAATAGCTCTCAGAAAAAGGAAGAACATTCTGTTGCCCAGTTTCCCACCTCCAGCTGTTCAAATCTGAAAAGCAATAGAGTAGAATTGTTAAAAAAAGGGGTCTAGTGTGTGCAGTCTGGAAAGAGGGAAGCAATCTGACAGCTGCCTCGTAGGGGTGTTCCAGACTGCTCTGAATTGGAGGGGTGGAACTGCAGTCTGTGAAAATTGAAGCTTCTAGCAAATCTTCTGTTTTCTATTCCCTTATTTGTTTAAACAATCTTTGTAAAGGCAGATAGATTCAAGTGTGTGGCAGTCTTGGTGAGAAGCCCTTATTCTGCAAGAGACTGAATCCACAGAGGATGGAGGATGATTCAACCCACTTTGTGCTGTAAAGCAAAGAATATATTTGTGCTCGAGTATTATTTGAAAAAATGTTTGGCATATGTGATACAACACCGCGTATTATATCAACATTTACTGGTACAACAAATAAATATGCTACTATGGATGTGTAATGGCTGTATGAAAATATCAGAAGAGTTAATTATACTAATATTTTGTGTCCATTTCTCACCTGTATGCATTCTGACCTCTGCTTATTTGTTCCTCTTGAAAGAATGAGCAAGACCTCTGTCTTTCGTTGGGTAGCAGAGAGTGTGAGAATAGCTGATAAACTTTTAAGATCTTCTTGAACGGTTCTATGTTTAAAACAACAGGATGGGAATTTTAGGAGGAGAGATCAGGAACCAGTGATGATTTTGTGTGAGGGTGAAGGTGGGCTGCGGGAGTAGGTGCTGATGCTCAGGAGGCAACTGCATATTGTGGGAGGAAAAATCAGAAGATAACCACTCTTTTCCTACCTATCAGTGTGACAATGCTCCTGCAAGGCAAAGGAAACCTTATTGCTGTGAGCCAGGCAAGGCTAGAGATTTAAACGAGCTCTTGGATTGTTGGGTATTTGCCAACTCTGTCAAATTATGGAGACATAGTTGAGAGGAGAAGGCAAGGATTCTTATCTACTGATTGTGTGGCTCCACATCTCCTAGCTCTGAGCTGCTTCGTTTCCTTCCTGAAGAGCCAAACCAGCTCCTAAAACCACGCATTTGATCCAGCTCAAGTACCCTTTCCCTGATGTTTGCAGGCAAGCTAAGCAGTAATTTAACATTTAGGATATTTACTGGAAGTGGAGAAGAGAGGAGCCCATTCACGCATCTTTTCATCTTCCCATCCAGCCTGCACCTCGGCGCATTCATTCCCTCTAGAAAATGAAATCACCTGTACAAAAAAAACTCCTGCACTGTTTGCTTTTGCCTTAACAGCCTTCCTGCAGGTTACAACTCCGAGATAGACGCATTATCATCCACAAGGCAGAAGGCTGCAGTCGTCCTGTGTTTACCTGGCTTTAGTCACGGCTCTTGGCCTGAAGCTGCGATAGCCAGGGTCAGTTCCAGAGGAGCCCTAAGTGCACTCAGAGGTTCCTCCGCTCTCCTGCCTCTCGGGGCAAAGGAGAAAGCAACTGCTCATTTTCTCCCCAGGACCTTTTCCCTTTAGGTATGGGCAAAAGGAAAGTATAGCCTTTTAAAATGCCTCCTGATGCCCATCAGGGGTTTGCTTTCACTGTAACCTGGAATTTACTGTCTGGTTTTTTTTTGTTGTTTTTTTTTTTGTTCTTCAGAGGAAACCCTATGCTAAGGCAGCTGGTGGGAAGGTGTCTTGCTGGTTTTGTTTTGACCTGAAAATTAGAGGATTACTCTTTGAATGCAACTTTCCAAAGCAAAGATGTGAACGTTGAGGTTTTTATTAATGAACTGACACCTCCTGTGAGTGACTTCTTCACCCTGGGGTGCTCACCTCCTGTTTTGTGGCAGGGAGAGCATTTGCAGCTGATGAAAGGCTGGAAAGATCCCTCTGGGACAGCTTAATAGTGCCTAGGTTTGCCATATACAAAGGTTTACTTCAGGGCATTTGAAAGATGCCTCATTAGGAGTTGATGACTTAGCAGGGCAGCTCTTGTTGTGAAAACCTGGAGCTGCCCCTTGCCAGGAGCTCACAGTGGCTCTTCTCGCCTCTCCCTTTCATTCCCTGGTTCCACACGTGTTCCCGTGATGCTCCCCAGCAGCAGGTTATCTGAGTCACCCCAGGCAGCCTCTCACATTATTACAGTGTTTGCTTACCAGGCTGGTTCTGTCTGCTTTGCCAAATACTCTACATTTTAGGAGTCAGGATGGGTGATCCCTGCCCTTCCTGCCGTTCTTCTGCCCGAGCCCTGCCATGCTCTGCACTTGTCCTCTCTCATCTGCTACAGCCACCTTCCTCTGTGGCTGCCCTTACCTTGACTGATACTACGGCAAAACAGTAACTCCCGTGTAAAGACTGGAGCAGGTTTACAAGTATTTCAGGAACCTTTTTGATTACCTCTGGATTTGCTGCCTCTTTCTGCTCGCTGCCTGCTGTGATGTGGCAGTTTCCAGGCAGTGTGTGACTGCACTAGATGTTGGCATTAACTGCAGTTTTCCTCTTATTTCTTCTGTAGCTCTTGGTGTATCCGTTGGAGCCAGCCTAACCTGGAACCTGTCTAAGCAGAATTTGCTTTTCTGTTAAAGTCCCTCTTATTTATTTTTCTGCTTTCCCAGTGTTGGAGAGGATGAGTGTTTTTCTGGGTGCTTTGCTGTGCCCCAAACAGCCAGCGGTCAGCAGAGAGAGACACCTTACTGTCCCTTGCTCTGCGTTGCTCTCAGGCACTCCTGTTTGCAGCACTCCCGCGATGCAGCAGCGTGTCCCTTGCCAGCTCCGTTGCCTGCCATCTTCTCCTCTGGGAGTCTTTGAGAGACTCCTATGTTTAGTCCTGTGCTGATGTTACCTGGGCTGCTTCCAAGAACAACACAGAACTGCTTCCTCTATTCCTAAAACTGACATGGAGAATGAAAACTACAGCAGGATTATTTTTAGTTCTGTAAAAGTGCAGCTAAAGCAGCATTGCTGCACTCTGCCTGTGCAGAATTTGCTGTTTCAAACTGTCCCTGATAGGTGGGGAGTGTGTGTGTGGTAGATGGTGGTTTAAAGAGCATCTGTCTGCTATTCCTTGACGCTTACGTTGGAGTTTTGGATTGGGCTGTCAATGCAAATGAGTCTGAAGTCCGAGATTAAGTTTCCAGTAAATGTTGATCTCGAAACTGCTCAGTTCAGGAAGAGGAAGAAAAGCACAAATTGCAGCTGAGCTGCCCTTGCAGAGCTGGGTAGGTGCACACCACTCCTGAAGAGCAGAGCTGTGGCAGATTGAGACCACAGAGGACTTGGTGGGGCTGGAGGAGCTGGTGACTGCAAGAGCAGGAAAAGCTGCAGCTCCTGCCCGAGCTCTGTCTGCTGGGGATATCACCGTGTATCTGTCACCCTGCTTGGGGACCAGAGGGGGAAACTTCCTGCCCGCTGTGTGTTCAGTAGTTCTGTACTCTGTAAACAGCATGATACACCTGAACATGTCTAACGGGCAGGATAGCCCATGTGCTGTACACCCTCAAGGTGTTTGTATTAAAACATGAAATGCAAATGAGAACTTTTATTAACCAGTTCCCCATATCTGCTGTAGCCCTCTCATGGACACCGGCCTGCTTTTCCATGTTGATTCCCTTTCAGTGATCTGGTACCCACAGTATCTCTCAGCAGTCTCTGTGATTTGAAAGAAAGTGCTTGTGTTCTTGCCCCAGAAACACAAGTCTTCACCCCACTTTCTTCTTACCAGCACGTTATGTTGGTCTTTTCCAGATGGCACGCTCCTGGGTTGCGTCTTTGCTGACCAGTGAAGGAACAGTGCTCTGGGCTCTCTGTGCTTCCTTCAAGTCCAAATGTCTCCCTCGTATATTCATACAGTTTGGCACTTAAAACTCCAGTGCTTTGTTTTGTAAAAGGAGGAGTTGATGCTGGAGTCATCTCTCTGCCTGAACTGATCCATGGCCTGGCACTTCAATCTGGGGACTTCTGTGCCAAAGTAGCCACAGAGGCAGGATTCATAACCAAAAATTCGTAATGAGCAGTTGTAGAAATATGAGCACTCTTGTTTGCAATTGCAGATATTCTACTACTTAGTTGATATTACTGTTAGCAAAATCCATCCTATATCATAAAGCTCTACCATAACTGTCTGTGTTCTGCTGTCTCCACAAGCTGATACCAGTTCAAATCTGTGTAACCTCAGACCTGAGCAGCCTCCCTTTGTATTGTTCCCAGCCTCTGCTGATTACAATCTTGTTTTGCAGAAATGACTTGGTATTGTGCTTTGATAAAGTATTTATCCGGCACAGTCAGGACCGGTTTGTTTACCTGATACTATCTAAGTGCTCTAATTCCAGCTAGCAGTTTAAAGTTCACAGGAGGGAAGATGATTTCAGAAAAATGGAGAATCAGACTGGTGATGATGAGTGCAAGGCATTCACGGTAGGGTGCTCAGTCAGACGCCAGGAAAAAGCCTAAAAAGAAAATAGGAAAGCACTAACCAGTTTGTTTTTCTGGCACCTTAGGATGAGATGACCTCAAGTTTGGGCCTTACCACAAAGAAAGCCCTCACGATCCTGAGAGACCAGTTGTCAGCACTGCTGGAGGGGCATCAGAAAGAACGGAAAAAAGTGACTTCATGGAAGGTGAGGCACCAAAAAGCACAAGGTTGGGCACTCAGTCTCCCCTTCTCAAAGTAAAGCTGAAGATTAAACAAAAGTTGGCTGCATTCCCTCCCAGACTGCTGCTGCAGAGTGTCTGGGTGTACAACTGCTGAAGTCCTTGGGAACAAGGCAAGGAATCCACCTAAGAGTGTATTTCTCTCAGTACTCCTCTCCAGGATGTTGGAGCTCTACAGGAGCTTAGCTTCACCTGTGAAGGATCTAAGGGCCTCAAGAATGACTAATGGCAGTGTGCCTCCGGATCCTTATCAGGTGGAGAGAAAAAGCTGTGAAGCGCAGCAGTCTCCCCTTGTCCACCATGTTTGTCCGGCGTGTGTGTTGAATAAAAAGTGCTAGTGTTTATGCGCAGTACTTAGAAGCGTTCCTTGCTCGGTTAGTGACAATGGGGCAGCCTGGCACAGAACCCTTTTTGTTCTTCCAAGCAAGATTAAAGCAGAGAGCGTTCACCCAGATTTTCCAGCTGAGCAACTCTTAGTGCTGTAGCATTGGCATAACTAATCTGGGATGCTCTGTATCATATTCAGGGGTTTTACAAAGTTGCGTTCACCCTGGACTGTCATCTGCTGCCTTTACCCTTTCTCACTCTGCTTTTCCAAATGTCTGGCTCTGTATTTCACCGGTGCTGAATGTCTGCTGCTCTCCTTTTGTAGGAGGTGTGGAGGAGCAGTTTTCTGTACCATGGTAACCGTTGCTCCTGTTTCCACTGGCCTGGTGCATCCCTGATGCTTCTGGCAGTTCTGTTGCTGCTGTGCTGCTATGGGAGCCAACCGCAGGGGAGGTAAGCAAAGCACCCCATGCTGGTGAACTGAAGCCAGGTGGTAGTTCTATATCGCCTCAACACTGTCTGTAGCTGACATAACAGTGTCGTCCCTCGTTCTGTCTAGACATCTAGACCTCAGCATACTCACACTGGTAATTCTGTCCCTATCAGTAAAAAACTTCAGCCAACTTAATTCTACTTCTAATAGACCCGTAGAGCGTCTTACGGAGAGACTGAGTTTTTTTTCTGCAGCATTCCTACATCTTGAAAAATCCTAAGGCGTTATCATAGATAGGAAGGATTTTGAAACTGGAGAAGTTAGTGGCTCATAGGAAAAGTTACTGTGCATGCCTTGATCGTATTTGTATTTTTAAATTTAGACAGATCCTTTCAGACTTCTCTGGTGCATTATTCTAAATAAGCGTGATCATAGCTCCCCTGCTTTTCCTTTTTAGCCCTAAGTCTGTGGGATGTAGGAATAAACAACCGAGCAGGTGTGCATTTATCTCTGTGGGCGGCTGGCAGTGTGTTCTGCTCATTTACTCAAACCTCATCTGCTTTCTGCTTTCTTCTGTTTTGCTGTGCAAAGCCAAGGTGCTGAGATAGTTAACGCGCTGGCACTCTTCCTCCTTCTCCTCTTGGATCTCATCATGATTGGGCGTCAAGAGAGGCTGAAGTGCAGAGAGGTGGAGAGGAGACTTCAGACAATCATTGATAAGATAAACGGTGAGGCCATATTCATCTGTCTCTCAGTTGCATTTATGTTTTCCTCCCATTGGATTTTTCTCAAAACCTGATCACATACATTACTAATTGAGCTTATTAGCCTTCCCCTGTGTTACACAGAAACAGGCTGTGAGAATTGGGTCCTATTCATGCCTGTCCTGTAGAATAGTTATTTTGAGCTGTCATGTGGCCATGTGCTTCCAATCTGTGTGTTATCAGGTAGGCGTCTGTTATGTCTGCACTTTGGAGTAATTCAAATCCTCAGTATCTTACAAAAATATCTGCCTTGTAGCAGATGATGAGAGAAGAATATGTGGGGTTGTACCACAACATAGAACAGAAGGAAATAAATTGCTGTGCGTGAGCATCGTCTCAACGGGGGCTTTTGAACCTGAGGAGGCAGTTCATTTCACTGCGGCAGTTTTAAGAATAGCCTTTAGCTTTTCCATTGTTCAAGTATGTATTTAAGATTATAAAATGACTATGTTTAGTTTTTAATACTGAGTGGAAAGAGAAGGGAAAAGCCATCAAGGAGAAAAAGAGAGATGATAAAAGATCATGGGAATGGACTGAGCCAGAGGACCTGTGGCCTCTATAGGATGTAAATTGATGTATGATGTATGATTCGCCCCTCTAGAATTGTTATCACTTAATTCTTTCACACTTTGGGCTTTCAGAGACACTTGGCAAAGAGGTAAAATGGCCAGACTCCATGTATCCTGACCTTCACATGCCTTATGCCCCATCCTGGTCCCTTCATTGGGCCTACAGGGATGGTCATCTTGTCAACCTGCCCGTGAGCCTGTTAGTAGAAGGAGACGTCATTGCTTTGAGGCCAGGCCAGGAGTCATTTGCTTCTCTGAGAGGGATAAAGGTAACTTGCTTGTCTTATTTCCCTGGCCCGTAACAATGTATTTCCCAGGATTTTCTTGCTAATACTCTAATTCCCAGTGTTCAAATTATTGGAGTGTTTCATTTCTTCAGATCTTGAAAACAGTTTGAAATTCCATTTAAGTCAAGGACGGTACTTTGTTAGGCTGCATCTGCATGAACTTCCAAACCCAATGGACAAGAGACACTAATGTGATACCAAAGCACCATATTTTCATCTCTTCCAGGTCAAGGGGGAATTGTAATGTGCCACTAAATATAAGTGATGTGAATCTGTCCAGGAGGATGATCTGACATACAAACCCCCTACTTTACCCTGGTTTTTATGTGGAGAAATAAAATCTGTCTGCTTTGACCTTCTCCTTGCTACTGATTTATTATAAAAGAAGATAACATAAAATACCTGGGGTAGCAGTAAATTAACAAATCAATTACAAGATCTATGCAAAGATTTTGCTGCTTGAAGAAGATTGGAAAAAGTTTAAAGCTTGAAATTTACCTTTGTTGGGTTTTATCGTAACTTTCACTGCAAATGCCAATTTTCATGAAATAACCAGATGTGCTTCAACACAAGCATTTCATCTTAGCTAGTTTAGCTAATGAATTTTTGAGAGCTGAGAGAAGGAACTGTGACAGTGGGAGGGATCCTCTGAGGGATCCTCGGAGCAGGATTCCACCGTGCCTCGACTCTGCAGCCTTTGGACTCTCTCTCTTTTTTTCTAGGACGATGAGCACATAGTTTTGGAGCCAGGAGATCTGTTTCCACCTTTTTCACCTCCTCCTTCCCCAAGGGGAGAAGTGAAGAAGGGACCTCAGAACCCTCAGCTGTATCGTCTCTTCCGTGTCTTGAAGACCCCAATAATCGATAATGTCAGGTGGGTTCAATACAGTGCACTGCGCCTAAACAGCTTCTCTGTGTTCTTGTTGCTGCCTTCTGTCGGCAAAGAATGAGACTTAGCAGTCCAGGATGGAAATTTTCAAATGTGCTGTGCTGTGTCTCCTCTGTTACCTGGGAATGCTGTAAGTCTCTTACTGTTTGTCTTCAGTTGTCCTGGCAGGTTAGGCTAATATATAAAACCACATATATGCTAAGTATTACTGTTCAGATTATTACTTTCCAACTACATTTGAACAATGGAGGGAGGTCACAGATTTAATGCATTTGATGTAACCAGCGATATGACACCCTTTGATCAGCTGGAGATACAGCTATCTGAATGTCCTGTTGGAGTTTCAGTACACACTGGGGTGATGGAGCCTTCCTGTTTAGCGGGTGAGGAGACCTGGGGAGTTTGCTCAACAGCACTGCAAATTTCCCTTGGCAAGTGCAATGCTGTTATTGTAGAACATGGCTTCTCTTTTGAACGTCATTCCCCGTAGCATAGGGTGAAGACAGTGTTCTAATCAGGTCTACTAAGAGGTTTATATCTGAGGAAAGTGCAGGGTTAGGGTTTCGGTTGCTGAAATCTCAAGCTGTTTTCCATTTTTTTAGGTGGTGTCTGGAAATGGCTTTGTCACGTCCTGTGACAGCCCTGGATAATGAGAGGTTCACTGTACAGTCAGTGATGCTGAAATATGCTGTCCCTATTGTACTGGTAGGTCTCATTTCAAGCCTTTGTTGTTGAATAGAGCCATGTTTTGTCAATAAAGGTGAAGAATTTGCAGCCATCAACAGGAAATTGTGGCCAGGCCCCAACTCATGCAGCTGACTCTGTGTATACCTTGGGCAGGTCAGAGAAGCAGAGATGCTGAGCCATCTAGCAGTGAGAGTGGAGGGAAGAACTGCAGCAGCAGACCAAACGTATCTTCCAGACTTTCCCAGGGCTGGGAATGTTACAAGGCAGTGAAAACTCCTTCCCTACAAGTTCTAGTAGTTGGCTGACAGTGTCATTTCTATTTGAATTGCAGGCTGGCTTCCTGATCACTAATGCTGTGCGCTTCATTTTCAAAGCTCCTGGAATTGCTTCTTGGCAGTACACTCTTCTTCAGCTACAGGTAAAGGAGAGCATTGAGCTCCAGTACACCTCCTCCCCAGAGCACCTCTGTGACCGATTCCCTCCCTCAGCAGCTTGCTTCATCCCATGGCAGCATCCTATGCATGTCCTTGGGCATGCTGGATCCAGGAGCTCTCAGTGGAGCAGGCCAACGGCTCTGCCCTGGCCATTCCTCCTAGACTGACCTTTATGTTGTTTGCTCTCTCTCACTTGCCATGTATGTGTGTATATATACATGTGTGTGTGTGTGTGTATATAAATATATCTATATGGTATCCTTTGCCTTTAAACTTGTAAGAGTTTATGCCAAATTCGGCAGGAAAACCAGCTGTGAGTTAGTGCGATTTGTTCATGGCCTCCTTCATTACAAACCCCTAGGGGTGTATGTGTCTCCCCTCCTGTGCTTCTCCCTGTGTCACACTGCTTCCAGTGCAAGCAGTCTCCTTCCTTCCTGCCACTGCCTTTTACCCATCCTCTCACTGTGGTGGAAAAGATGTCATGTAAAAGGTCTGACTTTTTGTTGTCTCTGTACTTGCTGGTAATTACAATTTTTTTTTCAGGTGAATGGTGTCCTACCCATCCTTCCGTTGCTCTTTCCTGTCCTGTGGATCCTTGCTACAGCCTTTGGAGAAGCCAGAGTCTTGGCCCAGATGAGCAAGGCCTCATCCACCTCACTGGTAGGTATCTCTCCACATCAAACCATTGCAGAAAAAAGGGCAGGAGATGAGAAGTGCTCTGTGAAGTGAGCACAATGAATTCAGCAGATGTGTCCATGTAGCCGTAAAACCTACGCCGTCTCCCTGGAGCAGTGTGACTTCTTCTTGAACAGATGTTTTAATTTTTTCAACCTGTGTACAGATATCCCAAGGTGATAGGAAGCTCCAGTGATTCCATAAACCTCTTCAAAGCATGTGCTTTCTATCAGCTAAATATAATCTGTCAGAGGGGTTAACATGGAGATAAATGCCCTGTAGTGACTATAACTAGGGAATGTTTAGCCACTGAGAAGGAATGGGATACATGAGATCCTCTGCAATCCCCTGTTTTAATGTTTGGGCTGAACAGCCCTTTGCTGCAGCTGTGGGGCTTTGCTTGCAGGCATGGCCTTTGCAGCAGATCAGGGAGTAAGGAATTTCTGGTGGTTGTGCTGGTTTGGGCAATGGAGTTTGGCAGTCTGATGGGCGTGTGATCCTGAACTGGATGTGCTGATGGGTTTCTCTTGCTCTCTCCTGGTGGCAGTGTTGGTGAGATGCTCTGTGCTATGTTTGTATTCTGTGCTGACTTCTGTTACACCTGTATTTGGATAGCGTTTCTCTCTCCTTCTTGTCCTTTCTTGGCCTCTGTGGCCCTGGGTCTGCGTTTTCTATTCTTTTTCTTGTAGGTTGTACATGACTAAGCTGCCTGTGTCCTGGGAGGAGGACACATGGTACCTTCCTCAGTGGCATGTCCACCTTTACCATGTCTTTTCAGTGTTTTCTCCACTTCGCCTTTCCCACCCATTTTCAGCATCACTGAATTTCTGTCTTTGGAACCTTCCTCTTTCCCTTTACACCTTGCTATTTGCTGGGAAAAGGTAGAGCTCCTTGGCTTCCCTGCTTCATCATCCTCAACATACCCATTTGCCCTGTCACTCATACTTGCACCTTCTTTGTGTTCTTTCCTGTCTTCTCTTTTTTCTTGTCCAGGCAACTCACTCTGTCCAGCCAGCTCTTTTTGTGACATCCCAAACATGACCCTCCATCCTTGCTGCTGCAGAACAACTGTTGTGATGTGCCTTGGTCATTCTCCCCCTTGACCAGGGCAGTCTTCTCTTGGCCTCTCTATTTCACTCCTTCCCTCTCTCTACTCTGTTCAGAATGTAGCAGGTAAGACCCTCTTCCTCTCCAAGCACTTGGCCTGTGTGACACTCTTCTCCACCTTCTGTCCCTTCCCATCATGTTCCAGCTGTTTGATTCCCAGTTTTTCAAGGCTATAGGTGACCCCTGTGACTGGTTAATTAGACTCCTGCAGGACGCAAACCAATGCCCCTCCAGACGAGCTCCTGCCTCAAGTTGGATTACGACAGCATTCCTTTCTAAAAAGGAATTTGATGTTGGTTTGAAAACATTTGTGCTGCCTTTGATAGGTTGTTTCAGTAATTATTTACCTTCACTGCTAAAAATGGGCATTCTATGTTAGTGGGAATTTTTGTAGTATCTGGTTTCCAGCCCTTGGAACATTTGCATCTTTTGTCTCCTATATTTAAGAGCACTTCCTGGTCTGTTGTAGCTACTCACATGCCCTTTTACCATCTCTTTGGTTAAGTAAACAGTTTAAGCACCTTGAGTCACTATAAGCATATTTTCCAACTCTCTAATCTTTCTTTTGGCTTTCCTCTTAGCTTTCTCCAGTGCTTCAGGATCACTGTAGAATTATGAACCTCCAAAACCCACAAAATATTCCAGTAACAGTTATGCTTATGCTAAATTTCAGAGTAATTTGGGCTCTCTACTCTATGTTCCCTTGTTAGTGCAACAAAGGATCGTATTAGATCTTTAAGCCACTGCTTTAAATGGCCAGGCTTTGTTCAGCTGATAATCTACAGCTACTGCTTTCTAAGACAGAGTCCTCATCCTGTAAGTCCAGCCTTCATTTTTGCTCCTAGGTGTGCAACATTGCTTTTGTGCCTGTTGGTATCCATGTTTTTCCTTATTAACCAAGCAATCCATGTTGTTCTGTAACAGTGGTCTGTTCTCTTTATTGCTAGACCCTGCCCCAAACTTTGTATAGTTTACAGTCTCTATCAGTAATGGTTTTTTAGTTTTCTTTGAGGCTATTAACAAAATACCCAGAATTTGCCCCTGCTTGAGCTAGTAACACATCCTACTGCAAATAATCTGCCAGTTTCTGTTCCGTTTGGAGATAGTCTGTTTCTAAGATATTTAGTATGGGCCCTATTTTCTCTGGTATTAATCTATTTTTTTTAGAAAACCAGTAAAGCATTTTGTATCAAGTCAAAGTACCAAGTGGTCTATGTCAAAAGCATTACTTTTGTCAGTCCAATTTGTAACTTTGTCAAAAAAGATATCACAATAGTTTGATGAGATTTATTACTTACATTCTTGTGGTGTTTGGCGCTGGTTGTATTATTCCACTTCTTTTCTTTTAATTGAGTCTCGTGTTAGCTGCTCTGTTATTCTGTCTGAAATCAAAGTCTGTCTGGGATCCTGTGGTAACTTGGTTTGTTCTCCTCACCCTTGTCAGGCATTGGCACCACATGAGCTTTCTTCCATTGCACTGGGACTTAATCCATGCTTCAAGCCATGTGCAAAATCAGCAGTAAGAGTCAGAAAGTTGTCCAGACCTGCTAAATTAAACGTATTTACTTTCAGTCGCTAGTGTTAGAATGGAAAATATTTCATAGTTATCATATGGTATGATTATTTCAATGAATAAGGAGTAGCAATATTTATTTAAGAAGCCTGCAATATCATTTGCAATTTCACTGTCTTCAACAAGCAGTGAACTGGTTTTAATTACCTACTAGTATACCTTTTCTTATTTTTATGTTAATTTTTACTTCTGTTTTCACTTCCACTCAAAACTGGACTATTTTATTTTTACAACTGTTACTGTTTAAAATTTTAATAAAATATTGTTAAACAGTTCCTAATTGTCCTTCATAGTTCTCAGTTTAAATTATTTCTGACACTTATCTTGGCATTTTTCAGCTTTGTTAAACTGATCTTTTTTAAAGTGCCAGATACATGCATTATTATTTGGGGTGTCATTTTATTTACATACAAATGTAATTGCCATATTCACTTATGCTTATGAATATACTTAAACTGTTTTTCAATATCACATCTACTGTGGAATCCTTTGTGCTGGATGCACAAATCTTAAGGTAGTGAATGTCTCGGTGTAGTTCCAAGACCCCCATGGTAGTGCCCTGCCATAATTCTTTTCATTTCCTATCCATGTCCCATTCATACCACCTCATTCCTCTGTGTCCATTGTGTTCCAGGCACCTGCTTTTACAACCTTCTCTTCCAGCTCCTTTCTTTTAACTGACCCATAGAGCTTAAAAACAGATCAGTCAATCCTGGCTCTTTCTGTCTAAAAATAACCATCCAGAAAGAGCCTACACTGGGTCTAATTGCTATTATTTTCTCTGTAGACATCTAGGTAATGACTGTGTTCTTCTGTGATGAACAGCACCAAGCACTTTGACTGTGCTTCACGAGTAGATAAAGACATAGTCCATTAAAGACTTAATTGCTTTGATGAATTATTGGTCTGCCTTGGCGTAGCAATTCCCACAGGGCAGGACTCCTGCTTTCTTCTCTCTGAAGGTGCAGTATTTAGGGAAGGATGTTCCTCATGACACATTTCTGAGCACGATTATAGTAACTGGTCTCTTCTCTTGCTGCAGCTTGCTAAGTTTTCAGAGGACACTCTCAGCAGCTACACAGAGATGGTATCTTCTCAGGTACTATTATTATGAATTGTTTTCTTCCGTCTTCACTGCAGAACTTCATGATATCCTTTCCCTTCCTCTCTGATCTCCTGCTTGTTCCTAGACCCCTTGTACTTGTGTCAGTTGTCCATTGTCACTCCTTTGCTGCTTTAATTTGCTGTGCATGCAGGTTGCATGTCTTGCCCCTACACCTTCCCATGTAAATGCTGCTCTGCTGACCAGAGATTGAGGTGACTTTGATACTGAGTCCAGTTGTGCTTTTCTGAATATTGCAAATGGATTGAAATCAACTTTTTCTGTCCTGAAGAAAGTACCTCTTTCTAGTCCTTCTGTTCCAGGAGTAAAATAAACTTTTTAAGGTGCATGTCAGAAAGAAGGGAAGTGTTTTACTTGTACCAGAAAAATCTCCTTCTTCCAGCTGAACCTAAAGAACAAAGGGGATGGTGGTCAGCACCAAGACCAAATGTGAAGAGGGGACCATGGGATGTTCAGGCTTTTTAAAAGTCTGATCCTGTTTCATAGCTCCTTAACAGGCTTAAGCACATTAGTAGTGCTTCCAAAACTGGGACAAATAAACATTCAGAAGACCTTTTTTCTGGGGCAAGAACTGCATCTGCCCACTCTATAAATTGCATCATCCAGATTAAACAGGAGGGTAGAAGAAAGACACTTTTCTGTCTAATCTGGCATTAAGATTCCCCTTTCTTAAGGAGACAGATGGACTCCAGGAGTGATTAGAAGTCCCTATATATTATAAGAATCAATTCATATCTCCTTGGTCCCAGCCACACAGAGGAACGCACATGGATGCGCACACACACGCTTCCTTTGCTGAATACTTTGTTGTCTTGCTGTGGCAGTTCATCGTTTAGCCGAGATGGTTTTCAGGTGTTAAATAGGTGTGATTTGAGCTGACCTTCCTCATTGAAAAGATCTTCTTCTTCCCTTTTGTACCTATGTAACATTTTGAGAAACTGGTTTAAATAAGAGCTTTTTTTCTTCCTGGTGACAGCTTATGGTTGTTTTGCATTTGAGCTTATGGCTGTACTAACCCTGAGGATCCAAGGAACTTGATCTAAGGAGCTTTGGGGGAAGTGCTCTGCAGTGACAGCATTCCAGAACAGCAGCTAAAAAGCAGGAAAACAACACTGTAATAACAATGTAAAAAAAAACTGGTTTTGCTGGCTTTAGGAATGCAGAGAGAGAAACATACAGCTCTGGTGCTTGGATTGATTGCTGCCATCCAGACTCCCTCTGGAACATTTTTGTGCGGAAGATGAAGGATGCCTACTTGACATTTTAATTTTGCAAAATATCCCCTTCTTTCAGTTTATTACCATGTTGATTACAATTCATTTGTAATGATGGAGTAGTCAGGGCACCTTGGCTTTATTTCCAACATTGTCACTACCTCAGTAGTAACGTTGGGCAGGTCACCTCACCACAGTGACTCCATTTACCCGATTTGCAGCACAGTGATCATAAGCTAAAGGCCCCAAACTCTATAATCCAAGGGGATGAGAGTTACTTCAGGAAAAAGTACTAAGAGGTAACAACTGATTCACCCCAAATGAAATCACTTCAGAACTCCGTCCTGTTGTTTTGGATGAACAAAGGTAGTTTCAGCAAATTCTCAATTCAACAATCAGACTGACTGTTAGCATCCTCTGGAAGGGGGAAGAAATGCCTTTCCCTTGAGAACATCAGCAGTGTATCAGTTAACAGGTTCCCACAGAGACTGATGTTTATCTTACAGTGTATCACTGTGTTGAACCTGAAGGCAGGTAATGTCATACTCCCTTTTTTCCTTCTCTCCCCTCGTCTTTCACGGAATGGGTCTTTAATTTGCTGATGTCCTCTGCTTCCCTCGGCAGGAAATGATACGCTGTATCTGGAGCCACTTCCTCTGTGTTTTAAAAGGCAAATCCCCAACTCTGAGCTTCACTTCCAGCTTGCTCCATAGTCTGGGATCTGTCACTGTGAGTATTGCTAGGTTGTCAGAAGGAGGAGCCCTGCGTGGATGCTTCATTTGCATCATTCACATCGTCCTTCCCCAATCAGTTCACTGTGCTGGAATTAGAAAACCCTTCAGGCACCTGTCTTTGTAGAAGAGTTTATAACTGTCTTGTCTTGTCCAAGCAGCACATTTACAGGCTAAAGCAGTGGTTAGAGATACTCTGTGGCATCTAACAGGATGTCTGTATTTTCCAGCTCTGGTTCTGGTCCCATAACCCTCTTGACTCCTGTTCAAGAACCAGCTGGTTCAGGTCCTGATGAGGTACTAGCTGGTGAAATGGGTTGAGTAGTTGCTTCCTTCCTGTATTCTTCATGCCTAGTTTTACAATATCTTGAGATAAAATTAGTGTTAAACAACTCATTAATCCTGCTAGAGCAAGGAATTCTTGGAGGGTTATTAGGTGTAGTTTCTTGAGACAGATCGTTGGCAAAGGAGAGACTTTGCAATATTTACAACTATGTATGAACACTGAGACATGTTTTCAGTGACACTTTGCTTTCTTCGGGTGTTGTGGGATGTTCTAGGTGCTCTGCTGTGTAGACAAGCAGGGGATTCTTTCCTGGCCAAACCCCAGCCCAGAGACTGTTCTGTTCTTCAGTGGGAAGGTGGAACCACCTCATGATAGCCATGAAGATCTGACTGATGAGCTCTCTACACGGTCCTTCTGCCATCCTGAGATGGAAGATGAGGTGAGTGATACATAATCCATAATGTAGTATGTTGGCTCTATTCATAGCTGACATGCACAACGTGAGGTTATAGAGGGGGCCCTTTGCTTGTAAAGAAATCCTGTGCCATAATTCTTCACTTAAAAGATAAAGAAGCAGCGAGGATGAGATCCTCTTCTACAGGTGTCCTAAAGCAGCTGGTGAATCAGTAGCAGTTCATGTTCAACCACTGAATCACCACTGTTCATTTTCTTGGTCTCTTGCAGCCCCATGAAAGAGATGCTTTGCTGTCTGGCCCCCTGGCAGACACGATCCACATGACCAATGAGCAAGAGAGGAACAACTGGGCTAGTGACCCTTCGAAGGCTCCCGAAGCCCATGCCCACCGAAAGCCAAACAGCAGAAGCAAGCACCCCTCCGGGTCCAATGTGAGTTTTAGCAAGGACACAGAGGGTGGAGAGGAGGAACACACTCAGGTAAGACATACTGAAGGGGCACACAAGTAGTCTTTTGTGGGACTGTAAGACAGACTTAAACCCATAAAAATTCCCCTTTGGGAATTTCCTGTGGGATACTAGGCTTGAGCTGTATCACTGTAACCAATTAGAATTTTCTTGTCCGTTGGACCAGGTTGTTGGTGACAGTGAGGTGTTGGCTTGTGAGGCTGAAGACTTTGTGTGTGACTACCACCTTGAGATGCTTAGCCTGTCCCAAGACCAGCAGAACCCCTCCTGCATCCAGTTTGATGACTCCAACTGGCACATGCACTTGAATTCCCTCAAGCCTCTGGGCCTGAATGTGCTGCTCAACCTCTGCAATGCCAGTGTGACAGAGCGTCTGTGCCGCTTCTCTGACCACCTCTGCAACATTGCCCTCCAAGAAACACATAATGCCGTGCTGCCTGTCCATGTGCCCTGGGGCCTCTGTGAGCTTGCCAGGCTAATAGGTAAGGAGAAATTAGATGAGCAGGCACAGAGAAATCAGAGCTGTCAATAGACACTTAATCTTTAGAGAGCACAAGAAAAATATTTCCCCAGTTGTGGTTGCTGGGAAGGTGGAATTACAGAGCTGACTCGGTTGTTGCTCGATTGCCAAAAGAGTCTATTAAAGAGATTGCTTTTGGCAAGTTCTGACATTGTAGACACTATCAAAGGAACAAATGTCATCAAGGGTATTTCCAGCCAGCCCCAGCTAGGCTTGGTATTCTTCTGGCTCAAATCTGCCAATCTCATCAGGAGACAAAGAATACCTGCTAATGGACAGAGAGCTGCTCTGTCTTTACAGTAATGCTTTACCAGGAGTTTGGGTATAAATGATGTGAGGTACCTCAGCTTGTTTTATAGATGGGAAAACCAAGGCATAGGGGAGATAAGAGGTTGGATGTAACACTAGGATTAAAATCTGGAAGCTCTTGAACTCACTTCTGGCCCTGTCCTTCAATGTCGCAGTTCCTCTCTTCAGTGAACCAGAAGCATGAAAGCTGTAATTACTAATAACATCTAGTCCTTCTGAATGTTTTTCATCATAGATCTTGAGCCATCTTGGGGTAGATGCTCAGTGAGCACAGCTCACTTACCTATTGCTGGGGAGATGTCAGAACGAGTGCAGGGAAAGTGGGTAGCACAGAAGCAGAAGACCTTTCTTTTGCTTCAGGACCTAATTTTTCTCCTTATGTTCATGTTTCAGGTTTCACACCAGGTGCTAAAGATCTTTTCAAGCAGGAGAACTATTTGGCCTTGTACCGCTTGCCAAGTGATGAGATGGTTAAGGAAACAATCCTGGGGAAGCTTTCATCGATCACCAAGAGGAGACCACCCCTGAGCCACATGATTAACCTTTTCGTGAAGGACACCACTACCAGTAAGGCTGCTCCTTTCTTTGCACTTGGTACAGGAGGATCTTTTCTGCAGAGAGCTTAGAAAATGTCAGACTGGAATAGTTTGGAGTCCCTATGGGGGCCTTGCTCTCCCTATGGCCAGAATGGATACGCTCAACAAACCTCAGTGATCAGTGCTATGGCATATTGAGGGGGGGAATTTTTCCCTGTTCTGGCTCACTCCAGGATCATAAGTAATTTTTAGAAATTATCTTAGCACGCCTATCTAGTAAACCTGTTTTCTGGGACCAAATGGCAGTGCAGAGCAAGGTGGGGGTTTTACTGGCTTTTGAATAGACTTCACTAAGGTAGTGAAACTGATACTGGACAGCGTTGAATATTACGCAGCGTTTTAACTAGTGATGCTCATCCTATCTATATTGCATAGTAGTAAGAAATCACAGAAATGCCGTGCAAACTCATGGTGACCATGAATACAACACCTGAAGCCACGCTGACTTCTTCACTCCTTCTACTCCTTCCTGTTCTAATAGGAATGGGCTAGGCTGGAAAGGACACACAGTTAGGCACCATGAGGTCTTAAAGCATCTCGGCGAGATTTAACAGGTTGCCCATCAGAGCTTTTAGTCTCTCCATAATACCTTAAATTGACTGAACTTGGCTCTCTGGAGTTGACATATGTTCAATATTGAATCTGAAATATGATTATTATTCTGGCTAGAGATTTACTGGGTAAACTGTATTCTCTTGCCCAGTTCTTCTTAAATTCGTGTCTTAATCTGCCAAGGAGCTTTTTCGATTGTCCTGATTGCTGCTATCTTGCCTTTGTGAGCAAGAATTTTTCTGATGCTGAGATTTTTACTGTAGGGAAAAACCTTCAATGTTGCCTCGTTTCAACTCTTTATCCTCATTTTTAAACGGTTTAGTTTAGAGGCTGGAGCTCAGACGAATACATGTATGACCTGGATTATGCTGTCTAGAGTAAATTCTAAGAGGAATTTTGCCAGCAGGGTTAGTTAACCATTGGAACACTTCTCACATGGTAGTCTTGTCCCTTGAAATTTTCTAAAGTGTATACAACCAGAAATAATGGATTATGCAGATAATATTGGATGAAATCAAATGGCTCTGTTTATGCAGAAGAGTCATACCAGATGATGATAACTAACCTCTCTTGATACCTTATTTGTGAATAAATCTTTGAGTCCACCCATTCCCATGATGTGCTGAAGTCAAAAGGAGATAGCTAATAAATTCCACAGCTGTAACAGAAATAGGAGGTAACTTATCTGTATGTTCCCTTGCTTTTCTATTGAAATATGTGTCTCGCCATCTGGCAGTGTTCATCCCAAATCCATAGTAACCACATGGAAATGAGGGGCTCAGTGGAGTCTTCAGTGGAGTAAAATGGCTTGATACCATCTCTGTCTTCCTTTGCTGGAGCTGCACTCTTCAATTTCTCTTCCTCTGTCTTACTGCCTCAGCTGTAGCAGCTTGGCTCTTCCTAACGAGTCCTGGCAGTCGGGAATGGCTGGTCATGCTCCCTGGCCTATTCATTAATTTTCTCCTTTGTGCCAGAGAAATCCTGGCCTTCAAGTTCATGATTTAGGAAGGGAAGAGGCTGAGCTCACTTTGCTGGCAACGACAGCTGAATGAACTCCTTCCAGTTTCTAGTGCGTGCTGTCACTGTCATTTACCCCCTAGAAGGATTGTCGTGTGGGATGCTGATGGTATGAATGGGAAATGGATTGCAATTGCTGTCAGGTGTGAACCTAGGAGTGTGTGTGTGTGTGTCTGGTCATCTGCAAGCTCGTGCTGCCTGCCCAGGGCATATGTTTTACATGAATCAATAAACAATTCCTGTTCCCTCTTTCCTAGCAGGGACTATCTGACCGTAAGCAGCAAGGTGGGAAGGATTGGGTGTTTATACAATAAAATGAACCGGAGCTCTGCACAAGTACTCCTTTGTGTCCCTGAAACAGGCTCCTTCTTTCACACACAGCTCCTATTGGTCTGGGAGGTTTGTTATGCTGATAAACTTGGCGTGTGATGACTATTTATAGCACAAAGCAGAGAGCTGCTATGTTTTGGAAAATCCTCCAGTGTTCCTGAAGGTCCCTGCCTGGTTTGTGCGAGTGAATATCCTTGGCTCTTGATTTCACCAGCTAGTGTGAGCGTTTGCAGTCGGCAACAATGCCTGCAAGAAGCCTTTGGGCTCATTTTTCTTGGCAGTGATGTTTTTTTCATTAGATCAGCTTTGAAGCTGTTGGGGGCAAAGTCACGGAGCAGCTGGAGGAGGGAACCTAGACAGAGAAGTCTACGTGCCTGCAATGTTAATGCCTCAGTGCAAATGAAAGGGCGCAGGAAGGGTGGAGGGGGAGGCAGCCCCGCATCCTTTAGCTTGTGTCCTGTGCCTGGGACCTGCATCAGACAAGTGACATCACACACCTTTGGGAAACACTTTTTAACACCCCTGTCTACAACGGGGAATGAAAGATTTTAAGTCTGTAGTAAAGAGTAAAATAGCGGGGAGGGGAGAAAACAGAACAAGCTGTGTGTCCGTTGATTTTTGATTCTTCTCTGATCACAACATGAGTTACTCAACACACAACATGAGTCTGTTATGTTGAACTTTTGACCCATCCTGATTTAACACATTTTCAGGACCCTTTGTGAAACAGGCTGCTATCTAATGGGTCACATTGTTAAATTATCTTCTGCTACTTGAATGGAAGGTATTCAAGAATAGCTCTTACCCTTTAGATCCACGCCAGGCCTAAAATTGAATGCACTTCCCAGCGCAGGCAGACTTTGATCCCCGTAGGCTCATCACTGGTGCTTGCAGTCTCATGAGAAGAGGCACACAGGAATAGCTTTTCTTCTGCTCTGCTGGATACAGAAACACCATTTTAGGAGCAGGATTGTTACACAGGGTAAGGGGAGAATAGGAAGGGACTACATGGCTCACATACAAATAGCAGCTGAATACATATCATCTAGTCTTGAATAATTTCTCGATGGAGGCTGACTACTTTCAACAAAGGAAAGGGAATATCTGGAGTGCATCAAGGCAGTTTGCGGGAACATTCACTTTTAACCAATAAGGGAGCAGTTGGTATGATCCCCCTTTCCTGGGAACCTGTGTCTGTGATCCTGACTTGTTGTTCTTCTGCACTTCAGGCACTGAGCAGATGTTTTCTCATGGGACAGCTGACATCATCCTGGAGGCCTGCACAGACTTTTGGGACGGTACCGATATCTACCCCCTCTCTGGCTCTGACAGGTGGGCAGCTTTGTCATTTGGTGCATTCAGAAGCTGCAGATAAATTGCAGAGGGAACCTGGTCACTCATTAAAATTCCCTTTACTGATGCTTTTTAAGCTAGTTAATAGAAGCTTCAAGTAGGTTATTAACAAGAGCCGTCTCTGCTTATAATGAATTGTTATAATTATAGCAACGTAACAGATTAGAGAGCAACAAGCGGTCTGTTGAAATGCAAGATGAAGTCACTCCTTACTGTAGCTGTTAATGTATTAGCCTCTTATAAGTACGCTCTGACTGTATTATTGTAGAAGGACCATGAATTACCATCAGGTCATGTGCTGGTGGCAGAGAATTTTTTTGTTGTTCAAGACAAATGCCTTGTCTTACATGAAATGCAAAGTGATCAATTCTACCTGCTGTTGACAGCTTCAAACCAGTCCACCACAGCGCAGCACTGCATTACCATTCCCGCTGCAACATCTGACAGCACCTGTTGCATTTTCATCTCTAGGCTAAATTTCTGTTCCTGCTCAAAGAGCAGACCAGTAATGCTTAGTTTCATCGAATAGCAGCGCATTGGTGTTCTAAGTCTGCTTATCCTCAGGTGTAAGAAAACTCCCACTGGTTCTTTTTGGAATATTTATCATCTTAGAAGCCAAAGAAAAATCCCATGTATAGTCTAATTTGTTACCTTTGTGAGTTCAAAATAGGGAAGGAGCTTTACACTATTCCAGTGACTGAATATTGACTAAATGGAGACTTCACATACAGTTCCCAGGACCCAGATTCTGAAAGGGGATAGGAGAAAAGTCTATTACTGTCGTTATCTCTGCCACAGACACTATCGTCAGAGTTGTCAGTTCCTTTCTCGGTGTTTATGTCCCTACAGATAAATCCTCTCTGATGAATTAAGCTTCTGCTGTCACGCAGTGAACTTCCTTGGAGTCATCTGGCAGCCATATAGAGCATATTATATTAATAAGTGTATTCAAAGAGTACTGTGTTCATACTCCTAAGTCTGATGAGCGAACGGAAACATTCACTGCTGCCCCTGTTGGAATGTATTTTTGTTGCCCTGTAGCAACTGCAGCTTAGAGAATGCAGAAATAATAAGGAAAGGCTTTTTCAGAGACTCTGACCATTCCTCATGGAATACATTTTTCTAAATACCCAACTGATGATTTCTACATTGAACTTCAGTGTATGTTGTCAGAAATGAGGCACATTTCTGCTAACTTTGCCTGGTTTTTGTCTTCTCCACGTAGGAAGAAGGTGTTAGATTTCTACCAGCGAGCCTGCCTCTCAGGATACTGCTCTGCCTTTGCGTACAAGCCAATGCATTGTGCCTTGTCCTCCCAGCTCAATGGCAAGTGTATAGAACTGGTGCAGGTCCCTGGGCAGAGCGCTATCTTCACATGCTGTGACCTCCCTGGGACGACCCCCATCAAACAGAGCAGTCGGAGGAATAGCTGGAGCTCAGATGGTATGTGTCTTCTCTGCTGTCTGTAATAAGGTCTGCTGCTGGGTCAAGTGCCTGCTTTCTGATCAGCCTAGAGCTGTAAGAACATTGTTCTTCAGAGTAGCAGATGGAAATTGAGAACTAAGGGTTTCTGAAGTAGATGCATTTCCAGAGGAAGTAATGATGTAGCAGCTGGTAGGTATGTTTCTCGTTAAGTTGCTGAAGCTTGGAGAGAAATTCTTCTACTTGTGGGAAGTCTGTTTCTTAAAGCAGACAACTGAGAGTCAAGACTTCTGGGTATTTCAATGTTTGGTTTGCGATCTGTCTAATTTTATGGAAATTACATAGGTTGGGTATGGTAGCATGTGACTGTTCTCCTTTGATGGATTTTGTTGCTGTGCTGAAGTAACTGATTCCCACTAGAAGAATCGTACATCTCCAGAACAGCAATGGAAACTGAGAAATAAGCACATGCCATTACATAGCAAGCACATACCATAACATAGCTCCTGGAGGCTCTTTTGGAAAACTAGTCTTAATCTCTTTCTGCCTTGGTCTCCCATGCTGTAAAATACCAATAATGGGGTTTCCAAGAGCTGGGAGGCAGCTGTGACTGACTGTTTTCAAAACACTTCTCAGTCCCACCTGTGGCAAACTTTGCAGCTGTGTGAAGTGTTTTATTCTGTTCCTCATGCTGCATCCAGCTCCCATTCACCCCAGGCTGATATGGTGAAGGAACCCTGTCAAAGAGCTTTTCCAGGCTCTTTGGGAGTGTCTGCAATGTCCTTGGAGGGAACATGATCCAGTTCCTTTGCATCGGCCCGTCATACTCTGACGCCACTCTGCCACAGCTAGACTCGCCATGTTGTTTAAGCACAGTATGATGTGTTTAAAATGCACATGTGGACATTATGTGGCATACATCCTTTACCCTTCTGCCCCGGTTCCTTGTGACTGATCCCTGTCTTCTGTTTTGTCTTTTTCCTTTCCACGCTCGCTGTTTCACGCTTGTATTCTTGATCGCACACACGGGGATGTCCTGAAACCGCTTCTGTGATTGGGTATGCTGGGACAAATGGATGTCTCTTCACCTTTCCTCCTGTATACGTGCGTGTATATCTGCATGTTTCTGTGTGCCTGGATGCTGTGTCCTTGGGTGTTATCTTGGTGGCCTCTCCCACCACATGTATTTTGTCTGATGCACATGTGGCCCCTCATGTCTAAATGTGATTGCGTGTTATTTGCATGCCTGAAGAAGGGATTGGGGAAGTGATGGAGAAGGAAGACTGTATCCAGGCTCTGAGCGGACAGATCTTCATGGGAATGGTCTCATCTCAGTATCAGGCCCGTCTTGACATTGTCCGCCTCATTGATGGATTGGTCAATGCCTGCATTCGCTTTGTCTACTTCTCCCTGGAAGATGAGCTCAAAAGCAAGGTAAGCTGTCTTTGCCGAACCCCCTGAACTTGCATGTCCCCTCGTTGTCTGACCGGAGAGTTTAGCTCCAGTGCAATCTAAGGTTAATCTGATTCAGCCAGCTCATGGGTCCAGAAGGTACCTACACTCCAATATGGCATTGGTCTGCAATGCTCTGGCCTGGACAGCTATACTAAACTCTTTCGTCTGCTCACCTGCAGGTGTTTGCTGAGAAGATGGGTCTTGAGACCGGCTGGAACTGCCACATATCTTTAACGCCTAATGGTGATGTGCCTGGCTCAGAGATCCCTCCCTCTAGTCCCAGCCATGCTGGCTCCCTGCACGATGACCTACATCAGGGTGAGAGAACTGCACCTAAGCCACTTTGAATGCCACGCGTTTCCTGGATGGTTCTTTTAAACCCCTTCATAGGTTCCTGTGTCCTCAGCAGATACCTGATCCTTCAGAGCTTTGAGCACAAAACTGGATGGGCCTGAGGTGTGTGTGTGTGTGAGCGAGAGAGCCTTATGTTCATAGCCTTTCTACCCAGTCAGTATGGCAATTTTTGGAAACAAACATCGTTCTGTGCACCAGCTGCCATGATTTTACAATTGCTCATTAGTGCTTTTGGTTCATGCTGGGACCTTGCCTGTGCAAGACTTCACTCTTTTTTCTCTCTTCAAGTAGGATCTCTTTACTTTCTTCTTCCCCTAAAAGAAGAAAGTGAGCAGAACAGATAAACTGTTGTGTCTCAAAAGAGCACATATCTACCTCTGAGCAGATTAGTCATCTAAAAATACTGCATTTTAGATGACTGAGTGGGATCTAAGTGTTGCTAACCTAGAAAATCAGGCCTCACATTTCCTGGGTTCTGCAGTGCCACATGAATACGCCATGTGGGTGGCAGAGGCAGGTTCATGCTTATTGTTTTTGCTGCTTCTCTCTGCTCCAGTTTCTCGAGATGATGTAGAGGGGCTTCTGCTGATGGAAGAGGAAGGGCATTCGGATCTCATCAGCTTTCAGCCAACTGACAGTGACATCCCCAGCTTCCTGGAGGACTGTAACAGGGTAAGGCTGCCTTTCTCCACACACCTTGTGCTGTTGCCGTGGTCAGCAGTATCACCTCATTAGCAGAGGAAATTCCTCTTCAAAGCAGATTGACTGGTTTGCATTGGGAATCCTGATTTCCCCCATCCTTTTCCTGCATAGTATTTAGAGCCTGGGAAGTCTGGGATTCTCTCAGTTCACTATTGCTGAACAGGTCTTTTCTTTGGAGTTTAGGAATGGAGGTGACCGCACATGGGATAGCCTTGAGAGCCGCATTTCTGTCCATTTGGGTCCCTTTCCCATGTGCTGGGCAGGGAGTGGGAACATCCCCACAGTCCGTCCAGACAGAAGAGACTTTGTCTCTCCTCCAGCTGTGAGCCATAGCTGGTGCTGCCCAGTAGTCAGAGTGTGGGACAAGCTCTTCCTGCCTCATAAAGAACATGAATATGCTCAGCAGAGGTTATAGGAATATCAAGAGATAGATGCAGATTAAAAAAATGAAAAAAAAAATCTATAAGGCCTTGTTTTAGAAAGCAAGAACCCTTCCCTTGCTGTGTGGTGATACGGCTGCAATTGAAATAGATCCAGTTGCAATAGAGACAGCACAATGTGTCTGACTAGATTCTCCACACAGGTAAAAAGTCCTTAGAATCCTTGAGCAGAGGTTTGTCACGCTGATCTTACAAACCCTGAGGGCAAGCACAGACAGCTTGATGTGTCAGTGTAGAACTTTAGCAGAAGACTTTTAACAGTGGCTTGGGAAAGCCAGCTTCTGTCTGCAGGGACATCAGTTTGTATCTGATCTTGAAGTTGCATAATTCAGGGAATCATAATTCTCATTTCCGCAGTTCCCTCTGAAATGCCTTTCAGGGGAGCGCACGCATTCCCCTGCTTAGTCTCTTCTTTTTTTCAGGCCAAACTCCCACGGGGGATCCACCAGGTGAGACCTCACCTGCAGAACATAGACAACGTGCCTTTGCTGGTGCCCCTCTTCACAGACTGCACCCCGGAGAGTAAGTGGCACAGAGCCTGGGTCTGTCCCGCTGCTGCCCACAAACACCTTCCCCCTCCATTTGCTCTGGCTTATCTCGGTGTGGGCAGGGGTGAAGGGACAGGGACACAGTACAGAAATCTAGAAGGGCATCTCGATATTAATGACCCTCTGTTGCTACCTGTGGGAAGCCAGGTGTTAACTCCACTTTAATGCAGCTGTTCCCTAGCTACAGAATTGGGCTAAGAACCACTCCTTCCAATTTGCATTTGTAAGAGACACAAAAGCAAACATCCAAAATGCTACTGCCTTTTATTAAATAAGCATTATCAGTGTGCTAGAAGACTTTGATCTCCGCTCACAACCCTCACTGCCTTATATAACTCAGAAATCATTTCCCAGAAGAATTTTCCTCTGGCAGTTGCTGTTAACACCTTCTGCTGCTTTGCAGTGGTTTTGATTGCAGAGACTAGAAAGGACAAAATTCCTTTATCTCTCCGAGAGATACTGTTTTATCTAAGAAAGGGGCTGAGAGCTCAGCTGGCTAATACCTGTCCAGTCTACAGTGAAAGTGCTAAGCATCATTATGATTTGGCATTTTAGGTACCTCTGGGCACAGTTTACAGAGTGTCAGCGAGACCCAGTTACAGCCCAGTCTGTCTAAACAGTAGATTTCCTCTCTTTTTGCATAAGTGGCAGTTCCCCACTTCATCTAACCCCTCGCTGTGCTGCAGATCTGGGTGCACCAGTCATTTAGATAATTTGTTTACACAGGAATCTGCAGAGGGTGGGTTTGTAGTTTTATTTTTTTGCCTGGAGCATTCTAGAAAATTCATATACACTCAGAGCACTATGCACAGAGCTACAGAAGAAAAATGGGATCAAACAGCAGCTTTGATTTAGAGGCCCTGGGAGGGTGTTGATAAAAAGATTGATGAAGGCTAGAGGTGGGAGCACATGAACAGGGGCTGGCTCCGAGTATGGCTACACGTGGCACTGCTTTTGGAGCAGTTTGTTATATTCCCTTTGTTCCTTTAGACTTGGAACAGTCCTGCTGTGCTGCTGAGCAGAATTTAAAATTGTGTATTTATTTTAGGTTTGAATTATTTAGGCTTATTTAATTTCTGCTGTTTTCTAACAAGACCATTTGATGCTGAAGCCATCTGTATTGTACACCCGGGCTGTACCTACAGCACTGCTCTGAAAGAGATGTGCTAGAGATGCAAATCTCTGGGTCGTAGTTCTGTGAATCACAGCTTGGTTCCTGCAGGAGGCAGGTATGCAGGGCACTTGGACCGCAATTAATTAGCTATCTAATTGTGTACTTTGACTTTCAATCTCACTATACATGGCTGATGAGTATCAGTTGAGGTCATTTTAAAAGATCTGACTGTTTGTTACCCAGACTTGAAAGGGTGTGTGAAACACTGCATCTTTCTGTGCATGATGAGATAACGCACTGTGTTTCTCCTTCTGTCCCTTTGCAGCCATGTGTGAGATGATCAAGATCATGCAGGAGTACGGGGAGGTGACTTGCTGCCTGGGAAGCTCTGCCAACCTGCGGAACAGCTGCCTCTTCCTGCAAAGCGATATCAGGTGGGGCAGGATCCAGCCTCCTCCAGCTGCCTTTGCCTTGAGCCCAGCCACGGGCTCCTGTGGTTGTGCAGGGGGATGCTCACAATCGCTCTGTCCGTTATTAGCCACGTTTGTCTCCATGAGGGCAATTTGGGTGGCATTGGATGGGATGAATACCTAGATCCCTTGACACACAAGAGATATTTCTCTCCATCTTTGAAAGGAAGATGTTACTGTTGTTTGCTGAACAGATGCATTGCAGACGCTTTTCATTGGGTGAGAGTGGCCCCTCTGGATCAGCCAATTTGTTGACCTTGAGCCACAAACCCAAATATGTTTGTTATTTCTCTGGGAATAACTGAAAGTCTAGGGAGATTGATCCTAAATTCATGTTGCAGCTCAGGACTTCTCTACCAGCGAGGCAGATATAGGTCTCATGGAACAGCATGACTTTACAAGCTGGACTGCAGTGAAACAGTAGTTTCTCCTCTGGGATGAGGACTTTCACTAATGCTCCTGTGTTGTCCTTTCAGTATAGCCCTGGACCCTCTCTACCCATCTCGCTGCTCCTGGGAGACTTTTGGCTATGCCACCAGCACCACCATGACCCATGCCTCTGATGAGCTCACCCCGCTGCAGCTCTCAGGGCAGCTCAACAGCCTGCCCTGCTCCATGTCCTTCCGCCAAGAAGAGAGTACCAGCATCATCAGGCTTATAGAGCAGGTAAGCCAGGCATGTCCCCCTCCAGTACACAGCCCTCCATCTGCAGCTCTTGAAGAGCAAAGCCAGGAGCTCAAGTGAGCATTCTGGTTGAGTTGCCTGCAGTAGCTGCCAGCATTAGCCTTTCCCATGTCTCCTGTCCTTTGTTCAGGAAGCACAATAGAGATACTCTTCCTGCCTGGCCCTACCAGTCCAAGATGTAGGGGATGGTTTGGGAATGGTGCCTTGTGGCAACACAACATGAATATTGTTCAACTGGATAAAGTGTGAACCTGCAGACATCCCTAGCCAGGCAACAGTGCAGTGCTAGGGAGAAGTGTTATCCCAGAAAAGCCAGGAGGTTTGAACAAACTTATCCCTTGGCTAAATTCTGCCTTTCCTTCCCAACCTCTGCCTCTAGGCAGGAGGCTTTCCCCTTTTGCTTACAGCGTGTCCAGATCCTCTCCCCTCCCACTTCCCCTGCAGGCCACAGTTCTGCCCCTGCCTGCCAATAATTGCTCTTGGCTGATAACTGCTCCCATCACAGCGAGGGCTCTGAGGGCTTGTGCTTCCTTCCAGGCCAGGCATGCAACGTATGGGATCCGCAAGTGTTTCCTCTTCCTGCTGCAGTGCCAGCTGACCTTGGTTGTCATTCAGGTGAGTCCTGGTCTGGCTAGGGACAACATTTAGCTCAGGGGACAGGAGTGCTAGCACGGATGTGGGTGGCTGCAGTGGGGAAGCCTTGTGAGAGAGCAAGGTGGCCTTCAGTCAGGTTTACACAGCACATTTGGTGAAGTTACCAATAGAAACTCTGTGATCTCAGACTGTATTTTCCATTCTCCCTGACCCTTCTACAGAAGTTTCTTTTAAACACCTTTTTCCTTTGAGAAGAGTATCCCCTGCAGCACCTACCCCAGCAGCCTGGAGGGACTGTGCAGCAGAAGCCTACTTGCCAGCTCATCCCAGTGTTTTGGGGGAGGACAGGGGCATCTTGGGTAACAAGACTGTCCTAGCACTGCTTACACTCTTTGCTCTGGATTGTTCCCATCCAGTTCCTCTCCTGCCTGGTGCAGCTGCCCCCCATTCTCAGTACCACAGACATCGTGTGGCTCTCCTGTTTCTGCTACCCACTGCTCAGGTGAGTCTCTCAGGCAGGGTGGAACTTCCTGCCTCACACACACAGATCAGCCCCCCGAGCCTCACTGCATCCATGTTACAGGAAAGCTGACAGCACCCACAGCATGCTAAGGAGGCTGCAAGTATTATTCCAAGCACCTGCTTTGACAAGGTGCTTGCAAACACAGGTAGGAGCATGGGTGGGTTTTTCCCCCATCAAACATTTGAAGGTCACCTCTCTCTCTGTTTGCATCTGCCACAAATTACACCTTTTACAACACATGCTAAGGCAGTGGCCAGATAAGTGCCAATGCTCCAAGCAGTCCGAGGAGGTTATTTGGGTTCAAATGTTAGACACAGATAAAAGAGCAATAGTTCTGGTGCCTGATCTTGTTACTGAGAGACTCACTTACCTTTCTGCAGCATCTCGCTCCTGGGCAAGCCTCCCCACAGCTCCATCATGACTATGGCAACAGGAAAAAACTTGACTTCCATTCCTAAAAAGGTAGGCGGCCCATCAGATTAAAATTGTTCACACATTTTTCTCTTCTACTTTGTCCCAGTGTTGATGCATAGCTGGGACCCTGGGTCTTCCTAGCTCCCTTAGTGGGCTGATCTATGGCATGAGCCATGGTATCCAAAAGCCTGGTGTGAACAAGAAGTGAATGCCTTAGTGCCACCATGCCCACAGGGCAGATCCACAGTGCAACATCTGTACTACAGCTTGTCTTTTGCAGCCACTGATTCCCTGATGGTTCATGCAGGGAAGGTTGGGCCAGTGACATGCCCATGTCATCCCCCTGCCTCTCCCTTTATTCACAGACCCAGCACTACTTCCTCTTCTGCTTCCTGCTGAAATTCAGCCTGACCATCTGCTCCTGCCTCATCTGCTTCGGGTTCACTCTGCATGAGTCCTGCAAAGAGGTGAACGCTACCAGCCTCAACCTCACCGCCTGCTCCTCCATCATGCTGCACAGGTGAGGAACGGAGCCTGGAGCACACCCCCCTCACCCCACAGGGCCTATTGCTCTTGTGCCTCCCAGGTAGAACTGTTTCCCCTCCAACAAGCTTCAGGATCTTGCATGACCCAGCTGTAATGGCTGTACAGACAGCTGGGTGCTCTCCCTATAGCCTTGACAACTGCGTCTTTGCTCACTGTTGCCTCCTGGTACTAAGGACAGCCTGACTCCAAGCTCACACTTAGCTCTCTCAGCTGTCAGAGGAGGACATGGCCCCGGTGGGAACAGGTCAGACGATAAGTCTCCACTATTGACTTCTTGCCCTGTGTCCTCTCCTTTACTAGCAATGCTGATGGTGCTCCTGACTGGTTTGGGACATTTTCCAATGCTCTTCTTGTAGCCCAGAAACTCACAGCTGGCCTGATTGTTTTACACACAGGTAAGTCCCTGTTCCCAGACCCCACCATTTCCCACTCTGGGGGGAAAATGTGCATCTTTTGCCTCTTTCTTTGCCCACTATGCCAGAACATAAACTCCCTGGTAGAAGCAGATACTGCAGTGGCCTCTTAGTGCAGGCATAAAACCCCTTGTCTTACTAAACATTGCCCTAACCGATAAAAGACATCGCCTTCAGAGTTGATTCTCCTTCCTACCAGCCTGTTGAAGTGCTGATTCCTTCCCAGCCTCACCAGAAGAGCAGCATCTCTCCTTACCTTCTTGCAAATCAGCTAGCAGCATCCTGCAGCTCTCCAAAAATATTCCTGCATCAAAAGTCCTTATATGCCTGCTGCCATTTTGTGAAGCACCCCATCTGCTCCCCCCAAACAGCACTGGTGCAGCTGTGATTACCCTGGAGCTGGAAGCCTTTTTAAGCCTTCTGGAGGGGTGGGGAGCCAGCCCCTGGCTGCCTCTCACCACCTGCACATGGTTTCCTGGCAGAGTAGGTCCAGCTGCTCTCTGACAACCTTAAAGGGTCTCTGCTCCCTTTCCACTCTGTGGTGCTGTGCCTTGGTGCCAGGCAGAGCAGCGTGTGTTGAGATATGCAGGGTGTCCAGGCCAACAGAAATGCTTCCTGATTTGAGAGGCAGCCCTGCTTTGGAGAAACATAGTGTGCATTACTGTTTTGTCTCCCTCAGACCACCGAGGGCAGGCAGGGTGCTCTGCCTGGCAGGTGGGAAATGCTCTTCTGAAGAGCCCAAGCAAAAGCTGTGCAAACGTCCTGTCCCGTGCAGACAGCACTGGGTCTCTTGATAAATATCTTCCTCTGGGCTGGAGCGTTCCACTGGTGCAGGCCTGTGGTGACCTGAAGACAAGGCCACCACCCCCACATCTCCCTAGTTCTGGTCCTTTGCCTCATCTGCTTTTGTGTGCCAGGCTGTGAACCAGCCTTGGCATCCCCCAGTGAGTAACCCACCCTGTGCAGTGCTACTGCGGTGCTCCCCCCTGTCCTGCTTGTCTGGGGACTTGGAATTGCTGTGGGGAGTCTGGTCTGAAAGGACCTTGAATGAAAAGCTGGTTTCAGGGAGATAAAGCCCGTATCCCTTTGGAGTAATATCTGTTTGTGTATATTGTAAAGTGTTGTATCTGCGCGTGATGCTAAATAACCCCCTTGTCCGTCTGTCCCCATAGTGTTCATATCCATCACCCACGTCCATCGCACCAAGCCGTTGTGGAAGAAGAGCCCCCTCTCCAACCGGTGGTGGACGCTCACTGTGGCTGTTGTGTGAGTATCCCCAGGCCCTGATGAGCACTTCAAAGTGCTGGAGGAAGGAGGGCTCTAGACCTGCTCCAGCACCAGTTTGCTAGTGCTGAGGAAAAAGATAGTCCAGGGCAATTGTTCTCCACTGCTGAACTGGTGAAGGGTCTCTGTTGTAAACTCAGGAGTGTTAGATTTGGGCCTGGACCCTGATCTGCAGATCCTGGGAAGCTTGTTAGCTCTGATGAGATTTTCTGTGTCTCTTTGTGATCTTAGATTGCTGGGGCAAGTGGCACAGACTGTGCTGGACCTGAAACTCTGGGAAAACCTCAATTCTTCATTGACCTTTAACCACGTTTCCATCTCCCCGGTCTCATGGCTTCTGGGTTTTCTTTCCTTGGTCCTTGTGGTTATCATCAACGAGATCGTCAAGCTGCATGAAATCAGGTATGGGGGTAGCAGAGAAGATGGGGAGACAGGGCTGAAGCCTCACTCCAGCCTGGCCTTGAGCTGCAGAAAAATGATGCACAGGGAACAGGGTGGGGAATGAAAAGGAAAAGATGATTCCATTGTGTAAATCACCTGGCTGTTATGTGCAAGCTCGTGTTCCACCTCTCAGGGAGGAAGCGCAGGGGAGGAAAGAGGGTCAGGGAAGGGCAATGGCAGTGATTGGGAGCAGGAAGGGAGACAAAAATTTCCTTATCTCAAACCAATGAGAGGGAGACAGCCAAGGTCTATGAAATACCAGTATGGAATGGGAGAGGGCCGTTCTCTCCATCTCGTCCCATGAGGACAGAGAGGCATTGAATCACAGCAGAGGAAATACGTCTTCACACAGTGCCTGGACTGTGGGACTCATTTGCACGGGAAGCGGCTGAAGCCAAGAATTTGTAGCAGGCAAAGTGACTGGCTGTTCTTAGCACAGGGAGCAGCCGGAGCTGGGAGTTAACGCTAATGAGCATTGATTCAGGAAAGGTGAGGAAAAGCAGTGGGGATTACAGGGAACCCTGATGGAGACAGAGCCGCTGTCTCTGTTCCTGGGAAGGATTTCTGGACCTTTCTCTGCTGTGTCTGGTGACCCTGGAGATGGGACTTGGCTGTATGGGGTAGAACTGAGACCATGGGTTGCTCTCTGGATTCGATTCCCCTCCCAGGGTACCACAAGGCCCAGCCCAGGGGCTTCTTTGCTTCTTGGGGCTCTGCAGCTCAGGAAATGCAGTGAGGCAGCAGTACTTGCCTTTCGCATCTCCACATGCTGACTCTCTTCTTTCTTCTGCCTTCTCCAGGGTCCGGGTCCGTTACCAAAAGAGGCAGAAGTTGCAGTTTGAAACAAAGCTGGGGATGAATTCGCCGTTTTAAACCCTCCCAGCTCAAGTTCCCTGGAGCCAGGGCCACACAGCCGCATCCTGCACTGGGAGGGTGGCTGCACCAAAGGCTTGGGGAGTTTTCCCTCACACATGCAAACCAGACAGCCTCCTTGCAAAACTACATCGGCACCTTCCAGGGGTCCTCAGGCAGGGCACTGCTGTCAGGATCCCCCAGCAGGTATGCAGCCCCTCCCTGGCCTGCTAGGGGACTCTCAAGGGAGTCTGCAAGCTCTGGTGGCTGTTCAGGCTGCTCTTCCTTTATTTATTTATTACTAGAGGTTTTTGTTAGTATCACGATGATGCTGAAATGAAGTGACTCCTTCCCTCTGTGTGAGCAGATGGGTTTCCTGGGCCTGGCAGGAGAATCTGGGGCCAGCAGGGGGGACATAGGGCTGCTAAAGCAAGAGATTGCTATTGAAACCCATTTTGGTTTTCCATCTCTTTGTGCTCTCCTGGCTGATGTGTGTGTGCCTGCCTGTGCGTGCCCTCACCCACCTCCCTGTGTCCTGGCCTGGGGGGGGGCTGGGCGGGAAGGAGCCATCTCTCCTGCAGCTCGGGGTGCCAGGGAGCACTGGAGCTCGCATTCCCAAGGGGACACTGTGAAGGGTCCCTGGCAGGGTGCTGGGCAGGCCCACGCGATGGCCAGGCTGTGCCAGGCCTGCCCTCTAGCGTTGTTGCCGTGGCCATATGCCGGCTGCTGAGTGCTTCAAGAGAAGGGGGATGAGACAGGGGTTTAAGAAAAGCTGTCCGCGTTTGACCCTGAGGATCTGGTGCAGGGGAGGCAGGAGGGCAGCTCTGCCTGCAGGGAGTCAGCACGGCTTAGCTTCCTCCTGCCCTCTTGAACCACCTCTTACCTGCTTTAGCAACCCCCAGAGAGGTTTAGAACTGTTCTCATCTTTGTGATTCGAATTGTCATTCTGCTTCAGTAAAATGCCTGCTTGAGAGGGCCGTAGCTAGAGATAAAACCTGAGACCTGCCTAACTGGGCGGGAGGGGGACATCTTCCCAGGCAGGATATCTGCCTCTTGCGGTTGTGACTAACACAGAGCTGGTGGATGGTTCTTTTCCCAGGGCTGGGATTTTGCTGCATCTTGTACTTGCTTTCCAAAGCACAGGGAAACCCCCTCACCATGTCTTTCTGTGGCAGTGTTTGGAAGTCTCTCCCCTCCACGCTGCTGCCCTCACATCTGTTCCCTGATTTTCTGGAAGTCTTTTCTTCATTTGACTTCATTGACTGGGGGAAACCTTCCTCTGAGGGCTGCTGCAAACCATGATTTGCCCCGATGTGTCACACCTGCTTTTAAGCTCTGAACAGACCCTGGCTGTACTGGGAACACTGGTGCCCTTGTGGGCTGACAGTCGAGGGCCACAAAGAAGCACACAGGCTTGGCTACTGGAATATTTGCAGCTCATGGAGATGTTGACTCCCTTCCTAGTTCTAAAAATGGGCTAAAGCTGGTAAATCCTGGCCCTATTTTTTTGCTCCCAATATTAACACTACAATGTACAGCTGTTATGTCCCCTTTGGTACCCGAGACTAACAAACTGCTGCTGGTCCTTCTCTGGCAGGCAGGGAGCAAGCTGGGAACCCTGAGCTCTGTTCTGCTGCTCCACCGTGTCTTCCTTCCATTTCAGCGTAACCAGAGAGCACGCACACTTCTGCGTGTCTCTAAGCAATACCCTTATCCCTGCTGTGGGTCTGGTAGGAGAGCAAAGTGGGGGTACAGCCAGCCTCTGAGCACTGGGGACAGGCGGAGGATGCTGGAGGGGGGGGGGCAGCTGGGGGTTGTTCAAAGGCCTGGACCCTGTTGCTACAGCTGGAGAGCGGATGTTTGGATTCCACGCTGCTGGCGGGGTTACTTGGGACAGGGAGCCGGGAGCTCGCTGGGGAAAGGCAGGCTGCTCTCCGGCAGTGCAGCAGCACCAGCCCGTCCTTGCACGGGGGCTCTGCTCCCCGTTGCTGGCTGGGCTGGACTCTGCCTCCACTCCTCCCGGGCCCCCAGAGCTGCCTGACTCAGGCAGGACAAGCTGCACCCTTCCCAGTCTCGCTTAAATCACTAAAGGTGAGCTCCAGATCTCTTACCCCCTGGCACCTGAGAAATCAGCTTTTCTTTCTGCTGCCAGGGGCATGTGGGGGACAGTCTCCTCTGGGGCCGAGCCAAGCCAGAGGCAGAGGCAGCACCAAGCTGCTCCCTGCTATCCCTGATTCCCCCCCAGACCTGAGCTCTCGCTCTGTGCCACTCAACTCTTGTAGGTGATAAAAGGCAGCAGATACTGGGGCTTCCCGCTGGCCACACCTTCCTCTCGAGGAGGCACCTCCAAGATTTTCTCCTCTGAGTGATCACAAATGTTTATTTTCCTGCACCCTCCTTCCCCTGGCTAGACTTGGAGGGAACCGAGGCATATGAATGCAGCCTTCTGGATGGTCTCGCCAATGTCACCCTTCCCTCGGCCACTGAGGTATCCGAGGGTCAGGGTGCACGGCTTCAGAAAGAAATTTCCTACATCGAGATGTTTTTAAATGGTGTATATTTTATATTAAATTTTTTGGGATGTATGTAAAAATATTTGATTTGTATTAAAACTTGTAAATTGTATAAAAAAAAAAAAGAAAAAAGAAACCAACCCAGACCCACACGCATCCAGTGAATGAACGGCAATAAATGATTGTCTTGGATAACACACACAGTGAGAGTGGGAGGGAGTTTGCACCCGGCAAAGCGAGGAGGTAAAAATGTGTCTGGCTGCTCGTGTCACAGTGTCCGAGTTACCTGGCTCACCTGTTGTAGGGACACAGCCTGGATGCTCCTGGGACCTGGTCCTGGCACTTTTTCCCACTTTCCTCTCAGCTTTGAGCAAATCTGTCCAGCTGAGTGCCTCTTCCTTTAGAACAACGGTCCGATTACCTCGCGGTGCCCTGGATCCCAGGCACAGCCCACGTGGCTGTTCCCTGGCACTGCTTGGGTGGTGGCTGGTGGCACCTTTGGGATGGAAGGTCGGGGCTGAGCTGGAACAGGCGCTGTGAGCACTGGAGAAGAGCAGCCTGCAGAGACGAGGAGGTCTGGGTGTCTTGTTCTCAGCAAAGCAGGACCTGGTATCACTGCGGCCACACTCTGGTCACCAAAAAGGATGAAGGAGTGCTGGGCCTGGCAGGCAGGGGTAGCTGTGGCTTCAGAGGTGCCCAGAGCTGGGCACTGGAAGGTCCCCAGCGCTCTCACCACGTTACTGCCATGGTGGGAGGACTCAAAGTGAACATTAACGTCGCTGGAGGCGACAGCAAGACTCTTACCAGGGGAGATTATCTGAGGAAACGCAGGTCCTCAGCACTCTGGGGCAGGATAAAGCTGATCCTCGATGAACTTCAAACAGCAGGAGACGAGCTCGTGCGATTTGACACGAAGGAGACAACCAGGCAAAACTATCAAAAGGGTCAAATATGCCCCACTGTTTAATAGAATTTAGTCTTAATGGATGTTAGTGGAAAACAAAACACATGATTAACACAAACAGAGCAGATGGTTTAAAATCTGTTGTCAGTCTGGTGATTACACGGGCTATTTTTTCCCCTCACTGTCTTGCCGCACGGAGCAGGTGCAGCCGGGGTCAGTTAGTCCCAGTTGCAGTGTACATAACTTACACGCCATACAGTAGCTTCAAAATAGACATCTAGAGCTTAAAAAATAGGCATTCTTCTGCAAAATCAAATGTTTAATTCCCTTATTGACAACGAGAGCAGCGTGGTGCTGCCCTCAGGTGGCTCAGACAGCGACAGCTCCACCCCAGTGTCCTCTTATCCCTGACCCTAGAGTACAAGGCTTGCAGTTCTGGTTAGTAAATATATATAATAAATCACATTTAAAATATATACATTGGCCTTTAAAAAAAAAAAAAAAAAAAAAACAGAAACATTTACAGTTTATCAACATCGGAAAAATATAACTGGGCTTCTCCCAGGTTGACTCGTGAGAATAAAAATCAGTTTTAAAAGGTTTCTGCAAACCTTTTGATAAAGTGCCACTGGTTGTAGCTATTTAAAAACAATCGGGTCCACGACGTAGCACTTGCCTGTCAGACACGGTCATTTACATACACTCAATGTGATGTATAAATCAGAGCAACCAACTGGCCAGGAGAGAAGTTGCCTCAAACTGACCTCAAGTCCCAGCCAACAATATATATCTTTTTTTTTTGTTGTTGTTTTTTTCCCTCCACGGCTTTTTTGTCTTCGCTTTTCAGCTCAGAAGCCAGGCAGGCACCTCCTGCCCGCCCGGCACAACTCCTGAGCGGAGACCCCCCGGGAACGTCCAGGTGGGCTCTGCTCGCGGGGGCTGCTCCCCTTCCCGTGCTCGGGGACCGGGGGCTGCACACAGTCCATTCAGCCGCAAACTCCCAAAAGGATTGGGAAGCAACTGCCTTTTCAGCCACCTCCTCTCCCTTCCCAGTTTGTTTCCTGCATTGGTGATTATTTTTAAAAAAGGGGGGATACGTGGAATTATTTTTTTTTTCCTTTTGTTTGGAATTTTTGTAGCAAATGGCACTTCAGCACGATCTTAGGTTCCCTCCTGGTGCTCTGATGCTTTCATGTGCTTGGCATGCCGAGCGCAAGCCAAGTTCGGGGCTCTTGGACATATTTAGACATGCACTACTAAACAGATCCCGCTCGAGAAATCTGTCTTCCAGCTATGCAGCCGTTTCGGATGCGAGGAGCTGCGGCTGCCGTTCCCCCGCTGCAGCCA
>JAOXNO010000003.1:30271936-30287149 GCA_028565335.1 Limnodromus scolopaceus | reverse complement strand
AGAGAAAGCAGGGCTCAGCCCAGCTCCAGTCCCTGCCACCCTGTCCCTACGGCCCCTGCCTGCACAGGGACACGGGCCGAGGGCCGGGACGGTCACCGTTTGTTCATGGCTACATCCCTCCTGATTCCCCACTCCCAGTGCCTCAGTTTCCCCACAGCAAAGCAGAGATAAATCCCTCCATGCTGTCCATGCCCCAGGGCCCAGTGAGGAATGCGGGGACCCTGTGCACCCCCTGAGACCCCAGAAAGAGGGGTCCCTCACCCCCCTGCCCTGCATGGGGACAAGGGATGGAGAAAGATGCATCTCCCCTCTCCATGGTGCAGCCAAGCAGCCCGAAGCCACGCTGCTCACAGCATCCTGCAAACACACCGGCCCTGTGGCTACTCCTGGCCCCTCCGCCAGCCACCCCCTCCCCGTGCCAGCAGGGATGCCGGGAGCCCACGGCACAGCGTGGGAGGCCGCCGGTAATGAAAGAGCCCTGTGTCTCGGGGCTGTGAAAGGGGCCTGTCTGCCCGGCACTCCCCCCGTGCTGTCACGTGAAGGGCCATGGCCAAGGAAGGGGACCCTGCACCACTGGGGATTAGCCCATGTACCGCTCTAAGGAGTGGGGGGGGCTCCAGACAGCGCCAGCCCGGGGCTCCAATGGGCTCAGCAGTGTCCCAGCCCTGTGCTGGGGATGCAGCCCAGCCACCACCGCCCTCCTCCCAACCCATGGTCCCAGGACACCTCCTGATCCCTGCACAGGGTCACATAGAAGGGACCTCCTATGTGCACCCCCACATAGGAGGGACACTAACCCCAGCAGAGAGGGCTGCTCCCCCCTTTGATGCAGCCACCATGTCCCTGAGCTCATGCCAAAACCTCTGCCTCGAAGCAGGAATGCGGGAGGTACAAAATCCCCCTTGAGCCAACCCTGCAGGATCCCTGTGGGGCCAGCTCTGCTGGGGGCACCTGCACAAACCCACGCTTGCCAGCCCCATCATCTCCAAGCCGTGAGCAAGGCGATGGCTCACCGAGGTCACTGCCAGCAGCATGGCTCTCCCAAAAGGGTGCACGTTGCCGTCTCTGTGTGCAGGTCTCACCTCCCCACCATCCCCTTCCTGCACCCCAGTGAAACCCAAAATGCCACCCACACTGTTAATACCCCAAATGCCAGGGGTTAATACCCCCATCACGTGGCCCTCTGAGGGGGAACAGACCCTTTACCCTCCTTCCCAACAGCAGCTCTCCTGGAGCTGCCTGAGCACAAGCCCCGTGCCTTATCAGAATCAGATCATTGCTTCTATTATTACATTTTTTTTCTATTAAGCTCCATCTGCACAGTATTATTTTAAGACAGAGCCATCCTGCACATTTTCAACCCCCCACTGGCCTGTTAGGACTCATCATGGACACCTCCTCCTACAGAGTCCTCGAAAAGAAAACATGTAGAAATTAGGTACAACAACAGTACATAAAACAATGCTAATAACTCGCAGGTCAGAGTTAATTCAATAAGAATAACATGCTTATTTATTTTATGGGTCTTTGTGGTTTCTTCGGCTCTCAGTACCCAGCTTATTAAGTGCTTGGATTTTGGAAGTGATGAGCTACACAAATATGATGCGGTCACTTGGCAACCTCATCTTTTCTTTCTCTAACCCCCCTCAAATGAAGAGATTTTGCTCTTGGGGAATTACACATGGACACAAGCATGTGCAGGCAACGGGGCCAGCCGGGTGCTCCTCCATGCTTTGACCAGCACACAGGACACGGGGCACCGGCTGGACACACTGCACTCCCTTTTCACCCCCAGCCCCGCGGAGGGGGATGCAGAAGAGCTTTATGAAGGATTTTGCAGGATGGATTGAGCACAGCCCTCAGGTTGGATCCGGGCAGGTGTTGGGTCTGTCTCTGCAGGGCTCGCCCTGGCTTTGGGATGCTGTTGCATTCTCCTGGGCTCAGCAGCTTCCCTCGAAAGCTTTATGATACCCAGAGCTGCAGAACCGACTGGATACTGGAGAGAGCGAGCCCACCCACACCGGCAGCAGCGGCACCCAGCACCCTGCCCGGGGAGCACTCACCCGTCTGCATCCTGGTAGTTCACGTTCAGGCGCTTGGCAGATCCCAGGAGCTCTGCAGAGAGAAGAGGCGAAGGTCAGGGCAGGAGGCAGAGCCCGCGCCGCCCCGCACAAACCCTGTCCCGCAGCTGCACCGACCTCCCAGCGCACAGAACAGCGCCTGGCCCATCCCGGTGGCCTCTCCTCTCCTCTCTCTCCACATTCACCTCCACGAACCCTCAACGAGCTGGCCCAGCTCGAGCTCAGACCCTTTCCTCCCTCTGTCCCCGCTGCTCCATCTCTACGTGTCCCCGGGATGGGTCAGATCCCACAGCTCCTGGCACCCCAGCTCGCTGGGATGGCGCTTCCCTCCCCTTTATAGGCAGCAACACCCCAAAACTGCTGAGCGGGGCAGTTTTGCCCCCCACTCGCTCCCTGTGCCCGCTGCTGCCACCAAAGCCTGGCCCACAGACCACATGGTTGGCATTTTTACGGCCGGGGCAGAGGCTGAAGCCTCCAGCCGTCAATGAGAGGATTGTGCCACCTTGGATATCCCCGACCCCTCGTCCGTCCCTCCTTCTCCTTCAGGGACCACTGAGCGGCGGAGGATGCTCACCCCACCCTCGGCACAGCCTCACGCGCACCCCCGGCTCCCCGCTCCTTCCCGCAATTAATTCGAATGAATTCCTTCCTCCCACACAGAGGGGACGTTTTATTCTTCACGGAGGGGTTGAGAGCGGATTAACATCTCTGGAATTCATCCACTAAGTCAAAAGGGAAAGAAAGGGGAAGGTATGCGGGGGGCATGAAATGCCGCCGCTCCTCCTCTGCCCTTCCAGGCAGCCCCATCGCCGAGCCGGGGAGGATTAAATGCTTTGAAAGGTTTTCTGTGCCGTTTCCTATGGAAAATCAAAATCTGAGAGCTGGGCTCCGAGCCTGGGGTGAAACAGCTGCTCAGACCCCACTGAAACGTGGTGGGATCTGCGGGAAGGAGCCCTCTCCCTCGCAGCCGGGCAGATCTCTGGGGCTGCAGCTCCTTCTCCCCCTCTCCTCTTCTTTCTCCTCCTCCTCCTCCTCCATTCCCTTCTCTTTCCCTCCTCTCCCAAGCTCTCTGCCCACCTCGCATGGCAGGTCCCATACAAAGCCACCCTCTGCTGCACGGCCCCTCTGCCGGAAAGGAGAGCTGAAGAGGGGGCCGGCTCATTCACCATGCAAATGGATAATTAAAGGAAACCAAGGAATGGGGTGTTCATTACTGCAATTTACAGTGTTTTGTAAACAGCCTAATTAATGCAAAATGGGCTTGGAGTGGCTGCTGGTGAAGGACTCGTGACTCCTCGCCACAGCTCAGGGGATCAGGACAAGATCACCCTAATTACCTCTTCTAGGGGCTCTTCCTGTTCAGAGCGGCAGCGAGCAGCTCCGCCAACCCGAAAGCCCTTCCCGAAGGAACCAGCTCCCAAAACCATCGCTCGGCAGAGCTCCCATTTTTCCCTCGCAACCCCGTATTGCCCAAAAACCCAGGATCTGGGATCTCCATCAAGGACAAGCTGCTTCTCTTGATCCCACCAGCCAGGAAAAAAAATAACATTTCACTTCTAAACCGGCCACTTCTGATCTGAGTCATGGAGCGACCATAACCACCGAGCCCCACGGTGCCTCTTTCATGGAGCAAGGACTGCACTTGGGGTGTAGAGCAGAGCCAGGAACGGGGTCACCTGTGGTGGGCAAAGGCCTCATCCTGCCCCTCCAAAAGCCTTGTGATGGATCCTGGAAGCAGGGAGCAGGAAGGGCTGGGCAGTGTTTGCTGCTGGGGGACTTCCAAAGGATGCAATCGAGATAAAATTAAAAATAAACGAAGGGTTCCACTAAGCTGTAGGCAATGCCCATGAAGCCACCACCTCTCACTGCCTGAGCCTTTTCAATCGGGGTTTATAAATAGGAATTTTTAAAGAATGCTCTCTGCAGTGGAAACTGAAGGCCAATGTGGGTTTGCTCCCATCAGCTGCAGCTGAAAATTGCTGAGGGGTTTGCTGCTGCTGAGAAAGGGTAGCGAGGAAGAAGAGGAGGTGGAAGAAGAGGAAGAGACGGGGTTCTTACCCATGGCAGGAGGAGCAGAGTGGAGCTGGGCGGGTGATGCCGGGAAGAGAAGGGCTGGATGGAAGTGCCCACTGAGCACTAGTACATCCAAAGAAGCAGAAACATCCCACAGCCTTGGAGGCTGATTCTGGAGTTGAGCAACGTCCACGATTTGAAGAGGGAGAGCTCACCCCAAAATCCCATCCCCGACCCCTCCTACAAGGGGACCAGGCTGTCCAGTGAGGTGCAGTGGGTGTCCCTGCCCACTCCCCAGCCCCAGGAGGCAGCTGTCAGTATCTGCACGGCAAAATGCTTGTGCCTTTGCTCCTCTCCTCGAGCAACATTCCTAAAATTAGTTCCCTGCTCTGGCAGCCCAGCAAGGTCAGGACGCGGGGCAGGACCACACGGACGCGGCGCGGGTGGCTAGGAAAGCAGGAGGTCCCAAAAAGCAGAGCTGGGAGCAGCATCGCCTTTGGGGCTCTTCCCAAACATGAAAGCAGTAACTCTTATATCCACCCGAGGCAGGAAGGGAAAGAGCTCGTCCCTGGTTTGCAGCTGGGTAAATCGCTGCTTGGGGAGCTGGAGGGTTTGCAGCCGGGCTGGAAGGTAAAGCGTGGGTAGGAAAGGGGCCAGACACCCTGGCACCACGGGCACCAAGGTGTGAGCAAAGAGAAGGGTGGAGGGATGGAGGGGAAAATGGAGCAGAGCTGGGTAGGCGGGACCCTCTCACCAGCACTATCCCACTGCACATCTCTGCACTGTACGGCACGCAGGGCTGGCAAAGCAACCCCAAAGGCAGCCCTGCCTCGGCAGGCAGCCAGTGCCGGGACGGGGTGAAGTATTGGGGTAGCACAAGAGCTGCCAAGGGGGTGCCACCAGCCTCCATCGTGCTCCTGGGGATGCGGTGACAGGAAGTCACACGGGATGCTTCCCTGCATCCATCTTCCTCTTTCCATCCATGTTCTCCCCTGTTTCTCTCCCTGTTTCTTCAGCCACTTCTCTCCCTGTTGGTGCCCTGACAGCTCCAGGCTCCCCAGCCTTTCCCACCCAGACACTTTGGGGCTCAGCAGGGGCCAGGCCACTGCCAGCCCCACAGCCCTCCCAAAACAGCTGGTTCGGAGGCGCAGCGCCAGCGGGGGGACTGCAGATCTGGGTTGGGAAAGAGCTGAGGGGTCGGGGCCAATCCAGCCACGGCACTGGGATGGGGTGGCCGGACTCTCCCCAGCCACATCATCACCTCCTTTGGGTTTGTACTGGGGCGGGAGCACCCGCCGGCCTGATCTGCACCCCTACATCCCAGGAAGATGAACCCAAGGACCCAGCACTGAAATGCAAAAAGCCCTGAAGGGGATATTTCCAGGGGAAAACCCGGCTTGGCTCACCCTGAGGGTTAACTCCAGCTGTGGGTTCCCCCTGCTCGGCCCCGCTCCCCAACACGACCCCTCCAGGGGGTGCCGCCGGGGCCCCCACTCTGCTCTGCTTCCCTGCTCCGGCGTGTTTGCCGGCGCCTGCCCGGGCAGGACGAGGCTCGGCAGCGCGGGGCTGGGGCCGGGGCTGAGCGAAGCCTCCAGGGATCCAGCGAGCTTCTGTGCGGCGTCTGGCTGCCAAGCGGCAGGCGGGAAGCACCTCCGGAGCGTTCCGGCAAATTGCTTACAAATGTAGAGCCCGCCTGCTCCGCCGGCCGGGGCAAAGGCAGCGTGGCCGCCCCCTCGCCAGACAGAGCCCAGACCCTCGCCTACGGCACACTCTGGATCCAGCCACGGCCGGGGGAGAGCTCTCAGCCCTTGGCTTTTTAGACCCTGGCTGGTGGCGGTGGGGGGGCCGGGATGGCACAGCCCCACACAGCGTGTTTCCAACCAGCTCCCCCGAGCAAGCTGATCGTGCTGCACCCCATGCCTCAGTTTCCCCGTGGGGATGGGATGCACAGTCCCCAGGCTGGACTGAGCTCCCCGTGGGGTGCGGGGGGTTCCCAGGGAGCAGCCAGCCATGGGGGGGTGCCTCACCTGCACTGCTGGCAGCCAGCCTGGTGCACACACATATTGACCCCGACAGGGTGCTCGCCCGGCTGTGCCAGCTGTATGGAACCAGGCGTGCCCTTGCCCAGCCTGGCCAGCACCCCCTGTGCCAGCATGCCAGGCACCCTGTGTCACTCTGTGCCCTTCACCAGAGACATCATCTGCCCCCGGGACACCCTTGGGCTTCGTTTCAAGGGCTGGGAGGTGGACATCATCCCTCCAGAGCGCTGAACCGCTCACTGGGAACAAGTGACACACTCGCCTGGGTTTGGCTGGGGAAGGAAATGCCCAAATATCCTGTGTCCCCCCCTCAAACTGCCCCTTGGAGAGTCCCGCCCTGGCTCAGACAGACAGTGAGGCTCCAGAAAACAGTGCTTTTGCTGTGACCCCCCCCCAGTTTTGTCCACCCAGCCTTTGTCTCTGCATGGGACAGACAGATCTATAACTGGAGACCCACCTACTTGCCAGAGACACCTTGTAAAAATAGACCTTTCTGCTCGTCCTGTGTCACAGACCCTTGTAGCTTCCCCTTGCCCTGGGAAATCACATCCCCGTGCCGCTGGCTGCAAACATCCCCATGCTATGAGCCTCCCCACACAGCGGGTCTGAGCATCCCCGTACCATGAGCACCCCTCGATGTCCAGCCACGAGCATCCCTGCACCACCAGCCACAAGTCCCCCTGCACTGCTGGCCATGAGCATCCTGCACACAGGGATGCTCTCTCTGGGCTCTGCAGGACCATCATCCTGCTGCCCCGAGTGATGTGAGAAGGGTGGTGTTGCTCTGGACCAAATACATGCACATACCCTCTCGAGAAAATAAAATACACCTGGGGACTATTACCACTGAGCCAGTAAAGCAGCTGGAGGAGCTAATCAGCTGCAATCTTGCAGAGCACCAGCTGTCTCCAATGGTGGTGGCAGCCTCCTGAAGGCGGAGGTGGCAGCTTCACCTGACCTGCCCTGCCCAGCCTTGACCTACACCGATGGCCTGGGGTGGCCCTGCCTCAGCATGCAGTGGGTTCATGGTGGGACTCAGGAGAAACTCAGTGTCTTGCCCAAAATCAAGACAAGAAGAGGTGATGTCCATCCTTCTTCTGCAGGAATCGCCCTTCCCCGTCACCTCTGTGTCCACAAGCACGTCCGCTGTGGCCACCCACACCCGGCTCCTCCTGGCACAGCCTCCCGGCAAACCGGCTGCTTCAGGTGCAGTTTCCCAATAATAGCTCTGGAAGAGATTTGCCTGCTTCGATAGGGAAGGAGCTCGGCCACAGAGACCTTAAGAAACTCAACCAAAGTTGCCCAGCAAGCTTGGGATGGAGGTTGGGTGAGAACCAAGGGCTCCTGGCCCCAGCTGCCTGCTGCAGCCACCAGCCTGCACCCCAAATGGTGAGCCCAGCGCTGTGCCCAGCTCCCTGGGCAAGCAGGGACCCTCCTGTTTCCCCCGTGGTTATGGGGAGTGAATTTGGCTGCTGGGTTGCAGCTGCTCGGGACACCCAGCTGAGCACCCATCCCTGCATCCCAATGCCATGGGTGTCCAAATGTCACGGGTGCTTTCCTGCCCGCAAATGGCCTGTGCTGGGGTTTGAGGCACCCCTGCGAACGGGCTCCCCACCAACGCCAACAAACAGGTCCTCCACCAAGCCAGGCACTGAGGGTGGGTCCAACTGGGGCAAAGCCACTGGGTTAACTGGCAGGGACGGGGAGGCTGTAATTGGGGCAGCAGATTCCCATCGACACAGGGCAAATAGCAACGATGGGAGAGAATGACACGGTGGGGAACCCCTTATCTTTCCCTACACCAGCGTCTGGCAACTCCTTGAGAATAATTGGTGTCTTCATCTCTTGAGAAATCCACCAAACCCAAGTGCGAGACACACCAGACCTGGCCAGAGCCCTGCCTGCTGTGACGCTGCACAGACTGTACGATAGCACACAAGTCCTGCTCCTGGTTTTGGCACCCTGGGTCCATCTGGAATAAACCTGGGGGGCTCCTCACAGCATCCTGAGGGCTGGACCCATCGTCCCTGCACTGTGAGCATCCCCAGGCCAAAACACAGACGCCTTGTCTCAAACCTCAACAATCTCCACCATTTACCCCTGGCTTGAGCTCCAAACCTCTGGCTTACAGCCACACAGAGCCCAAGGTATCCCTGCCACCAAGCTGCTTCTGCCGATAGCATGTTTGAGCCTCCTCGTCTGTGCTTTCTCCTTCTCTAAGCCCTCTTGTCCTGTGATGTGTTCGAACATGATGGTGGATGATGGTAAAAGTGGGTGATGGCAAAGTTTGGGAGTTTAAGAGGCCCAACGCACCTCCTTTCCTCCCTTGGCTGGGCTGGGGACCCACGACAGGTGAAGGGAGCAGGGTTTGGGGACACATGGCAGCAGGACCATGGAGTCAACTAGGAGCCTTTTTCCTTCTGTGGGTAAGGCTGGGAGCCTTTATCCCAAGGAAAACCCAACAACTGAGTTTTTTAAAGAGGTTGGCATCTCCGCACAGCGCATTCATCCATCGCTCACCCCCAGCCAAACTGCCCCAGGACCCCCATCAGACCCCCAAATTCCCCCCGCCGCTTCCCCCCAAGCAAAGCAGGAAAAAACAGGCAGCTTGTTCAAAGCGAAGGCTCCCAGAACAATGAAAGGAAAAGCGGAGTCGGAAACCTCGTCCCCATCCGCGCAGCTGGGAAGAAGGTGCAGCTCTCGCCTCTCGTTCCCAAGGCTTGGCGAGATGGGGATGGAGGGGGCAAACGCCAAGTGGGGGAAACAGCATCACAGGAGTCCTCTGGGGCTGGATTCACCCCTTGCAAAAGCCAAACACATGCTCCTGCTCTGAGTTTCAGGCCCCCAGAAGGATCTCAGATGGTGGTAGGATGAACAGTGCTCACCACCTTTCCCCACAATAATTTGGGGGTTCACACTGGCCAGCACAATGCGCCCCAGCCCGGCTCCCCCAGCAAGGGGGAGAAGTAACACCCCCTCTCCACAGAGCCAAAATCACATCCCCCAGCCCCGGACAGGATGGAAACAGCTGTGAAAGGCTTTGGGTGGGGGAAGCCGGGCGGCTCCTTCAGAGATACAAGGGCTCCTTTCCCAGCTGGCCGGGGAAACGCGTTACCGGGAGGTGAAGTCACCATCCCTGCTGGGACCTGGCTATTCCACTCTCCAGGATATGAACTCAGAGGAGCTGTATTTGCCCAGGGAAGAGGTGGAGCCTTTTCCATTTCCCCCATCCTTCCGAAAGGACAGGACGCCTCCTGAGCGGGAAGAGATGGGGCGATAGCGCCGGGGACCGGCGGCCAAGGGCGAGCTCCGCCTGTGCCTGAGGTGCATCACTGGGCACGCCGTGGGGCCAAGAGCCACCCATGGGCTGCAGGACACGGGGACCAGCAGAGCATCTGGTCCAGCATTAACACCACACCTTGGCTCCTGTTCAACTGGTTCCATAATGGTTCCAACTGATTCCCCTGGGAGCCAGGGAAGGGGCCACATGGCTCCAGTGCCCCCCAGGTACCCAGGCAAAGGGGGTGCACCTACAGACACCCTCAGCGCTCTCGTTAATGCGATACCAAGCAAAGAGTGCGTTAATATAATCTGTGGAGGATGCTCAACAGATCGACGAGGGCAGAAATAACACAAAAGGGACTTAAGGGAGATTAGGAAAACAAACCCAGGCAGATTCAACCTGGGAAAATTGCAGACTGCAGCATCTGGGGAAAAATAATCCGACCGGCAGACGGTCAATGGGAGGAAGAAAGAGGGGAAGCAGGATGCGGGGGGACGGCGAGAGCAGTGTGAGCGCGGGCACGGAGGGAGCCGCCAGTGAGGAAAACAACCTTGTGTAGGGGGGGATTCCCAGGGTACCATCTTCCACCACATGCCCAGAGCTGTGAACACAATACGGGCTCACAGGGGACATGGGAGGCTCAGGGGGACATGAGAGGTGAGCGGCAGGAGCCGGCAGCCAAAAGGCTTGCCTTGCCCGGGAAGATTAGGGCAGGTCAGTAAGTCTGGATTTGCTGAGCAACAGTTAATTAGGGAGGGCGGGCAGCGACGCAGCAACCCACCTACACCTGGAGGGTTTTGACGCTCGCGAGGAGCACGTAGCTATTTATTTCACGGTTCTAACAGCCCCAGATAAAAATTAGAGCACTCAAGAGCGGCCAGCAAAACCCTGTGAGCTCAAAGGAGTGACCCAGCCTCGGATCCAGCCCTCTGCTGTAGCTTGGATGGTTACAGCAAATCACGCAGCTCCTAGGGGCAGTGGGGCAAGGCTGAGGCTGGGGGACGGGGCTGCCATGGCCCTACAGCACTGCCCCCATCACTGCCAGCCTGGTACCCACACGCGGCAGCTGGCTCCTGGGAGCTGCTCTGGCCAGTGGAGTCATTGCTCAGAGTGGTGGCTGGAAATCCCGTGACATCCTCCCACTTCGGCCCCAGGGAAGCTTCCGTGTGCCCGGAGCAGGCACTGTCAGGGCGGACGGAGCGGCTGTCCCCACCCTGGATGCTCTAATCTAGGCAAGGCACACACAGGATGGGAGGGGAGGCACCGGGAGGTGAAGCTGTTTGCTCGAGGTCACACCAAAGGTCGATGGTTCAAGTGCTGTCACTCCTTCCCGAGGCCCCAGCAGCCGGGAACTGAATTTTCCCCACAGCCCCCCCCCGCCCCGTCACCATCCCATGGGCAATCAACTGTCGGCAGCCGACGACTAACCTCGGGCCGGGAGCTGGAGTCACACGCAGTTAAAAATACCTTGCGGATGCCTTTCCTCAACTCTGACCTTTCCTCAACCGCTGCCAGCCCCGCTCAGGGACATGCTGGCGGGGTCCCCTGGGACGCACACAGCCCCGTCTGCATGGGGACAGGGGCAGACGCTGCCTGGGGACTGGGTTTTCCTCCCTATGAACCGAGGAGTCCCACTCCTGCCTCTACCCTCTGTTGCCAAATCCAAACGAGAGGCTCTTTGCTCCCTACAGCCGCCTTCCAGCAAACGATGCCTGGGCTGTTCGGCTCCATCCGAATCACAGACCGGATCCGAGCAGATTGAGCAAACTGTTCCCTTCCCTTCTGGACAGAGCTGGACCGTGGCCTCCAACTCCCGCTGGTCCCAAGGGATGCTGGATGGGTGACAGCTCCTGCAGATGCCATGGCGCCGCAGCCATTCGTGGCATCTCCACTGGGAAAAGAGCAAGAGGATCTCACCCAGCAGCAGCTGCTTGGTGCTCCCAAGCCATGAGGGATGGGAGGGATCCCTCTCCAAATCCCCTCTCCAGTGATGGCAAGGGTATGGAGGGCACCCATCTCTCCTTCCCGCTCCCATGCCCTGCACAAGGTCGCCTACCAAAGCAAGTGGGAACTGCCCAGCCACTCCACGCTGCCGCCAGCGGGAAGGGGACAGGTCTGTCCCCAGCGGGCATGGGTCAAGCTCCCTCCAGCCTGGGACAAACAGCCCGAGAGAGACAAACCCGCCACTGCTCTCTCCTCTCCCTGCCAAGGCCGGGCAGGGCAGCGCGGCTTCACCTGTGCCCAGCGTGAGGGCTCTTTGCCAGCCAGGTCAGACCACTCCAGCTGCCCGCCTGGGTTTCCACAAAGTGGGAGAAGCCGTTGCCAAAATCCAGCAGAGCATCTGGCTGGTGGCAGTTTTCTTGTGCCTTGGCCGGAGCGGGATGTTTTCACCCAGCTGGGGCAGCAAAGGGTTCCGCCAGGACCCCGGTCTGCAGCAGGACCCCATCTGCAGGGGACAGGAGAGGGACACAACAGCTATATCCCCACGGTGCCCTGCACCACCCTGCGTGTCCCCAGGTGGAAGCAGCAATCACTGATAAATCCATGTAGCAGCCAGTGACATGGTATGTCCCGGGAAAGGCGTCCTCGTCCCCTTGGTGGACGTGGGAACCCACACCAGGACCCCGCACCCGTCTCGCCATCCCCATGGGGGCCTCGGCGGCTGCTGAGTTATTCCAGGCACCGCGTTCCTGTCCCCCTCCCCTTGTCCCAGCTGCTCCAGGGCCAGCAGGGAGGGCAGCGGGTTCCTCCCTTTGCCCAGCTCAGGCGCCGGCTGGCAGCTGCTCAGGGACCAGCTGGGGACAAGGGCGACACGGAGCAGCCCCGTCCCCCCACGTACCACAGGAAGGGCAAGGGCTGATTTACAGCAAGGTCAAAGGCATCAGAATACAACTGCGATGGATGAGGGGGGGCGTTGGATGTGAGGGGCCCCGTCCACAGGCTGAGCTCTGTTCTGCAGCTTCCCGGTCAGGGAAGGGGGTTGGGGGGCAGCATGTTAACACCTCCAAACCCCTAAGGAGCAAGCCCACCTTAGCACCAGAGGTAAACTGAGGCAGGAGCAGCATCTCTGGCCCCTAGTCAAACCAAATTCATACCTGGCTGCCTGCAGGGACCCTGCTGCCTGTGGGGACCCCACTGCCAGGTTGTCCCCCTCCATCCCGTCCCCCTGCCTCGGTGCTCCCCACACCCCGGCCCGACCGAGCGGTGGTGGGACACAAGCCAAGGCCTGCCCGCTCCCTGGACCCCTGCCGGCAACCCGATCTGTTTACGCCTTTCCAGCGTGGCGGGTGCGTGTCGGGAACGGCCCCGGCAAGCCCGAGTTGGCGGCAGAGGCGGGACGTGGGAGCTGAGCGCCGAAACCCCTGCCTGCCGCCTCGCAGCATCCCCGGGGTGGGGGGGGGTGGCAGGGAGAAAGAGGGGGTGCATAGGGGGAAAAAGTTTCCCCCCACCTCCCTCAGCTCTGTTCTGTAGGAAAAGGCACCCCTTCATGCACGGTGCCACTCCCCCTGTGGCACCCCACACCCCCCACCCGGGCCAGGGAATCATGGCGGGTTGCCTCACTCCCAGGCCCCAGCGGCAAACGGTTTTCTGAGCTGTGCCAGCCCTCCTGGGAAAGCACTGGGAGAATGAACCACCACTAGAAGTTGCATGTCCCTTCCCGGTCGATGAGGCGCCGGCTGTGCAAGCACATGGCTGGCCATGCGTGGGGCTCAGGGGGCTAATGGCCACACGCCGGTCTCCATCCTAGTGCCCAGGTTGTCCCCAGGTGAGGCTGAGTAGAGGCACCCACCCACACTGCTCCTGGGAGGAGATGTTTAACCAGGACAATACTCATGGGTGACACCAACACCTGGTGTGAATTTGTCCCCATGAAGCCACAGGCATTCAGAGCAGGCTGCAGCGGGACGGAGCAGAGCCACGACTTTGGGGGCTCAGAGCTGGACAATCCCATGTCCACACCAGGTTTGGGGTGGAAGGAATGGAGAAGCAGCTCCAGGACATCCATGTGCAGCCCAGCACGTGCTGCTAAATATAACCAGTGGGACAGATGCTTGGAGACAGGGAGCTGCCTGTGCCCCAGCACTGCCAAGAAGGAAGGTGAGGACTCCCCTAAGGCTTCAGCAGCCCTTCGGGTTTGGCCACAGAGCAGGGTCGGCAGCAACTCCTCCACAGGAGGAGCCTCTTCCCTTGTGTAGAGGAGCATTTCCCTTCTTTTTAACCTGGCAGGATAAGTGGGTCTCATTCACGGAAGCCAGGAGGGCTCATGCAGCCCTTTCCATCCACATCAGCCCAACAAAACCAAAGCTGAGGTGCTTCAGGCTGACCAGAGCTGTCCCCACTGCTGTGGCTGTGTCGGCCGGCCTCATGGTGCACCTGCACCCCCCGTGTAGGCAATGATTAGCTGCTGGGGAGGACTCTGGCCCCTTTTGGAGGCCAGTGAGGCAAGTGACACTCATGTGGCCCAGCCGTGGTGGGGAGGCATCTGGGGATGTTCCCAAGGGGTGCGAGTTGTGTGTCCTGCCCAGGGAGAGAGGACGCCCACAGGAGGGGAAGGTCCATGGGGCTCTCAATCGCTGTTTGCACTCAATTTGGCTCCAGCTGGAAAACCCCCTTAGGCTTATCCACGCCTGTCCTGGCAAAGAAACAAGACGATGCCCCAAGATGGGCTGCTCAAGGGGGAGAGCCAGATCCCGGGACCGATGCTCCAAGGGGGCAAGAGGCACCTGCAAAGCGGGTAGGAGAGCCCTGACACTGGGCCACTTCCGTGCCGGGCACCCGACACCCGTCCCGTGCTTGCCGACTGCCTTCGCAAGCAAACAGGACACCTCACCCAACCAGCCATGCCTGCGGCCGAGGACGGCGTTACGAAACCCCGGGAGTTTTCACCCCCCCATGGCACAGCCGGCGTCGGCCGACAGGGGCTCCGGGTTGCCGGGATCGCACCCGGGGGAGGCCGGGGCAGGGGTCCAGGGAGGGCAGCAGCACGGGGTGCCGTACGCTCTCTGCGCAGCCTTGGCTGGGGCCCGGCAGGGGAGCGGCGCTGGCAGGGCTTGGCGGAAGCGCAGCCGGACGTGTTGCACCAGGCCTGGGATGCCGTGGCAGCCGCATACCTGCCGCGCGCGCAGGTTTTCCCGGCTCCCTTATCTCCCCATCGAAGCTGCGCTTGGTTGCAGCTCCGGCCCTTTCTCCCCGCCCCGGGGTGGCAAACGGCTCGGGGTGCCTGCGCACCCACCCTGGGCACAGGCTGCCACTGCCCCGGGCATCCCGCAGGAGCCAGGGATGGGTGAGGGTGTCCAGCCCTTCCCCTGGAGTGTAAAGATCATCCCGGCAGAGCCATTTCCAAGCAGTTTGGGCATCTCCAGACAGGTCTGTGACTCACCAGGACACCTCGGCAATGCCCGGGCGATGTTGCAGCCCCAAGGGTTCAAGCAGGTCCCTCCCTCTCCATCCCAGGCATGATTTTTTGGGGGAAGCCGCGATGGGATTTAGGGGAGCGGGGAGAGCTCGCGGCTCTTTCCCCAGCCCCCTCGGCTTGCTAGAGCAGCCAGAAAAAAAGGTGCTTTATATTGTTATTTAGTTTCTGCCCCTTTCATACTCCTTTGCCGGAGTTTTTGCCAGCGGCGGGCCTCGGGTCTGGCGGGGGGCCAGGCCAGCCGAGGCGCTTTTAAAAACAAAGCAGGGCGCGTGCATGCACACACACACGCACGGCACCCAGCCCCTCTTTTAACTCTTGCTGGGGTGATGCTGCGCGGAAGATGGTTTCCAGCCGGCCGGGAGCGTGCAGTAGCACGCTCCC
>JAOXNO010000003.1:30249165-30271920 GCA_028565335.1 Limnodromus scolopaceus | reverse complement strand
CATCTTCCGCAGGGGATGCCATCCATCGCCACTGAGATCCAATAATACACTCCCCCCTTCCCAGGGAAACCTTCTTGCAGCACCAGGATCCCCATGGAGAAGTGGCAGGAGTGATGCTAGTGATGCTGTCATGGTCCACGGGGACCCACTTGTCCTAAACAGGGATGATGCTACGACCCCCTTCTAGGTTGCAGCTGAGATCTTTGGACGCAGCAGCCCTGCAGGCATGAGGAGAAGAAGAAAGAGGAGGAGGAGAAGAAAGAGGAAGAGAAGAAAGAGCACAACAAGGTTTTCACCTAGAAGCAGCTTCTCTCCTGGGTGGCAGAAAGCCACCAGAAAGCACTGGTGACACGCACACGGCATCCCCAAACCCATGGGGCCAACTGCCTTTTTGTACAGGTCACTGCTACCCAGAAAATCTTTATCCACCAGCTCCCTCCCACCTGCAACCAGCCCCATGCACCTGGCACGTTCCCAGTCCAGATGATGCCAGTGATGTCCTTGCTGCGTCCCCTGCTCCCCTGCCTGAGAGCAGCCCTGGGGAGCACCGTCCCCGTTACAGCGCCTGTGTGCCACCAGCAGCCGGGCACACGCCGTCCCGTGGCTCAGGGCTGCCCTCCCTGTCTGCCTTTGAGCTGTCAGCACCCAAATTGTCCCGTGTTTCTGGGTCAGGCAGCCGAAACGGCCTCCGCGGCCCTTGTGAAGGGGGGAGCCGAGCCCCCTGGTCCGGGCTGAGTCACTGGGAAGTGCCCGAGGGATGGAAATCCCCCTCCTGCCCCAAACCTCAGCCTCCCACCTGCGACACCGGGGATGGCTGCCAGGCTGGCTCCATCCATGGCCCCGAGGGACCTCCACATCCCCAGAGAGGTGGGCAGGAAGGCAGGGCAGCCCCAACAGAGCCCACACTCATCCCCTTCCCTAGAATTAGCCCTTTTTTCCCCACTCTTTTACCCAGGCAGGGAAAAGGCAGCAGGTGGCCTGGGCTGCCAGCAAGGAGCCACAGGCTGCCCTGCCGAAGGGTTTATAAAGAATCAGGACAGAAATACATCTGTGGGAGGGGAGCAGACATGGACCTGGGAGCACGGGGAGATGGGGTGCAGAGGGACACGGGGCTGGGCGCCCCAAGGAGGCCGATCTCCCCGCGCGGCGCTGTTTGCTCACACCTTATCTCCCGCGCTCGGTGCGGTGACGCTTTCCCAGCTCCGGGCACACCGGCGGCAGCCGGGCCCCTTTCCAAAAACAACACCCGTTAGAGGCTGGCTTTGAAAAGCAACCGCCTGTTCGTTCACTCCTTTTGCCACTGCTGCCCGCGTGGGGGCTCTTCCTTCCTGGCGGAGGGAGGCGAAGAAAAGGGGGCTAAACCCCACCACGAGCTGGGGCAATGGGGATGTGGGTGGGAAAACCCACCAAGCAAACACCAGGCTGCTAGAACAGACCCTCATCCCGGGGAAGCCAGGAGCCATGGGAAGAGGAGGAGGAGGAGGAGGAGGAGGAGGGAAGGATGGACCCCCCCGTGCCGTGCAGCTGCAGCCCTGCCGCCATCCATCCCCGCGGCCCCCATGCTCGCCGGAGCCTTTGAAGCCTCTTTTCTCCTCCTCCCACCCACCCACCCACCGCGGGCTGGTTCAAAAGCAGGTTTCGGCAGGCTGTGGGGCGGTGGGGTCCCCGGCGCAGGGCTGCTGCCAGCCGGGCTCCCCTGGGCACGGCGCCTCGCCCCGCTCCTGGCTCAGGCTCGGCGGAAGAGGGAGTTTTGCCCGTTTCGGCAGAGTTTCTCGGCGTCTCTCCGCAGGCGTGCCCACAGCCCTTTCCAAGCCGGTGTGCGGCTGCGGAGCCGGTCCAGCCCGTCAGACCTACAACGCGCAAGGAGAGGAGGGGAGGACACAGCTGAGGACGCTTGGGAACTTGTCCTGGAAACTTGGGCTTCAAGGGATGTGTCCAGGGCCACACTCGGGTTTGGTGGCAGAGCGGGGTCCAGCTGCCTGCACTGCAGGACCAGAGCGGGCAGGGTGCCCAGACACTCCTGCGCCAGCAGGGAAAGCCATCGTGTGTAACAGAGCCTGAAATGATAAGGATCCTGCTCGAGGCTGGTCCCGGCTCTTCCCTGCAGCCAGACCACGCAGAGCGGATGGAGCATCCAGGATTTGGGACAAACCTCCCTTGGGAGCAGCAGCAGAGGACGGGGAGATGGCACGAAGAGCTTGCCGGCCAACACAAAGGCGCATTCAACGTCGTTGCAAAATAACCAGCAAACTACAAAAAGGAGCAACTTCTTCCCCAAACAACTTTGGAGCCCCTGCCGCTGAGAGAAGGAAAAAGCCTGGCAGGACACGAAGGAAGGGCGGGTGTTCCTGCAGAGGACAGGGACACAGAGCGCTGGTGGCAAAGGCTAACAAATCACAGGAGAGATATTAAACCTCACGCTTCGAGGCTTAAGCTGATATAGCTACTAGGGATTAGGAGGAAATTTAAGGGGGAGGGAGTTATCCCCCATCTGCCTGCTGCAGCCTCGTAGCACGCAGAGCAGCATCGTCCTTCTCTTGCCCAGCTGGATGGGTGACAGCAGCAGCATCTGAGGGTCAGCACCACTCTCGGGAAAACCCTGCTGTGTTTTGTGCTGCTGGGACACAGCAATGAGGGGCTGGGACACAGCAATGAGGGGCTGGGACACAGCAATGAGGGGCTGGGACACAGCAATGAGGGGCACCAGCCGAGGTGTGGGGATAAAGCCAAGACGGCCTGCAAGCTTCTCCAGCATTTAACAACTTGCTAGGTCACAGCCCAGACACAGGCGAGTCCCAGGTGCACACCCCTGTCCTTGATATATCCGAGGTCTGGAAAGCCCAACATAGGTAGTGAAATGGGGCAAGTGGCTGGCCCAAGTTGGCCAGATCACCCTGTGGCAGCGACTGAACCCCGGAAGGGCTTCGCTCCCTGTCCTTGAGAGTTTAACGCCAGTTTGCTCAGCTGCCGCCCTTTCTTTGCACTTCGCACACGTTTAAACAAAAACCTTCACCACTCCCTCGAGGAAGGCAAACAGTGAGTCCAGCTCCCGTCTCCATCCACGGCTCCTCCAGCCCCCAGCTATCGCGGGGGCATCACCTTTCCCGGGCATCACCCCATCATCTCCCCATCCCCTGTCCCTTAGCCCTGTGTGTCCAGGGATGGGGACATGCAAACTGTGTCCAATTCCAGAAGCCGGCACCCTTTCCCAGGGACGAGAGCCCTGGCCGGGGAGCTCTGCCTCTCGCCTCCCCGGGGAGCCCCAGCCCCTCGGTGCCGCGGCGGCCGCCCCGGCCCAGCCAACTGGCGCATTGTTGGCGAGCGCGGCCAGCCCGGGGACGTGATTGATCGTCGGGGAGAAAGGCCAAAGCCGTGACGGGTCGTTTAACAATTTCAATTAAACTCTGCAGCACTCCGACGTGGAGGGGAGGGGAGAGGGAGAGAGAAGGAAATTAAAAAGCGGGATGTTTCTATTACCGCACCGAGAAACCTCAGCAAAGCGCGGCCAGCTCGGCAGGAGCAGCCCGGCTCCCCCGGAGGAGAAACCCTCTCCGGCTGCAGAAGTGACCACAGCATCGTCCTGACGTCCCCTTCCCGCAGGTGGGACGTTCTGCCCTTCCTCTCCCTCGCTCCTGCCCCCAGAACTTTCTCCCTGCCCGCCCCACCGCCTTATAATAATAGGTGCTGTGACCCACTTGCGGGGCAGCGCTTGCGCGGGGAGGAGGGCTGCGCACGGTGAATATTAAACAACGCGTCCCTGAAGTTCCCGCTGCCGGGACTGGAGCTTGATTTTTGCTTACGTGCGGTGACTTTTTTAGGCACAGGAAGCCCCGGAGGGCTGATCACAACAACCGAGCTCCCAATCCATTGAGACAGCAGAAGGACTCTTAGAGGGATTTTTTTTTTTTAAAAAAAAAAAAAAAAAAAATCAGCATCGCAGCCTGTCATATGGAAAAGGCGCTTTAATGAGCGGCAAATACAGCAAACGCTTGGCTCACACGGCATCGGGGAGAGGGAATTGTAAGGGATGGGGAGCAGCGATACCCTCCATGCAGGGGATGAGCCCCTGGGGCCAGGCAAGACCCCACAGTGGGTCCAGCACGGGAGCCCCACTGAGGGCTTGCAGCAGTGGCCTTGCAGGGGTCTGAGTTTTTTGCTCCCCCCTCCTCCTAAAGGTATAAAATGAAAATAAGCAGAGGGAGCTGCTGACGCCACTGCAGCGGGGGAGTTAAACACACGTTCACGTGGGTGCCCCACGGCTGGAGGGAGGGGAAGAGAGAAAACGCAGACGGGGTTTAACTGGGAGACAGTTACCGGAGGGGACTGGAGAAAATAAGTGTAACTTCACCCCTCCGGGTACACAGTGGGAGGAGGGCTGCGGGCACCCCAGCCTGCCCGTGCTGCCCGGCCACGGGCTCCCAGCTCGGGGGAACGGGGCTGCGTCAGCCAGCGGGACACTCACGTCCTGACGTTATTCATTGCCTTGGGGGTGTCCTTCAACCCGCCTGCGCACACAAACCTCTCTCGCTCCACCTCAGGGACCCCACACGGGCGCAGTCCCTGAGCTGCAAGTGGGGGTAAAGGCACCCAGTCTCTTGGGCCAAGGAGAAAGCACCAGGCACCCCTGTCCTGGGGAGGAGGTGGCCCCCAGCCCTCCTGCAGGCCTGGCAGTCAGGATTTGCAAAGTTTTGGTCCCAGCCAAAGCTTTTCAGCAGCTGACCCAGGAGAGTTTATCCCCTTCTCACGTTTATAATCCTCAGCCTAACTCACGTTTCTCAGCACCAGCCTCTCTGCCCTGAGCTGCTCCTAAGAAGCCTTAAAGCTTCTTCTCCTGCCCGAGTTTCCCCTCTCCCTCCTCAAGATGGTTTTCTCCCCTCCAGCTTTCCCGCACACACCCACAAGACCCCCCACGACGTGCCGCCCTGGCAGGGGGGTCCGGCACCCCCCAGCCTCCCCCTGCCCAGAGCGGCTGCCGCAGCCCGGGCAGGCGCCATGCACCTTCCCCCCGCCACGCACCACACCGAGCGCCTTTTTATTTACTTTTCTCAGTTTCCTTCTCTCGCTAGGTCGTGAGAAGCAACCAGGAGCTCAGCCCTCTACAAGGGCACCGAGGCACTGGCCGTGATCGGCTCTTCCACCTTTCCACCCTCCCCATCTCCTCCAGACACCGTCCGGCTCCTGCAAGACCCCGGTGCCCTTAGGGATCCCCACGAGCCCGACATTCGCTCCGAGCCACACTTGCCGCTGACCTTTCCAAAAGCGCGTGCAAGAAAACAGCCCTGCTGAAGGGTTAAACATTACCAGACTGAAATTCAAGGCTCGACGATTGGTTCCAGTCGACTGGCCAGGATGATAATTTTTCACAAGATAAACACGGCCGGGAGCGAGCAGCAATCGCTAAAGACCTTTTGTAGCAGCGTCCCCCCGCAAGCAGCTTTGCTTCCCCCCTCTGCTGCCGTTTCCCTTTGCCCATCACCACTCGGTGGCCCACACTTCAGGGCCCCTGGCCCCAAGGCCGAGAGGAACCCTGGCCCTGCTGGGAGGATCACTCACAGCCCGGTCATTCATCCGCAGGGGCTGCTTTTGTGCTCCCAGCTCTGGCTACGGTGTAACTCCTGCGCTGGGGGTGCAGAGCCAGCACTCCCACCCCGGCTTGGATGGCACCAAGCCCGCTGCTGGCACTCGCACCCCAGGACAGCCAGCACTGCCCGGTGGGGGAAAGGGAGCCGCAGCTCGGCACCCGGGTACTCACTGCTCTTGGACGCCTTGATCTTGGCCACCAGTTTCTGCACCCCAGGTATGTCCCCATTCTTCACGGCCTGGATCAGCTCCTGCTCTCGCCCCATGGCAGACAGGTGGGAGCGATGGCAGCACGGAAGGCAGAGACCCTCAGATCCAGGTGGTTTATAAAGCCATAGGAATAAGCGCGTAGTTCCTCAAAACACACTTTGATAGAAGATGAAATCCAGCAAGAAAGATGCTTTACAATCCCACGGGACATAAAAACCAGAAGGAAAAAGTCTTTCTGTTAAAGGCAGAAGTCTCTTTCTGAGTTGGGAGGAGCAGGACCCGGATGGGGTCTGGTTGGAGAACATGCGATCAATTAAAACGAGAAATAGTTCAGCGTTCAGGGACGGGCTCCTGGCAGCACCGGGGCTCTGCAAAACAAAGCCAGGCGGCCCGGGGCAGGGCGGCCGGAGCAATCAGCATCGGGATGCCCTTGGCCTCTCACAGCACTCCTGGAGCTGGAGGTGTCGTGCTTTGCTCCCCTTGCCAGCCTCTGCTGCGCTGATGAGTCCCTAATTCTTCCCAACGGGATTACAGGCTCGTCGCCATCTGGAAGTTATAGATCCTCCCTCTCTGGTGCTCATTAGCCCCTTCGTTTCGGCATTCCTCTTGGCGACGGCGCTGCAGCCACGCTGGGGAGCCCCGGCGCGGCAGCCCAGGACCTGCGGAGAGGAAGAGCAGAGTCAGCCCTCGAAGGCCATTTACCTCCCGGCTCCGTCGCGACAGCTTTTGTATCCGCGCCGAAGAACGAATACTTTGACTATATTTAGTCCTGGCGGGACTTGGCTCGTCCTCGTGTTCGACAGAGAGGAAAGAACCTGCAGAGGAAACCTCCCGAGGGTGCTGTCGGGGGGTGGCTGAGGAGCAGGACAGGCACACACACTGTCCTGTCCATAAAGGCATCACAGAGGGCTCGGGCACCACGGTGTCTCCCCCTCTCCTTCCCTGGTAGGAGCAGCCAACGGATGGAGATGGGAAGGTGTAGCCAAAGTCCTCTGCAGCCCACAGGAGCAGGCCAGCCTGGCCGGCACCCTTCCCCTCCCGTGCAGGGGTAAACCCTCACCCTTGAACTACCCACGAAGCTCAGTGCACAGGGACCCAAGACACTCTTTAACTAGTACATGAGCTCTCTCTGGCCCAGGTGAGGAACTGGGAGTAATTCAGCAGCACAACCACACTCTGGAGAACAGGGTCACGCCTGTGTCCCAGCCAGCTGGGGTATCCCACAGAGGGCACGGGCTCCCACGGCAGTAGTTCACACCTCCCAGCCCGCACTCTCGTGCTGTGCCAGGGCTGCCCAAACTGGGCGGTGAGAAAACCCCTCCTGGTTCGGGGCCGTGCGCCTGGCAGGCTGCTCTGACGCCCGGGGAGGAGTGTGCGTGCAGGAGGGCAGGGAGCATGCACCATGCCAGCTGCAAGGCCACTGCCAGATCACCAGGCGACTGCCCCTGTGCCGATCTGGGTCGGGTCGGAACCGACTCCGTCTCCCCCAGCCAAGGCTCAGGCGTGCCCATCTCCCTTCCCAGAGCGCTCACCCTCAGTCATTTATGTAATAGCGGGTGTCGCTTCCTCTGAGCAATCGAGGTCACCGTTTTGAGGATGGAAACCACAGGGGAGAGAAGGCAACAGCGGGAGGAGAGATCCCACCTGGGTCACAGAGGGCAAAAGCAGAAGGGGCGTTCCATGGCACAGCATCGCTCAGCCCCCCTCCCCATGTAAAGCTGGAAGCTGCGACCACCCATGAACGTGGACCCCCCATGCTCCAGCCCTCCCCTGGGTGCAGCAGGATTCAGGGCAACTAGAGAGGCGATGCTCCGGTGGTGGCTTAGCTTCCTACACAAGGGGATGCTGAGATTCCCACACCAGGCTGGGGGGTTCTCCCCTCATTGTCGCTCCCGATGGGGGTGAGCTAGGGAGGGGGGGGTTGGTCAGCTGTCCCCTCCCCTCATCACGGGTCACCCGCACCAGCTTATCTACCTTACAGCAAAGTTTCAGCCACTCGACTCAGACTAACCCCCTGCTGCAAACAAACCCCCTCCCGAAACCTCCTGCGTTGCACCATCTTCAAAACTACTTTATTCCATTTAACCCTGTGCACCGCATCCAACCCTGTGCTGCTCTTCAAAAAGCGCTCACAAAAAGTGAACGTGAGGGCGCTGAGATTATTTACTCGTTTATTAAAAGAGTCCACAATGGCCTCACTTAGAAAACAGCTCCGTGCTGCTGCCTACCTCTCCCGGAGCGTTGCAGGGGTCAGCAAGTAACTCGTAGGTACCGGGAGCCCCGAATACCGATCTCCACCTCTTCAGCCTCCGGAGAGGGGAGCAGCAGCGAAAGTAAAACTCAAGGAACGCACAAAGCTGGAAAAGCAACAGCAAACATCCCTCCCACCCGTGCAGAGCTGAGCCTCCAAGCCCAGGAATCCACCTGGAGAACCAAAGTATCCCAAACATTCCCGCAGCCGAGAGCGGCGCCGGGAAAAAGGAGGCAGAGAAGGAAAAACAAAACAAAACAAAACAAAACAAAAACAAAACAATTACGTAAGTGGAGAAGGAAAGATGCGAAAGAGCGGTAGGCACCGAGACCGGGTCCCGAAGGGGCGGGCGGGGGAAGCTCGTCTCCCCCGGGAGGCCCCCGGGAAGCCCCGCGGCGGGGGGAGGCCGGGCGGGCAGCGGTGGGGGCATCGGTCGCGTCCCCCCTCGCCCCGGGACCCCCCCAAGGGGCCGCTCCCTCCTTCGGGGAGGGCTCAGGGGGATTTTTTTTTTTTTTTTAACCCTCCACCGAGACGAATCGCTCCGTCGCTCCTGCCAGCGACCCGAGCCCGGCGGGCCCCGCAGCCGGCGGCCCCCACTCACCTGGCGGCGCTCCCAGCCCGCCCAGCACCGGGGCGAAACCAACAGAACCGAACCGAACCGAGCCACACTGGTCCGGTCCGGTCCGCACCGCTCCGCACCGAGAAGTACAGAGCCGAGCCGAGCAACAACTTGCCGAGCGGGACGGAGCGGGACCGAGACCGGGAGCGGTACCGGGACCGGAGCGGCGCGGTCCCGGCTGCCCGGCTCGCAAGGCGGCGCGGCGCTCGGCAAAGTCCCGCTCGGGCTGGCCCCGTCCCGGCAGGAAATCCCTCCCCGGCCCGGCCTGATTGGAAAAGCCCGGCGGGTTGTGCGGGCTGGGCAGGGCCGGGGCTGCTGTCACTCACCGTGATGCGCCGGCAGATTTGGGCAGGGGCAGGGCCGCGGCAGCCCCGCCGCACCGGCACCGCTCCCGCCCCGCACCCCACCGGGGGATGCTCCTGCGGCTCCCGGGCAACCGGCTGGCTTTGAACGGGGCCCGGGCGGAGGGTCAACGCGGTCCGGGACCGGCGTGGTACGGGAGCGACCCGGTGGGAGGTCCCCCATCCTCGACCTGGGACCGACCCGCCGGTCCTGGAGCGGCCCCGGGACCGATCCCGGGGTGGGCGGGGGGAAGGAAAGATCCCCCCATCCTCGACTTAGGAGCGACCCGGTGGTCCTGGACCGGCCCCAGGACCGATCCGGGGGAAGGAACGATCCCCCATCCTCGACCCGGGACCGATCCTGGGGTGGGCGGGGGGAAGGAAAGATCCCCCATCCTCGACCCAGGAGCGACCCCGTGGTCCTGGACCGGCCCCAGGGGACCATCCCCTACTTTTGGCCCCCAAGCGACCCGGGTCAGCCCTTTGCCCCCCTCCACCACTGACCACCCTGCCCGAGGGGCTGCACAGGCTGCTGATGGCACCCATAGGACCAAAATCCACTGATCCCCAGCTGTCCAAGCCCCCAATTAATCCTACTCTCACAAAGCACTAAAACCACCAAAAAAAATCACCCATTTCTGCCAGTCCTCAACAGAAACACTAGAGCCCAGTGCTCCCCCGTGCACAGTTCGCTTAAAACAAGGGATTGCCTAATAAAGCTAGACAGCTTTTGCTGCATGATATCGCTGGATTATCATCAACTAATCAGATTAAAAACACACAGAGACTTTGATTTTATTCACCGAGTGCCCAGTCCACAGCTCCCTGGGGGAGCTACAAAAATCTGGTACCTCTTCAAATCAGTCCCTGAGACATTTCACCAAATGATGGTTTCGTGAGCAATCCCAATAAGTGGGATCCTCGGCGAGGAGGAGGAGGAACTGACGTTTCAAGACACACCCTGTCTTTTCAGTTGGGGAATAAAGAGATTATTATGCACATCTAATTATAAATGTCAACATTGTACGGCTGCTACGTTGAAGCATGAAGCTCTAAGTAGCCCTGCTAGGAAGGGCTGCGAAGTGAAAGGTCTTGTTATTCCTCCTGTGAGTTTTGCCAGATCTCATAAAGCACAGTGACATTTACAATAATCCCCTGAATTTACGTAGCACCTTTTGTCCTTTTAAGGATCTTAATTAAGCTTTGCAGCTCCCCAAGCACAGACTAAACCTTTGCAAAAGAGGAGGCCAGGCCCTGCTTTGTACAAAACGTGCGTCCCGTTTCAGGCAGGGATAGGACTTTTCCACCCCAACAATCTCCAGCAGCACACTGTTACACCCCACCGATATTCCCATCCAAAGGTTATGCCGCTTCAGCTAAACCTGCAAGGTTAAAACTGGGTAATTTAAGCTTCACTCTCTGGGGTCACACAAGCCCTTAGAATGGGGGGTTTACACCAATTTACTCATAATCCACAAATTCTAGTGCAGTCTGTGGACATTAAACCACGTATCGACGCTTGATGCCTTCAATTTATGGCCCTGCCCACAGGCAGGCAGCAGAGGGGGAATGAGCCACCAGCAGCCCCCATTTCCTATCACATCTCTCAGCTTTCCATGGGACTCTTGGAGGTTAAACATCCCATGGGTGATCCCAGCACAAAGCCCTGCCAGATGCTCCAGCCGTGTCCGCCTTGCGGAGCCGACAGACCCACCATGACATTTATTCCCCTGTGTCTGCAGAGCAGGTACCGAGAGCATCGATTGAGTCTCCACCGCAGAGAAACCCCTTCTAATAACATTTTGCTACTTCCCTGCATGCTTGCAGTCTGGGGGGAGTTTCTGGGATGCAGGCACCCTTGGGTGGTCGTCCCTCTCCTCAACACCTGCAGAAAGGTGCCCAAGGCAGCACCGATTGGTGTTCCCCAGTTTGGGCAAGGGGTCTGGGGTCTCCCACCCAGGCCGGGCTGCTCGGGTCCAGCCGGACCCCTAAGGCTGCTTGCAGCTCTTTTCAGGTCGATGTTGCCATCTAGAGGCCCCTGTTACAACGATCATCTCCTTGCAAAGCACTGGGAAGTCGGTTTTGTTTTGTTTTTTTTAATTGGATGCAACATTTGAAAGCAGCCTTTGTGGGTTAGGGGCTGAGGGGGAGGAGCCGATTAGTTGCTCCTACAGTCGATATGGTTTTTTGACTCAAAATGTCACTGCGCATCGCCTTTGCCAGCTCTCCTTGGCCCATGTCTTGTACCACTGATTGATGGCCGCAGCTTATCCCAGGCTCTTCTCGCAGCACCAGCAGCTGTTCAAACCCCTTCTCTCTACTCTGAGATTTACCTTAACTGTTCTTTCCCCCCCCATCCTCAAAAGAAAATGATGCATTTGCTGCCAGGGAGGGAGGGAAGCAGCCCCACCGGCAGGAGCAATGCAGGCAGCAGCATCTACAGCAGCTCCGCTGCCAGCACTGGATCCAGGTGAGGCCGCAACAGACACAGCTCCAAGATTTGAGGGTGCAAGACCTCTCCCAAGTCTCACCCGTGAAAGCCAAAGTTGGAAAGCTATGAAAATCTCATCCCCACCCAGCAGGAGCGGGTAGGAGGTCTGCAAAGGCCCATACCAGACATCCAAAACATTTTAAGTATGTTATGAACCAGCTGGATGGAGATATGCTTCTCCCCTCTCGGCTGTGGCTCACGCTCCTCCTTTTGCTGCTGTTTAAAACCACAGGAAACATGTCCAGCTCGATCCAAGGACTCGCTGCTCCAACCCCAAAGCTCCTTTCGCACCCGGGTAGGGGGAGGCTCAGGCTGACATGGGTGTGGAGGCAGCCATGCAGGCAGAGCAGGGTCCCTTTCCCTGGGTGGGTGGGCAGACACCACTGCCCAGACTCTCCTAGTTCAGGGTCAGAGTGGGGCTGGTGACTGGTTCCTGCACACCCGCTAAGGCAACACCACTGTGGTAGAGGCTGTGGCACCCAAGGATGGCACCACAGTATTTGTCCTGCAAGAAGGAAGGTGCAGGCTGAGGAAGAGCCTCTCCCGTGTTGAATCAGACCATGGCAGAAAGCAAGTTACTGCCTGGATTTACAGCCAGCCCCAAGAGCCCTTCCTGCAGTTCCTGTCCTTCATGCCCACAGTGCCTGGCTTCACTGAGCACCGAAAGGGGATGGGTGCCCCACTGCTGGACTTTGGTACTGTCTGTAGGCAGCCCAACAAGTCTTAGTCTCATTCCCAGCACTCAGCAGTCACATCCCATCCCCAGGGGACCCTTCCCTGCTCAGGCATCCCTCCCGCATGGTCCAGGACAGTCATTTCCCAGCTGGCTCAGCACTCCACCTTGCTGGCCGCAATGCCAAGGGCAAAGCAAGGGAAGGACTGGGAATCCAGACACACAAGGTGCTTATGTATGCATTTACTCCATCACCTTCTATAAACCCTCCTGGCAAGAGCTGCCACTGGAAGAAGCCCAAGGAGGAAAACTAAGTGGTTTGACCAAGAGGGAGATGCACTGCCCACAAGGAGGAGGAGGATGCTGTGATGGGCTGGTTTGGCCTCAGACACCTCCTGTGCCCGTACCATGTGCAGCACAGCCACTTTCTGCAGCCTCAGGCCATCCACCACCACCGCCAGGGCTTCGGTGCCAGGACATATCCCAGCCCTGGGCCAGAGCTGGACTCAGCTCCATGTGCATGCGTCCCACAAAGCTGAACATCAGCCACAGTAAAAAAAGCAGCAGTGACTGCCCTTTACAGAGCTGGTGGTTGTTGCTGGTGGCAGACAGCAACATAAACAGCACCTTGAGTTAGTTCTCCAGCAGGTAACAAGGCTTTGGAAGTGATTTAGAAAGCTCTGCTCAGCTACAGTCTTTTACAGCAAAGAAATCCCCTGCACACACGCAACCTTAGGTAACCAGCCCTCGGACCAGCTCCAAGCTCCCTCAAAAAGCAACTCCACAGCTGCAGCTCAAACACGTGTGAGCTGGGAGTTAGAGCCCGCACCAGCTTCTGCCCTGGCACGGCAAACCCTACATACAATCCCTTCTCCTGCATCCGCGTGGGAACTTGGGCAGGCGCCGGCATGGGGCTCCCAGCAGGAGCAGCCTTCCCACGTGCCAACGCTCAGCTCCCGCCAGACTCACCTCTCCCCGGCACACGTGTGCTGCCGCTCGCACTGTCCTCCCCGTCCGCCTCCTCTCCTCCTCCTCCTCCAGGAGCCTCCCGGTGCTGATAGACACTTCTTTCTGGTCCCGTGCCTTTCTTTTCTCTCCGTCTCCCTTCCTCAGTCCCTCTCTCAGGAAATTAAAGATAATCCTCCCTTTTCTTGCTGCCGGATTCCCTGTTTAACATTCGCTGCGTGTGCTTGCACTGATTCAAAATGGGATTAGACTTTCTGTTGCTTTGATGTCAGTTGGGCTTTGCACTTAAGGCAGAGAGGGAAAAAGAAAATGTCTGTTAACAAACCCTCTGGGTTCTGCCCATCCACTTGCACCCATCCTGGAAATGAAGGTCAGGCACATTTACCAGCAGAAATCAAGACCCCTTCCAGGATCAGCCTGGTGGGAACAGACTGACCCGCAACCACAGCACCACAGTCCCTACACCAGGCATTATTCTCTGGAAATGCCCAATTTCCACCCTGACTCTGTTATCATCCAGGAGCGTGGGGGCTGAATGGCTCCCGTCAGGAGGGAGGTGTCATTAATCATCGGAAAACCACAACTCGTTGGCTGTCAGTGAATATTGCAACCTCCAGCTGCCGCACGGCAGGGAGCATGTGGGCCACCAGCATCGCTTCAATAGAGATTGGGGCTCGGGGCTCCCCACCGGGAATACCCTGAGCCGCTCATTTCTAAGGGAGAAGCAGGTGCTGCAGGGTGGCTAAAATGGAAATCCATACCCTGCTCCCTGTGGTGTGACACTTGTCCAAAATTTTCCAACAGCATACTCCGAAATCAGGCATTTCCCTCTGCTTCCCCAGGCCTGAGCTTCTCCCTTTGGAGGACAAGGACTTGGGGTTATTTCCACTGGCTGGTACCTCCAACACCAGTCTGAAGCAGACGAAGAGCATTTTTATCACACTGTTTGTGACAGTCTTTGCTTTCCCTCTGAGACATGGCTCCTCGAGTCCACGATGTCCAAACTATCCTGCAGCACAGTTTGGAGCTGGGGCATGATCTCCCTCATCCCTGTCCTGCACTGATCTCATGCCAGAAGAAAAGAGCCTTTTACATGGGATTCTGCAGAGCCGCAACCAGGGCTGGGATCTGACGGTGTGTGCTATTCCTGCACATCCAGGACAGCCCTTTCCTGGTGTCTCCAGGCACTTGCAGGTGGGTTGCCGATGCTCTGTCTCTGTTCCCATCTGAGCTTCAATGCACAGTCAGTTAGGTCTTCCTCTGGGTAACAGGCAGGTCTGGGGCTGCAGAACCGGAGATTTTTGGTTGCAACTGGCACTATCCCAGCAGCTTCTGGAGGATATTTGAGAAAGTGATTCCACAGATGAGCACAGTCCAGCCACAGACAGGACCCACCTCCCAGCCCAGTGCCCAGGGAGAGGCACAGCCAGCGCCTGTAGAGCAGAAGTGGGGGCACACCTAAGCTTTCCCCAGGATCTGGCACCCGTAATCCCTGTCACCTGCACGACACCAGTGTGCTGCAGCCCCGGCTGGCGCTGCCAGCACATGGGGCATCCTCCAGGATTGTCCAGGGACTTGGGACATGCCTCTCCCAACAGCACAGTGTCTAATCCGTTTTGCCCAGTGCACGCACACAGACTTGATTAATGTCTGCAATGAGCTCCATCCATCATCGGGGAGTAAAGGAGATTAACTCCGCAGCACGCCTGCCTCGCGTTGATCCCATTCTCCAGGCCTCCTGATTAATGGCGAGGCCGCCTTATCTGTCAGGCCAGGAAACACGAATATCCGGGTTGACTGGGGATGAAGGGAAGCTGCAGGCGCTCAGGCTGCAGATGGGGTGCTGCCAGCTTGGCTGTGGCACACTCTGCCATCGGGCCATGCCGATGCACTCCCGTTCCCTAGGCTGCCAGCCCCACTCCCTGTTCCCATTGTTCCCTCCATTCCCATTGCTCCCTCCCTCTCTGCACCCTCCGTTCCTTCCTCCCAGCCCTTCCCTGCCGTGCTGGGGAAGGCCAGAAGGAGAACAGCAACCAGAGCACCCATGCATTGTGGCAAGAACGCAATGCCGAAAACCGAAGTCTGGGGCTCCATTTCTCCTCGATGGTCAGTGGGAAAGACGGCACTCCCCATCCACAGAAAGAAATTGGACGAGCTGATTTGGAGGCCTGGAATAACCCAGCAAATACCCTGCCGAGGCTGCAGGCAAGGCTGCAGCTGACCAGTGCTGTGGAGGGCGGCCGCTCGTCCGGGCTCTTCCCCGAGAGGACGTGTGTGTAGAGTGGATGCAGGGAATTAGCGGTGCCATCTGGACAGGCTCCAGCTCCTGCCCCTGGCTCGCTGCTGATGCTTCATTAACGGCTCCCTCCTTTCAGCTCCCGTCTCCTTGGCTTTTGCTGCGATCAGCTGGGCTGGAGTTTTGTTGTCTTGGGTTTTTTCCAAGTGGAAATTATTTCTCATTTCTTTTAACAATCAGGACACAGAGAAAGAGGCAGGAGAGGAAGGAATTTCCAGGAGATGAAAGGGCAGGATTAAGGACACAGCTTTCGCTTTGTTATTCCTCTAGTGTGCCTAAGAAATTCCTTTCAGGAGAAGGCTTTAATTAACTATGTTTTTCTGACAGGAAAGAAGCCTGGACCTAGAGATAGGTCTAGTTTCTTGAGTCTGATGACAACCTTGGCTGCAGCCTCAGCAGCCCAGATTCATACACATGCGCATGCTTTTATACAAAACTTTGCACAATACATTTCAATTTGCTTTACAAATTTTCACCCCAGCCTGCAAAATACGGCACAGAGGAAAAAAAAAAACAAACCAGGCATGAACAAGGCTACCATGCACAGTGCCAGTGGGAAGAGGATCCAAGCGCACTGAACCACAGTGCTACGGTGGCTTGAGATGTAGGAAGGGGCTTTTGCATAGAGGGATAACCCAGGGCAGGAGGCAGTTGAAATATCTCCATTGCCTTCTAGACCAGCAGCCTTTCTCACACAGCAGGAAAAATCAGGGGGAGAGGAGAGAAAGAGGCCCAGTGGCAAACCAGGACATTTAGAAAGTATTGCACTGATGTATCTGCATCCTCTGCTGCCACAAAACCCTTCAGGAACTGAGTCAATCAAAAATAACATTTGGGGCTGATTTTTATCCAGATGAACTCCCTCCAAATATTTTAAGGCAACCAGAAAAATGGCCAACTTCTGGCTTAACCCTTCTCTTAAATCCTGCACCAAGTATAAAAGAAAGAATCATCTCAGAAAACATCTTGTTTTGTGAGCTTTACCTGCAAAACTGGATGCGGTACTGGGTCTGCCCATCCCTAGCACCACCCCAGTCACCTCCCTACGCCCCGACTCTGCTCAGACCCGCTTAGTCTTCCTGCAGCTCGACTTTCCTACAGACACCTGGACAGGAAAGACTGAAAATCTGTACAGGTTTGCAGAGGAAGCCTCACCCCCACCTGACACAACAACAGTAACTCCTGCCGGGGAAACACCTCACCTGGTCCCTCTGAGAACTGCATTTGCCTTTTTTTTGAGCCACGTTAAACAGGGAACTCACACCAAACCCCCGTCTTGCTCCTCTCCTGTCTTCCCAACTAATGAACTCCCAGCTGATAACAGATGCTGATTGCTGTTGCTAGAACGTCTGTCTCTGCTCTTAGCGTTTAACAGCCCAAGGGGCTAAGTGGTTTACCAATTATTGTTTTCATAAATAAGCATCATTTTAGTTTTTCATTATCATTTTAAAAGGTTCCCACCTCTTCCAGTGCCCTCAGCCATTGCTTCCAGCCCTGGCAGATGTCTCTGTTCCCAGCGGCAGCACAGGGCACATATGGCTGATTTGCCAGGGGGGGAAGCAGAGAGGAAAAAAACATCTGGCTGCTCCAGCGACCCAACTGCCAAAGCGAGCAAAGCTTTTCCTGGGGCCCACAGGTCCCCATCAGGAGGGTTTCCCATCCCATGCTACCACTGCTAACAGCTCTCCTCTCCACACAAGACTTCAGTCTCACTTGTGATTTATTCTTTATTCATTTTACAGGTTTTGTGGTTCTCCACACCTTCTCCAACCTAAGAATTTCCTGGGAGATGCTGTATCAAATGCTTTACTAGACTTAAGGTAGATTTAGTGTGCCACAGCTCAAAAATCAGCTATTACTTCTTTTCTCCCTCCTGCCCCTGCTCAGAATCAGGCAGCAGGATTGCAGTCTCTGGTTATAAAACACCACCTTTTTTTTTTTTGATAGCTCTGTCATAAATCCTCACGCTTGGATTTGCAATTTCATGTGACAGCTCTTTCCAGGCAATGACTGGAGTTTATCTCGTCTTCCTGACTTGAACCTCTCGGGATTTTTAGTTTTGCTCGTTCTCAGATCCGTGATCTCCATTACCAAGTTCAACATCAATTTCATTGAAAAGGGAGGCAGAGCACTCATTTTGGGTTGGGCGGATGTCTGTTCTTGGTCATCAACCCCCCTGCATCAGTCCCCCTGCTCTGCCTCCTCTTGAGCCCCACGCAACGTTATCCACGAGCTACAGATCTGAGCCAAAACTTTTTCTCCCCCTGTTCAGATGCAGAAGGAATTGAGGTTACAGCTACCTCCTCCTTGCGCTAATGCTTGTTCTTGTAAAAGGGAAACGCAGTGACTAACACCGTATACCCTGCGGCAGGATTCGCCTCCCTGGGGGCTGCCGGCTGTTTCTGTCAGACACCGAGAGCTGCCGGCAGCTTCTTGTGTCTGACAATGGGATCTGCCTGTTTCACCGAGCGCGCATCAGCATCCCTGACCTCAGCACATCGGCCACAGACAGCTGCCGAGCACGGAGCCCACCGGCCTCTCAGCTTCCCCGTCACAGGGCAAGCCCTGCTTGGCCCCTTCTTGTTATTTTTGGCTGTGCTTTTGTCTCTGGGATCCTCTAACCTTTAGCAATGAAAACAAAACCACAGAAGGCTGCTGCCCCAGCCTTTGGCTCATTGGGAGCAACTGTGATGGGCAGGGGCTGAAGTCTAAAACCTCAAATTAGGAGTGTGGGACTGGAATGAGCCAGGACTGACCAGGCAGCTCAGACCTGTCATTTCAAGGGCAGGAAGCCTGTGGGGAGAGAGGAGCTGGTCATCTGGTTTCAGATAAATGCCAATTTTGTGCTAATTAATTAGAAATCCAGCATAGATAACAAGAGGGTTTAGAGGATTGTTTAGCTAAGTATTCCTGTAGAGCCTTGTGTGACCACCAAGCAGCTGAGAAAGGGAAATTTCACTCTGCTGTGTTCTTTAGGGATGCACACATGTAAGAGAAAGCAGAGTCTGGGAGTTGAGAAATCAGGGTTTTGCTCATAGCTCAGTCTCAGGCCACAGCTCCACGTTCATTAATACCGCCTCAGGGCAGTACCAGATCACACCATAACACTGATCTGAATCGAATCAGGCATCAAGACGTGACAGCAGCTTCTTTCCAGTCAGCCAGCCCATATATGCAGCGCACATCTAGACCGATGACAGCAGCACCTGAGTCACCATCAAGTTGCCTTGACGAAACTACTCCTTCAAACCTTTGGGTTTTCCGTGTCTTGTTTGTTGTTTTTTTAAATCAAATGATTACATTCAGCACACATCCCTCTGTGGGGATACAAACAGTTGTGCTGTGATAATCATTGCAAGAAGATGGATAAGAAGCTGCCTAAGCCACAGCGCTGTTGTAGAGAGAATTACTGTCAATTTTTGACCTCAAGCTCAGCATGTGGCTTTAGGGAAATTATTTGACTTTGGCACATGACATTTTCCTTCCTTGTAGGCGAGAAGTGATAGCAAAGACTTTCCAGAATCAAGGGAGGGAAAACAGATCAGTATTTGGAAACTACTTTACCAATCTTGCCTGAAATGGAGTAAGTGAGACTGATGCGGAGCCATCAGACAGAGACAACAATATTCAAGTACTCAGCCAGTAAGGAGGGTTGATGCACCCTGTCTAACACATCCTGAATGAAATCATCCCTACCCCTAAGGCTGCTGCAAGGGTGAAACTTCACCCATTAGGCTGTGTGATCAATATAAACAAAGACAGAGCTAAGCAATAAAAACACAAAGACCCCTTCTGTAAGTCTGGAGCTGTGAATAAGGAGACCAGCAAGTTAAAGGGGAGGATTTGCAACTTGGCTTTTAGCAAAGGCTCCTCTCTCCAGAATGCAAATCAGAGTATAGTAGGTAGGTGCTAAATAAATATTTAGAGAATGAGAAAGCCTCCATTTAATGAGAAATTATTTGGCAAAACGAGCTGGGGAAATGGTTTCAGTAGCACAGTAACAGAAGCCGGCACTGCGTTCTGCCCCATGGGATGCTGTGGTTCTACTCGTGTTGCGTAAGACAGGATCTCCAGCTGGGACAGACACAGGAAATATAACTCATTACTGAAATGCAAGAGCGTTTCAGGGTTAAACCACTGTTAGACCAGCCAGATTCATTCCCTAGTCACAGAATTAGCCTAGCAGCAGCTTTGAAAGATTACTATCTTTCTTCATAACAGTGATGTTGCAGACAGCATGGTCTAAGGATAGTGGTGATGCCAAGTTTGTAGGAAGTAATTTTTTTCTTTTATGTTCAAGGGCTGAGCTCCATTTCCACACCTTTATCTACATCATTAGGCTGTTGAGATGGCAGTTGCCTGCTTAAATGTTAATTACTGTATCTCTCTTTTAAGATGTGTTTTCAAGGGGTTAGTGTCTCAATCTTCCTTGTAATTACATGGAGTGGTTAGTACAACTCCTCCGCTATATCCCAGGTCCCCTGAGAGCTTGTCCTACTGCAGTTTCCAGTAGATGAGCACTCACAGAACTAGTCCTTCAGAGAGCTGCTGTCTTCAAGTATTCAGCCAGATAATGAGCCGATTACTATGCCTGCTCCTGGTGACAGCAAGCTCTATGCACAGCCAGGCTGTGCATCACCAATTGCTGTGGTTAATATTCCTCTTGTTCTCTCTATCCCTTTGATTTGGTGGGGCTGCTTTTACAGAGACCTGCCCCTTTTTGGGCAAGAACTTCTATAGATTATTGATGTAGCAAAAAGGAAGAACCAAGCCTTGTCAAAGTCTTATTATTGAGCTTTTATACTCAAACAGCCACATAGCCTTGCTGTGAAGCTCAAGTGCTGAGCATGGCTTTGTCGTATCAGCTATGACATGTGTACATCAGGGATGGAGCAGCTGTGATTTATCATCCCCCTAAGAAGGGGGAATTACAGCTTCCTCAAATACAAGGCAGTTTCTAAGTGAACAGCAACATTTGAGATTGCAAATTAAAAATAACACTGTGCTTTGGAAACTGCTAAATTTAAATATCAGATTCTCTCTTTAAAAGCTATAAGATAGCTAGTTTCTCTTCAGGGGAAGGGAGTAGGTGCTTGTCAATGCAGGGAAAATGTTTGGAATAGCAACTGCCCACCAGTTTCTCCTGCAAACACTCATACTGTGTACTTCAAGGCTAGATTGAGAAAAATTACATGAAGGCACTCACTGCAGATGACAGCAGCATGTTCCAATAGCTCTCCTCTCTTAGCTCCATCATCCCTGAACACAAACCATAAATTGCTTTGCAGTAATAAACCTGTACAGATGAGCACTAAGATTTGCCCAAGATGTGAGAAAAAAAAAAGAAAAAGGGTCTTTTAAGGAAATATTAAATGACTGAGAAACACCACTTTTTCACAAGCTGTGCAGGTTTAAAAGTGTCTTATACACCATGGACATCTGCCAGAGAAGAAGCTCTTGGGCGAATCACTGACTGAAGCAACTTCAGAAGACTCAGTAAAAACCTCACAGCAGAGCAGACAAATCGGCTCCAGCCTTTCTCCAGTTCCTAACAACTACAATGCCTGGGCAAAGCACAGTCCAGATTTCTGTCTACCTCTGGTCCACTAGAGGACAACCTAATAATGATGAACTCCTTTGGCGTATATAGTGAAAGACCCATACTGAAAATGCTGCTGCCAAATCTGATTTACAGTCTATGCTGAAATCGTTGGTGGTATGTGTGCTGGACCCCATTCTTAATGGTATAGATTACTTCTAGTCCTGATTGATACAACCTTATGAAGCTCCAAAAAATGGCCCCTGCAGTTGATGTCAGCCTTTACAGCTACAGAGAAAGAGATGGAAGCAAGGGAGATTTCCAGACAGATGCAGTTTTTATAAAGCAAACCCAATCCCCTATACTGCACTCAACCACACAGAAAAAGCTGCCTGTTGCTGCTGATTTTCTTACAGACTTCTGACATATCATGTGTTTTCAGTGCAGGAAATGCTCAGAGGTACAGAATGATCCTTTCACCCTGGTAATGTGTGATTTATCAAACCATAATGGAGGAACCGAACTCATGTATAAACAATGGTCAGGAAGCACAACAAAATCATCAGCTCAAAGCCGCAGAAAAGAGCAGGCTACTGCTCTTGTAAGGCACAGAAAAAGAGCAAAGCAGTTTCTCAAAACCCAAGGGGGTTCTTGCCTAATATTTCTAGGGCCAAAACCATGGAACACAAATAAAATCTGAGGTAGCAATAGAGCTAATTTCTGCAGCTAGGAAGCAAATGAGCCGTGGCAAGAAGTGGAACAGCAGAAAACAGCAGAGAATTAATTGCAAGTATCTCAGGTTGGAATTAGAGTTAGAGGGGTCAGAGAGTCAAAGCAACAAAGTTTTCAGTGGATAATTTGGTACTTTGACATTCCCCAACCCCACTAGTGGGAATGTGCCTGTGACTCAGGGATGAAAACGGCATGTGTCTCTGCAAGAGAAAAAGATACACACTGAAGGTGGGAGACCAGAGCTACTTAAAAGGCAAAATCTGCTATTTCTCTCCTATTGACGATAGCGAGAGCAGGCTGGCTGTAATTGGGAAGGCGCAGATCCTAGCCGTCCCTTCGGGGGCGGCGTGGGGAAGGGATGTGAAGAGGTGCTCACTGCAACCCTACCGATGCACTGCTCAGTCCCCAGGAGTCGGCTCCCTCCCACGCGAGGAGGGCAGCTCCCCCCGTCCCCACTCAGCACCGGCATTCCCTCCCACTCGACGGCGGTGGAGGGATGCTCTCAGACGACGGGGCTGGCGGAGTCAGCTGCTCTTTGATGTCAGTACCTGCTCCGGGCTCGGCGGGGCGGGAGTGGGCGAGCGGAGCTCCGCGCAGCCGAGCCGCAGCCTCTGCTCGCCGGCTGCAGGAGGGCTCCTGCCTCCCACACTCTGCCCGGCCCCGGCGGTGAAGGCAAGGGGGTGGGGGGAAGATACCCCGTTGTTGCCGCGCATCCACCAAGGGAACTTGCCCAACTTTCTCCATCCCTGACACCGGGCCTCTTTGCTATGGCCCCCACCAACTCCTCCCGCAACTTCTCCGCGCCGGAGGCTCGGAACGGCTCAGGTGAGCAGGGGCTGCGCGGGGCGGAGGCACACCCCCCCGGCGGGGCGCCCGCGCTGGGGCCGGGGCGTGAGCGCGGGGAGCTTTGCGGGGCAAAGCCCACCTGCACATGCCTCTTGCACTGCTCTGCTTGTGCTCCGAGGGGCTGCGGGGCCGATCGGTACCCCATGAAGTGGGAGAAGCTGAGCACAGGGGCACAGCCCCCCCCCCCCCCAAACCCCCCACCCCCCGGCGG
>JAOXNO010000003.1:30228580-30249065 GCA_028565335.1 Limnodromus scolopaceus | reverse complement strand
CCGGGCTGCCGGCCGGGAGCGGCAGCCTTCAGCACCCGGGCGCGGACAGCTCCGGGCCCCGGGCGGGGCGGCGCACGGCGGGCGGGACGGGGCCAGGCCCTCCCGGGGGCTGGGGAGGGACCCCGGGCCCCAGACCTCCCTCCATCCCGGACAAAATAAAGTCCGACCACCGCCCCTGAGTCCAGTGCCTTGAAGCGATTCGCTGCTACCTGTTGGCTGTGAGACGGTACTAACTCCAGCAGCCTGTTATTCCTAGCTGCAGAGAAGAGATGAACCAGCCCAGCTAGACAGGGAAAGGAAGGCACAGAACGTGAGACATCGCCAGAAAGGGAAGCAGGGATCCCCCCCAGTCTCCTGTTGCCTCCATACTACCACTGTTCCCAAAGCAATGGTTTAGAGTCAGGCAGACCAGTTCTCAATGGTGCAAGTTGGTGAAACTCTTCAACAGAAGGTGTTTTATAATGTAATCTTTGCCCCCCTCTCCACTAGCATGTCCTTCATAAACTGAAAGTGTGCATTATGGTGCTTCCTTCTAAAATGCAGTGAAGTAGTAGTTTCTTATGTATCTGGGCATAGCTGATGACAATAAACAGAGGAAAAAAAAAAATTAGGCCAGTCCTCATTCAGTTCACATACTGCAGTCCCCTTTGGGACTTTTTTAAAAAAGGCAGCTGCTGATCTACAAACAAGGACAAACCAATGCCTCAAGTAGCTGTTTCAGTAGACAAAGCACAGCCACTTGGATGTGCACAGAAGCAGCCTTGGAAATTCAGATTCAACCATGTCTCAAGATGAAAGAGACTTCAGAAAAGAGATAAAACTTTTGAGTATTTAATAGTCATGCACTTCTGACTACAAGCCCATAACACACACATGGACTACAGCTTCATACTAGCTTCCAGCAAATAACGCTCAAAAGTCTTGCTTGTACAAATATGGACAGCAGGAAAGATGCTACAGCACTATACAGACTACCTTTCATGTGAAGCCTTTGGGCTTGCATACGTTCTGCGCGAAGGCCATCTGAGCTCATTCCAAGTCTTACAGGGTCACCATGAGCACTCTACTGATTACACTGCAGGAACAGGACATTCTGTCCCAATTTCCAGCTAACCAAGTGGCCTTTATGGTTACTCATAGAATCCATTCCTGTCACATTCATAACAAAGTTTTGGGCTAGAAAGAGAGGGGAACAGAACTCATAATAGCTACATGCAGAACAGCAGGACCACAGTCATTGTCTTCCAATTTCTGGTCTGCCATCTTCAGGCATTAAGGAGGTGTGAGATCTGTTTGGATGTTCAGGGATGCACAGGCTCAATACTAAAGAGTAAGCACCAAGTCTCAATAGGGTGCTGATGACAGTATGTTACCTACCAAAAGCCATGGAACATGCAACATTTCCTTGCATTAATGAGCAGCCAGGAGGAAAGGGTACCATTTAGAAGCCCAGGACTGGTCTGGACCAGGCTTTTTTGCCTGGCTTTTGCTTTCAGGCTCCTGCATCACTGGCTGCTTTCTGTCATCTGCAGAGAGGCTTTTCCTATAAAATGGTGCTACAACAGCTCTACCGGATTCTGACTTTGGCCTTGCTTATCCCTAAGTTGACTGATTCCTAGTGCCAGAAGGACTGAGACAGCAGCAGCTCATCATGTCCCACTTTTAAGAGCACTGAAATATTACATACAATTGATATGGCACACACTTTTCCAGCCACAGGCCAGGTCAGCAATGTAGTCCCAATTGTCTTGCCAATTCAGTCAAGCTTCTCTGTCACATCAAAGTAAACCTGGAGAAGTTTGTACTCAAGGATTCTAGAGGTCAAAGTTAGCAAATACCACCTTGGCAAATAGATACCACTTTGGCAGAGACAACACCTTGTGAGTATCTGTTACTTCACTTAATCTCATTTTCAAGATTCCCCTAGTTTCTATTGGAGGAGACCTCCCCACTTCTCCTAGAGGTATAGGCTGCTAAGGAGATGGAACAGTGCAGTGACTGAAAGCATTTCCAATTAACACCACATTGAATCATCTGCAATTCAATGAAAGACACGTGCAGTCTAGGCTCAGGGGCCTGTCATGCATGTCTTTGTAACAGCCACACAAATAACTCACACAAAGCCTTCCCCAGAAAAAAAAAAAAAATCAGGTCCCATAGGAGAGGAGTAATGAGATGAAATGAGATTTGCTTCAGCTGAGAAGGTGATTTAAGACTCCATCACACACTGCACATGACAGTCTCGCAGAATAGAGCGCACCACAATCAGTGCCTTAGACACCACCTTCTTTGCCCAAGAGCAGAAATCCCTGTTGGTTGGTACTGAGGGCTTGTGGCTTCAAAATGTGATTTAAACCCAGCCTGGGGACAAGGCACATGTGAATTTGATATTAGCTTATCCACCAAAGCTGATAAGCTGTTATCAGGCAAGAATTTTACCTTTGAATTCCATCCACATTCAGAACCCAGAGACAACAGGTTTAAGTAATTTTTTTTTTCCTCCATGTACAACCCAGCCATTCCCTATCGAAGGGTCACTCTGAAACATACTCCCAAATCCCTGTCCGGTCACACACTTGGATTTCTTTTTAGAAACAAAGCTAGAGGAAGGGAGAAGGGCAGGGAAGGAAGATGGGGAGGAGCACATGCTCTGGCCTAACCCTGATAACAGAAATGGGACACAGCCAGGGTACAGCCCCAGATCTCACAAATCAGATAAGCATTAGTTATCTGCCTGCATGGTCAATGAACTCTGTGTCCCACAGTGCACAACAGACAAACCACCCAACAGACAAGCTGAAGCTTTCTGACACAACAGCTTGGGCATTGACTACATCCAGATTTTGTCACCCACATACAGGCTTACTTCTCTGATGCGAAAAGCACCAGCTGCTTCACCCACTCCCCTCAAAATGGGTGGACACCTAACACTCCCTGGAAGAAAAGTTACTTTCAACTCCCTGTCAGACACTGGCAAGTGCAGAGGCACACCAGCCTGACGTTAGTCCCCCCAAAAAGAGCTGGGGAGGTTCAGGTCAAGACAGAAGTACATCAGGAGAGCTGAGGAAAGATGTCTACACGTGGCCAGATTTGGGTGGTGTGCTGCATGCACTGGGTGGCAAAAGAGAAAGTGTAAAATCCCCAGCTAAGCCTCTCCAAGTAGGGTAGAGGGTCTTAAACACCATTCCAAGCTACGCCTTTGAGGGGGATCCAGCTGCAGGACAGGGCAAGAACACAGAGATGTAAATGGGTTGTCTCCGAGTTGCACTTATGGTTTTGGTTTGTTTTGGCAGTAGCAGAGAAGTCAGCACCATACACCAACGTCATAATGCCCAGTCTCTTCAGCATCATCTGTTTCCTGGGCATTGTCGGGAACCTCATTGTCATCTATACTATTGTCAAGAAGAAGAAGCTGAGATGCAAACAGACCGTGCCTGACATTTTCATCTTCAACCTCTCCATTGTGGACCTCCTCTTCCTCTTGGGCATGCCTTTCCTCATCCACCAGCTCCTAGGCAATGGCTCCTGGTACTTTGGAGCTCCCCTATGCACCATCATCACTGCCCTGGACACCAACAGTCAGATCACCAGCACCAACATCCTTACAGTGATGACACTGGACCGTTACCTGGCGACTGTCTATCCTCTAAAATCTACCTATGTCCGGACCCCATGTGTTGCAGCTCTAGTTATCTGCTTGGTGTGGCTCCTCTCCTTCCTGACCATCATTCCCGTGTGGATGTACGCAGGTCTTATGCCTCTGGAAGATGGGACCGTCCGCTGTGCTCTCTTGCTTCCCAACCCAGAGACTGATATCTATTGGTTCACCCTTTATCAGTTCATGCTGGCATTTGCTGTGCCATTGATTGTGATCTGTGTGGTCTATTTTAAGATTCTCCAGCACATGGCCACTACTGTTGTCCCATTGCCCCAAAGGAGCCTCCAGGTACGTACCAAGAAAGTCACCCGCATGGCAGTTGCCATCTGCTCTGCTTTTTTTATTTGTTGGGCTCCCTTTTACATCCTCCAACTGGTTCACCTCGGCATTGACACACCATCCATGGCTTTCTTCTATGCCTACAACTTTGCCATTAGCTTGGGCTATGCCAATAGTTGCCTCAACCCATTCCTTTACATTGCCCTCAGCGAGACCTTCAAGCGCCAGTTCTTAGTGGCCATCCGCCCTGCAAAAGAGCCATGTCGCAACAGCAGCTCTGTCAATAACAACAGCACGACAGAGGCTAGTGTATGTCTAAAACTGGCACCAGAATCCACCCAGCAGACTCAGTTTCTGGAGGACTTTTCCCCACGTTCACTGCCTGTGGCTGTTCACTAGGGTACTCTGAAGTGACCACAGCAAAAAGCCTTCAGATCTACAAATCAATGGAGAAGCAGCAGCTTCAGGCAATTCTTGGTGAAGCATATGAACTGCAAGCTTCCACCTCCAAGATTCCAGGTGCCTCCCCTCCCATTGCAGGACTCTGTTCCTACACTGACCTTGGCCTACGAGATACTGCGCACTGCTGCTTCTTTCCACTCCTGCACAAGAGGACTCTATCACACAAGACACTGCCCCCCACAAAAGGATGGATGGCAAAGGGAGAAAAGACACATAGGACTTCAGGGGGAATGTTCACCCTGGAAGAGTAAAGCCTCTATCAACAACACTGCCTCATAATTCCCTGTCTCTTGGCCTGACCAGGATTCCTAAGCAGCACGCCAATATAGACCTTCTTCATTCAAAACTTGAGCCTCTGAAACACAATGTCATATATTTATTTTTGGTAAGAAATCTGACCTGCAAACTTTGATGGCTCTGCTCATATCCTAGAAGCAAACAGCAGAGAAAGGTCTTGGGGCCACAAGTCTCACCTAGATCTGACACTTGGCCTTTTGGTCCAGCCCCAGCTGCCGCCAGTGGGCTGTATGGTTTGGCAACCAAGATATTTTCAAGAACTGGCTAATTTTGATGCTAATCCTAAATATTTTAGGCAAAATCGGGCAGATAACAATTGCACTGCTTCAAGGGACTGCAAACAATTCTCAGAACTACTGCTGCTAACACCAGCTTTGTGGCTTTTCATGCCAATGAGCCGATTTTCACACTGCTTGTTCCTCATGCTGCTTGTTCCTTACAGTCTGCACAGCCATTGGGGAACCCCAGGCAGAGGGTTTTAAACATGACTAAAAGACAATACGCAGAGATCCATGGAGCGAGAAGATATGAAAAGGCAGCTCAGAGGAAGCAGAGTTGCTTATGCAGCTTCTTCAAAATAGCAAATGCTTTACAACGTTAGAAGAGGGAAAATTAAATGTCTGTGGTTTGTATGTGTGGCTTTAGCAGTCACAGATTAGGAAACAACTTTGCTCATTACAAAGAGTAGAGAAAAGACAGCACAGATCAGCTGAATGCGGGGGATTACACTGATAGCCTGTGCAGGGCTCCCAGGGGACCGTGCAGGCATTGTTCAACACTTTGTCAAACATGGAGGAACCGATTACTGTAGAAGAATTTAATATAAAGAGGAATTAAAAGCATCAAACAGCACAAAAGAATTTGTTACCGCGCTTATGGTTTCATGCCACCAGCCACCCACGATAAACCCAGAACAGAAATTCACCCTTACACGACTACACAGCAGAACTATGTCACCTGCACAGGACTTCCCAAGCCACAGGTGTGATTACAGGCACACCTAACGCACACACACCACAGTCGCGGCTGTTTTTAAGTACAGCCAATACTTCAGCCTACACCCCGCAGAGAACACACAGCCATTCACTCACCTCCAGCGATCAAAGCAGGCTGGTGTGCAACACCAGCACTTTTGACATCATCAGTTGCAGTGTGTTGCTTTTCGAGTCATTGAACAGACCTCATAACAGGGTCTCTCTGCATTTTCATTCGGTCAACCTGCACCCACCGCAGCAGCACACCCACACCACGGCTGCACCGTATTGTCAGGTTTTTTGCCTGCGTTTCCCTGGGCAGTAGAGCCAGACAGACACATACGGAGCTTTCAAGCTTTATGACTTGAAAAAAAATAATCTTTGCCCCATTTTAACTGCCAGGTTTTCACCTGTGCTGGTTTTCACGGAGCTGCTTTGCTCTATGGTCCGTACTCTCCCCAAAGGGCTCGTGACCGAAGGTCGAGGAAGACCTGCGTCTGTGCCAAGCCAGACTTGCTCTCGTGACAAGGGAAGCTATTGTGTTACCTTTCTCCCATAAGGAAGTTAAAGGGAGGACTGGCACACGTTTTTCTGTGAAAGGAGGTGGTAACGGCTGGGTGGGTTTTTTTCCTCCTTTAATAGCAGCAATGAGGAAAGTATGAGAGAAGTGAAAACAGACTGAATTGTCAGGGTGCTCAGAGAGCAGCACATTGAAGATGTTATCTTGCTCATAGTAAAGGTGTTTATGGTTGAACTAGTCTGTTCCCGTCTTGAGTGAGTCAATCTGACCTGGTGTGGCCAAGACATGCTAAAAACCATGGGGGCACCATGAGCTAACCAAGAAGGGTGGTCAGCACCAGCTGGTGCAACACTGGGAAGGGTCTTTGTCAGGTAGACCTTTTCCATCTTGTCACACTGAAGTCAAGGCACAGTACACAAACATCTCCCCAGGCTGAAGTAATTTCAGATCTCATTTATATGAGCAGGAAAGCAATACTAGACAGACCTGGTCCAACACTGGAGACAAGGCATCCTGCTAACTAGTGTCCCAGCAGAAGAACTTGCCCCTTCTCACCACCCTGCAAAGGCTCATGGTTTCCACTCCTTCATGTTCCTCCTGCCTGTCCCCAAGGGGTTTCCTAGTCCAGATGTCTAAATGCTGGCTGTGGAGTCCCCTCCCTTTCCATATATACCCATAAAAGCTGTGGCAAATGCACCTTGGGAAGACAAGGATGTAGATACCTGTGGATGTGCTGGGAGGTTGGGAAGGGAGGTACAGACAAAGGAAACTAGCAAAGACCACAGACAGCTTTTTGCTGTCTTCCCTAAATCACCACAAAGCACAGGGCAAGATGAACAAAAGCCTCTCCTTGGAACACAAACCTTTTGATCAAAGGCGTCCCCCTACCTAGGGGGTAAGGTAAGGACTTCCAGTAGCTATACAGTCTCTGTGCACTTTGGTGTGACCTGTTCCAAACATCCTACCCCTTTTCCCTATTTTTCAAAGCCGGCTTTGTTAAGTTGGAGAGTCTGTTGATGTTCTGGTTTGTGTTCAGCTTTACCTCTTTGTCTATTCCGCTCTTTGTATTTATTATGTGACCCCCCTGTCTCAGTGCCTCGGTTACTGATTGCAGAGCCTGAATAAAAGGCATCGCTAAGTGAAAAAGGACACAGCTACTTGTGCAGAGATAGGCAGCTGAAGCGCTTTTGTCTGAAAGGCGCAGTGAGAAGGACAGAGATAACACAGCGTGTTTGCCTACAGTCCTGCCCCCATACACAGCCCGTCAGTCATCTCTCTTGCTTGAGAAAAACTAAGGGAAATCAGCTAAATAACCAGGGGAAAAAACACCCTCAAAACCAGAGGGTGATAGAAAGAAACTGTTCCATCTAGTTGTTCAGATCAACAGCCTGCCACGCTGGATGAGACAAATTTCCTTGGCTCCTTTTGCCAGCACTTTTCCATGTGTTCGCGAGCTGCCTCGTCAGACAGCAGGAAGACAGATGGGTTCACTCTCCACCCCCTCCTCTTCTCTTCCTTGTCCTTAGAGGTGCAACTGAAGCCACATGTCGCAGTTCTGCTCTTGATAAACTCCCACGAGGGGCAGATGGTCCAGTTACTTTTACTTCTACTTTCCCAGCTAGCGACAGAGTCCTCTTGGCTGGTCACTGCAGGATTCAGTCCCCGGTTCACCCTTCTCAGTTACCTCTTTTCTACTATGCAGATCCCCATGGCCACGCTGAGCAGTAAAATATACTTCTGCCTTCCCCACAGTCACAGCTCTGCCAAGCCAGCCTGAACACCAAGATGGAGCTGAGATCCCCAAAGCCCTGCCGGGCTGGCGGCATCCTTCCCCAGACACCTTTCTCCACCTGAAGTCTTTACACAGCTAAACCTGCCCTAAGGAGCAAGCTGCAGCCGTGACAGAGAGCGAGCACAATGCTGGCGGCTGCTGGAGGGGGAGGAGGGAAAGGTGGGGTGACTCACTGGCCCCTGGGACACAGCCAGAACCTGACTAATCGTGTTTCATCAATCCTCCTGAGTTGCTAATTGGATGCATTTCATTCAGCAGACTCACCGGTGGGAGAGGAGCCACGCGGCAGGTACAGATATGTTCCCAGCCCACTCGCTTCGCATTAGTCCTCCTGCCAGATGCAGGGACCACACAGCAATGCCCTTCCTCACTCACCTCCCGTTAGCAAAGCGAGGCAGCTAAACCCTCATACCCTCCGCAGCCTTTCCACTTGCTCCTTCTCTGCTGTGCAGCTGGGGAGGGGACAGCACACAGGAAAGTCTCACCAGCAGTAAAGTAAAAAGGGAGGGATCTCATCTACAGCCCTCATTTCCCACTGGAGGGTTCCTCCAGCAGACTAGGGCCCTTCAGTGCCTCCAGACAACAGAAGAGGTACTTTGAAGCTGTATTTACAGGGCAGCACTTGAACAGGGAACTCACTGCACCACTGGAGGGGAAACCTTTATATCAGCATCTTTCTACCAGCATGGTTGTGTTGGCTACAGAAATCATCACTCTTCTGTCAGTCTCGCTCATGGGAGAGCAGCAGCACTGGCTTCTCTTCAAGAGTAGAGCTGGGCTTCAACAACTGCAAAGTTATACTTGAAGTGGCTTAGTTCAGTATGAGACATGACAGTGCACATGGAGAGGTGCTTTCATAAGCACTTCTGGATGTGCTGAGGACAAGCATGTTAGAAGAGCCCCCAGGGTTGTCAGCTCAGTACCTTTCACCATCTCTAAATGCTGCTGGAGTCACATTAATGCTCCCTAGGGGCAAGCCTTTGCGTAAAGGATTCTTCCTTCATAGTGAAGTCAGACTACACTGGCATCACCCTCCCCAAGCACAGCAGCTGAACAACGCAAGCACCACTGAAGGCCCCATCCTGTAGGTCTATACAGGGTTAGTCCCCTGGAAAGGAAAGACAAGTTCTGCCCTTCGCACCGGGCCAAGTTTCAGTTTACACCACAGCAGTCAGTGGGTTTTTAGCACAACAGGGAGCAGACTGTACCCCAGGTACTGACTGCATCATCATCCAGCACTGCAGGAGAAAAGAAGATCTGCAGGGTCTGGCTTCACAGAAACGCCTTTGGGGCAGTGACTTTGTTGAGCTTCAGCTAAACAGTGACACACACAGGTTTTGGTTTAGGCCTTAAACCTTATTTCTTCCACTTAAAACTAAGTTAACAGATGAGTCAGCCCTTCCCTCCATCCTGTGCTCTTCTGTCCCCTGCAGGTTTCCACTTGCAGGGTAGGCAGGTTGAGAGTCAGTGACATCATTTTAATTATTCTAGTGTTTGGTTATTAAGCTGCCTTTGCTAAGTCTGAAGGAGCTCTTACGATTATCTTCCTACACATGCTGCTGGAAGCACAACAGCTTGGCGACACCAGGCTGCCATGTCCTGCTCCACCAGACACTTCAGAGGAGAAAGCAGTGCTCTCCTCAGGCAGTCACAGGAAGGAGAAGACTCCTGCCTCATCCAGGAGCAGTGCTTCTCACACCCACATCCCACTGCAGGCACAGGGACGCAGTCCTCTACCTTTTCTCCCATAGGGCTTGACCTCAGAAAGTCAAACACTAACATTTTCGCACACATTTTGGCACAGGGCACTCAAAAGGGACAAGCACGATGATGGAAATGGTGAAGTTGTCACTGATGAAAGCTTCTTAAAGCTGTTACTGACTTACTCCATGAGGAGGTTGGTTCTTGGAGGTGCACCTTCTCCAGCAGCCAGGTCTTCCCCACTGAGAAATGGAAACAGGTTTGGATAAAGGAGCAGACAGTTCACATCAGGATTCCCTCTGTCCTCCTTCCTGTCTGCTCATAAATGAGGACTTCAGAGACTTTGGATTTCAACTTGCACAAAGCATTTTGGGGATGTAATTCCCCCCCCCCTTTTTTTTTTTTTTAAAAGGTCATTACAACCTCCTAACCCATAATCCCCAACTTAGGCCTCCAAAGTGCTCCAGCAACATAAATTCATCGTGTTATCAACACAGAAACTGCTTCAGAAGAGAAAGAGACTAAAACGTCACCTCTCAGAGTGAGAACAAGTTGCCTGTCCTTTGCTTTTATTCAAGTCCAGATGCTTTTCCCCAGCCAACCGCTGCCACTGAAGAAAGCACATAAACATTTGCTCTTGGGCTGAGACAGGTTGTGCCAAGCCGCAGCCCCCAGCCAGTACTGACACAATCTCTACGTTTAAGAACACAAACACTGGCAGCTCCATGAGAAGGGACTCATTTGCTGGAATTAATATTCAGTCTTTCTGCAGCATGGGAAACATCAATTGTTTGGTGAGAAATAAATTACACGTCTTTCTTGGGGGGATTTTAATGAGACCTCCCCCTGCTTTTCCTGACACTCTCAGACTCAGAGTAGAAGAAAAAAAGAAAAACAACATTCCAACATCTCTCCATCAACCCTGCATCGTAATGACCCAATCAGGGTAATTAGGATGTCTCATGTGTGTTCAGGGAGGGCTTTACCCAGCAAATCCAGCCCGCTGTTCATTATATTGCTGCAGCATAGCTAATTACTCCTGGTTTTAGAGGGAAGGGGAGCAGACCGGCTTCGTATGCAGTTTGGAAAAAGGGCTATGCTAAGTACAGTCCAAGCCCAAGCACACGTGAGAGCAGAGAAACGTGCATACAGAAAACAGAAACCCCTCCCCACTGCAGAGACTCTGGGCAGCCCTTTAGGGCAGGAAAGCGTTGTACACTGTCATGGAAATGGACACAAATGGGAGCCTTTCCCAAGGCTCCTATGAGCTGGACATGCACTTCATCTTCCTCACCTTTCTACACCAGACACCACAGGTACAGCCATGATCCCCAGGTGTGCATCCACATTCAGGCTGGCAGACCCTACCAAGTCCCTCTGCCATGAGGTTTATGGAGCCCCAGTGCGGATCCCATCACCCAGAAAGGTGCCCTGGGAGCATCTGTGGCCCATCTCGCAGCCACTGGCTACCACACGAGCTGCTCACAGCCCACGTCTCCACACCACTGGCCTGATTTATCATTTTTCCTGCCCACATGGCAGTGTGTCCAAGCTCAGGGTTGCTAGGAATGGATTAGAGCTCCACTGTTGATATTCTGCTATTTTCTCATCTCCAGATTTGACTAAAGCACATAGAAGTGTTGGTATGTGTATGTGAGATAAGGGAGGACAACAGTGTTGTCTCAATCAAGACTGAACGGGCCACATAGCTGCACATGGAGACTTGGCCCAATTTACACCAGAGTCCATTTCTTTACACAAATTTCCAGACAGGCATGGCTGCTAGACTCAGTCCTTTGGATATCTGCCCTGTTCCTTCTCGCTGCCTTAGTTTCCTCAAGCCTAGAGAAATTTCTTTAGCAACAATAATTCCCAACTCACACATTCATGAAATATGATGAGTTATCATCTGTGCCTGGAGAGGATAGGCTTGAAAGACTGAACAGGAAGGGATTGGAAACCAAGCTGTAAACATGGAAGCTGTGATGGACACCACTGAAAGTCTGCTGCAGGTAGATGGAGTCTGGTCCACAGTTGCCCTGCAAGTGCTCTCCTGTGTTTTCGTATCACATCTCCCTTCTGCACATACATGGTCTAACTCATTCCTAGAACAAGAGTTAGCCCAGGAACCCGCCCTGAATGGCCAAATACAACCCATGACCAATCTGACACGCTAAAGTGGTGCAAGTACCATCCAGTCTCACTGCCCTCTCTGACCAGCCCCCATTCTCAGACAGTCCCTTTCCAAAACGGGACAGCACCCTACACATTGCACACATGCATCCAAGAGGTTAACACTCTTCAGGCAATTGAGCAGACTGTGATCTCACAGGGAAACGGGTCAGTTGCATGGGGAATCTCAGACCCCCTTTACTACACGACCACAGAAGGAAATCCAGTCTGCTCTCACTCACACAACTGCCTCCACTGAAATTAATGATATGGGATTAGAGAAAAGCCAAGCAAAACAAGGTCTGAGTCATGCCAGAAGTTTCTTCCGTGGCTGCCCAAGAGTGGAGTTTGACATCCCGAGGCTCTGATTTCACCACCAAAATGAGCTGCCAAGAAGGAAAGCTGACATGTTGCTGTCCTCTAATTCCTGGAGTCTAACAATCTCAAATGCTTTACGAGCATTAATGACCCAAACCTCAGATGGTGGCTGGAGACAGGAGAGTAAGGATGAACATTTGATCCTCGGAAAGTGTGGGCTGTCATCTCAGATAAAATCTACGCTAATGCTGAAAAAACCAACTGCTTATCTTCACTCTGTCCTTTAGCGCAGGAAAGGAAACCAGAAAAAGAGTAGTGGATGATTCAAGAAAAGACAAAGTTACCAGAAGCATTTGTCTACAGCATTAAAAGTGACAGATAAAAGCTGCAGCGCTGACGAGCCTGTGAGCACCAGGGATCGGGCAGATCAGCCGAGCCGAGCCGTATTAGAGACAGGACATAACCTCCATTTCTTTAATCTCCAGAAATCACTTCATTGTACTAATTCTTTAAAATGTGCTTATTCCGATAGCTGCAAAGATACCAGATACATCCCGTGGGCTGGGAGAGGTGACCCAGCAGCGAGAGTATTGCTTCAGATGTGTACGAGGCTGGCTAAGAGATATGCAGCCGACTTGCAGAATTACTAGCAGAAAACAAGCTTCTGCAACCAGTAACAAGCAGCAATACATTAGATCTGTCAGGAGTGCGTTTCCAGGAGTGTTTAATCTCTTCTTTAAAGAGGAATCATCAATACTAATGAACTGCAATTGTGACAGCTCAGAGCAGAAGCCCAAATTTTAAATTCTGTATCTGACTGCTCATGTGGTAAAGGAACTCAAACAAAGCTGCAGGAGCATGGAGTCTTCGTAGGAATTCTTCGACCCTTTTGCTTCTGCGTTAGATGTTACAAGAGTGGTGGAAGGCCTCAAAGACAGCAAAGGCAGCTCAAAGTTAGTTTCTAAGCAGCAGTTCATATTTTGGAACATATTTTCCATAAAAAAAAACCTGCAGAAACTAATTCATCTGCACACACATTTCCCAAAACGCAGTCATCTTGGGGCAGAAAGCAGCAGGGCACAGTCCAGCTACTGCAAGCTCTGGAGAAATGGGATTTATCAATAGAAAACCTTAATTGCAGCTCCTGTGGAAAGGGCTACAGGATCAATTGTATCAGGATACCTCACCACCTTTCAGAGTCATGAGCAGAAAACCCACATTACATTTGTCCCCTTGCAAGAAGCTGTTGGGTGATGTCCATCATCTATGTCCATCAACTCATTTGTAAAGGAAGCTTTGAAGATGTGTCTCATTTTGGAAGAAGCAACAATCCCAGATCACAGCTGGATAAAAACTGCTCTCTCACCCTCCCATCAACTAGAAGGGGATAACCATTGAGGATATCAATGAATTTTTAAGCAAATTCTGCAATTCCTTTACTCAGCTCCTTCCTTGCATTGATGATGAGCTAGAAAAGGACAGTACTATCCAAACTGGATTTGACCTGCAAAGCACTGGAGAGAGGGAGGAATCCGGGAATGGCACCAGTGGTGGGGAGGGGACAAGACCTGGCTCCAGCAGCACAGGGCACCAGGAAACAAAGCTCAGCTTACCATTAGTCTTTTGATCAAACAAGCCTAACTACTGAAAGGGCAAGGCTGATAACATCTCAGGGTAAAGGAAGCTTTGAGAAACATGGAGTATAAAGGACAATAGAAAGACTACAGAAATTTTGACATACATATTCCTTTTAACTAAACGAAAGGATGAAGAAACAGAAAAAAAAGGAAAGGCTAAAACAGGTTTGGTTCTCACGAAGTCCAAATTAGAACTTTTATGATTTGATGCTTTTATTAAGTCCCAAAAGAAAAATTGCTGTCTGAAAGCAGGAGCCACTCAGTGACCTGCAAGACATCTGCCTGCACTTGGACAGTGTCACACATAACGAGGACACAGCTGGCAGTGGTGGCTCTGCAAGTGTCTTATATTACCCCATCCTGCTGCCTCACATCACATCTGACATTTTTGTGTCAATTGCTGTATTTCAGGATGCATTAGTGTGAGCAGCAAACACCCTGAAGAAAAAAAAAGAAGAGAGCACCTTACTTGAGTTGTGGCTGGTTGGGAGAAGAGGGAATGAGTATTGATTAGCAGATGCTGGACTAATTTTGAAGTTGTAAAATTGATTTAGGTGACATTTCTGAAACACCCTCTGGTCCATGTTATAAGCATTAATAACTCCACTCCCATAACTTACAGAGGGGACAGAAATTAATTTATCCAAATTTCACAGTTAGGGAAACTGGTGTTCATGGTGGTGGTGATTTATTCCAGCAAGACACAACAGATCCTGACTGTTCCCCTATGATGCACTCACCCTGGGGTATTTACGTCTCCACACGGACTGAGATGAAGCAGCAACCACCTCTTCAGCAGTCTGTCTAGCAGTGTTTGTCCACACATGAGAACCAAAGATGCACACACACACACACACTCTGGCTTAAAATGAGATGAGCTGATGGTACTTTGGAGACTTTGCCCTGGATGATAACACAAGGTAAAAACATCTCAATAGTGTTGCATAAATTCCTTTCCTACTTTTCACTCCTGACCTGACTTTTCCCACTTGAGCCTCTACTTAGATGTTTCCTTTTAGGTTCCCAGGAAAGGTTTTCACCAGCCTCCAAGGGCAGGACACCATGACGGTGAGTGTGTCAACTGGACAAAGTTGCTCAGTATCCATCAAATAACTAGAAGCGAGACATTTTTAATCAAAAGATCCATCACCAAAGGTGATGCTACAGGCACCAGGAAGGGACAGAGATGCGAGGAAGCTCTAAAGACTTGGGAAAGAGACCAGCCAGCACCATTTGTGCCACTTTGGGAGAGGAAATATCCAAGAGAAACCACCAGCACCTCTGAGGTGCTTGTTTTAAGCTTCAGAAGGAGCAATGAGCACTGGAGACACAGTGAGCCAGACAATTTCAGCACTGAGGGAAGAGTAGCCAAAGCGAAACAATCTTCTTCTTGTTTTATGAAAGAAAAAGAATTTGTGGGTTCGGTTCTTTTTAAATAGACCACCTCCAGTAGTTAGTTCCTCTTACTTTCTTCTAGGGATGAAAATAAAGAGAGAAAAAAAAAAAATCAAAGTCCATTCAGAATCTTTCAAGCAGACTTTGAAAATGGAATTATTGAGCTAATTAAAACCAGAGGTGAGTTTTACCAAAATCTATTGCAGTCTTATGTGCCTTGTTAGTAGCTCTGTCAGGACAGTTGATTTTGGCAGCTTATAATACTGCTTTGTAGCTGGCACAGGGGTTTCAAGATCTCTGTTCAGCGCCTGTTCTGGCTCCCCTCCCTGGGCATGCTCTGGCCATGCTGTTGCTGAAACACCCTGTACAGCAAACTAAATAAACCAACAAAAGTGCAAAGCAGTGTTCAGTGTCAGCAAGGAGATGTTGCCAACATAACCATCTAACGTAACAATGAAAGATCCTTCCTGAGCCTGTGAGAGCTTCTGGTCTACGCTTTTCCATATTAATTTCCTCCCTGATAGACAAAAATATTTTAACTGTTCAGAATGAATCCAGTACTCAGAGCATCTCTACTGAGATACTCCAGAAGTTGGGTGACTGAACTGAGCAAAGACTTAGTTTTTAAATCCTGAACTTAGGAAAGGTCCCTGCCCTCACACACATCTATCTGAAAGCAACCGCAGGGTTTGTTGGGCTGAGTCTGAGCCCATCTCAGCAGCCTGCTGAGCAGATCTGCATCTGGGAACGGGGCAGCAGCGTCCCCTGAGCATCCATCACAGGCACAGCCACCAGGGCTGGCACACGCCTGCCTGCGCCTCCAGGTTCACACAGGTTTGTTTCCAGAACCATCTTTCCAGGGTCAAACGGGGACACTTTTTCAGCAAAACTTCCCTTTCTCCTGCGGATTTATTATTGATGTTACTATGGTTCCCATCTTCAGCTCAGCCCTTAAAAGTAAGGAGCATTACTCTGTGCAAATTGAAGGAATTTTCCAATTACAAACTCATAGCGCAAAGGGACACCGGCTCTTTCCGTACCTTGTTTTCATTTATTACATTTGTGTGGAGTGACAAGTTCTCATTGTGCTATACAGCTCTCAAATCAGCCACACTTCAAGCACAGCTAGTAAATAGACCTTTTTTTTATTTAAAAGCTGAACAAATTTCAGCTGATTGAATGATTTGCACAGTTTTTTTTCCCTACTGTACAACTAGTTTTAAGTCACCCCCCGCATTTAATTTTCTGTGAAGTCAAAAACAGACTTCTGTCCATACTGTTGTACAATAACAGATCCAAAAACGAGTGAATCAATACCTTTTGAATGGATTTCCTTGCAGCTGTGCTCGCACCTTTATTTGTTTCCTGCAAAATTCTGGGAAAATTTACTTTGCTTGGATAAGCCGAAGCCTGAGCTTATTCTTCTAGGTGTGTGCGTAAGAACTATCCCTGCTGTTTGTGCACGGTTGAGTCAATATAACAGAAGGGATTAAACATCATGTTTTATTATGAGCACAACTGTGCACACACGGGCCTGTCGCATGCTGGCATACAGTATTTAACAAACCAGAAATGCACGCTAAACTGCTATAAATGCAGTGATTATTCAGATAGTCACAGATAGGGCGTCCACACAGGAGAGGCAGCTCTGAATAGCTACAGCACAATTATAACCCAGCCATTATGCTGGATAATTTCCTAGCAGACACGCCAGACTCCCCCCTGCACACAACCCAGCCTTTGAGCCAAAGATCCATAAGCCAATTTGCATGGAAAATTAGGAGGTGTCAGAAGAGACAGAACTAGACAGGTCTCAAGGATATTAATTCCTGCTCCCTTAGCCTTGAGCTTTCAACGTATCATTAATTTGAGATCGTTGATGTTAGACTTCCGTCAATGCCGTGAAGAGAGAGAATACTTCACTTAGGCTGTGCTTGTGCTGGGTGAAGACAAACCAGTGAGAGAACCAGCCTGCATGTGCAGGTTAAATCACATCAAGCCCCAGCCACACCGAGACCCCCGTTCGGACAGCGGGCAGACCACAGCTCACTCCCAGCTCTGCGGGGCTCACCCCAGCCCACAGCATCTCTCTGGGCCACACACCCAACGGCCTGCCATGGGGAAGAGATGACACATGGCACTAAGCTACTTCCACAAAGAACTGTAGACTTCAAAAGTTACCCAGCATCATCCTCTTCCTGTTTTCACCTCCTCTCAAGCTCCCTGACCAAGGCACCCAGGGTGATGATGACTTTGCTCTGGAGCACACCTCCCTCTCTCCAAGCACTATGAGTTGTTAATCTGTTTGATACAGAGGGGTGTAGAAGACACCCAGCACCCTGCCAATCTAGTCTACCATCTATGAATTTATGATACATCTGCAAGCAATTTGCTCTGGGCAAACAAAATAGCAGCCAATTAATTTGTGGCTGGGTGCAGTTACATCAATAACAAAGTGGATAAGGGATCCAAACTAGTAGTGCCTGCTACAAACAAATTAACTGTCCGTTTAGGCAGAGCAGCATGCAGTAATGAGCTGATAGCCATATCAGTGAGTCATTAGATGAGAGACTAAAGCCCCCGTTGGGTGCTGTTATCAAGTTTTAGCTCTCCCCAGAAGTTAGGGCTTCACACAAAGGCAGGGCAGAAAAGGCCATTTCCATGAGGTTTAAACAAATACAGCTGCGATATGCTGAGGTTTGGCCACACCGCTTCTCACAGGGCCTCCAGCCCACAGCCGAGGTGTTCCCCAGTCTGGTTCTGCATCCCCTGACAGTGAGATCCCACGTGCATCCACACAGCGAGCGAGGGCTCGTCTTCACTCTCTCCAGGAGTGAGCTCCGCGAGGAGGGCTGTGCTGGCAGGACTTGGCAGTATAACCTCACAGCACCAAGGGCCTTCTGCCCATCAGCACACAGCAGCCTCTGCACACTTGTTGCTTTGAATTCAGATGCCTGGGGTTGTTCCCCCCACCTCCCGCTTCTTTTCCTCAAGCAGCAAAGGCTGGAAGCCCAGAGAATCATTACATCTTATTGTGTCTGACATAGCAACTCCCATCCTGGATCTCCAGGTCTGGCCTTTTGGGCATGATTCCAATATAAATACCCGACTTGTATTAATGCCTGCGGTGCTGCAGCCCCCAAGAATTCAGGGCCATCAGACTTGACACCATCTATAACCCAATAACATGGGTGGCATCCTCCCTCCCCCAAAGCTCTCCCCCACAGCGCAGGAAGCCAGCTTTTCAGGGGCCACAAGGATAGATGGCAGCAAGTTCTCAGCTCTCCAAATACCTGGAGGGTGCCTGCAAGATGTACTTGTGAGATCTTTCCCACCCACTTGCCACCCTACAACCACAAGTCGTTTTGGGTTCTTATCCTTAACTATTGGTGCTTGGAACGACGGGACTCTAACCCTCCAGCTTTTCCACTCTGCTGTAACAGGGTCAGCGTCAGTGGAAGAACGTGCTGGGTGTGACAAATCTCTCCCCAGGATCACATATAATTTCCACCACCTCAAGATGGAAACTGCCTCCGAAGGAAAGGGCAGGAGCAGTTAAAAATCAAACCAGACAGCTAGACCGGGACTATGAACCACACAACCACATACGTTGCTGCCGTAGGCACTGCTGCTCCTAGTGCCTTCACACTGAATTCACACCCCACCTTGCTAATAAGGCCTTCTGAGACAGGCCACAAGATTATGCTAAATTAAATGAAAAACCAAGACTAAGACTACCACATTCAAGACATTCCTCTTCCTCCCAGGAGCCTGAATGCATTTATACTCAAACCTGAGAGGACTGGTGAGGGGAAAAGCATTGCATTTATCCATTTGCATCTCTCCACTTCTCAAAACCACCACCAAGCAACAGCTCCAGAAACTCATTTCCCTTATGAGTTGAAGTGGTGGAGGAGAAACAACCAGGCAGCACCGTGGTAGATCAAGAGAGGCAGCAAATGGCCTCAGCAGCTTTTTCAGTCTTCCAGCTGAAATAAAGATCCCACTCGGCAACAACTGCAGCTCCTCACCCAATTTTAACCCTGCAAGAATCATCCAGGCTCCACAGACACCCCAAACATTGGACTCCAGCCTGCCAAACCAGCTGCTCCTGCAGGAAGGCACTTTATCCTCCCAAATCTCTCCTACCTGCAGCTTTTTCAAGATATTTAAATTAAAGCCACAATTAAGGCTCAACCTTTCATGTTCTTTATTCTTAAAGAGCTGCAAAACCAGAAAATCCTTCACATCAGAGCAGGGCCAGGTCATCCAACATTAAAGATGGGGCAACAGAGCTGCATTTGTGCAGTGGTTAACAGCTCAGGATTAATTAGCACACACTGAACCCAACCTAGGCTCGCTGAGCCAGGAGAAGGCAGCTGGACATCTTTCAGCAGCAAGCACCTGTCGAGACCTTTGTGGAAGGACACCCTGGACCTCACATAGTTTTAAAGTTTAGACTTCAGTCCTCTCCCCTTGCTCCAAATGGGGGGCAACACTCCCCTCCAGCCAAAAGACCCATGACTCAGCTATGAATCACCAACCAGCCTCTTCATCTCATCCACCACCAGCACCAAACCTTCTTCTAGAACAATTAGAGAGATCTATTGTCATGCTAAGCAGCCCCCTGGGCCCCTGCGGCCCCGCCAACTCCTCCATTCACCGTCTGGGTTGCAGGGGCAGAGGTATTTTTAGTGCAGCCAGCGTTTTTAAACAAGAATTGGAAATGGCGCTTTTCTGGTTGATTTACTGGCGGTGGTTGCAGAGCGTGGGGCTGCGTGGTTGCCATGCCGCCTCTGACCAGAGGCGAGAAGCGGGAGCGCTGGGACGCAGAGCCCGAACAGATGAATCACGCAGAGCAGCGAGGCTTGGGGGAGTTTTAGCCGCCAAGTTGTCGGAGCGATGCACAACTTCAGAGATGCCCTTTGCAGCTGAGGTCAGCCCAGGTCTGTGTGCTGCGTCCTCCAGGAAGGACCCCACTCCCAGCTTCGAGCTCACCAACAGCTGCTCACAAGGGTTCAGTTCGCTCCTTCAGCTCAAGCTGGAGACTCATGCTTTAACCTATGGAGAATTAAAGTGGCAAAAGGCAAAACTAAGAGGTTTCAAGCAAGGAAAAAGTAAGCAGTGCTTTTCCCAACAGCCGTGCAGGCAGACAGCAGCTCAACACACTGCAACTCTCAGTGGGGTGGTGAGTCTCCAGCACGGGCACACCATTGGGCAGCAATGCAGGACAGGTTTCTGGAGGTCTTTGCTCTCCAGCGCTGTGGCAGACAAAGTTTT
>JAOXNO010000003.1:30215469-30226163 GCA_028565335.1 Limnodromus scolopaceus | reverse complement strand
TGCTGGACTTCTGACACCACTCACTTCCCAGCAGCTTTTGTCCTCCTTGAGGGATGGACCTACACAATGCTAGTTTCTTCCAAAGTCTTAAAAGCTACAGAAAACCAACAAGACATTTGGTATTTACATTGCTCATTTAAGGCCTATAGACTCTCCTGGCTGGATGAGGGATATGTAGCCCTGTGAAAGCCACAAAACCAGCAAAAATTAAATCTTCTTTTTCCCTTCTTCTTGGGCAACTTTAAATTCAACATCAGGAGATTAGAGGCAAAGTTTGGGATTAGGATTAGTTTTCAGCCTGGTGAGTGAGCTGGTCCGATTCACAGGGCAGTCAGTTCCTGGCACTGATGGCTTCCCATAAACTGCATCACTGCACCCTTTGCTCTCAATGCCCCAAGAAAGATCTTTGCTGTAGCTCACCAGTGCTTGGCAGCAACGGGACACACTAAAGCTGCATGAAAACCATCACTTTGTTTCGGTGGGAGAAGCAAGTGACACTGCCCTCTAAATCTAAGAATCTAGCAGTTACCCATCATGCTGCTATAATGCATAGCTTAATTTAAAAGTAAGCTTAATTTGCAGATTAATTATTACAGTCTCTGACTGGATGAGCTTGCAATAAATCACCTGGGTGCAAAATTGCACAGCAATTACTTGACTGTACATTAAGCATGTAAATGTTAGTAAAGAGGTGTCACCTAATGGAGACTGATGTTGGGGAACCGCAGGCTACGGCCAGCAGAAGAAAGTCACAGTGCAAAGCAGGTCAGGGGAGGAGGTGGCAAACAAGAACACACAGATCAAAATGGTTCATTTAAAATCAGTCTTTGGGAGCGACATGCAAAACCAATGCAGGGTTTTCAAGGACCTGCAAATTATGATAGAAGCTGCCGGAATTCCTTGCAGGCAGAGTTGTGACAGCAGATTTGAGAGATGAACCACTGCTCAGGACAGCCCCAGCCTCACTAATTTAGGGAAAAGCAATACAGATGGGTCTCAGGGAGATTAACCTTCAGCCAACAGTGAGGTTGCAGCAGATGATGGCTTTCTGGGTGCCACAAACCTGGATTTCAGGAGCACCATATTTCACCATGATCAGCTCAACCCTGCAAAGCAATTCCCTTACAACAGCTATTCCCTTGCAGGAATGGGACACAATAGATCCCACCACACTGCTGATCCTGGGCCTGGGGCAGAATACATGCCCATGGGACCTTGGAGCACACAAGCAAGAGACTCCCCAGCCAAGTCCCACCCCTGGCCAGGGGACAGCTGGGTTTTCTCATGAATGCTACTACCCAATGCATCTCTTACCATCATCAGGAAAGATCTGAACCAGCCCATTTCCACCATAATTGCTGCCCCGGCCAGCACTTTTCTGACAGCAGAGCCAGAGCAGTGACACACAAGTGTCCATCCTCAGTGTGACACGCAGCCCATGCAGAAACTTCTCTTTGCCTGCTTTCAGCTGGCTGTAGCCCTGCTGCTCAGGCACTGGCTCCAGTTCTCCTTGGGATTCAATTTTTGAGGAACCAGATTTTCAGTTTCATTTTTAAAGAGGCTCAAGCCCAGGGCCATGGGACACCCAAGACTGGAAACAGCTTTAGAATAGCAGGCCCAAGTGCGTTACCTTCTTCAAGCCAGGACAAACTGGAAACCAGGATACAAAGCAAAGCACCTCAGCCCATCAATGCTAACAACACTTCTAGCCTCATAGATGAAATCCAATTTGCCAGAGGAGCTGGGATTTATTACCATGATCAAAGGACTAGGAACAAATGCAAACACTGTTGGATGGAAGCTGTGAACACTAGAGCATTATAAGCACTCATCCAGGGCTCGAGTTAAGAGAAGCAGCCAAACCAGGCTGCAGTCTGCACCCAGGGCCAGGACCTTGATTAGAGCCAACAGGAGATGTGGATCCTTCTCTAATTCACAGCCGCCTCCTTCACCACAGGCTGCTCATAGAGTTGCTCAGCAACACAAGGGCTGATATTGCCAATTTATGAGGAGCAAGACCTCAGGCTCCCAGGAGGAGATGCTCTTACTTACTGTGCGCAAGCTGCATTTGCACTCAGCCATGGTGAACCGCCAGGGAAAACCAGTAGCCTCCAGCACCCCTATTGCTCACAGGGCTGTGACCCTGCCTGCATTGGATGAACCAGGCAAAACGCAGCCCATTTGCATGGCAGAGCTGCCTGCAGCCCCCCATTAACACATCCCATCCCAGCACACAGGGTCCTAGCACCAGCTCCAGTTCTCTACGCTGAAAGTTGTGACACGGTTAGATCCATCCAATGTTGACACTGTTCCTGGTAAGCTCCTGACATGAAGCGGACCTCACAGGTAAGCAGAGAAAGCACAGACCTGGACCTGTCTCTGCAAGCAGGTTCACAGGCACAGAAATGCAGCAGAAGCCTTCTCCAGGGTGAAACCAGGTCACCATTGAAGTCCTGCAGCCATTGCAGTCCATAACTGCAGGATTTCCTTGTGCTCCTTCCCTTTAACTACCAAACAGCTCTTCAGCAGCATCAGGCTCCCTGATGCACAGGACACTCCTGGAACAGTGCTTGCTGTGTGCACAGCCCCTCCACTAGAACATCAGAATTTGTCCAAAGCCCCATGATAGTGTCTGAAAGCGTCCAGGGATCTCAACTTCCTAACCCAAAGGGCCCTTTCCCAGTAGACCACCAAAAGCCCCAGCTGCAGCCGCTATCTACTTCCTAATATTAAAAACACCAAAAAGGAAATACAGAAAGCCCAAGTTAATACTATCTGCATTATTAGGAAGTTAGCAATGCTGTCAGCAGGAGCTAAGATAAACTGTTCTTCCAGCCCCTGGAGAGCCCCACAAGCCATGCCTGAAAGGACCAAAGGCAGTAAGAGAAAAAAAAATAAAAATCATTCTTCACTAGGAAAGAAAAGTTTCATGGGGAATGAAAAGATGACAAAAGCTGCTTTGCTGTTACAGAGCTCCTCGGGAAATGGGGGCAATTACAAAACCTGCCTGGGATTTAGCAGACAGCTGCTGGGAAACATGTCTATTTGAATGGAGAAAGAAAAATTAGGTTGGAGAATTATTAGCAATACAAGAGAGGAGCTTTCCATGCTCTACACCCGAAGCCAATGCAAAGCACTTAATCCTTACCCATGTCTGGTTGCACAGCTGGAGCTATAGGTCCATAACCCTCACCAGTGACTGCCCAGGGCTCAAACCCGACTCTGTCCTGCTTTGGGTAGTTTCAGTCTCACCCTGCAACAGTGGAGCCTTTGCCTCTTCCACCTGTGACTGTACAAGCTCCCTTGTCCTTTAGCACTACATGCAGTGGTAAAGTATGTTTTGATTTTCAGTTGTATGCAGGTTTTGACATGTAGGATTGAGATCATCGGTCACACATCTTATTCTGTGCAACAGCAAAGGTCCAGCTCTGCTATACCCAGCCCCTTTCAATGCTGAACATATGACGGGTCCTCAGTCCTGCAGCACTGCCCCTGGGCCCCCAAGACCTCTTAGAGCTGTCTCCATTGGCCCTAGGAAGTATCTACCCTTTGGGCTGACACATCCAGTTTATTTACTTGCTTGCCTGGTTATCTTGCAGCTAGATAGCTAGTTCCTCACAAAAAACAAATGCATCTCTGGTGTCCCTAAGAAGTAAGGGCATCTCTGGAAGGTCTGGGTCTTCATTAGCTTCCAGACAGTTTTCCATCCACAGTAGAAGGGAAAGGTTTCATTAAGAACAAGCCGAGCCATTCCCCAAGCAAGACAGGAGCTAACAAAGGAAATCACTCAAAGTCACCTCCCAACACATACAACTTAATTAAACAAGGATTCTTCCTCAAAGGCACCATCAGATTTCTGGAGCCATGGGAGAGCTGAGTGAAGAACGGAGCTGCCTGCAGCCCCTGGGGCTGTGTTAGCAGGTCACATTTCCAACGCCAGAGAAAGACACTCCATTTTCTTGCAAATAGAGCTCATCAAGAGCAATGCTTCCCTGAAGGTTTCCCACCCCTGAGCAGTGCCATAGCCCAATGCTGCATCATCCCATTTGCACCCCGACACACAGGGCTCAGACCCGGACTCCCTCCAGCCTCAGGGCAGGTACAGAGAGAGCAGCATTTTGGGTGGATGTTAATTACCAGGCTGCCTGTGCCCTCCCTTGGAGGCCCACTGACTCCTTGCAGCGGGAGATCTGTTTGACCCACACATTTTTCATCTCCAGTTCATAAAAGAGAAGACAAAAACCTTATTTTATCAGGTGTTCTAAGCCTGGTGCTCCATTTCTCTCTACACCACCAGACAGACCCACTGGCAGCTTTTCCATCTGCAGATATGTCATTTAAATGGAATTATGCCAGTAGCAGGGATCATGCTGTTCCTGTTCTGTAGCCATGCTTTGGAAATGGATGCAAACTTATTTAATATCAAATTCTGCCTTTCCTTAGATCTGTCAGTACAGCTCACTTGGCTTCAGCGCAACTGAAGTGCTGGGTACAGCTGAAAGCAGGATCTCGCATACAGCACTCCAGAGTTATTAACGGTGCATGAATAATCCGGATACAATGCTCTTTTAATGCCAACAGCAGTGATAAAAGTGCAAGAACAGAGCCAGCAGAAGTCATTTTTCTGCTCACGTATGAGCACAGCCTGCCTTCCACCCACCCGCTCCAGCAAGCTCAGCGCTCAGGAAGACCACATCTGCCACTGGTTCATTGAACACACTCTGGACACCAGAGTTTGTGGAGGCTGAGGCCAAGGCAGGACCATCTAACCACACAGCTCACTTCTTACAGCCGGTATGAAGACACTGGCCAGATATTCAAGGGTGACCAGTAGCCCCAGAACTTGGATCCTGCAGCCTCACAGTGCTGACAAGGGAGCCTATTCCCCACATCACCCCAGGGTGGGAAACACCTTCCCTTCCCATCTGACCACTCTAGTGACTACCAGCTTGTCAGCCAAACAAGGCATTTGATTTAGTCAAGATGCAAGACAAGTCTGGCCAATTCGTGCCATCCCACCAAGAGGCAAAATTTCCCCCTTGGGGTGGAAGTCATTAGCAGATTGCACAGTATTTCTAGCTTCAATTGGTCTGATTTTATCCTTCAGACACAGGCTCTCATTGTGCCTTTTTCTGCAAGATTAAAGTGCTCTTAGCTATCTGGGAAAGTACTTACAGTGTAATTAAGTCACCCAGTCCTTCGTTTGATAAGGACTAAGCAGATTGAGTTATCGCATTCCCTCCCTCCAAGGTATTTCCTTCTACATGCCTTCCAAGCTTTTAATATCCTTTTAAAAAAACAACCTTTATACCAAAGCTATATGGGCAATTTTAGCACCTCTGACCTTACCACTGCCCAAAGGGGGAACAGATCACCTCCCTGCCCTTGCCCCCCACCCTGTAACCATTCCCCCTTCCCACCCAGCAGCAAGAGGCAGGGAGACAACCTTCCCCATCCTCCACCCCTATGGAGGCTCCTATATTTCACCCATTTGACAGCAGTGCTGCACACTGGTAATATCAGCCTGCTGCAGGCATCCTGTTACAGCATCACACACTGATAACAGAAGGGTTTCTGTATCCAGGGTTACCTTTGGAGCTGTAGGTAGAATCAAAGGGCTTAACCTTGCCTGTTCCCACCCCAGATGCCACTGGGCTGGCAGGATTATTGCTAACCCACATTGCAGAGGTTTTACAACAAAACTCGTTCCCTGCTGATGCTGTCCCCTGTACGCAGGGCAGCCTGCTAGCAGGTATTTCAGTCGGCTCAGGAAGAAGCATAAATCCAATCTCATTTTAGGAGTGCACCAAGGGGAAAAAAAAAACCAAAGTACTCTCACTAGATGCATTTGGATAAAGTCACACCTGGCTCACGCTGACACTGGACACCATTTCTGCTGTAACAGCTTCTTGCTTAAATCTACCCATCCCTACAGCTACTGATAGCTCTCAGCAACAGCTGGAACTCCCCAAAGAAGGAAAATGAGGCTTTCAGGAGAAAGAAACACTTCTGTTCACTTCAGGGGCATTGCTCTCTCTTTTCCAAGTACCTTGTTTGGAGGACTATTCTCAAAGATTCCATCCCAGCCTGTCCCTCAAGTTCAGCCCAAGCACACCTTTTAGCTTTTAAAGACTCATAGATGGACAGGGAAAGACCCATAATGCCAGTCCTCAGTGCTCCCAACTAAGATAAATGAAATAAAAGCTGTTGATTTAGCTCCACACTAATGGTAACTACTCAAGCCACCCCTGAGACAGAGGTTCACAGCCCTTGAGCTAAGTTCTGCTTCCTGATGCACCTCAGCACACAAGGAAGGGATCAGCTGGCACAGGAGCCAAGAAGTCACTCCAGGACCAAACAAGGCTGCAGAGGGTCTATTTCCATCATGTTCTCTATTCCCCATTGCAGACACACACCGAACTCTCTGCTCTGATTAAAGACAAATATATAAGTGCCTTTTCCTCCTGTAAAAGGTCTTATGGCCACACCCTTCATGCTGAAGTCTCAGTTTTGGTGTTTGAGGGAAAGTGAAGCACCTCTACAAGAGTTTTGGTGGGCTGGAATAACCTCTGGGGAACAAGTGCTGCTCTTGCAGCTCCAAATCAGAGGCACCAGCCAACTGTTATTGTGAAACTCAGTGCCTTGAGGATGGCCAACATCAGCAGCTATCACGACAAACTACTCCCCCAGCTGTCCCCTGCTCCCATTCAAGCACAGGCAGTAGGGCCCAGTATGGGAACAGGCTATCAACGGATTTCAATTTTTAGCAATGCCTTTGTGGGGGGAGAAGGGGGAAGCAGCTTGGCTATTTAGAAAAGATTTATGGGACAGTCCCTGCATGTGTAGGAGGAAGCTGCCACACGCAATACTTACCTGGTTGCCCCAAGGCTACTGCACACATATAGGTGGACTCCACACCTCCCCCGAGTGCTCCATCTAACACACCTGCTGCCAACATGCTTTTAGGTGACTAAAAAATACCTTTGGACAATTACTCTATCCTTCAGCATAAAGCTGTGTTGAAGAGTAAAAAGCAGGTAACTGTCTTTACAGGCTGGCCCCATATGTAGCTGGCAGAAAGATAACAGCCCTTAGGCATTGAGTGTTTTCCCACTTACACAGCTCTTTTAGTGCAGAAATGTACCACTTGTAAAAAATCTGCCTTTTTAGTACAAATGAAATCCAATCACATAAAATAACATGCACACGTTTGAGAGAAAGGTCTCAGGTTATAAGTTTGAAACAAAAGGGAGTTATAGCCTTGATGTGGGCTCTGAAAGTTGTGTACAGCTTCAAATGCAAGAACCACTACTCAGTTGGGAAATGGCCTTAAGGTCAATCCTGTGGCAGGGTGGCAAGAAGTCAGCAAGAGTCTTTAACATCTATCAAAGATCCCCAAGGGACAGGTCTCACCCTACATGATGCCACCAGTAGTGGGACATTTGGGACCAAAAACCTTCTGGGCATCTCATCAACCAAGCTTGGCTCCTGAACCCACTCGACCAGGAGGGAAGGAACCCAAAGGGGATAGATATTGAGGGGGATTGCAAGTGTTGTACTGCTGCAACAAGAGGTGCTCAGGAGTGAGAGCTGGTACCCAGCAGCAGGCAGCAGTGCAGAAACACAGGAGCTGGCAAGAAGAGAGGCATCAGACAAAATAATCAAGGATGCAGAGGATGCCATTTGTTTGAAAACTATTATGTGAAGCCTCCTAGCACCTTCCTCCTCAGAGCAGAGCACACCAGCCTCTCCAACCCACCCGGCAAGCACTTTGCCAGCTGCCATAGGCCAGCTTTCACACAGCAGCCCAGTTTTCAAATAGCCCAAAGCATAATCACAAACAACCTTACTTTCCACTCCTCTCCTCAGTGCCTGCTTTCTGCCAGCCACTGGCTGGAGAATCATCCCTTCCCACCCCATCCGGTAACCCTGTCAGCAATTTGCTTCCCACAAGTGAAGAAGAAAGCAACACCCTTTTTAGCCTTGCATACAGAGAACAAATTAACATACTGTAGTGCTGTAATTGAAGTTGTCTCGACCTGTCACTATCAAGGTGCTGTAGATGGGACTTAGTGTTCACAGGGCTGATTTGTTTGTGGAGCTGTTAAAATATCTTCATCATTCTAATCTCTTGCTGTATCACTTGAATTAAGCTTAAGAACCCAGAGGAGCACATTGTTAGTTCTCCAACTAATCAATGCACAGACCTTCAAAACGCAAGCACCAACACAGAAAAGAGTTTAGTGGGCTCAGGGGTTGCTGGTGCAGACACTGAGCAGCTCTTCACCCTTCCTTAGCACCTTAATCACCCACTCTTTCCACCCTCATCATGGTTATGGACCCAGCCTTACAAGCAGTACAGCACCAATCATTCATCCCATTTGGTTTAAAGCCCGGGGTGCCCAGAACAGGTAAGGAACAGCCTGAAGCTTCACAAGCTAACAAGACACTGCAGAGCAGATCTTTGATCTCCCAGTTCCTTGCCTTAAACAATATTTCCTCCTTCCCACTCCCCAGCACAAGCCGAAGACACCCTGGGAGTCCTGACTCAGTTGCTTGTCTCTGATCCAAAGGCATTTCCCTACCAAGCATCACCTTTCATGGAAAGCCCAGCAACAAGCAGCAGGCTTTTGAGTGCTTCTCCAGACCAAAGCCCAGGGAAGACATTTCAAAGTACCTGGTGAGCGCAAACACATTGCTGGAGAAGTTATGAAACTTGAGCGAGGACCATAATCTACAGCCTTGAATTCTAAACAGTGAGGCTCCTTTGCACCAAACCAGGCATCCCAGTGTAAACCCTCAGCCTGTTCAAGTGAACCACAAGCAGGATGCCAAGGCAAATTGGGGAAATGAGAAAAGCTCCAGCCGTTCTCTCCAGACGGAAATAATTCAGCATTTCTCCCAGCCTAGCGCAGTGCATCATTGAGGTAAGAAAGAGCCTGACTATTTTAATCGTTCTTGCTGGATTTGGTCCGTGGTTGCTTGGCTTTTCACATGCAATTAACAACGTGCAGGTTCCAGTAAATGAGTTCAAATAAATCCTTAGATGACTAACAGACAGCAGCTCTAGAAATTCACATAGTGGTGATTGAAAGCCTAGATTCAGATCATTACTTGGGGCCTTAGCTAGCTCACTGTGTGCCACAAGCCTGCATAGCAATACTATATCAGTTTTCCTGCTGCAGAGCAGAGCCCCAGGAGCTGTGCTGCAGTCTGTAGATGGTCACATCAAGACAATTTCTACAGCCAACTTAGGAGAGAGAAGGCAAAATTTAAGCTCCTCCATTTCTCAGTTATCAGGAGGCAGCAGAAGATGCCAGTGAACAACGCCACTTGTTATGTGGAAGTATTAACTGCTTAATCTCAAAAATCCTCTTCTCAAAGGCAACTTTTTTTTTTCTTAAAAACTCTGTCCTTACACCTCCCAATCCCAGCCCTGACAAGTGACAATAAAGGTTTAGCCCAGTAACCTTCCCCACTAATCTCCTTCTTGTGCAAAAGTCTGTTTCCACTGCCCTGCCCGAACTCCCAGCTGTAACACACTACAGGAAAAATCGTATCACAAGCATCCTACAGCACCAAGGAATTTGCCAAAAAAATCCCAGGTGAGGCTAGAAAACAGACTGATCCCACACCTCCCAGACAAGCTGTAACACCTGACACCACTATCTGCTTTTCATCCAAAACCAAGCACTTTAGTACATATTTAAGGTCTGCCAAATCCTCTTGAAATTGATTGCCAAATGCTCCCTTCTTATTATCTCCTGTAAGAAGTTGTCTGTACGATGCTCTCTAGAAGCTGAGAGTTGAGGTATTTTCCAGTAGAATATAATTAAGTATAACAATAATTAGACAATTGTATGTTGAACTACTGCTAGCCTGTGATAACAGGGTTGTTGAACAGTGGTGATATGAGCATAGCTCAGAGCTAAGCAGCTGTGACAACATCACATGTATTGCAACATATCAAGAGTTTAAGCACTTGCCAGTTTTAATGCGTTTGTAACATCCTTTTCTATCCCAAATCACATAGAGCATCTACACACAAAACCTTCTGGGTTCAGGACATGATTACTGGGTTTCAACAAAGTCGAAATGGATGGGCTGTGTTACCCATCTCAGAGACAGTTTTCCAAGCTTTACTGTTTGCTGGCAAATAGATAGAGTCTGAGCCACGAACAGCTGAGGCACAGCTGGTTTCTGGAGAATTACTAAAATATTTCCAAACATCATGCCAGGAACTGCAGGAGTTGTTAACACAGGGATTAAAGCAGGTAGCCGTACCTGGCAGCGCTGCTTAACTCGAGCCTTAGAGCACGCGATTCCCACCTGGCTGTGCCTTGCCTGATATGTGAAACCAGAAAAACAATCCCAAGGCCGTACTTTCTCCTATTTTTTCAAAAAACACTACGAGTCTGTTTACACCAAGTTCATCCAGGAGTTAACCACAAGGAACTTGTGATTACAGGGACTGCAGAAACGCGAGTTAGACACAACAGAAAAGGACTGAGAGGGCTCAAATCCATCCCCTCGCACTGCAGCTCTGCTCCACTCGCCCCGGAATGCCAGGATCAGCAGCAGGAGGGAGAGAGGGGAGCAGGCTGTCCCGTTCAGAAGAGGCAGCCAGCCCACATTTTCAATTCTGAGAGTCTTTTTACACTTCATCAACCTTTTTTCCATATCCAAAAAAACCC
>JAOXNO010000003.1:30198328-30212360 GCA_028565335.1 Limnodromus scolopaceus | reverse complement strand
CCTCTGCCCGGGTGCTGCTTCAGAGGTTCCCCGATCCATGAGGTATTGAGATGAAATTTGTTCTTTGCCCTTAATCCGTGGTTTTGTGGTTGTTCCTGCGTCCTGCCTGCATCGGCTCACACAGTGTGCGCCCGGCTGGGTGGGCAGCTGGCAGCGGCCACGGTCAGCGGCCGAGGGCCCGGAGACACAGCCCTGGGGCGAAGCTCGGGGCACAGCCCTGGCACGTACCCTGGTGCAAGGCCCTGGTGCAAGGCTGAAGGCGCGGCCCGGTGCCCACCCCCGCAGCACACCCCGGTGCCCGCTCCCCGCCGCTCGCAGCCCTCCCAGCCCCCAGGGGGCGCTCTAGCTCCCCGCTGGCTCTGCCGGCGCTAGGGCCCGGCGGCGGAAGGAAGCGTTTCCCACGACGCGCCCATGGAGCCCGGCGGGTCGGGCCGCCGGAGGTAAGGCCCGTCCTGGGAAAGAGGCAGCGCCGGCGGCCCGGCTCCGGGGGGCTGCCCGCGGCACGCTGGGGAGGGGGTTAGTACCTGTGGGTGTCGGGGCGCTCTCCCCTCTCCCTGTCCCCCGTCCCCCCTCACCCTGTCCCCCCTCTCGTCCCCGCAGCGCGGCGGAGCTGGTGGCCACCCGCGGCCGCAAGGCCCCTCAGGGTCCCCGCGGCCCGAAGGACTTCATCCCCGACGGCTCGGCCGAGCAGGAGGAGAAGCTGCGGCGGTGCCAGGAGGAGCAGTGGCAGCTCCTCTCCGAGGACCGTGTGGAGCGGCTGTAAGTCCCCGGGGCTGGGGGAGCGGCCCGGGGGTCGCAGGGCCTCGCTAAGGGACCGAGCACGGGGGGGGGGATGATGATGATGTCGGGAGGGGGGTGAGGGCACAGCTGCCCTCCGTTCAGGCGTTGTCACGAGTAGAATCGAGCAGTTAATAGCAGGTGGGTGTTAGCACAGTGAGTGCCCTGGCCGGTCCCCTCGGTTCACCCGCTCACAGCTCCCTGGGGGGAGCAACAGCGGGGCAGCACACCCCCGGCGTTCCCTCGGGAGCAGAGGGGGATGTTGGCACGCTGGTGGCTTCTATGTGGGTGTTCAGAAAGTCCCTGGAAGGGCCCTTAATTGTCTCACATGTGTGCATAATTTGCAGATGGCAGCCTGAGTTACAGCCCCCTGTTGATGCTCACGCGTGGCCTTGAGCAGGTTCGGCCGACTCTCGGTGTCCCTGGTTTATCAGTTTTGGTGGTTTCAGCAGCGCTGCTGGTCTCTGGAGCTTATCATTGCTCGGGAGATTTTCACCCTCTACCTCTCAGCACACATTTTCCCTATTTAGCCTGCTGTTTTCTGGTAACAGTTTCTTTGCACTGATCAGCAGCAGCGGAAACTATTCACATAAAATCACAGCACCGGGGACTTTAGAGAGGGACCGGCGACCTCCAGCAGACAGGCAGGTCAGACAAGGTGGACCATTATCTTCCACTGTTGTCTCAGCCGGGTTTGGTCAAGTACGTCCATAAATGTGTGTCTGGGGCAGCAGTGGAGACCCTCAGGATGGGAGGGCGACTGGGTAGGTTTAGGTTTCCTTTCAGATGGGGAAATTGTACTGGCTAAAGGTGTGGAGCAACTCCATGGTGGACCCTATAGATCTTAGCTCCTGTTTCCTTGAGCCAGGTGCTAAAAATACATGTTTGCATTCTTGCAAAGTTTCCCTCCACTTTTTCTCAGCTGTTAATTTTTTCCTGTGAGACCATGTGGGTGGGATCCAGCGATTTGAAAGTCTTGGCAGCGTCCATACAGTTGTATGATATATCGTGGCCACACATCTCCAGCAGTCTGCCGTCACCTGTGGACAGGCTGTGGTCTGCGGTGCTGCTGAAGGTGCTCTTAACTAGTTGGTGGTGATAAAATCTTCAGCTGGTACTGCTAGATCCAGAGGATGATGTCTTTCTAAGGCCTTGCCCTGTAAAAATGCCACCTGGAAGTTTGCTTGCCTTTTCATATCTTCCTTGGCTTGTTGTCTTGCTACAATAGGAGTTCATAGTAGGACATGCCAGTAATAACAAACTAATCTTCAACCTTCTCAGGGGGAGTCTGGTGAAAGCTGAGTGGAAGCCAGGACAGGGCATCGTAGAGCTGCGGACCCCTGCGGTGAGTCTGCTGCAGCGTGTACTCAGTGCCATCATCTCCCGCTGGCCGTTGCAGAGTCCTTCATTTGCTGCTTGACGTGGGAGAGAGCCTGGTTGTCAGCGGGGAGCACCCGAGCCCACTGCGGATTTGTGCTTCTCTTCCAGGGGAAGTTCTGGCACACCATGGGGTTCACAGAGCGTGGCAAACAGTGCCTGCTGCCCGAGGAGGCTCTGTACCTGCTGGAGTGTGTAAGTAGGGTACTTGTGCGTGGATGGGGGGTGTTGGGTCCTTCCTGAGTGATTGGAGGAACTGTAGCACCTTTAGACTGAAGTCTGAAATCGCTTGACTTGGGTTGGTCACTGCTGTGGTTTGAGCAGCTGAGAAACACCTGGTTCTGGAGGAATTGTCTCTTTTAGCCTGTTTGCTGATGGAGCTGTTTGTCTCCAGGCCATGGGTTCATATGTTGTACTCCAAAGCAGCCTCTGTGTTCATTGGCAGTGTGTATTAGTTGGATCAGTGGCCAGTTTATCCAGCTGGTATTGAGATATGGCTTTTTTACCTCTGGTGAATAGATTGTAAACAAATTGATAAAAATAAAATTGGTCGGTTGCTGAGTACAAAATCTCTCCCCAGAAGCAGAAAAGACCTGTTAGATGCCTTCAGCCCATCCGATGGGAGAGGTGTTGTTATTAGTATTTTGTTCTCTTTGTTTAAGACTAAACAAGTTAAAAAAAAAAAAAAGAAGAAAAAGAAGTTAGTCTAAAACTGCCTTCTGGAGGTTCATTGCTATTGCCTGGGGGAACCTACCTATGGCATCACTGGGGCTGCAGTAAATGCCCCTGAGGAGACAACCATTGATGGCTTCTGAGGATGCCATCAGTTCCTCTGTTCCAGCTCTCAGTTGTGCTGGTCCTAAATGTTTTTGTAGTTGTGCTGTGTCCTGAATCACCGAGATCATCGAAGTTAAAGGAAATTATCTCCCAAAGCACTGATTATTTTAACAGTTGAGTGTCGTGCTCCCAGCTGCCTCCTCCAAACAGACACAGCACTGGAGCAGGAGCTGAAAGATGTGGGTGGGGACTTCTTACCTGGCTGTGAAAACCAGGACATGAGGGAACTGGGCATGGGAGGGGGACTGTAAGTAATCCAGGTGGCACATGGGGAGGCGTGGATATCATGTGAAGGAGAGTGGGAAGAAGCTGGTGTGAGCTTGCATGGATTTGTTCCCTGTGATTCTCTCAACACCAAGCTTTTGCCCTGCAGGGCTCTGTTCAGCTTTTTTACAGGGATCTGCCCTTGTCAATCCAGGAAGCCTACGAGATCCTGCTATGCCAGGAGGCAATGAGCCTGCCACATTACCAGGTGTGTGGGGACCTTCAGCTATTGCAGGGAGGATGGAGGCAGAGACCCCTCTGCCATGCAATCTCTTCCAGTGGCTGAGAGCAGAGTGGGACAGTTAGGGAGGAAAGGGGAGTCATTCTCAGTTTTTCCCACTTGCCTTCTTCCAGATGATCAGTTCCTGTTTCCCCACCTTTGCTCTGAGTCTTTACCCTGGTGTTTTCTCCTCTGCCAGTGCCACACTGTGTTTGCCCAATTGTAGCAGAACTGAAGTAAATTGTTTGGTTTTAGGGTAGTCATTTAACCCTCTTGCTTTCCTTTGCTCTAAGGTGTTCAGCCACTTGAAGCAACTGGGTTATATTGTACTGAGATTCGACCCCAGGTAACCAGCTTTTTCTTTCCACGCTGCTTTCTCCTTTCTGAAGACCCTGAGCAGCTCTGTGCCCACTGCATGGCCCCAGTGGAATGGCAGAGAAGAGGACTTTGGCCCTGCGTTCCGTCTCTTGGGAGGATTAAAGGCTAAAAGTGGCACTCTACCCTTCCTTGCTCCTCCCTCTTGAGGAGGTGATTGGGAACATGAAATGGGGTGCGAAGTGAGGACCATCCTGGTCCTGCTTGTGGATTTTCTGTGCCTGGAAGAAAAGTTCTTGTTGCTGTGTTCTGGGGGCTGAGCAGAAGGGTAGTTTCACTGCCTCGCCTGCTGTCAGCCTCTGGTGTTGGTGTCTCCTTACAGCACTGTCCTGTCTCCCTACGAGAGGCAACTGAACCTGGAAAGTCACTGCCAGAGCTCTGGGAAACACCATCGCAAAAGGAGGAGGAGTTCCAGCCCCCGGTAAGGATGTGGCCCAAAGCATTCTTCCATCTTCTCCCGACCTCTACAGCTTGGCAACAGCATCCTCAGCCCTTTGTGCTGTGGGGGACCTGTCTGGCACAGCTGCTCTTGGCAGTGCCCAAGAGTGCAGTGCTTTTCCTGAAGTCTTTGCAGTGTGCCCTGTTGTCACATCTGTACTTAATGCAGGGCTAATAGGGGCAAACTGCTCCTGAGCCTCCCAGCTGCAGTGGTGAGATGCCAGAATAGAAGGGTAGAGAGGTGAGAAGAAATGCGTGGCAGATGTCTCCTCTTGCTCTTTTTTAGAGGGAGCGCAGACACCATAGTGCACATCTTGCACTTATCCACCCTGTGCTAGGACTGTACAGCAGAGAGCGTAGTTGAATCCTGGTCCTTGCACGTGGCCTCTAGACGTGTGCCAAATGCAAACAGAAGCTGACAAAATTACTAATTTTGCTAATAATTATGATAGCTTCCAGTAGGTGGCGTCATCCTTTAAGAAACAGGGGAGGACAAGACTGGTCTGCAAGTCCTTTCCTGTTAGCAAGTAAATCAGTGCCTGAGGAGTTATGAAATTTTAGGAATTGAGAAATAAAACTGATGGTTTAATAAGTGCTCCATCTTCTGTGGGACCAGGGACTAAATCTCATGGCAGTAAGGGGTGCTGGCAGGAAGGTTTCTGCCTGTCCTGTGCTGGTTTGGCTGAAGTCCATCATGTTTGGGTCAGTGTATGGGGTGTGTGGAGGCTGCGTGGCAGGTTGGGAATGTGTGTCAGTACAAATCAAGGCTGGGATTCACCTGGGCATTGAAGTCAAACCTCATGCAGGACCGCTGAGTAGTTTATTCTGCCTTTGGCACTCACTGCTTGTTTTTGGCCTGCCTTTTTCCCTTCTCATTTTGTCACCCAAGCAAACGCCCTCCTTCCAGCCAGCAGGTTGTTGTCGAGGGTTTGCAGACCTGTCTGGAGCTCCCTGCCACCTTTGCTGTCCTTCCTTCAGACTTGGCAGACTGTGTTCCTCCTGTTAGCAGGGAGGAAGCAGGTTTCAAAGGGAATAAAGTTCCACCACACGCTCTCACTGTCTTTTATGCTGCTGCTTCTGTCTTTAGGTCATGTGAGAAGAAACATAAGGTATGTGAAGACCTTCCAGAAGCTGAAGTGACCTCAAAAAAAGCCGCAGATGACTGTCGAGACTCCAGCTGCCTTCCCATGGATGAAAAGCCCTTGTCAGAGCAACCAAAGAAATCAGATGCTGGCAGTAGAGAGGGAGAATCAAACCCAGTTCCTCTTGATACAGGACAAAAGAACTCCCTGAGCCCTTCCTGGAGCCGGGCTGGAGACCACAAGGGGAACAGCGCTGGCACCCATGCTCCACGCTGGGATTTTACCACCATCATCTTGCCAAATGTGGCCCCAGACCAGCCGTGCACAATTCTGCCCTTACCTGACAACGGGCTCCTGCCGCAGAACGTGCTGGGGAGGGAGGTTAATGCATCTTGTTGGTGCGCACGCATCAATCAGAAACAGGAGAAGCTGTCACGGAAAGAAAGGGAGCAGCGAGAGAGGGAGAGCAGGTACAAGAGCAGTGTCAACGCTGACCGGGAGGTGAGGCACTGCTCCAACTGGCAGGAGTACAAAGCCCTTCTGGCGCAGAGGAGCCGGCAGAGGGTTTGGAGACGACCGCCGCATCTCTGGGACCAAGCTGTCACACCGCTTTTGCGGCCAGATGAGGCTACCTCACAAGGTAGAGGCTCTGGGAACTTGACTGGGACCCCCTTCCCCCCCCAGCTCTGTGAAACATTGCCTGGTGTGCAACAGCAAAATGGATGACATGGAGAAGCTGAACATCAGTTTAGGGGACAGTACCTTAAGAAGGAGAATCTCATTAGAAGCCCTGGGCAAAGCAGGCACAGAGGAACCTAGCCATGGACGTGGGGAGAGAGAAGAAAGCTTGTCCTCTGCCTTTCTGCCTTTCCATCTCTTTCTATAGGCCACTCAAGTGCCAGGATAAACAGGGCCTTGGGAGGTCTTCTAATCCGTTCCCCATGTCCTACTGTATTGCAGTCATTCCTGCTCGGCTGTTAGGCATGGGAAATCAGGGCCAGCAAGATGCAAAGCAGTTGCAGGGTGTTCTGGGCTGTGAGCTGGGAGGAGATGAGGAAGTTGAGGTCTTTGAAGTAGCCAGTGGTGACTGTGGTGCTGCCAGCCATTGTCGGAGGAGGAAGGCTTGTGGGTGGTGGTGGAGTGCTTGGGAGTGCCCTGGGAGAGAAATAGCTGGTCTGATCCTTTCCTGTTCCTTCTTCCTCCAGCTGCGCTCCTCCAGCAGATCAGTGTGCTGCAGCCCTCCCACATCCTGGATGGAGCCTCCCGGTTAGTATCCAGCCAGCCAGCTCGTAGCTGTTAGGGAATGGGGGTGTCTTGTGACTGTCCCTGCTTGTGAGGTCTGAGAGATGCTCACAGCAGCAGTTTGGGAGCTGCCTGGCATCCAGGATGCTGAGAGAATCCAGCACTCTGCTCCATGACCCTGTTGCATCTGTAGTGAGGGGCCGACATTTCCATGAAGTACCAGGTCCTGCAGCAACAGAACTAGGGCATTCCAGGCCAATTAAGACATCGGGGTTGCTCTCTTTTCCTGCCGTTGCCTCTCTGCACCCCAGCCAGGTAATCTCCCCCAGAGGTTTGGTTGGGTTTCACCTATGCCTCTTCCCTGGAATGTGCTGCCATCCCTGCTGCAGTGGTTATAAAACCTTAGCTTTGGGACTTTCAGTTCTGCTCCTGCCTCAAAGAGTTGGTGTGGAGTCCCTGTAGGGCAGAGCAGTCCTTTGCTCCTCTGTCTGTTAGTGGTACTTCTTGCAAGGGGTTCCGCAGAGAAGAGAGTGTGGCAGATGTGGGGCAGGAGGTTGCTCTAGTCTAAATACAGGAAAGATTTGAAAAATAATTAGAACAGTTGTAGGGTCAGTCCTTTGAGGAGTGAGGCCTTTCAAAGGGCTCACACTAGCTGGACTTCAAGAGCTTTTGCTCCCTCTTTCCTCTGCTGTACCTTATACCTTACAACGTTTCATTCCCGTATGTATGTGGATGTGTTATCTCTTCTGTAGGCTGCAGGAGGACCCAGAGGGCTTGAAGATAGACTTCAATGTGTATCAAGCAGATGCTGTGGCCAAGTTTAAGAAAACAAACCCTGGGAAGCCATACGTCAGGATGTGTGTTCGGAGGTATCCATGGGTCTTATGCTGTGTTATGAAATGTAGCAGTTGTGGAAATGAAGTCCTAATGATCTGTAAATGACCCAGCATCTTGTGAGCTTTACGGATCATCTGAGTGCCTCCCCTGAGGGTGGGCCTGCCCAGAATTTTTATTTTTTCTTTCAGTTCCTCCTTTGTTGGAGGCTGTGGCTGACAATTCCCCCAGCCCTTGCACTCAGCCCACACTATTTGGTCATCTGATTGCTGCTCATCTCTGAGTGTTAGTGGAGTAAGGAATAAGAAGCCACGGCTGTATTTATGCAATGCTTGTGAAACTCAGGTAGAGCTCAGCTTTGCAGGGAGCCATATGGTACCCGCATCCTCAGCCAGTGCAGATCCCTCTGGATTTCTGAAAAGATGTACCTCCCCAGAGCTTGCTATAGGCTCAGGGCCATGGGTTTATTATTTTGATCTTTGTAACGTTAAGATCAGTACGAAGAGAGGGTAAGTGTCCCCTTTCTTGCTGGATCCAGAATCTGATACTTAAACTCCATAAGCAGGTACAAAGTTTAGTCTTTGCCTTTTCTATGTGTGTTACATACTAAAACTGTCCCTTTTCCACTCTGCAGCTGTAGTAGCCAGAGCGAGGGAGGTGGTGACGCAGTTTTACAAAGGTCTGTCATGAGCGAGTGGGGTGATCCTTGCTTTATAAATATTTTCATTTACGAGCAAACAGACACTTCAGAATTAAAAGGAGGGAAAAGCAGGTCAGATGTTGATCCCAGCAACCTAAAGATCTTCCTAGCACAAAGGTATGAAGATTGCACTGGGCTGGCAATTTGCCAGCAGCCCTGTGAGCCGCATCTAATAGGCACAGCATGGAGCAGTGTGCAGTTGCCCTTGTTTTTGGCAAAGGATTTGACAGCTCCCAGTTCCCGGCATGCCCTCTTGGGGCTGGCAGCCTCCTGCTTTGACTGAAAGGGATGGGTAGGGTCGCTGCCAACTCCTAAGACCAAAGTGAGCTGTTGTGATCACTGGCCAGGGCAGCTTTGTCTCTGTATTCTTCTTGCTTTGAGAACAACAGGATGTTTTTTTCTCTGCAGCTTCGATGAGCAGATTCCATCCCTTCGGGCTTTGAAGCAGGTTACGTATCAGAGTGGGGACGTCCCAGTGGTCTTTGCACTGGTGGATCATGGAGAAATTGCCTTCTATTCGCTAAAAGAATTCAAGCTGCCAGTTGATGTTAATCACTGAAGTTGCTGTCACTTGCAGTAATGGTATGGGATGATGGGAAAAGCTTTACTCAGGATCTGTTTTCTTGATTAGTGAAATATTATGGAAAATAGAGCCTGTGATAACTGGAACCTTGGGTAGTTAACCACTTTATTTGCTGTTACAGACTTCACCCAACCAGGTGGCTTGGGCATTCTAGCAAATTTTACAGCAAACAGGTGTGTATGGCTTAGCTGGGCATTTCTGGACTGGAACACACTCTGCTTTGTTCTTGAAGCCACTGGTTCTCCAGCTTTCTCATCTTGTGGACCACTAGTCTGCCTTTCCTGCGTCATCTTTGGCTGACCTGTGGACTATTAGAAAACACTTTGCTGATGATCCTCTTGTCACATGTTAAGAACCACTGTGCTACACTAGTTGAACGGTTGGAGAGTCATTGAGGTCAGTCAGGGACAGAATAAGCTGATCAGATCAGTGCTGATGTCCTGAGCCTCTGTCGTTCGGCTATGCCAACAATTGTCAGGTCGGATTCTGATCTGAAAAAGGCACAGCCGTAAAACTCAACCACCAGGAGTAAAGTTTCCAGGCACTTGAGAGCAGAAACTGTGCCTTGAACACAATTTCATCAGCCAGAGGTCACAGAAAGCCCCAGAGCATTGCAGATGGCACCTCGGGCTCATGCTGTAGTGGCTGTACCGAGATGCATTTTGGCCACAGAGCATTATGCCATATTAAAGTTTGGCCACTGATATCAGCATGCTGTACCTGATAGTTTCATCAGGGCTGTATTGCAGCCCTCTCTGTTTCAGCCTGACGTCCTCTTTCCTGGCTGTGGATCCTTATCTTGTATTTTGCAAGTGAGAGATCCCTGAGTAAAGAAAGAAGCTATAAATTCCTCAGGAGCCTTCCAGTCCTATGGCTGTTGTGCTCCAGGCAGAGGACATTACTTTCCAGGCCCTGCTGTTGGAGCTTTCCACCAGGATACCCAGGTACCAAATTTGTTTTAGCCTCTATGCAAAGGTGCCCGTGACAGGTGCTGGAAAGTCTGCTCAGTGCTGAGCGTGGAGGTGTTCGCTATCGAGGTTCTTCAGGACTGTAATAGCAACTGGTTTAGATGCATTTTATTTGATACTTTTTTAGTTCCTTTTGGAGGTGGGGAGAAGGCTAAGCAATAAAAAAGCCTTTTCTGACACCATGAGCTCCTCAGTGTGGTTCTTAATTATGAGAGGGAGGAACTCTTGGGGAGGCTTCTGGGACCCCAGTAGCACCAGCTGGTGAATGCTTGCTCATGGTCATACGACCCTGTGGCTGCATAATCCTGCTCCTACACCTGTCTGTGTTTGGATCCAGCTGCTGCCCCGTTCCCTGGGAGGACGGGGTGACTCAGAGCCCGGAGGAGTCCCCAGGTCTGCGTATAGTTCCTGTCGGCACATGACACCAACACCTTGCCATCTTCCTCCTGCGTGGTCAGAGGTATCATAGCCCAAGGTGGCAGGAATCTGCTGCAAGCACTACGCCTGGTCCTGTTTCATGCACACACCCCTCTTATCAGATGCTGGAAGTCAGCAGGGCTGAGGTGAGGGTCTGAGAGCTCCTACGCACCCTCCCCTTCCTCTTCCTCCTCCGAGCAGTGCTTTTGCTGATAGTCCTCTTCAAACGCCGGGGTTGTTGGCAGCTCCAGTCTGTGCCCTCAGCATTCTCCCAGACTGTTTTGCAGATTAAAGGCAGTGGGAAGAGAGTTTCTAAGAACAGGCGCAGCCAGAAGAGCTCCAGTCTGACCCACAGGGCTCACGTTTGTCCTGGAATTAGGTCAAACTCACTCCTGTTGATTTCAATCAGTCTCATTTGCTTATGCCAAGGAGGAATTGTATCGATGAACTCCACGAGAGCCACCCAGTGAGTTTCGCTGGAGCAGAGACTCCCTGATTCAGCACAAAACAATTACAATTTAATAACCACTGCAGGGAGGATTGAGAAACTGTGGCTGCCTTGCTCAGCACCACAACATCTGACGGTGCCTTTACCAGGATGGGATAATGATGCAGACTGATACCACTGCTTTGTTTTGGCCTGCAATGCGAATCGTCTCGATGTTGCAAGAAGGTGATAGAAACGAACATTGTAATTGAAAAACATCACTTTTGGAAGCTTGGCTGAGGCATTGACTGTTGCTGGCCCCTTGTCAGAGGTAATTTCAAGCGTTCGCATGGGTGCAGAGAGGTTGGCAGACCTTGGACTGCCATTGTGCTCCACTACTCATTCCTCGCCCAGCCCTTCCCTGCAGCAGGACACGGGCCGAGCCGTGTAGCGAGGCAGCTGCACTTCTGTGGCTCGTTCCAACGCAGGCTTCAACTTTCCGTTAAGCCTTTCCATCGCTTTCTTTTTGGCAGGAAGGTGCCGAGCCCCCGCCACTGGCGGAGCCGGGAGGAGGGGGGCCGACACGGCACCCTTGGCTTCGGCCGGTGCTCGGTGCCCCGGTCCCGCGGAGCCGCGTCGCGCCCTCCCGGAGCCAGGCGGTGCTCCCGCCCACACGGCGGCGGCCGCTTTCTGATTGGCTCCGAGCGAACGGGCTGCTGAATTATTCATGTCCGCGCCGGATGAAAGGGAGGAGAGGCCGCGGCTCGTCTTAATTTGCATACGAAGCCCCGCCCCATGGCAGTTATTTGCATACGCGGGGCCCCGCCCCACGGGGGGCGATCCCATGTGAGGCCCCGCCTCGCCGCGCCCCTCCCGGAGGTGCCCGGGGAGGGAGGACGCCGCCGCCACCGCCGCCGCGCAGGCGAGGGGGGAGCGGGCGCGGAGCGGAGCGAGGCCGGGGCGGCCCGGCTCCAGGCCCCGCAGGTGAGCGCGGCTCGCTGGGGCTCCGCGGGGGAAGGGGTGCAGGACCGGGGGCGGCCCAGTGGGGTAAGCTCTGGGGAGGTGGGGGATCCTCGCGGGGGGTCCGGGCAGCGCGGCCCCGGGCAGGGTTCGCCGCTGCCGGCCGGGGGCGGTGCTCGACCCTGCCCGCCCCTCTGGGGCTTTGCGGAGCCCCGTGGGGCTCGCTCCCGGAAACCCTCTGGCGGGGCTGGCAGGTGCTCGCCGGTCCCCCCGCCACCGAGGGGGTCTACTTCGCCGGGTGCCCGGGCCCTCCGTGCGGCCCCGCTCCGGCCAGCCCGGTTGCCGCCCCAGCCTGGCCGCGCCAGGGCTGCCCACACCCGGAGCCCCCCGTGCCCCAGCGCTCGCCGGGAGACCGGCCTTGGCCCGCCCGTAAAACTTCCGAGATTTCCTGGCGGAGGTCGCGGCGGTGGCCCCTGCTCCATAACTTCCTGCTTTCGCCTTCAGCTCCCGGGCACGGCCCGGTAACGGGAGCTCCTCCAAGAGCGGGGGCCTCCCCGGAGCCGTCCCGGAGTGGCCCCTCACACTGCTGCCGCCGCCGCCTCCTGCCGTGGGAGATGTCCCTGCCTGCAACCCGGCCTTGCAGGTCTCCATCTGCTGCCACTGGCTGGAAGCAGATGTGATGAATAAGAGTTGCAATGTCTCCTTTGGGACGCACTGTTAGCATTTTCTTTTCTTCTTGTTTTTCCCCCCCCCTTTCCAATCCCTGCTCATATTAAATATATTGTGTTACTGTTGGTTTGGTTTTTTTTCCTCCCCAAAGTTGTAAGAGCTTGATGGGCGAGGGAGCGTGTTACTTCTAACAAACAGGTGAAACACAAAGGTGAAAGGAATCGTTTAGCTGTTGTCTCGGGTCGCCCTGCAGTTGTAGCATGGGAACAAGCTGGTTGCTGACATCTCTCCTGGAGGTGAGGCTTAGCCTTGGCTTTGGAGAAAGGTTTGTGTGTTTGTATTTAGCGTTGTTAATGGCGTGGAGCGGCTGAAGTGGAGTTCCGGGTGGGTGTTTCCGCAGCGTAGTGGCACAAAGCTTTACGGATGGTGACAAGCTAAGGGGACAGCTTCACCGAGGTGATAAAAGTTGTCCGTTGTAACGTGTTACTCCATGGGGAATGCTGCTCTTTGTAGTCACCCGAGAGCACTTCAGTCAACTGGAATATCTTGCTTTACCAAGTCCCAGGTGAAGCTGAATGCCCAAAGCAGCTGCCTGGTGATTTTGGCTTTGACTGGGGAAGCTGGTGCTTCTGGTAAGCGGAATGCAAAGCGGTGGTACGTCCCAAAGCTTCTCCGTGCATCCCGGCACGTTCCTTGTAAAGGCAGCCTGGCCCATGGAGGGGACAAGGATGATCTGTGCAAGTAGTGAGCAGTCCCTAATCCTGCTCAGTGCTGCTTGGAGCCACCTGAGGGGCTCCGTTTAGTTTATGGTATTGAAAAGGGAGAAGAGTTCTCAAACATCCTCATAGGATGGTGCTGAGGAACTTCTTTTACTTGGTTTTGAACAAATTACATCTGCTGTAACTACTGAGGGAAGAAAACTATTGAAGGAGTTAAACCAGTTGAGAGTCCTGTATCTTCTAGTGGCTTTTTGATACAGTAATGTCACTGTTACTGGGGATTGCTTATGGAAGAGGTGTGGTTTTTTTCTTGGCTGACATGGAGGCTTGAGAGACTTCAAAGAGTGAGAGGTTTTAAACATATATAATGTAATGCAGTTCACACATGGCAATAAAAGTGATACTGCTGGTAGCCTGGGACTGGTGGTAGCTAAAAGCTTGATTTCTGGGCAGAAATTCCGTGGAAACTCCAGTTCTCATCTAAAAGTTTCTTCTAGCTAAATCTCTTTGTGTTGCTTTAAGAAGCAAATGCTTTTGTGGTTTACTCCATTGACCCTCTGTGTTTGGTGTAAAATGCTGCTCCAAAGTTCCAAGCCGCTCTTCCATTTGAATCGTGCTTCTTTGGGGAAGCGGACAAAGAGTTTTGCATCATGGGCGATAATGTTGGTCAGTGCAAAGACTTTGTTCTGCTGTTGCATTTTGAAACTTCATGTTGTCATGCTCCCGTGACAAGGAGAACACAATAGGAGTCGTAATGACACAAAAGGTTTGCACAATTAGTAAATTTGTTGCAAGTGGGCGGTCTCTGGTAACTCCAAGCACAAAGCTGTGAAAGGACATGAACTTGCCTGATTTATATGATTGGTTCTCAATTATTTTCCAAGAGTTCTTAGGGAATCTGTCTCTGATCTTTTATTTACTATTTTCTGTGTTTTGGGAGGGCGGGAACCTGCACGTAGTGTTGACACAGCCTGTTCAGTTGTTCGTTTAACTGTCTGTCTCTCCAGGCTCACAAAAATAAATCCTTTTTACAGGCGGATCTTTTGGTTTGCCTCTCTGCTGGTGCCTGACTACTGTATCCAAGGTGCATCTGAACAATCTCCGGTTTATAAAACTGCGAGTACTGGGGGGTGTAGCAGTTAT
>JAOXNO010000003.1:30182895-30198228 GCA_028565335.1 Limnodromus scolopaceus | reverse complement strand
TGTAGAGATGAACTTTATAGTGACTGCCCAGTTAAAGAATAACTAGGGGTTGTTTCATCAATTTCAAGCTAAAAGTGTTCTTAAACTTGTAACTTTGTAGTGAGTCATGTCTGAGTCTGATGGCTCCTGTAATCAATAAACTTGATAAGACTAGTGTTTAAATGATGCTTTGATCAGTTTTTGTTGTTGTGAGATCCTTGGTGCTAAGGAATAGTTTTTTTCTGTGCATCGAAAGGCTGAGAGCGCTGGGACTCTTTAGTCTGGAGAAGAGAAGGCTGAGGGGAGACCTTATTAGTGCTGACAAGTATCTAGAGGGTGGGTTGAAGGAGGATGGAGCCGGGCTCTTTTCAGTGGTTCACAGTGACAGGACAAGGGGCAACGGGCACAAGCTGGAACATGGGAAGTTCTATTCAAATATGAGGAAGAACTTCTTTACGATGAGGGTGCCAGAGCTCTGGAACAGGCTGCCCAGGGAGGTTGTGGAGTCCCCTTCTCTGGAGATTTTCAAGACCTGCCTGGATGCTGTCCTGAGTAATGTGCTATAGGCAGTCCTGCTTAGGCAGGGGAGTTGGACTCAATGATCTCTAGAGGTCTCTTCCAACTCCAACAATTCCATGATTCCATGGTTGGATCTGGCCTCTCTTCTGTTGTTGCTGAGTGTGTTGGTAACAGGAACAACGCAAATTTCTGGGCGCAGGAGGAAACCTAGTTCAGACAAGGCCATGGTGGTGACTGTTTGTTATAGGAGCACTGACTGCTTGTAGTTCAAACAAAGCTTGTTGATAAGGCCTCTTTTATTTTAGCAGAGTTGATAAAGTATTATCAGATGCGTAGGTAGAAGTTCTCCCTTTAAGGACCTGTGAGCAGGAAAGGCTGATGAGGAAGGAATGAAAAGGAGACCTAAAGCAAGGCAAGATTTAAGAGCTCTTGAGATACCCAATGGCATTTTGAAAAGAAAGCTGTTGGACTGTATCCCATTGAAAACCTCTTCAAGTTGAGTAAAGGTTGCCTAGGAAGAACACAAATGGTACCTTGCAACTCTCCTACATGAGCAAAATAAACTCATTACGGGTATGTTTGTGGGGTTAATGTGGGACCATATCCACACTTAATGCTGTCTATGTAGTAAAAACTTCTGACCTGGGCTTCCTCATCTTGTAAGACTGGAATAACTTGTGTGATTGGGCCTTACAACATTGGCTCTCTTATGCTTTTGGCTGGAAATTCCATTATCGTGGGACGACATAAGTAAAAATTGCGACAAATTTGTACAAAGGATAATTCTCCTGCAGCCCCATGCCTAGTTAATGGAGAAAATCCAGAGTGTCTCAGCAAGCTGTGCGTGGACATCAAGACACGTTGCTGTGTGCAAAAGCAATGAAGACAAAGCAAAACATGGAGCTCTGGTGGGACTGCTAACGCATAGCAGTGAGGAACAATTAATGCTTCTCCTAGGAAGAAGCGTTTGACCTTCTGTTGAATATGTGTCTGTTGTGAGACAGACGTGTACTTGCCATAAATCTCAGCATCAAAAATGAACTGAGCTGAGCAAGGAAGCCAGAATGAAATCTGGTTTCAATGTTAACTGCTCCTTAGTCTGTGATTGGAAACAGGATTGTGCTTTCATTGCCTTTCTGTATGAATAGTGAAGGGCTTTTGTTTCGTGGCTGGATCTAATCATATTTAGCTAAGCATTCAGCTAACGAAGCATCAGGAGCTTGATGTACAGGGCACTCTGAGCTTTGCTGTCAGGTGGCCATGTACTGACTATGAGCAATTGGGATTGACTCAGCTTTGGGCTATTGTTGCCTATAAACAGCTGACCTCAATGCATCTTAGAAGAAGAGAACGTTGCACATAGTTTCTGGTAAGAGGCTCATCTTTGAAAACCTAAAGAATTGTTTCCCTGGAAAATAAGAACATTAGATACATGCAGACCTGGCATGGCTTCAGAGGCTACTGGAGAATTCCTCTCTGGCTACTGGTAGCCACAACTGTTACCATATGGTTGTTAATGCTGACTGGCAGATAACTGCAGAGCACATGGGGTTGGAGTTTTATGTAAGACACTGAAGGTGTGTGGGAGAGAAACTGGTCTGCTAATATGTAAATGTGCATCTGGAAGATAAGATTACACAGATTGTGGAATCTTTTTGTTTTTCTAGAATTGGAAAAGGCACTTGCTTATTGTACTAAAAAAAAAATTATTCTCATTGACAACTTGTAAGAATAGTTCTGCTTGGACAATCTGTGCTACAGTGGATGCTGTTCTCTTCACTGTTTCTTCTTTCGCCTTTCCTCAAAACTGCTTTTCCTCTCATCTCCCATGCTGTGCCACTCAGGAACTCTTTGGTCAGGCATGAAACCCTGATACGTGTCAATGAGAGATGACTTTTGTAGCATGCCCTGTCTGATTGTAATGGACACATCAGCTTGCCAGGATGACGTTTCTTCAAGTGAGTTTCTACTTGATTCTGAACTACTCTGCTCCTTAGCCAGTTGAGCAAGTTGTTGTGGGCTGGAGTGTGAATTCTAGATCTCTTGCATAAGCAGGTTAAAACAGCATGCTTCTAGATGCAATTAATATTTCAGGATAAAACATTCTAGCAGGGTGTTAAATATAAAGTTGCGACTCTGTCAAATCAAGCCCACTCTTCTCCTTGCTTTGCTGGTAGTGGTGAGTTTGTCTCTGCTGTCACAACTGAGGAGGTCTCTTCTCTAAAGTGGGGAGGGTAATTAGTAGAGTTTCTCCGTGGGTTTGCCTAGTTTAACAGGTACAGGACATTGATTGACAGTGGGAAAGGGTGCGTCTCTTTGGCACTTTCCTTTCCTTGTCTGGCTAAGGGCAAACTGGGTGTTATACATGGGTGTGATACACTCTCCTTGCATAGCACAGCAGCTTCTCACTGCTCTGGAGCTTTGCAAACTTGGAGAGACATATTTACACAAGGCTATATTTACTCTTTCTCTCAGGAATGTCTGGTGAAAGAAGACTTACAATCCGATACAATTTTTGAAACTTCAGTTAAAGTACCTAAATCATTGTAGAAGGATATACTTCTCTTGTTTATATATTCCACTTTCATTCTTCCCCTCTTTTTGGGGTCCCCCGCTATATGTGGTTTTGTGCAAATTCTTCACCCCTGCATGTGCTGATGGAATGGCTCATGAACATAGATGCCTGTAGCTGCCTGCTCAGAGCCACTTTTCTCCGTGGTGAGTGGAGATGCTAGTGATTCTAGGTGGGGACTAAGCGACTCAGGCTCCTGGTGCTGATGTGATCTGCTGGTCCTCTCAACCGGGGCTGCATTGCAGTCCTATTACTGAGCTCCGGATAGTACTGTGGAGGTGGCTGCAGATTTTAGAGTATGAGCAGGAAAGGTAAAAGGGGAGTAAATGCACCGAAGAGGTGCAAGTTCTAGCTCAGGGAATTTCTAAAGGGACTTCTCAAAATACAACTATGGAGCATCCTGTTTATAATAGCATTTCCTTTTTTTGGTCCTTCGCAGCTGGTAAGGCCTTGCTAGAAACCATTTGAAAAACAACTCGGGCTCCTCAGGAATGGCTGGCTGATTTCAGTCATTAACCAAAGACCATCGTTATTGGCAGGAACATACAGACAGCCGCCTTGTTTGTTAGCTCTGTATAGACGGGCTGTGAAATCTCTCTTCCCTCAAGCACTCTCCAGCCCCACATTTTGAACAAGGGCCCAAGGCCCTCTGTTCACTTGGGAGTCCCTTTGGCATTCCTGGTCCCTCTCTGGGAAAGCCAGTAGCCTTCTCCCCCCTGCTCCCCCGTGTTGCTACACCTGTGTATGGACCTCTTCTGATGATGGGTTACTGTAGAATTTCTGTACGGACTCTTCATTGCACCTTAGAAGTTCTAGCCCCCACTGTTCATGTGTGTTGTGTACAGAGTAGCTGGTAAATTGCTATAATTTCCTGTCCAACACATTAAAATAAAATACTGAGTGGAGTGTCCAACAGCTGCTTCATGAACAGCTGAGCTTTCTGTACACTGGAAACTGGAGCTTGTGAAAGATGGCCAGGGCAGGCAGGAGCACTTATCCCAAAGCAAGTTGTCAGGATGCGATTCAAACCTTTGCTCTTGAGCTGGCAGAGTTTTATTTGTTACTTAGCACCTCTGCAGGGGGGAGATGTGACAAAGAATCTCTTGAGCTGTGTGGAATCTGAGGCTGTAGCCTGGTATCCCCAGTGTGATCGCTAGGTTACAAGTCAGGTCTAATTTGTCCTGCTTGGATCCTCTTGGTGCTGTGAGAGACAAGGCAGTGAGATATACTGAAGGGCTTGTGCTTCTCAGCTGCACATTGAACTGCAGGTGCAAAATTTCCTTCCCCTACCCCCACCTTGAGCAGGGAGTTAGGCTTGATATTTTACAAAAGCAAGTTAATTATTAATGCAGCTACCCTGCGGGCAGCACAGCGCCCTTTCTGCCGTACCCATGGAGCGAGCTGAAAATGTGATTCTTTCTCTTTTTAGCTCAATAGCTGAAGGGTTACCTGGAGTGAAAAGTGATACTGGTCAATAATGCCTGTGAGCCTGGGAGTTAGCCTTTAGATGGGGTTTGTCTAATTGTTTATGCAAATGCTGCAATTTTGCTTGCCTCTTCTTTGGAGAAGGTCAACTGAAACGATCGCAGAATGGCCAAGTGTAAAAACACTTCTAAAATCCTCTTGGCTTATCTGTACTGGTTTGCTCTAGCACTATGGAAATGGTATTGTGTAAGTCCTGCACCAGAGATGCTGCTCTGTGGTGGTATCAGGTTTTAGTTACTCGATAGTGATGTTGTCTCTTTCTGCTCTGGCTGATTTGTGTTACCCGCTAAACCAAAATAAATAACCTACTTCTGCTTGCTTCTGTTCTCAGGCTGTTTTTGTTTATGTGGCTTTTTTTTTTTGTTAGGATTTTTGGTGCCAAGATACTACAGCAAGGAAGATGAGAAGGTTCTTAAGACCCGGACATGATCCAGTGAGAGAAAGGCTTAAACGCGACCTTTTCCAGTTTAACAAGGTACAGTGCTTTCCTCAAACTCCAAGGCGTATGCGTGCAAGGCAAATCTATCCTGAGCCACAGCACAGTGTAAAGGGAAGGGAAAACTACTCGAGTGTGGGTGGAAAAGTTAAATTTAGGAGGGGTGGTTTGTTCTCTTTTCAATTCAGTCCTTTTTTCCCCAATGTGCCTGACTAGTTTTCTTCAAGCTCATGAGCATGTTCTCAATTCTGGCTTTCGTTTTTAAGAAAAAGGATATTGTCGTGCTGTTGAGTGGCACTTGCTGAAAGAAGAGATCTTCACGGAGCTTTGACACACTCTGAGTGTTCTGCAGTTTGTCCTGCGATGTGCTCTGACTACTTATGTTATAGGTAGTCTTTGCAGTGCTGCTATGAAAGTAAACATTTTTCTAAAGATACATGTAAGCCACAGCTTGTGATGCAGTTGAAGCCACAGTTGTCTGTGATTATACCTTGGGTTTATAAGTATACCTCTGTTTTTAAATGTGAATTTAAAAGTCTGTGGTAGAAACATGGTAGCATCTAGGCAGCACAATGGCCATTAATAATGAATTTGGTGTTATCTTAGCCTGAATCCGTATCTAGTTTTTTTTCCTTCCCCCTGTGAAGAGGAAACGGCAATGACTGTGCTATCTATCCAACACTCTGGGCATTTTTCTTTTGAGCCCTGGCCAGGAACATAGTGCTTTCATCTTTGTAAATGCCTGGTATTAATTCATTGCTAGGCTAATGGCTACTTACACCTTCATTGGATATTAGAAATATATTTGTAGGTTTTCTATTTCCAAGGCTATAATGGAATTTTTCTGAAAAGTATAATGGATAAATGAAGTCAGCCTAGGAAATAACCTCCTTGATTCATTAAAATTCTAGTGTAGATACATACTTAAAGTGGAACTTTGGATATTTGAGATGAGTGATTTAATGTAATTTGGTACTAAACCACACCATTTCCGTGCATACCACCCTCCTCCCATTGGGGAGACATAAAGAACTTAAGGGTTCTTCAGGCCTATTTTCTGCTTGCTACCGTGGGGAAATGCTAGGGCAGATGCAATAAAAATTTCAATAAATAAAGGTGAAGATTGAGTTGCTTGCATTTAGTTGAATGCAATGTCAGCTTCAGAAGACATCCCAGAGATGGGTCAGAATTGTTTATAAGGATATAAAATTGTATGTACCTTGGAAAAACCTTTGCTATTACAAGGATGTCTCTTCCTTGAATATGCCTTTCTCTTATGAGAAAGTTTGGCGAAACTGTACTTGTCAGAGACAGGCTAATTTGGATGATGCAAAACAGGGTTGAAAGAACTAACTTTTGCAGCAGAGGGAAACTTCCAAATATATTAGAAGTTGGCATTAGGATTTGTGACTCCATTTGATTCAGTCCTGAAGGTAAAAATTGCATCTCGTTTCTAGGGAGTCGACTGCTTTGGACACTTCCTAATGGTTTACTCTCATTAGGACTTGGTAATTAAAGGCGTCGCAAAATGCATTTGCACTTTTAAGCCACAGTATCTTGTTCTTTTCTAACAAGAATTGGAAAGAGAGTCAACATTAGACCATTACATTATAGCAGAATCTTTTACATTATACTTTTCTCTTGCATAAAATGCTGCTTCCCCCCCCCCCCCCCAAAGTCTTGTGTGTCCCATTCCAGTATTTCCAGAGATAATGGATCATTTGAAAGCCTCTATCCTTTGATAAAATAAACATCTACTCACAGCTAGGTAGACTGAGAAGATTGGGGAAAGTCAGACCTTAATTCTGACCTGTTGAAGGTTGTGGTTTCAAGGAACCGAGAAATGTGGTACTTTCTGTGCCAACACTGTCCTTGTCCTGTGCCTGTAAAGCAAGCACATTAGTGCTGGTAAGCAAGTTCTTAAACACTTGTTATTTGAGATCTTTGAAACACCTCTGGTTAAGAACCTGCTTGGGAAATATTTTGTGGGACTATGAAGTTGCTGATCAGAGAAATTGCACGGTGTATTTGCACCTCTTCGGTGTGTGACTCCCTGTGATGCTGGTGGTGACTAAATGGAAGGTTTGTACCTTAAAAGTGCTGGGAATTCCTGCCCTCATTTTATTGTTTACACTGAAGTTGAATATGAATGCATAATTCTACACAAGCTTAGTGTAGAATTAATACAATGGAATGTATTTGGCCATGCTGACCTAGTAATGGACTGCATTTTAAAAAGTCTTTTTAATTGGTGCTGGTGGATTTTTTTGTTTGTTTACTCCCTCAATTTTCAATAGGTTGCAATCTTTTTACTGTTTCCCTCTTGCATTTCTGTTCTGGATAAGAGGTGGTCTAGGTGGTTTTGAAGGACTGATTCGTCACTGGACTAGCTCTTCAAAGTGTCCCCAAACTTGTGTTTGTTTCAACAAACACCTTCCTAAATTCTGCTAGTCACTTAGCTTTGCATATCTGTTTCTCTCTCTGAGTAAGAACTTCCCATACTTGTGTGTACCTGTTGCAAGAATCTGTTTTTAGCTCAGTGGATAGAATGAAGGATAAGGTATGTGGACTTGGCAGTCGTCGTCTTTAAGTTTATCCTGCTTTTGGAAGTAGTATTTGGATGCCTTTGGCTCAGTCCAACCCCTGCAGAACAAACATGTTCAGGCTGGCATTGTCAGACTAGATGATGGGTAGCGCACAGGTGAACCAGCCTGTCTTACAGCTGAATGTTACCAAACTGGGAACATTGCATTTAATTTATGGCTTTGTGTTTTTTTTGCCTCTTTTCAGTCTTCCTAACGCTTTGCTAGTAGGTGTGATGGATAGCTTACCTTAAATACTGAATTAGTCTCTATGCAAAGTAGATTTAGCACACACAGGCTTCATTGTTTCTTCAAAAGACACATTAACAAAGGTACAGGGTTTGTATTGCCTGTGGTTGGGTTTGTCTCTGCATTGTCATAACAATCTGAGAGGAGAAGCGGAGAGAAATGAAAGAAGGAAGACAGCACTGAATTTCACCTGCACAGCTTTAGTGTGGGCTGGGAACAACTGTTAAGTTTGGCCGCATTTTTCCTGCAGTAAATATGACTGACATGAAGCATTTCTGTTAGTTAATGCTGCTGACATCAGGCTTACTTTTACCGAGAATGACAAATCTGTGGTTTGAGGAAAATGAAAACGAAAGCTCCTACCTTTCCTCCAAGAAACAAAGGCCCTTTTGAGGAGGAAGGGCACATTGTAGGCACTCTAGTTTCTTATTTCAGTTCTTCTGAAAGGCTCCATTGTAACCTCTCCTGCCTTCTGCCCCCCTCGCTCCCCCTTGCTGGGTTTACCTGCTGAGCAGGTGAAAGGATTGGCTGATGAAAGCTGCCCGAGAGAGGGGAGGGAGGGCGGACGGCCGAAAAGCTGACTTGATGTGGTTTAACAACTGGATGTAAATAAGTGCAAGAAAAAGATCTAAGTAATCAGTGCAGTGAATATGAATGCCTGGCCCTGGTGGTGTCAAATACAGCCAAAAAGCTATCCTGATGCCTGCCTTGCCTGGCTGTGGAAACAATTGAATGACACAGGAGGGAGTTATCTTCATTACATCTTATGGGTACCTTGGTTGAGGGTTCAAAGCTATCAGAAACCATTAGTACATTTACTTTACTGCATAAGTGGTTGTGTAACACCGTGGTTGTTACCGATACTCCCTTCTTGTGCTTCTGCATGTGGCCTTCTGGTACTAACAATTTACAGTTACTGTAGCTTTTGCAAATTTGTCTATGGGATGTGTGGGTACTTCAAATTTTCTATAGAAGGAAAACCTGGGGAAAAACATCACCCTCCTTTTATTGGGACTGAATGGTATATGCTTGGTTACACAGGTCGTAGGTCTCCTACTTGAAAATTAAAGCTTTTATTGCCATGTCTAATGTGTTGACAAATTAACACATCAAACCCAAGATATAATTAGGCCAATATTAAGGCTAGTATTGACAGCATCTGAAGAGGCAGTACAGTATTGTGTAAGTCATGGTTTTCTATTATGAGAATTATGGCTAAAGCCTTATCTTCTGGGCTGGAAGAAATGTCAATTGATATTTCATTGAAAATAGCACCTAGTTGTACTCACGACATGACAGTGTAGCGACTGTGAACAAGCTGAAACTAAAGCTAACAGTGGAGTAACACTGGTGTTTCCCTAAAAAATTCTTCACTCTCTTTTGGGAGCGAGTGGAAAGGTGTCTATTGCCCTACACCCAATTCAGTTAAATGTCTGATTTGTTGTTAAGGTAACATGTCACCTTGAATCTTCTTCCCAGAATTGTATCCCATACTTCATACTCCCACAACTTTGACAACTAGGAAGCTTTTCTGTGTTGTCTCAGTAACTGTCACGGTACAGAGAAATTCAACTTTGCCTCTGCTGGATTAGAAAACGACCCTGTTTCAATTCTAGGTCCATAGATAAGTTCCTAATTTCATACACTCTCCTCTAGGAAGTTTTATATGTGTAGCTAAGCAAAGGTTGGTTTGCAGCAACTTCAAGGGTGATGTTAAAAAGATTGACTTCTCAAAATTTACTTTTAATAATAAAAACGTAATACTTAACTCACCTTTTTTGAATATTAAGAAGTAAGGCTGGAGATTAAGTTATCATAAAGGGAAATAAAATCAGTGGTCTTGGAGCCAGTAGCACTAATCTCAATTTACTACCTATAAAAGGTTAAAAATGAGTCACTACTCCTTTGCCCAGTCTTATGAGTTGGCAAGCAGAAAATTCGGAAATGCTTCAGTATTTCCAATTTTATGTGTCTTAAAATTGCTCATCTTCCTCTAATAGACCTCAGACTGGGGTAACTGATGATTTAGATTTTTAAAATTTATGAATTGTGAGTAAATGGCTAAAACTGAAGCAGTCTGGCAGAGCATGGAGTCAGCCATATCCTCCTATGCCTGTGTTTTTGAGCAGAACCAGTAAAAGGCATTAAACTACTTTGTAGCAGCTGGGAGCATCTCCGCCGATGGCCTGACCACAGAAATGAAACTGGCTTTTTTTGATTCTCCTGCAAGGGATTAGTTGGGAAATCACTATGCAGGAAATAAAGTCCAGGTGTTACCTTTTAGTTGAATAAACCATAAAGCCAAGTGATGTGGCAGCTCTGTCTCAAGGACATGATGGAAATGAGGATGGGAGTGAGATGCAAGTGCTTACTTCTGTAGATGGAGTAGATGGAAGGTTCTTTGCTGCTGTTTCTTTTTTCTTTTTTTTTTTTTTTTTTATTTTTCCATGAGTGTTTTTGGGCAGTTTTGTAACATATTCCTATTCTGCAGCTGACCAGCTTGCCTTAGAAGAACATATTTTCCAGAAGCTGTGACTGTAAGGATGACAAGGTTTTCCGGGAAGTAGCCCTATTACTCTTTGGGCACACAAATCCCTCTTTACATGCCTGTATATTATTGAACACTCATGCATACTTGCTTTGTTTAAACAACGATAATAGCTGTACATTAGCACTTCTGAAAACTCGACTGAGGTATTTTACAAGCAGCTTGGTTGCATCCTGCAAGTATGGCAGAATATAATTCCATAGTGTGTAAATATATTTGCTGTGCTAAGTGTGGTGGGTACAACATGCTCCAAATCTTCCTCTTAGTGCAGCGTAAATTCTACTTTAGGGAAGCCACTAAAGGCCAAGCAACATACTGCTCCCCACAATAGTGGCTGATATCTCTTTATTAGCAAATGGCTTTGAATTAGTCTGAGGTGGCCTAGCAGGCTCCTGCTCTCGTTAAATTCCAGTGTTCCTTGTGCTACCTCTGGAAAATGGATTTCAGTTACATTAGTTTTCCTGACTGCCCCACAGGGGAGATCTGTTTAGTTTTCTTGATGAGCACTGATGTTCACTCAATAGTTCTTCATAGCTTTGCACCATTTCTCGATGTCAATCAACAGGAGGAGGTCATGAAGGCTGACCTGTGTGGAATTTGGCAGATAAAGCTGACCTTACAATATGCAGTATTTGTGTCAGACTTTGAAATGTGCTGAGCAGTTGGTTTACAGAAGTAAAGTTGATGTGGAGTGATGGAGAGTATTGTGGTGACTGAGTGAGCTGTGCTTATGCAGAGTTATTTATAATCTTAACATAAAGAGCTGCTCAGGTTACTGTTTTCAGAATATTTCTCTTTAATTTCTGTTACACTTCTGCATATCCTGGCCGTGGAGCTGGGAGTTCTTGGAATAGGTTCATCCTTAGACTGTTGTTCAGCAAATCTAACCTGTGTTTGAACACTTTTCAACAGAAAAAGCTGCCGTTAAGTGCTGTATTTCTGACTGACATGCCATATTTAACTTCTGGTTTTTAACTGTATACAACAATGCCCATTGCTGTTGATCATGATTTCTCTTTCTCTCTACCAGACTGTGGAACATGGATTTCCCCATCAACCCAGTGCACTGGGCTATAGCCCATTTCTCCGCCTCATGGCCATTGGAACGCGATCAGGAGCCATCAAACTGTATTCTTTTGAACAACTTTGGCTAAATTTATCTGACACATCAGAATATGCAACTTTGAAGACACTGTAAAAAGTTAGACTAAGTATAAATTTGCAGTCAAGGGTTTTTGGAATATTGGAAGTTTGCCTAGGTTTGGAGTGATTTGAATCTGACTGGAATGGGGTTATCTTGCTAAGAGCTGAACTGTAGCTCAAACAGAAGCTGAGCTGATGCAAATACTAGTCAAGAGGCTTTGCTCTTGCTATGCAGAAGGTCAGACTAGACCAGGCCTAAGTTTAGCAATCCTTCATGTTGTAAATTCCAGGCTTGTTTAAATATTTGGGGCAGGGTTCCTTTTTTTTTTTTTTAAAAAGCAGTTCTTAAAACTGAACTCATAAACGCTTTCAGCTTTCTGAGTTTTTGACCATCCAGTCATTAAAGATCTGAACTTTGAAGGTGGTGACTTTTTATTTTTTTAGCTAGTGACGTCCAGCCTGATTTTTATGTATATTTGAGGCACTGAGGTGATCCCAATGGCACAGTACCAGTTAGGCAAGCGGTAAAACAGGCACATCACTCAGCCCAGAAAGGAAAAGTTGGTGTTCTCTCTGCCTGCTTAATCATTCATTCCCGGTGGTGTTTGTGTTCAGAGGCTGGACTCCGCATGCGGGCGGCAGCCATCTGTCTCTTGGTTACAAATTAGTTAAGCAGGATTGTAGTGTCTGGGAAACCACTAAACATCCCTGAGAAAAAACAGGGTCCAGGCACCTCTTCTGCATATGCTCAAAGGATGAAGTAAACTTCCATGTTTCTCCTGGAGTGTGTGTAACAGACCACAAGCATATAAAATCAAAGTAGATTTGCATTGGTTCTTTTCAGTTCAGATCACTAACAGTAAAACGTGGTTTCAAACTAATCTCTTTTCATCTTGCTTGCTAGCAAGCTTCTTATCAATTAATTGTAGCTGTGGGTCATCTTAAATACTGTAGATCCTCAACCAGCTCTTCAGATACGGTGCTCCTGGGGTGGAGTTCATGGGTTTACATGAAGAAAACAATACTGTAATGCAGATTCACTTTATACCTGATCAGGTAAGTGTATTTTCAGTCCCTCTGTGACTCATGCAGACCTCTCTTAAACAGGTGTTGAGTTTGTTCCAGGTAACTGGGCTCCTATTACCAAGTATATTCAAATGCTGTTTAGTTGGGAATGCTCATCCCAGTGTATTTTGTGCTCTCAGCAGCACTTGTTGCTGTGGAGATGCTTGGTAAAACTTAGGAGTAGCTTTATTATTTGTTAGTCATTTATCTCAAGCAACATACTGGGAATAGTTCGGGCAATCTGCTGCAAAAGCGAGAATTTCCTTTTCCATTTGCAGCCCCTATTCTTTCAGTAGGACTGGGTGGTCTTTCTTCTGCAGAACAGATAGAACAGTAGCTGCTGCTGAACTGATTTAATTATTTTCATGAGTTCAGAACAGCACTGCTAACCTCAACGGCTGTTAAGCTTGTTGCCTTTGTGTTTTGGGGTATTGAATCTTGCTCCTGGGGATTCCTGAACAGTTATTGCCACAAACTAAAAATAGGAAGGCAGAATTTTCCAAATGTCTGGTGACTGTCTAACCACTTTCCCTTCCTTTGACTGGCAGACTGGTGTCTGGGCTACATACTTTGTTGCCTGATGCCCCCAGTGTAGCACGAGTGGCCTCTCTCTGAGAGGGATTTAATTCTCGAGGCAGTTTTGGGTGTCTGTTTGCTTAACTAATGGTATAAGCTGAAACTCCCATGGGGAGTGTTGCACCAGGTGTGGCTTTAGCAGGTAAAATGCTTCAATGTGAACATGCAGCCAGCAGGGCTGGGCTCATAAAAGGACTCTGACACAACCCTCCAGAATGAGGTTGGACATGAAGAATGCAAGGAGTGTGGTGTAGTAGACTGTGTCAGCCCCACCCAAAGCTGGGGTGTGTTTCAGCAAACCGTGCTGAGTGAGAAGGTGATGAGCTAAGAGCCTGCAGCTGCCTGGCTGAGCTTTATAACATAGGGTGAGCTTTTTCAAGAGCCTAAATCCTTGTCATCCCCCTCAGTGATAACCCGTGCCTTTGTCCTATATAAGAGGGTTTTTGGCCTTTAGGCTACTTCTTGTCTTCCCCCAAATCCCTTGCTGTTAGCTAACAGCATTGTTGCTATATATACCCATTGCTATAAAGAACTGCGGCTGGCTCCTCAGTCTTGTTTCAGTAGAGAATTATGAACAGCAGCAACTTTATTGCTACGTTTACTGTGTTGTATTTAATATTGTGATACTGCAAAAACCCCACGTTTTGTGGTTTTGTAGTGCCAGCTGGTGACATTGCTAGATGATAACAGCTTGCATCTCTGGAGCTTGAAGCAGCACAGTGGAGCGTCTGAGCTGCGGGAGGAGCACCGCTTCACCTTGAAAGGGCCACCTGGGTAATCTGCAAGAATGTTTTTGAGCTAGTTTGGGGATAAGGAAGTAAGAAAATTCCGCTATTGTTCTAGCTAGAGCTTGTCCTGTTCTTACAGACTCTCGCTCCAGTGAATCTATTACAGGGGTGTCCATGGAAAACAAAGGGGTGTTGGGTAGGGCCCAGGAAGCCACATTTTAAGAGTGTTGTACCAATGTAAAGGATGATATGGGTTTTTTTAATATTGTGCATCCACTTCTGTATGTACAGGAGCTGTAAATTTTAAGGTTAAGTAAATCTAAGCATCCCTTAAGTCAGAGTTTAAAATACTGCTTGACAGTTTTGGGACACTTAATAAGAGAGATGTCTGTAAAAAGGCATCTGGGTCTTTGTCCATGTGCTTGTCAAAAGTTTTTGACATAATTTATCTTAAAGCTAGTGTTTTCCTCCTTCAAAAAATCATGTCTGGCTCAAAATTTCTGCCTATAAAACTTGTAAATATTCCTGTTGAGTTTTTAGTTCTCTCAAGTTCAGTAACGATAGTCTTTTGCATGCAGTTGGCAAGTCTCTTTGCATCCCCAGGTCTCCACCAAGTGCCACGCAGATAACAGCTGTCCTTCCCCATTCCTCCCGGGAAGTCCTGTATCTTGGCACAGAGAGTGGCAACATCTTTGTAGTGGAGCTTCCGTCATTCCGAGTGCTGGAGGACAGGACCATAACTTCTGAGGGCGTGCTGCAGCGGTGAGTGAGCAAACAGGCGCTGCTGCGTAGAGGTGGAATCTCATTAGCAGACATATCCTTTGTTAAAACGTCACCCCAGATTATGCACTGGGGCCTCACTGTTGTGTTAAGCATTGTCCAAATCTGCATGACTCCTGTGAAAGTAACTTTTGGTCCTGGTTATGTGTTAAGTAACAGTTTCTGTCCTGATCAACCCAGTACTGTCACTGTGGAGGTATAGCATGTGGGCAGAACTATCCAGGAGACACTTGGAGTAAATCTGCAAACCTTGTGCTCTGTCCCTTTTGTTTACTTTTGCAAAAATTGTTATGCTTAGCTGTAATTACACATTTTTTTTTTTGGCTGTTGGCAGAACTTCTGATGCTGCTTTGTCCAAATGAGGATTTTGTTACTCTGGAGATTCAAGTGCTTCTGAAAACTGCCCTACTTCATGTTGTTGTTGCTTCCTACTGACATTTCCGTGTTACCTTTATTCTGTAAGGGTCACAAGAGGGCGGCTGATTCAGACTGTCTTTACACTCCTGGGATCCAATTCTGAAATTCATTGTAAACCTTGGGTTTTCCCTAAAGAAAATGGAACTGGATGCATGTTCATGTGGCAGGCCTGGTGTCATGTCTTACATAAGATTTTTCTGCTGCTGAAAGGATTTGTGGAGCATTGTACTTATTCTCATCTGTTTGAACTTTTT
>JAOXNO010000003.1:30128309-30182795 GCA_028565335.1 Limnodromus scolopaceus | reverse complement strand
ATGTCTTACATAAGATTTTTCTGCTGCTGAAAGGATTTGTGGAGCATTGTACTTATTCTCATCTGTTTGAACTTTTTGTTGCTTAATTTCTCATTCTTATACCTTAACTGTTATTACAGTCATATTAGGTTGTACCTGGAATAAACTTTTCTTGGTTTTCTCTTCTGTTTCTGTAGGGTACCAGAAGATTATTGTAACAGGCGATCATGTGAATTGGTGGAAGCCCTTCGGGAGCATCCTAAGAACCCTGACCAGATCCTGATTGGATACAGCAGGGGCTTGATTGTCCTCTGGGACCTGCAGAATAACAAAGCAACACACCATTTCCTGGGAAGCCAGGTATGAATTCAACCCAAAGTCAGTTCAGCAGGGGAGGAAGGGCTCTATCCTCTCAGGGCACCTGGAGACAAGTAGATGCAGGGAGAGCCTGCCAAAGCTTCTTTTTTAGTGAGAATGTATTAGTTTTGGGGGAGTTAACAGCTCTTTGGAGAGCAGTCATTGTATGTCTTTCTCTTCAGCAACTGGAGAACCTCTACTGGCAGAGGGATGGCAGTAAATTCATTAGTTGTCACTACGATGGAAGTTACACCCAGTGGCCAGTATCCAGTGACAACAGGCAGCCTGAGCCTCTGGAAAACCTTGTGCCTTATGGTCAGTAAGTGAAGTTTAATAGTTGTGTATTCACCTAAATGCAAACTTATTCTGAGCTTGTTTGGGACATTTAAGTTGCGTTCTCCTCAGTGTTTAGTACTAATGGCAAAATGTAGAGCTACCTTTTGAATGGGCCGTGAGCCTGGACTAAGGGATTTCAGTCCTGGGTTTCTTTTTTTTCTTGGATTTTAAACTCCTTTACAATGCTGAGGTCTGTCCTGAACATGGAGCGCAAACGCTTTGATGCTAATTTGTGTCCTTTATGAAGAATGGTGTTGGTGATTCAGCTCTGTTTTAGTTCATGTCCTGTTCAGCAGGAGTTGCTTGGATCTTCTGTAATTATTAGTGAGCTAAGTGTACTTTTTGTCGACCTTAGCAGTGATGAAATGATGCCTCTGATTTGCTGAAACCCATCAAATGGAGATGACCTCATCCTTTTAAGCATATAGAAGCTTTTAAAGCTCTATCACCTTTACATTAGTTTCAGGAATGCCTGTGTTTTTAATGATCCTTTCTAGTTAATCAGCTTCTACAACAACACTTCCACTCCCTGTTAGGCATCAGGTTCAAAACTTCCCCCAACTCTATGCCTTGTTTTGCTGAGCAGCGCTGTGGTCAGTGCGGCCCAGAAGACTTGTTGTCTCATGTGGCTTGGTCTGGGGAGGTGGTGGTGCCGCCAGCTAATTCAGGTGGCTCCCCTTGACTTGGAGGCTGAGGTGTCCTAGGTGAAGCAGAGCAAGAACTTCTTAATGTAAAGATGCACTTCTTGAATTACAGCAAATAACTCTGTTCTCTTAGGTCCTTTTCCTTGCAAGGCCATCTCCAAGATTTATTGGCAGACAACAAAAAATGGGTAAGTTTGTGGTATATCCCTTCCCTCTCACCTGTTTAAAGGCATTTAAAGGGTGCAGTGCACAATACCGTAACAGGCCTTTAGAGTAACATCATAGGAATTTTAAGAATTTTTTGTCAAAGTTTGACTTGCCTCATGTCTTTGAAATTTTGCTTACTCTTCACTTCAGCATACACCACGCTAACTCTGTATTTCTCTCAAGGCTTCCTTACATTATATTCCAAGGAGGGATGCCCCGGGCTAGCTATGGTGACCGGCACAGTATCTCTGTTGTCCATGGCAGTCAGCAAACAGCCTTTGACTTCACGTCACGGGTGATAGACTTCTTTATAATCTTCAGTTCGGAGCCTACTGCAGGTATGTGATGAAAGGGCATTACTGAGGAATTAGAATAGCTGTTGTACGCATGTGGAAATCTGCCTGGTATAAATAGCATGTGAAATGTGATAAGGAGGTCAGTAGTTTGGGGTTTTTCTGAGACTTTAACAGAGAATTATAGAATTATTTAGGTTTGAAAAGACCCTTAAGATTGAGTCCAACTATAAAAGAGATTTGCCATTTAAAAGTGAGGTGTAAAATACTGGTATAAAGAATGGGCTGGTTACAAATGCCATACATTCCTCAAAAAATTAAGCTACTCCATTAATGAGAAAAGATCGCTTAGGCTTACGTCTGTGTAAGCTGGACATAACCAGGTCGTGAAATAGGGATCTGAATATTGCTGTTTGGAAATAGCACTTCAAAAGAGTCAATAATTAAAAACAGAATTCACTCCCACTGAGACATTGTTTCTTTTAATTACTACCTGTATTTATGAGTAGGGCTCTGGGTAATAAATCAGCAAAGGGTGACATAGAACCAAGGGTCAGTATATGGAGAGCTTAATTTACTTACTGCTGGTGAACATGAATGTAAACAGGTCTAAAACTGAATAGCACCCATTCCCTGGCTTGCTTGGAGCTTGTCAGATTCTTGCTTCTGTTGAAGAGCTTTGTTGCCCTTACATCCACAGTAGCTGTAATATTCTTTGTTTTCATGGAACTGTAAAGGATTTCCCCTAAGAACTGTTTCTGTAATGCTGATGTAGTTCCTGCTTTTGGTATAAAATGCTATTTCAAGCTTCACAAATGTTTGGTATTGGAAGTTGGATGAGACCAAATCGCAGAAGTCTAGATGCTTTTTAGGAGCTTGTAGACACATCTTCTGTTGCTGAATCTTCTCAGGCTTTCTAGTTTCAGGTTTGCCTGGTAGACTAGTTTCCAAACCTATTTGTCTTGTGTACTGCCGGGGGTGGTGGTGACAGCTCCCAGCTGCACACTGGGCAGATGTGGGCATTGAGATATGTAGATGCAGGTTGGCTCCCTCTGGCCTATTGTACAAAGCAGACCACAGATCCAGGGGAGGACCGTCTTGGGAAAGCAGACATAAAGAAACAGCTCCTCCCACCTCTCTCCCCAGACCTTAACAGACCCTCTCAAGTCACTGCAAAACCAGCAAAGAAATTGAACTGAGATGAAGGGCCTTTATGTGTGTGTTGTTATAGATTTTTCCGTACAGAACACTGTCTATTATAAGCATCTTCCAAATGTGCAGAACCTTCAAGCTTAACAATGCCATGCCATTAAACTTGAGATACTGCTTAGCTTTTATCATTAAAGAAACTAGACTCTTTTACTTTCTATGAACCCGAGATTCTAGATGATGGAACAGAATTCTTGATGAAAGATGAAAGAAATCTAAATTCTTTAGATAAGAGAGTAACTACTTAAAGTTCAATTCCTGGATATGATTAGAAGTCATTTAGGATGAAGTAACTGAACTTAACAGGCTTTATATTTATACTTCCCAAGGATTGAATTAACCAGTTAACACGACTTCTAGTGCATACAGGAAGGAGCTGCTACAGTAAGCTGAAGCAGTTGCACTTAGATGAGGAAGTTTTTTTACAATAAAATGAGGTTTTTGTGGTTGACAAGCTTCCTTGTGGCTGATTGCCTAAGCTTAGTGGATCTACATAGCTTGCCTTGTTTGCCCTTAAGCAGTCGTCCCTGCAATGGCAATACGAAGGTATTAATTATATACCAAAGCCACTTAATTTAATAAGCACAAAGCTTATGCGTTGCAGCATGGTGGTAGCTGGTGACTTTCCACTACCACTTTCCTGCTGTGGAAACAATTTTTAAAAGGCTAGCCCTTCCTGTTTTCTTCCTTGTTTTTTTTTTAAATGAGCAGGTGGACGAGTGTATGGCAGTCATGACAAATTCTAGTGTGCTTGCTACTTCAGCAACTTCAAATAGATTCTTGCCATAAGCAATGAGCTCAGATGTGTGCCTTTGCAGGAAAAAAAATATTGTTAAAACAGAGTATATTTGGTTAATAGGTAGCAGCAGTCAGAGTGCAGGGCTGATCATGTGTGATGTAGTACAGGTATGATATTTTTGTTCTATCCAGAAGTCCTGTAGGCAACTGCAAATGATGGCACATAAGAAAGCAAAGTAAAACTATATATAAAACACTTTTTCATGAAGAAACTGAAGTAATTAGTTTTATGTTATAGCTGTGGCTAGTCAGAGGTGAAACTTGGGGTGTCTAACTAGAGTGGTGCCAAGTACTAATTACTTGAAGTTAATTTTTGCTGAGTGAACAATGTTGGTTTGTGCTTGCTTATAGACATGCCTTCTTGCAAGTATATGCCAGGTAATCAAACGGCTAAAGAAGGGAAGTAAAAGTACAGGGTAGCAAGGAAGGTCAGTGAAAGGCTGCTCGTTTGCTTATGGCTCGCTATCACACACATAGCCCCCATGTTACAGCTTTGCTTTCACTTGGATTTCTGTAGCTGTGTTAATCTTTATTGGTGTGAACTGATTCGTGGTTTTGGTTTTCCCCACCAGTTGCTATTGTGGCTGTCTCACGATTGTTACTCAATAGTGTCTCTGTAGATTAATTTTTTTCACTTTAATTCTAGGTACAATGAAAAATCTTATTACTGATTGTGTTAGGTGTCATCTGTAAAGTTACATTAACAGATTTCTTTTGTTTGTAATCTTCTCTAATATACATATGAATATATATTAAATGATGGACACACTGTTTAAAAAAGAAAGTCCAGAGGATATGTCACAACACGTGAGAAGCAGGGAAAATGAAAAGTAAGAGAGCCTGAACTGTAAATACTTGTCGGTTCAAGGGGAGAAGCATTCTGCAGAACCCAAGGCATTACTGTCTTTAAGCAGCTTAGCCTAGATGGACTGTGACCCTAACGCAGTACTAAATGGGTCAGTGCTGGGATATACGCATGGCTATCCACCCCGTGTTGTTAATTAGCTGTAGGTAAAGTCCTTTGAGTTCTGCCTGTTACAATGGTGAATATGAGCTTTTTAGCCATGCATGTTGTTAACAAATTTTTTGTTCTGCAGTGGAATCTATAAAAAAAGTTACTCTGACGGTCCCAGGAGCGGTGTAAAGAAACATGAATTTGCAGTAAATCTGTTAATATCTTGAAATCTATTAATATTAGTGCCTCAATAGGCCCAGTTAACGCAGAAGCATTTAGAGGTTTTGCCAACAAAGATGTTTGTGTAGAGCTAAGTGATAACAGTTTTCAAATAAGCTTTACAGGAAGCTTGTTTCTATTAACCTTGGAGGGTCATTTTTGTCAGCCTCAATGAATCTTGTTTCTGCAGAGTTCGATGACCCTTCTGCTATGGTGGTGCTGGCAGAAGAAGAGCTGGTAGTTATAGACTTGAAAACTGCAGGCTGGCCAGCAGTCCATCCTCCATACCTGGCTTCTCTCCATTGCTCAGCCATCACCTGCTCACACCATGTCTCCAACATCCCACTGAAACTGTGGGAGAGGATTATCAGTGCTGGGAGCAAGCAGAACATTCACTACTCGAATATGGTATGGCATCTTTAAATGTACGTGTGTTCCCATGCGTTTAAGACCAGCATGACTGCTCAGAATGTGGGTGGTCTGTGCTGCTGACTGCGTGTGGAGGGATGAGTCCCAACAGACACTGTCCTGCTTCTTAACAGGGTCGAGAAAGGCTTTTTCCCAGAGCACCACCAATACAGTAACTCACACTGGGGGATTAAAATGTGATATTTTTTTCAGGCTTTGACAAGCTAGAAGGAAAGTCTGAGTGTTCCCAGCTGTCAGTGGTAACAAACTTCTCGTTTAGAAGCATGAAGCTTTCGGCACAGCTTCTTGAGGAAATGTGTAGAATATCTTCTAAAAAGCACAGCTGGTGTCAGAACAGGAACATCTAATCCAAACAAAAGCTAACAGCATGGACTGTTTCACTGCCACTTGCACTGAAGTTCATGCTCTCCTGCTGACTGCATATTCTCTTCACACTGTCACTGCCTAGGAAGTCACAGTCTTCCCTTAATGTATTTGTAGCCGTGGCCGATTGATGGTGGCACCAACATAGCTCCAGATCCTCCACAGAGGGACTTGCTTCTAACAGGGTATGTACTTAACTGATAACAATCGAGGAGCCCTTTCCAGTTTCTGTTCTTCCTTATGAACTAACCGATGCTTTCCCGTGAGATTAAAGTCTGCTCATCTTGTAGGGAGAAAGCCAGCAGCCCAGCTTTGAGAGGTTGCACTGTACAGCTGCAGCCTATGTAATGCTACCTGATTCTACTGCTGCTGAGCAAAGGGTTGTGATGTCCACAGCTAATCTGTAAAGTTGGCTTATTTGTAGTTCTGATGCGTTATCTGTTCCCCCCACAAACATCAGTGTAGAAGTGCAGGCAGTAATCCAGACTGCTTCAAAGGGAGCAATGTAAAAGCAGAGCCTCATCTTGCAGGTTTTGAAGCCTTTTTCCTCCCCCTACGTTACAGTGTTCTGAATCTCTGAGGGGAGGTGAGCTTGGACTCCTGTCTGCTTTGATCAGCATGAACAGATCTAGCGAAGTGGTGGAACTAGCTAGAAAGAGACTGTCGCATCGCATAAAAATGTATCATTTTCTTTTCAAAGCTCTTTTAAGAATTTCAGTGGGCTGATCGTCAGACTTCATTCTTGATGCAGCATGTTGTTAGAAGCCCTTACCCTGATGTTGGAAGAATGCCACCAATTTTCACCTGGAGAACTAAGATTAAAGCTTGATTTCTTTCCCTCCCTTCTTCCCATTAATAGTATTTTTGTCAGGATGAGTTGTTCTTCTGTATGCTAAGCTTTTTTTCCTTTTCAGTGTTTTTTGGAGTAATCTTAAATTGTACACTGGTGCCAGGTCATTGAGAACAAACTGGATTAAAAAAAAACCCAACAACCTAAATCTAAATAAAACCAAACTCCATAAAAAAAACCAAACCAAAGCAAAAAAACACACAAAAAAGCACCCCAAAATCTTGCTCTTGAAGCTTGAGTTGTCACAGCTCAGGGCTTTGTAAACAGTGGGGTTAATCTTTGGCTGTGTGTTTTCCCCTCTGTTCTATCATTTTCCTCTGGGTGACTTGCTGTTCTCCTGTATGATGTGTGTTTCCGTAACCTTTCCCCGTACAGGCACGAAGATGGCACTGTGCGGTTTTGGGATGCATCTGGTGTCTGCTTACATCTCCTTTATAAGCTAAGCACAGTGAGGGTATTTCTCACAGATGCTGATCCCAATGACAATATGAACTCCCTGGGTGAGGACGAATGGCCTCCACTTCGCAAGGTAAGACGGCTATTGCTTGTGGAAGCTTTCTGAAAACCTGAGGAGTTTTGATTCTTGTCCTAGTTAATGCATCTGCAAAGATCAGCCACTGTGTGTTCTCTCTTCCAGGTTGGTACCTTCGACCCTTACAGTGATGATCCAAGACTTGGGATCCAGAAGATCTACCTATGTAAATACAGTGGATACTTGGCTGTAGCTGGTACAGCAGGACAGGTATTGAAATATAAACGGTTATCGTAAACCTTGGTTTTAGCACAGGTTGTCACAGTGCAACTTGGAGATGTGTTAAAATTTGAAATACTCATTTCTATAGTGGTTAATTGATGTAGTTGCTGGAAGTGTTGTTTTGCAGTTCTCTGTTTTCTCTAATCTGTTTTTTAGACTTTATCTAATGCTCCTTATCAGCCCTTAGAGATGCTGTAGTTTTGCAGCAGCTAAGAAGGTCTGTGGCTCGGAGGACTGCTTAATTTGTAAAAACTGTAGCAAAGTTTGTCCTCTTCCTTTCAGGTACTGGTGATGGAACTGAATGATGAAGATGCAGAACATGTTGTGGACCATGCTGAAGCAGATCTCCTGCAGGACCAAGAAGGCTATCGATGGAAAGGTCATGAGAAACTAAAGACTCGAGATGGACCTGTTCGATTTGAAGCTGGTTTTCAGCCATTTGTCCTTGTCCAATGTCAGCCACCGGCTGTGGTCACCTCTCTGGCCCTTCACTCTGAATGGAAGCTTGTGGCCTTTGGTACCAGTCATGGTTTTGGGCTTTTTGACCACCAGCAGAAACGACTGGTCTTTGTCAAGTAAGTGTCTTCTTTCCAGGAGGTCTGTGGTAATCTTGTTAAAGATGACCTGGAATTGCTAACAAAACAAGTTGTGATAAGTGTTTTTTATAAGAGTAGTCAGTGTGGCAAGCAGCTGATCCTCATTGGATTCTGTCCTTGAAGATCTTCAAGAATATAGAAGCATGTTCCAATCTTTGCGTGTGTCCTGTTGGACTCTTGGGAGTGATTGCCACCCAGCAGACAGTGACCATGTGCCTGCTGTCTCCCTCTTTCAGGTGTACACTGCATCCCAGTGACCAATTGGCCTTAGAAGGCCCACTGTCTCGGGTGAAATCCCTGAAGAAGTCCCTCCGTCAGTCGTTCAGACGGATCAGAAGAAGCCGGGTGTCCAGTAGGAAGCGAAGAGGAGGTAGTGGAAATACATCAGAGGTGAGGGGTCTGCCTTTTTGGGGTCTTGTCTGTTTACAGCTTGGAGCATGCAGAGTCCTGATTAGACTGCCTACAGCAAGCAGTACTGCTATTGCGTCAGTAGCTACTGGTATAAGGGCAAAAATGGCAACTTCTGATGTTGTTATCTGTTAGATAAAGTAGTCACATTTTTAGAGAAAACATACCTTGTGTAGTTAAACATATGATGGACAATTTACCTGTTCACTGGTGCTTTCCCTTTCTATTGCTGCCATTCTTACTATCTCTCTCTCCTGCTATATCTGACTGACTGACAAAATATCTCCTCCCTTTGAAGGTGCAAGAAGCAAATGCCAAATTTGACCAAGACGCATTGCAGGAAATGGAACTGGCTCCAGTCCAGCGGAAGATTGAAGCCCGGTCTGCAGAAGACTCTTTCACTGGCTTTGTGCGCACCTTGTATTTTGCTGATACCTTCTTGAGAGACAGTGAGTAGAAAAAAAAGCATCTCTCCTTTCTTCCAAATGGGTTTTTCTTCCTCCTGCCAAAGCAGGTATTAGAATTTACTGCCAGGAAAATTTGGCACCTCCTGTGTCCTACTTTGTGCTGTGCTGAAAAACTAATATAGAACAAGAGCATATGTTGTCATGCAGAATTGTTATTTAGCCATTCTGGCTGCTGGCTAATCCAGGGCAAGTACTACTTCATTTTTGGATGCAGCCTTTTTGTATGGTTTTCAAATGTGCTGGGATGACATCTGACTTTTTAGTATAAGCTTTTCCTTGTACTGTTACTCTAAAGTTCACCCCTGCCTGCAGCAGAGCCTCTTAATTTTGGTGAGGGTGGTGGCTGGTTGTGTATCAGAGCCCAAACTGATATTATGCACAAACTTACTCTGCTCATATGTGATATAAATACATGAGAACTGGATGCAGCAATTGTGGAATCTGATGGAAACAGGACTCTGTTCCCTTTACTCATGTGCCGTGTCCTTTATCAGGGCTGCTGATGGATATGTGTTGGGAAAAGAAGTGCTAAGAACCTGTAGTTTCCTTGGCAAGGCTGCCATGATATAAAGATATTTAGAATGGTAAACAAAGGGAGGATGTGTATAGCTAGGGAAAGCAGTTATCCAAGGGTGTCACAGATGGTGCCTTGCTCATGAATCTTTTTGTTGCTCCAGGCTCCCGCCACTGCCCGTCCTTGTGGGCAGGCACCAATGGAGGTACAGTCTACGCCTTCTGTTTACGTGTTCCTCCAGCAGAGAGGAGGATGGATGAACCTGTCAGGGCAGAGCAGGGTAAGTATGCCTTGTGAAAGCAAGATCTTAATGGATCTGAGCTATCACTCATATAGCCAAGAGCTGTGTACAGAAAAGCAGGGTAGTTCGATTACCGTTGTTTATCAGTGGGAACGGAGCTAAATGTAACAGTGTCTGAGCTAAGCAATGCTCACTGCAGCAACTGAACTGAAGAGTGAGCTCCAGCACTGCCTGACATGGCTTAGCCTCATTTCCTACTGACTTCAGAAATTTCAATTTGTCAGCTGTTATTGAAGTTTACCATCAAGCCTCAGTGCTCATGTACCTTATTCTGACAGCCGGACCTGCTGTCTTTATGTAGTAATAGTTATTGTTTAACATATTGTTTAACCAGTTCAGACCAAGTACTCTTTAATGACTAAATCTTTTCAGGCAGTGTTTCTGTAGCCCCATTGTAAGGTCTTCAGCTTTGAGAGCTGGAGTGAGATATGAGTGAGGTTCTAACATAGGGTCTGACAAGAGCCCTGTTTGGTTTTTCTGTTTGTTTATTTTCCTCCTTGTCTTGCTTGTCTAGCCAAAGAGATTCAGCTGATGCACAGGGCTCCTGTTGTGGGTATACTTGTCTTGGATGGACGCAGCATTCCCCTCCCAGAACCTCTAGAAGTAGCACATGACCTTTCTAAGAGTCCTGATATGCAAGGCAGCCATCAGCTGCTGGTGGTTTCTGAAGAGCAATTTAAGGTAAGTATTACCCAGGAGGTGTGTATGGACCACATAAAATCTGCCAAAGCATTGAGCAGTGCTCAGTGGAAAGGTAATTCTTGGGAGTGCTCATTCTGCTGTACTTGAATAACACCCCTGGGGCAGCACTTCTGCTTGGTGCAGTCCATAAATCAGGTGTGTGCTGACAAATTGGGTATTCAGCATAGTGATGTACATGCTGAACATAGAAATTTTATTTCTATATTACCTTATACTCTTTGGACAAGGCTGCTTCTGCTTTTGGGAAAGGGCTTTTGCTGTGGTTAGTGCAGAAGCAGGAATTGGTAAGCATTTCTATGAAGCAACTAAAAACCTTCTTGTTTTGCACGCCAACTAGTCAGCATAGAAGACTTGAAGTAGCTTGCTGTAGGCTGGCCTTGGCTTTTTAACGTGGAAAAGCACACAGAGTTAATGTGAACCCTGTTCTTTTTCTGTAATAATCTGTAGCCAAACATGGAGGGGTTTTGAAAGAACTAGGGGAGAAATGTAGTTTGCAGCCTGAAGGGTAAAACTGCTTGATGTCAGAACAGAAACAGATTCTAACACTGACTGTGGCTGATTACTTCTGGTCCCATGAGCAGGGGGCCAGGCTGACTCGGGTTACACCTGTGTGTACTCGCTGTGAATGGAAGCATTGTTAAAGGAGGGAGCAGCAGATGTCCTGGGGTGCGGCTGCTGCCATTGTGCCCGAAAGAGATGTCAGTGTCTTGTTTCTATTGACAGGTTTTCACATTACCTAAGGTTAGTTCCAAGCTGAAGCTCAAGCTGACAGCCCTGGAAGGCTGTAGGGTACGAAAGGTGACGGTTGCGAACTTTGGCAGCTGCAAGACTGACGATTATAGTGAAAATGACCTGGCTGTCCTGACTAACCTGGGAGACATTCAGATCATCTCGCTGCCCTTCCTCAAGCTACAGATCCGCTACCCGTGCATCCGCAAAGAAGATGTGAGCGGCATTGCCTCCTGCGTCTTCACCAAATATGGCCAAGGTAAGGTGTGCTTCTCCCAAATCATCGACCTCTGTTGCGTGTTTGAGACAATGGAAAAGGGGTTATGGGGCTTAGTGGTCAGAACTGGCTGTGTATACATGTGAATGTTACATAAATATATCCATTATATGTTTCTAGCTAGCACCAGTTGCCAACAGGTACTGAAACGTGAATTAGCAGAAGTGAGTTTATTGTTAGTGTACAGTGGCTTTCAGCTGACAGGTTGGATGTGGCCCATAGGTGGTTTCTGTCTGGCCACTCTCCTCGTTTGGAGTCAAGAGAATGGCTCTCTAAGCAGCAGCCACTGTGGAAGTGGCTGCATGGTGCCTCCTATACATGTCTGTGGCTCAATGCTCTAATTGGGAGTTGATCTGGGATCCAATGTCCTACAGCTGCTGAAGGAGAATCTCTACTTTGCAGTTCAGTTTTTACATTTTTCCTGCGCTGCTTTTCATAATTGTCAGCACAGGACAACAAAATTATCTCTCAACATAATCTTAAATTGCCTAGTCTCTAGGCTAAGCACTCCTTGGGAAACTGGGGTAATAACTTCCTCAATGATTTCTCCTCATTTATATTGGAGGAAATCGTAGAATCATAGGATTGTCTAGGTTGGAAGAGACCTTTAAGATCATCTAGTCCAACCATCAACCTAGCTCTGACAAAAACAAAAAAATACATCACTAAACCATGTCACTAAGCACTATGTCAACCTGTCTTTTGAATACTTCCAGGGATGGTGCCTCAACCACTTCCCTGTGCAGCCCATTCCAGTGCTTAATAACCCTTTCAGTGTAAAAATTTTTCCTAAAATGCAAAATCCTAAAATGCAAACCATTTCTGCCAAATATAGAGGATGCTTAGAGCTGTTCTTTTTTTTGGATTATCTCTAGTTCTGGAACTGTGTTCTTGGACTTGAGAAGTGCTTATCAATTACCAATCATCTGTAGGTTTCTATCTGATTTCACCGTCGGAGTTTGAGAGGTTTTCCCTTTCTACCAAATGGTTAGTGGAGCCCCGGTGCGTTGTGGATGTGCCAGAAGTTACAAGCAACAATCATGTGCACAACAAGTCTGGCATGGAGAATGCTGCAAGAAAATCCAGGTAAAGTGTAAAAACTCTTGCACACTGCCTGTGTCTGAGTAGTGAGACCTGCTCCTGTGTTGGCAGCTGATACAAGCAAGCCTGTGTGATGAGTTCTTGAAGCCTGTCTCTTTTTTCAAACATTTCCAACAAAGTTTTGTATTTTATAGAGCATGTTGTCTTTAAAAAACAAAACAAAAAATCCCCAAACAAAATCCCCAACAACCAAAAAAACCAAACCCAAATGACTGTGAAGTCTTTGTTAACAACAAATTGGCATGAGGAAATGTAACCTTCTCCCTGATGGTTTTCCTACCTGCAGTACAGCTGGTGGGACAGAGTAGTGAAGCATTGGAATTGGTATCCCTAAGCTAGAGTGGTAAACTGTAAGCTCTGGCTTGCTTTACTTGTTCCCTAATGATGTGTCTGACTGACACCTGACCCTTGCATACTTCAGTGTGTTACTGATGAGGCTGAACTGTTGCTCCGTGATGAGAAATCCAGTGTTCCTCCTCTCCTCCTAGAATGTCAGCAAATAGCAGTAGATCTGACACTCACGAAGATCCTATCGGAATTTTATTCCAAAAGTTTAGAAATGTTCTCTGATGCCTGCAGGCTTCTGCATCACCAACATGTGATGAAGCCCTTCCTACATTCTTGCTCAATAAGCCATTTTGTTAGCATGCATTGGAGCTTCTTGTAGCTGCCAAGAGTAGATATGAATTCTCTGCACACCTGTGCCTCAGAGTCAGTGTATGTTTTCTGCCTCCTTTCCTTTTCTAGGGGATCAGGAAGGAGTTTGGGTGACTATGGAGAAGATGGTAAGCAAAAAATAATTGTACTAAATATAGCATGGTGACATGTAAACCTGAGACATGGTTCCTATTGCTACAGTTGATATTTTCTACCTAAGGGGAAAGTTAGGAGAGGCATGAGGGAAACATTGTGAACTGCTTGGACACAGTAGTTGCTAGCTCTAAAGTAAGTTGTGTGTGGCAAGATTGCCTTGAAAGGGTGGAACATAGTTTCTGCTGGAAGGAAGAGGCTGTGGGAAGATAAGGTCTGAAATTCCAGATGAGATCTTCTGTTAGCCAAACTAGTATTGCTGGAAAATACGGTTCAGTATGTGAGAGGCTTTAGGGATTAGTTGTGAAGCATTCAATAAAGTCAAAAGGTACTTAACAGGGAAAAAACAATAAATCCAGTTCTGTTGTAGGTTTCCAAAACTTGCACATATTTCATGAAAAGGGGAAAATATTGTTAGGTAACAGCTGTTTTCCTACTCTTTTTTAGAAAGGAAGTCTGGGAGGCTGATGGAACATGCCTTACTCAATGATGAAAGTGAGTAAGATGAAGTCTTGCTACTGACAGGGCAGGTGCTTTTTTGGGTGGGAATGGAAGAAAGCTGCTGGGAATTTTCCAGTACTTGGTTCCAAGGGATCTGCAATTATGCAAGACTGGTAGAAATAGTGGGTTTTCATGAATCAGTAGAAGTGAGAGTTTGGAGAGATAGTCATGCCCTCAGGCAGGGGTTGTTCCACATAGCTGCATTCACTGCTGTGATAAGAGAAGGATCTTTCCAGTAGGACTTGTGTTAAAATGACAGCTGGAACAGACTGTTCCTTTGGGGCTCGGGTATACTGGGACTGGCAACACTTCCTCTGGCAAATGACTGCTTCTAGTCCTTTATGCCAGCCTGTTTAGTAAAATCTTGGTACTGTTGAAGGGGCAATGATACTATAAGGTCTGACCTCTGTGTTGTAGGAGGCAGGTTTTAAAGGCTGTCGGGGGAGGTGGAATGTGGCTAGGCTGCTGCCTGAAAGCAGATCTCCACTGGTTTGGCTCACTGCTTTAACCCTCTGCTTTCCAGAAGTCCTGAAGGAGATCCAGAGTACTCTGGAGGGGGGCAGAGGGTGAGTATCAAACCTACTTCTGTTCCTAATGGGTGGGGTTGTCAAGGGAGGACATTTCTAGTTGAAAGCAGGGGGATGCCCAACACGATGGCAGGGATCCTTGTGCTGGAATCTGGTCATATATGTGTCCCACAAACTGTCAAAGGGAAATAGTAGGAGAGAAGCAGGTTCTCTTTCATGTGTTGTCCCTTGACTTTTTTATGAATAATGCTTTGTCTCTTTCTCTCCGAAAAGCAGGAGAGATCACATTCCCACATCCCAAAGGAACAGGACTCTGAGTATTCGCATACAGGTTTCTATTTGTGTCAACCCATATTGATCTAAGGGCAGGCCACATGGGCTTAGTTGGTCGAGGATGGGACTCTGGAGTTTAATCCTGGCTTGACACTGTCACTGGGACATGTTCAATATCTCTGCTCCCATTCTGTCTATACAATGGAGCTAAGCTACCACCATGGGTGCGGGGCTTTACCTTGTCTCCCTAGAATACTGATGTTCAGGTGACAGGGGCTACGGAAGTGTAGACAAAGGACTACTGTTGGCAACGGATGCAGGAAGCTTGGTGGAATTGGTAACTGCTGGTGTGTAAGGATAAGTGACTGCCTGACATGCTCTGCTCTGCGCACTTCCTCTGGACACTACCTAATCCTGGTCTTCTGTCAGCAGCTGGGAGTGGATGGGATGATACTGCACTGCAATAATGAATCTTTCCTTGTGTCATTGCAGGAGCTATGCAGAAAGAAATTTGGCAAGAAATCCATTAGGACATGGACTAAGTAATGGAGGAGGTAGGTGAGGCTAAGGATATTTCAGGGCCAGTGAAGCAGCCAAAGGAAGCAGAAAGTAGAATGCAGTTTGCTTATAAATTTCAGCTTATTTAAATGGTTTGTTGATAGTGCAGAACTCTGGTCTGAATTTCTGGATGGGAATCTGCTGGCTGTGTGATGTACTAGCACTGTTCATCACCTTGTGCCACATGAGTAAATATGTTGCATCAGTTTTAAAGGAAGAGATGAAAATCCTTTGAAGGCTCCTGCCTGACACTGAACCTTACCATATAGCAAGCTGGAGAGGTAGCCAGAGCTCATAGCAATAATCTGTTGAGTACATCAACTCATTAGCTCTCATTAGCTTTCAACTTCTGTTTTCTAAAATGGCTTTTGCGTTCTTTTATCCCAAAGCAGATTGACCAGAATTCATCAAGGACTTTCTGGCATCGGATTGAGTGCCATAAACACTACTGATTGGGCAAACCGTCCCTGGGGAGAGGGCACCGCTGCTCCCTGCATCGCAGGCTAGTGAGCTGCAACTTGCATGCATATGCATGCCTGCCTCTGCCTCCCCTCTTAGTGCCTCATTAGAGACATCTCCTCTTGGAGCCCGCCTTGCATTAGGACAGAAGCGGATCGCCAGGTCTGATGCACCACAAGCCTCTGAGTACATCTAACTTTTAAATGTTTGCACATTTCTCTTTTCTACTGGGCTGGGTTTTAAATTATAAATTTTACTGCCTCGGTGCAGGATTTTAATAAACGCACACTGTTACCTCCAACTGGTTTAAAATTATTTTTTTTGTACAATTTTTTAAAAATCGTATGGGTATTTCAGTTTTAACGGAAACATTTTAGAAATTTACTTTTTAAAAAAACATTAAATAATATATGCTAGATTCCTGTGACTGCTGTATGTGGTATCTGAATGAGTAATTTTGGGTTTTGTTATGGTACTGTTAACTGGCTTTATGGATTTGGGTAGAATCTATTTTTGTAGCCATTCAAATCAGAGGAAAACTAATTGAACTTGATTTTTGTTTCAACACTACATTGCTCTTTTTTTGGAAATAAAACTCTGAATTCCCTTTTGTGACCCTTGTCTGCTCTCATATCTGTTCTTCCTATCATTTGTTTCTTTCACATTGGCAACAGGCTCATGCCCACTTACCTGTTGAAGAAGGTGGAGTTGTCCCTTTCAGAGCTGTAGAGGCAAAGAGCACTCCTGGAGATGAAGTGGCCTTGTTAAGCAAGGCGGTGGTTTGGAGAAAATGCATGTGGCAAGCAAGTTGATTGTATCACTGTCCTGAAATTCATACATGGTGTTGCCAGAAAAGGGCATCGGTTCGGATTATAGTGCCCAAAAGGCCATCTATTACCTTGTTCTGGAATAACTTGGGTGATAACGAGCTGAAGAGAGGAACGGCTGATCTGGCAGTGCTGCTGTAACTAGTCAGCCAATGTATTTTGAATTGAAAGTGGTGAAACACTATGTAGAGCAGTTTGTTACTCTTTGAACTTTTTGGTTCCTTTGTGCCTGACTTAACACCATTTGCTTCTTTTCCAGCTAAGAAAAAGAACAATGTATTCTCCTATTTCCTGTGACTTGCTTGTAGCACTATGAGAGTCAGTGAGAAAGAACTCAATCCTCTCAGACTGGGTGCTGAGCTGTCATCCATGGCATGCTTTGGAAGCCCTCTTGTTTTGAGCTCTGTCTTCCTGAGCAAGGTGGAGGGATCCTTTCTTTCCTAGAGTATTAGGGTGGGCACTTTCTGTTCTGCAGGAGAATATGGTTGCAGTTGCTGTTGCTCAGGTGTTGTTTCAGGCACCCTTCCTTCTAGAAGTATTAGTATCTCCTTTGAGACCTGATTTATTGCTAATGAGGTTTTAGAGAGCCTTCTCTCCTACTCAGCGTGGTCTGACAAACTTGTTTCTGTTTCCTTATTTCTGCTAGCTTCATTATTTCCTTGTTTCTATTGCTGTGGGATGGAGGCTAACAGAAAGGTGGCCTGCTGTTTTCCACCTCTTGTGCCAGGCACTGATGCTGCAAATTTACAGGAAGTTGGGGTTTAATCAGCAGCTTCTGACCTGGTGTGATCCTGTGCGTGTGCATCATCCTGGCGCACCCAGCTGTTTCTTTCTGCTCCTCACAGATGGGCTGATTCTGATGCCTTTTCTGAGTATTTAATTTGCTGGCGGACTCGGGGTGAGTGACATGGCAGTCCTGCTCAGAAACAGCAAAAGAAGTTCATAACTTCTCCCCATTTTCACCCACATAACTTGAAAAATCTAATAGGTCCACTGAAAGAGTTGGACAGATCACAAGACTGCTATCATAATTTGGACACCTTAAAGTGAATTTAGATTTAAAAAACAAAACAAACCAAAAATTTATCCAGGCTTCTTGTTATTTTCCTGGAAGCACAAGCCAGACTGTTAACGGGATCAGTTTAGGATGTGTGCTGATGTATGGCAGATCTTTCCTAGCGATGCTTATTTGAAACTTACAGCTGAAGGATTCACTGGAATAAAGTGCTTGGCTTATTGTTGTGAGCAGAGGCATTAAGAATCCTTTTAGAGCTGCCATGTCTGAAATACAAGAGAAATAGCAAAGGGGCAAATCAGGAGAAGACTGGAACTCATGTGTTGTGCTTTCAATTATATTCTGAGCCAAGCAGGAGAGGATGGAAAGCCTCATGACATTCAGAACTAGGGTGTATTTTTTTTGTGCTGTCAGAAAACCACTAGCAAGTAAAATCGGTGGTGGGTTAAGGTGTTTGTGAAGGATGCAGTCTTCAGTGAATATCTGTAAGCAGCTTTTGAATGCAACGGGGGAAAAAAAAAGTCTGTATTTCTCCCTTTCAGGAATTGCCGTCTGAGTCTTGCTGTTACTCTCAGCCTGCCCATCAGCTGACAGCAACAATAATAGCCTGCTTCTGATCAGAGGATTCAGCTGCTGCCAAACTCCTTGAGTTTTGTGCCCACCTCTACTTTTCACTTGAACTCTCCTTGTCTAGGATCTGATAGAAGCTTGCTGTCCCCAAGAGCTAATGCTTGGAAGCACTCTGGGGGCTCATTGCCCCTTATTAACATTATTGCCAGTCAGGCTTTGGCAGTGCTCTCCTGTTCTCCTGCTTTATACAGTCTCATTGGGGTCTGGCACCGTCAAGTGCCCCTTTGCTGCAGGAGCTGAGCTGCTGTAAACACTGGCTGCCAGTGCTTGAAAAAATCCTTTCTTATAGCTCTGTTGGCAGCATGTTCCGTAACCCTTGCAGACCTGTTTCTCTGCAGATGGGAAAGTCTTGGATCACAATGAAAGAACAGCCCAAATTTTCCACATCTGAATCCACATACTGGGTATCTATATGTGTCGCTGTTTTATAGTGGCCTGAGTTCTAGGTCAAATGCTTTCTTGTAATGTGAGCTCTTTTATATGGTTGCATAGTTGGTGCCAAAATTCTATAGTCCTAGAAAATCTTGGCCTGGGGCTCTTTTTTTTTTCTCCCAATAATAATGCAAGCTTTCCTCAGATGTTTAGCAACTGAATATTTGCTGAATTTGTCTAACAATTCTATTAGAAGAACATAATGTTGGAAGGAAAAGTACTTTTCATCTTAGTCGTAAGGCCTGAGGCATGTCTGGTTAATAAGAGAATGAAATTTTTTTACAGCTTAATTGGTCTGTTAGAATATGGTTTGTATCTATTGCAGCTAGAATAAATGCATGCCTGGACTGTAGTCCTAAATTTAGTCTGCAAAGCATGTCACTGCCTATGTGGCCTCATGAATTGGGATGTCTTTAATAAGAGCAGGACTGGGATCTGGGGTTGAATTGGCACAGCTGAAGAACGAGACAGACTTCAGTGGAAGTTTTCTTCTAAAGCCCAACAGTTCTCGCTAAGCCACATTATTTGACTTCCTGATCTCTCTCAAGCAAAGGCCAAGGTTGTGCTGCACCTGTAGCAGCTTCTCTGAGGTAAGCCTGATGCAGAAGACCCGTTCCTTCAATAGCTGCCATCAGCTGTTGGTCACAGAAAACTCAATGCCTTCACTAACAGCCACAAGCCCCAAGAGCTTGGATTATTTCCATGCAGCACATCGACCTCTTCCTCCAAGCTTTCCAGATAAGGCACAATTTACAAGAAAACCAGCAAAACCCTATGTGTGAAGGCTGCTGTAGCAGTAGGATGGCCCTTGAGGTCATCCTGCTGTTGATTAATTTGTTCCAACTGTTGCTTGGGCAGCAATGGTACCTCTCCAGCACAGCCCCTTGTCTGGGTAGTGTTTTCTGGCCTTTTCTTCATGCTGTGCCTGTGGAGATGGGTAGGCCGAGGTGGCCTGGCTTTCGCTGGTGGCAGTTGCAAGCTCTGCAATGGTAATAGTAAACGGTTCCAGAGAAAGGGCATTGTTTTCTCCACTTAAACTGGTTTATCCATCTTCTCTGTCGCATGGAAAGTAAACAACTAAAGTAAAGGCCGCTCTTGGTGCAAGTGGTCATCTTCCACTGACTGGCTTAATGTGTCAGGAAGAAAGGGCGGTGGCCACAGAGGGGTGAGTTTCTTCCCTTCTTGGCTGGATGCTCTGCAGCCTCCTCTGAGGTGAGTCTTGGTTGTTTTTTATGCTCCCTGTCACCACAGCCTCTGTTCAGAGACGCCTTTCCGGAGCGGGAGGGCTGAACCTGCCCTCTCCTCCTGCTTCTCCTCCGAGCCGTGACGGCTCCTACCTCACAGGGTCTGTCAATGCTGAGGGAAAACCCTTCCCGTCGGGTGCCGCCCGCCCTTCCCTGTCCTCAGCGCCTGAGGCGGCGCCTCTTCCCGCCCTTTCTCCCGTCTCGCGCAGGCGGCAGAGGGCGCTGCCCTCCGCCATGGCGGCTGCCCTCAGGGGGCTCCGCGCCGGGCCGCCGCCTCAAGGCGGCTCCCCAATGTGTGTGAGACCCGGCACTGCCGCCTCTCGAGAGGTACGCCACGAAAAAGTTTCTCTTTTGTGATAATGGTGTGGAGGAAGGCCTGCCAAGAGTTCGGGGAAGTCCCGGGAAGCACCTTCCTCCCTCAGAAACGTGCTGAAGTGTCCTGGGTGAGGTCCCGTTCATGGCTGCCACCGTTGGCTGCTTTCTGAGCATGGTGTAAACGCATAAAATACTTCACTTTCCTGATACTTTACCCTCAAGCTTGGCCCCAACATCTATCCCCTGCTCAGCTGAGGGTCAGCAATGCTGTTGTTGCTTAAAATAGGACTCTGAAAGCTACAAAGCAGCAAAGGTGGGAGACAGGAAATGAGAGCGAGTGGTCTCTTCCACCACCAGCTGTGAGCAGAAAAGGAGACCGCCCTGGTGCGGCGGGACGTAGTACCCTGCAAGGTCAGTCAGCTCTGCCAGGGACTGATTTTCTTGTAATGAAACACTGTTGTGTAAACAAACTCCTCATTTTCCTCTCCCATCTCATTAAGATGTGCTTATTTTATACATGTTGACTGAACGGAACTGCGGGGGTGGCAGGAGAAGGGATGCTGGGAACACAACAAAGGAGAGCAAGAAGGCTCCTTGCCACTTGCGGCCTGTTCCAGTAGAGAGGAAAGTAGCTAAAGAGGTACTTTGATGTGTGGCTGTTATCACTGCACACCTCTTCCCCAGCTAAATGCATTGAGACTGCTGCTCTCCAGCTCTTTGTGGCATAGATTTTGTGTCTAGAGCTAAGTTACTTTTTAAAATGTTTTTTTTTGGTGAGGGGGCTCTCTTTAAGATGGATGGTCCTGAACACATGTTGAGAGCAGTCAGGGAGAGTCACCCTTGGTAGGAAGGATTTGTATCTTGGGCAGGGCCCAGCCTTCAAAAAATACAGATCTCTTCTTCCTGTGTGCTCCTGTGGCAAATGAGTCTCTGTATTATGGGCTTATACCTAAAGAGACTCTGAATGTTGATCATTTGTTTAAAGTGAATCTCCTGTTCTCTGCTGGTGCTTAGGACAGGGACTTCAAAAATGAAGCTTGGCTTCTGCTCACACTCTCCTTCCTTAAAGGGAACTTAGCTTTATCAGATTGCTGTGCTGGGCCCTTGAAAAACAGGCTGAGCTCATAAAAAAGACACGAATCTGCTACACAAGGAAATCTCTGAGCTGCTGAATTCCACCTCTAAGTCAGATGTTACAGCTCATGTCTTGATGGAGGTAAGAGTCCATAGAAGCAGAGAATACAGCAGGTTCAAGTAAAGGCTTAGTGTTATTTTAGGAGAACTTGTAACTTAGGTGGAATATTGAGTTCAAAGTGGTTTAAGTTATTGCTGAGGGATCTTTATTCCAAACTGCAAAGTCTGAAGATTATAAGATTTGGAAGAGCTTCTGTCCTGTTAGCCACAGGAGTGGAATTTGGGAGAGGTATTCTTAAAGGGTGTGATTGTTCTACAGACAAGCGCATCCTCCTGTCTTTATTCTGACACAGATAGGAGTAGATGAAATGCAGGCTTGTGACCAAAGGAGGTATGATAGCCCTTAATTGGTTTGATGGCCTGTGATGTTGTCACTGCTGTGAGTTTGCTCACAGCTCAGACCTGAAGTTATTTGCCTGTACTTTCATTATACGAAGATCTTTTGAATACTAATGAACAGTAATGAGGACTTTAAAAAAAAAAAAAATCCATCTCAAGGAAATTCAATTCTATCAAGTTAGGCCCATGAGGCACAGTTTCAGAAAATAATTAAACCTAAGCATTAAGTGGTAGTCACCTACTATGGAGCTAACCTTTAAAAAAGACTGTTTTAATTTTATACTTGGTTGACTTGCTGGAGACTCCACAGCAGGTGCCAATGCCTCAGCCCTAAAGGCTCAAGAAGCACAGAAAAGAAGCCTTTACTGAAGGCAGTCTAAGAGTCCAGGCACTATGACTTCTGTCGTGCAACATTCAGGGTCCATCCTTAAAAAGGTTTGTTTTGACTGTAGGAAGTGGGACATAAGAATTTCAAAGTGAAATAATATCATGCCATCTCTCAGAAGTGCGTTGCACTTTCAAAGACTCTAACCTTGCGTTGGATGGAAACAACTCCTGGTCTGTTTCAGCTCTGTTTAATGATGTTGCTTAGGCAGATTCCTCCTTACTGTTCTCTGTGCCCCCCATTCAACTGTTACTTAGAGGCTTATTTGTTACACTATTAGAAAACCCTGTTTGAGGGTTCAGATCTTCATCTAGCATCACAGCCATGAATCAATGTATCAGAACTCCGTGTGCCTTGTTAATTAATAACATGGGAGTACTGTTAACACTAGTAGATTTTCTTTGATGAGAAGCAGCAGAGAGTAGCTGTCATCTTTTCTTGAAGGCTGGACAGACTTAGTTCAGCAGGTTAACTTGCTCATTGATGTGCTTGTTTTAGGACTGCTTATGCACAGAAAGGAAACTTTCCATTATAATGTGCGCTGTATGGAAGTGACTCAAATTCTATAAACCTTGTTAAACTGATATCTATTGAGAGGTATTTATTACTTATGAGGATATCTCCTGTGCATAGGAAGAGATGAGACCTCTTGTAAAATGAATAGGGATCTATCTACAGAAGATTAAGGAAATTAAGTATCTGCAGTGGAATAGAGCATGAGATACTGACGGGATTGTTAATATTAAATGGGAGAAAATGTTCATCATCCTATAAAATAAATGGAGGCAATCCCCTTGAGAATGTCCTCTAATGCCTGGCTAGGTAAACCACTCCCAGTTTGCCACAGATCTTTGCTAGCAAAGCATAATAAGAGCACCTTTGCTTGTAAAACTGTAAAGACAATATAACATGGGCCAAAAAGCATGACTGGCCCAATATCATACTAAAGATTCTGGTGTTCCACTATAGAATAATCTGCTTTTGATGGAGCATCTGTCAAAGTTTTGAAACCAAACTTTCTATGTACTCTGACCTCCCTGTACTCTCCTCCTCATTCACTCCCAGGGCTTAGGAGCCCTAAAAGTGTTTCACATCTGTGGTGTTGCTGCTAAGAGCTGTTCTGCCCTCCTCTGTTACTTGTTCCTGCTCCCTTTCTTCTCCTAGTACATCTTTGTGGTTTTCAGTTTTATTTTTAACTATGTTAACATATTGCTGAATCAGGGAACTGAACCAATCCTTATGATCTTGCTTTATGATCTGCAGTAAGGGAATAAACCAGCAAGAGCAATTGCGGACAAGCAGGCCCGGTCATTTAGGAGGAAGCTCGCCATTATATCAATTTACCTGTAAGGTTAAATTGCTCAAAGATGACCACCAGAACCGGTGCAAGGAAACAACTGAGGAATATAGAAGACACTGGAAGGAAGGAGTGGCCCCTTTCAGATGGCAGCCATAAAGTCTGTTTGGCTGTAAGATGAAACCTCACTGCTAGCTGCATGATTCCTTCTACCTTTATCTCTGCAAGCTTATTAGCATCTGCTAGGGATTTTCAAATACCTGCGTGTAATCATTTCAGTCTGGACAATCTAACTTTCCACTTTGATCCTTTGATTTATACTTCAGGGGCTGTGATGCTTTCTGCAGAAGAGTCATTTCTCATGGGAGAACAGTCCCTGCTGGCAGCCACACACCAGGGCTGTAGCCCACACAATTGGAAAGTCACTTGCATTCATGTATAATTGATTTGAAAACCAGTTCAAATCTAGGGGATTTCAACGACTTGAGTTTTGTATCAAACCCACAGTTTCCAGCTATGCAGAAAGGAAGGAAGGGAACAAGGACTGTTCCTTATTTGAGGCCACCCAGGCATGTCACTGTGCTCAGTAAAAAGAAAGTATGATGGAAGCACAAAGATCACCTTCTCTTTAGTTATACTCTAGCTCGCACAGGACACAATAGCAGTGAAGATGCAATAGAATGACACATAGGCCTGTTTGCTGGTTTCTAATCATGCCAGAGTCCCTGCTGTTGTCTTCAGTCTGCCAGTTCACTGTTGTTACCTGCTCTGGTTACCAAACCAGCAAGATTAAACTTAGTACAGGTTTGCCTGGCCTTGCATCTTCAGTTTTCTCTTTTTAGGCCCTAACTACAGAGGTAGGTCAGGGGATTAAAAGGAGGAAGCCTGAGCTGTGTCTTAGCATAGTGCAGGGTCTTTCAGCTCAGATGCAGATAAAGTCCATCCCTCCAGTAGGGTGTAATGCCATCTGTACAGTGTCTTGGTCTGTTGTTTTGGCTGACCTCTAGGTAGGGGCCATGGGACACTGGCTTCCAGTGTAACAGTATCATCTAGCCTCATTGACTGGCAGACAACTGGGCAACAAAGTGCTCCTGAAATATTCAAGGAGGCTGTTTTCAAACGTATGTAACTTAATTGTTTTGGTTTCTTCTTGCAGTCATGAATACTTTATTTGGCTTCCTCAGGTTATTGCTGGGGAAAAAGACCTTGGAGACCTTCTAGCTTATCTTAAAATAGCTGGAAGAAGAGAGCAGAGGCCTTACAAGTTTGAAGCAGTGAGAGGTCAGGAATTCTCTCTCAACAGCCTGGGGTACAGGCTCAAGGGAGAATGTTTTCTATCAATATGAGGCAGCATGTGATAAAGAAGGAACAATGTAGATATTTTATATTAATGCAATGAGACCTAGGGGGGAAAAAAAAGCCACAAAAAAGAGGAAGAAGTTTTTAAACCAGCCTTATAGGCTGCAGGATCCTGCCTGGATTTTCAATTCTACTTGCTATAGAATGAAATCAAGAGGAGACCCTATTTATACATTTATCAAGTTTCATCTTAAAAATAATTAGGATGAGCATTGACCAGCTTCCTTACCCAACTACTACCAAACAAGATTATTGTGAATTTATGCAAAGTGTCATTTCTCTGATCAGTCATGACCAGTTTCTACTCTTTTATTCTTGTGATTTAGCCATTTTTTTTTAAATTGAGTTACCTTTTTATCTCTCTTTTCTGCAATAGCATCGATGCTTTTATTTTATGTAGTTGGCTTAAGAAGAATTTGCAGTGAAAAGGTGGTTCTGATGTGTTATCCCTCTCTAATAACAATTTAAAATAATAGTGGCTGAATACTAGCTGAAAGGACCATTGTGTAAATAAAGGAATCTTTAGGAAACTGGGGAGCCTTGTACTTTCTCAAGGAATGTAGCCTCTTTTTTAAAGCCAGATGAAGTTCCTTCCATCTGCTGCTGGATTCCTCTGTCAAAGCAGTTTCTGCAACGTAAAAGGGCTTTTAAGACAGGGAAGCTGGAAATTCCTCTTTGTACTGGTATCCCTGAGTAGCATGTAGCTGGCAAAGTCAGTGTCCTTCCCAGCTCCTTACTGCACCGAGCATTGCCCTCTCAACCCTGTGTGTCCACGCAGAGAAGGGCAATAAAATTGGGGAAATGCAAACAAGATTTTAATTCAAAAGATGACTTAATGGTCATTGCATGTACCAGATGTTGAGGATGCTGTGCATGAGGGCAAGTTGTGTCAGTATTCATGCTCTTGTCTGAAATGAATCTGTCTTGTTATTGAAGCAATGACTTGGGCAAAAATATGTGGTAAGTCAGTGGCTGAAGTGGGATTGGACCCAAGTCTTGGGCCATCACCCTCCACTGTCCAGTCTGCTCACGGCTGTGGAGCTGAAACCTGAAAATGTTTCACCTTTCCTATTTCAACTTCCTTCAAAAGGTATGAACAAACTGCCAGCATCTTGCTAGGAGCACTTTTAAAGACAAATAAATGCATCTTTTACTCTGTGCAGAGAATTCAGGTTAGAGGTGCTGAGGCAGACGGGCTTGAGACAGAGGTGGAGAAGGGAGTATTTGCTCAGCATCAATTTAGTTTTCTCATCTTGCTGTAGCTCAAAGCAGACAGTAGTCTGATAAGAAAGTGGACGTGATCAGTACATTCATCTTGGCCATCCTCCTCAGGCGAAACACAATCATAATGTCTGAGAGTTCTGGCAAATCAAAGAAACAGAGGGCTCCGGTTCTGCCTGGGGTACGCAGAGCCTTGAAGAGGCTCCAGCTGATAACAACATAGATTTTGTTAGAGCCACTTCCTCCTCAGGAGCTGTGAAGAGTTGAATTTCTCCTCCCTACCATGCACACATTAGAAGTTTAAAGCTAAGAGCCCCAGGGCTTTTTTTTCAAGATTGAATAAGGAATTCACGATCCAAATGACATTAGTCATTTTGGGCTTTACAAAAGGCATCTCTCTTCTCTGCAGAGAGGAATAGAGACTTATTTATAAATAACTAATAAAATAACATGATGAAATAGTTAACTAACCTGTTGCTCCACAGCCTCATTTTTATAAGCTGAAAGAAGAGGACCATTCAGTGACAGAAAGTTTAGGTAGAGTGTGTTTCTGAAGTTTTCCAGCTCAACACCCAGTTTTTATCTTTGCTTCTTAGTGGAGGAGCCCTCAAAGTGCAGTATGTAACAGCCAGGGGGTTCTTGGAAGGAGATAGGAAAACAGGTCCCACCTGAACTGATGCTACTAGGAATCTCATATCTTATCTGAACAACACTCATCACATTTTGTGTTTGGGTCACTTGTTGCTGGCCACACCTGAGTTTATCTTGTTTAATCTCCAGCTTCTCTGGAAAACCTTTTTGGGAGGGAGTAGAAGGGGTCTTTGCCTTAAAGAACTAGGGTCATCCTCAGATTAGTTAAATCCTGCACTAACTTCTCAGTCACTTCACAAACTGGTGAGTGCAGATGGAGACTGTAGGGACAGACTACACTGTGTGCGTTTGTGCTTCCTGTTACCTGCTTTCTTGAAAAAAACCTAGGAAGGGGAAAGCCATCGCTGAATTAGTGCTGAATTCCATGCAACAGTGCATGGAATGTAATCACCTGCTGCGAATAACCTTAAACTGTCTGCAAAAGCTTTGTTTAAGGGGGACCATGGCGTTATTTGGAAATTCAAGTTGAAAGGAGACTTAGTCATTCTGCCTGACTTGGACTGAGATTTAGGCATAATGAGGACAAAAAGGGTGCCAATTTTGCTGTCTTTTCAGTGCTAAGCTGGAGACTGCTTTCCTGTTGTCAACAGAGAGCTTGGTATTGGCAAGGAGAAGAGGGCAGAGGCTGGAGTATCCATGCTTGGCTCCTTGAAATAAAACTCCAGGGATGCAGAAGAAAGAGGCCTATGATTTAATCCTTTTCACTAGCCTAAACTCTTATTTAAATAGTATTCACTGTGCCTTGTCTGGTAGCCTCTGGGATTACAGCAGGCATGTTTTGGTATTGGAAATGATCTCTCCTTTTCAGTCATTTCATTTGGAGATGTACCTAATCATACCACTCCTGAGTTTGGCTCTTGCCTAGGTGAAATCCCACCTCTTCTCTTATCCAAAACTCTGCCAACCAGCTGGTGATAGTGCTGGTTGAAAAGTTCAAAGTTGCCATGAGAAAGCTTGAATTATTGATGCCTCTTTCCTTCCATATGCGCATAATCATCCGCTGCTTGGGCACAGCCCAGGCAGAATTGAGTTAGACTCCACAGCTGGAGGCTTGCAAGGGCACTGGAACAGACCCTAGGCTGCTTGGAAGCAAGGTACAGGAGAGTGAATATGTCACTGTGTGTGTTAATATGACCTGTGGTACGCAGTACTGAGAAACTCGCTGGAACCGGGACGGACGGCATAGGTACGTTGAAAAATTACAGTGAAAAATTATAAAGAAGGATCTTGAGGAATTTGTACAGGTGAATGAAAACCAGAAACTGTTAAGAATTAAGTTCCAAGCATTTCCCTTTAAGATTAATGATTGTACCTTTTTCTCTGTATGAGTTGGGAGAAACCGCTGTGTTTAGGGAAGGTGAGATTCACTTCTTTACTGGTTTACAAGTAACAGCATGAGCTATCCGCTCTTCTTTTTGTCTGTACATTCATGCTGTGTTTCTTAATAGCATTGAGGTTCTCCTTTCTCTGTCATAAAGTATTCTTGTTTCTTCTAAAAAGGAAGAACGAAATTGGATTGTTCTTTTTCCTGTTGTGATTTAGGTGAAGTTGGTATAGTGAGGGGAGTTGAAAAACCGATGAGAAGGATCTTTCACCTGCTCCAGTGTGTCCAGGAGGCAGATGGTCCAGGGCAGTTAATCAAAGCAGGTCTGATGTCAAAGGAATTGTTTATATAAGCAGTGATTCATCTTACCATTCCCAGTAATAACAGTGGTGCTACAAAGCAATCTGCTTTAAAACCCTGTCCCAGAAGAATTGTGAACTCTAGATTTTCATGTTCTAACCCAGATTCAGAGTCTGGGGTCCTATCTTTACAGTGAGTCAAACTGAAGTCCTGTGTGTAAGCTCCCTACACATTTGGGCAGCGTTCCTGATCTTCCTCCTCATCTAAGTATTTTGTTTTGCAGAAGGCTCTAGCTTTCCAGACACATGACTATCTAGCAGTACCGCATAAAAGCAGACTTTTAATTTTTTTTTTTCTACTGTACTTGGCATTGTAGAGGAGAAGTAACAACTTTAAGCGCCCAGGAGGATAGAATATTAACAATTATTCTGTACTAAGGATTTAGAGTCGAATTCAGCTATTATTAATCTCAATAACAAAACTCTTTTTGCAGGATTTAGAGATCTAGGCCACTAGTATTGGTGTGTTGAGGAGGGAGGGTGGGCTGAATTAAGGTGACCAGACACCTACATGTTACATAGAGGACAGTTTAAAGAGATGGATGAAAGAAGAGGATTTGAGATAAACTCTGTACTGTGCAATATATGTGTCCAAAGTGTTTTGAATAATGTCAACTCAAGACCAGGGTAAAAAAGCAAGTTTAGAGAGAACACTAAAGACATTGATTGTTGAGGAGCCCTTAACTGTACATAACAGTGCTGTCAGGGCAGCAGCTTTTTATTCAGCATCAGAGTTGAAACTGGGGAGAAGGGATATACTGTTTATTTCAGCTGCAGAAGATTGTTCTGTCATGCAGAAGGGTACAAAATGGGTAGTATGCAAAAAAAAAAGCCCTGCTTTTGCAATAAACCCATGTGCTTTACATACACCTAGCATGCTTGTTTTAGAGCATCAGCCTTCCTGGACTATGTAAATCTCAAATGTGGTTTTTTTGCCCTCCTTGGGGTGATTGGAATGAGGCAAACTTTGATTTACTGATTTGTTGTTTACCAGTTTGATCCCAGAGCACTGGAATGTATTTTTTTTAATGGCTTTTATTTTTTTATTTTTTATTTTTTGTTAAATAACTCGTAAGGATGCTTGGACGAGTTTTAGTCTGCAAGAAAGTCAAAAGGTATTCTGGATGGATTTCCATTCAGCAGAGTAGACTGCCTTCTTGAGGTACTGAATGTTAGAATCCTCATTCCTTGTCAGACGTTATAATAGCTAGAAAGATTTAAAGCTTTATGCTGAATTGCAATCTTGACTACGTACTCTTCCACCATCCCCGTACCCTAGGGCAAGGAGAGGCCTGTGGATGGAAGCAAGTTGCAACAAACCTTGGCTAGAACTCTTTCGGGCTTGTAGCATGTGTACAGAAACCAGCAAGGGTTTACTTTTCATTATGGGGATGAAAGCATTTGCACCACATATTATAGTTAATCCCCTGCTCAATCCCGTCTCTCAGGAATTCCCCGCCGGTCTTTGTGTGTGTCTTTGCAGTCCCCATTACCGTTGGATAGGGCTGTCAAATTGTACTCGGCAACCATGATTACTGAGATGCAAGGTTCAGAGCTGTGACACAGGTAAATATCACATCCCATAATAGTCCAACATCTGACTGAAGGCTTCCAGATGCTGTATTTCAACCTTTAAATGAATAACATTGTGTGGAGTTATGATGATGCTAGGAATTAGTAACACAATCTCGACTGCTATGTCCTCTGTTACCTATTGAGAAAAACTGTAAGGCTACGATGGGTGAAAGTTTCTTTTCTGCCTGTAGAGAATCTATAGAGTTGGCCAAAAAACAAAAAGAAAGAAGGGGCAAAGGGACAGAAGAGTTTAACAGAGAAAGAGGTGAGAGGACAAAACATATAATAGAATTTCCCTGTGTCCTGGTTTGTACCTCACCTGTCACTAACTAATGTAATCTTTAAGGTAGTTAGAAATGCCCCTAACAGGAGGCTTTTTAGCTTTTTTGCTATTGAAAAGTGTTGAAGACTGTTGGGTTTCCTTGCTGTAAGATTTTTTTTTTTTTTTTCCTAGTCCCATTCTGCTCTTCTGTTCACCTCCAAGTTTTTCTTTCTCTGCTTGATCATTTCCGCACAGTTATGCTCTTACTGTTTGCTGGTTTGGACCTTTGCCTTGAAGTGTTTAGTGACTGGGGAATCAAAACCAGGCTCTGCCATTAGCACTTCATTCAGACAAATGTGTAGAAGTGGAGTCTGGAGCCCAAGTGGTATTTTGGTCTGTCTGAAGCAGCAAGAGATTGACTCATAAAATAAAGGATCTTTTTAACTGGCAAGGATAGAAGTGATATTTTCTAACAGGCTGAAAGGTCACACTAATCCTTTGGGCACTTTTGCATCCGTTATTTCCTGCCTACAATTAGAGGAAAGATAAAGAGACAAGCAATGATGATTAATACTTAGAATACTCAACATTTCTTAGACTGTCAGCTAATAATTGTGCACACAGGAGGAGCTGTGTGGAGATGTTGTTACATAGTTGAGTAGTATGTGCCCTTGAGTTCTTGCTCGGTTTAGCCAGATCCTAGAAGGCTTTGAATGCTTGTTCATGGAGCACACCATTCCAAACCAGACCCATCACGCTAAAAGAAAAGATGGAGTGAGGCAATTCCACAGACATTCACTGGGTCTGTATTAGGAGTTTTCTTTGGTGTACAAATGCTTGCCAGGATTTATGCAGTGTGTTTTTGCAGTACAGTTGTGTATCAACAAAAATCAGTTATAATCATTTGAAAATCCTTTTGCTGCGGGCAACTAACATACACTATCCTACAAAACAAACAAACAAACAATCTTCTGTCACTATTTTATGTCAGAAGAAATTCTGAAATGCAGACTTACACAATGTTAACCTAGTTTCAACTGCCTTTTCCCCCAGAGATTATCAGTTTATGTGATTGTATTGTTATTATTGTTGTTCACTCTATTATACTTTATTTCTTCCCTCTTTCTCCTATTCCTCATTAATTCCCTTATTTATTTAGGCTTCTCTCCAGTAAGATTTCAGGAGAGCTGTTCAGGGACAGATATTATTTGCTATGAGAGCTAGTTTCCTCATAAATTTTGCTATTTGGGCTAAACTGTTTTCATGACAGGTCAAATCTTGCGTATGATCTGTTCATTAATGTCCTTCACTTGCACTGCAGAAAATTTAAAAGGTTATCCCCTGGAAAATCGGGTACTATTTAACTGTAATTATGATAGATACTTACATTTACTAAGTACTTATTTGCTTGATAAGAGACAAGTGCTCAAATAAAAGGGGCTTATGCTTTTGCATCCTTTCTACTAATTACTTATCAGCTCAACTTGTACAGATGCTAGTACTGCAGTATCCATTCAGCTTGTACAGTTTGAGGTTTTTTGGGGGTTTTTTTTTGGTTAACAATCAGTTGTGGTCTTTTCGATTCTACTCAGTGACACAACGTTTACTCACTATTGTGTATTTTCAACCTCCAAGTCAGTATTTTTCATATAGATCCAACTGTGACTGAAGATACTAAGGAAACAGAGTTACCTACTTACTGTTCGTTCATTTGATGTAGATCTTTAGATGTGTTCCTCTCTTCTTAAGCACAAAGAAGGTTATTGGAGAAGCAAAAACTGAAATAAAATGATCATTCTTTCTTAAGCTACAGCGTGGCCAAACCTTTGTTAACTGTGGAAAATCATAGACGTTTGTTCAGTTGCCTGTATATGACTGGCTTCTGGCAAGAGTCCTAATAAAAGAAGAAAATAAGAGTGCTTTGTGACAAAATAAAACAGTGATTGCCCTGGAAAAGGACAGTCAGTTTGGCATTCCTCAGCTGCACAGGTATGGTTCTGCAAACGTTTGTTCAGCTCTAAAGAAATGAGGTAAATTACTGCTTAGGAGGATCTAGCCTCTCTTTGTAGCTTATTTCACAGCAAATGCGCAATGTTTCCTTTCACAGGTGAATTGAGATAAGCCCTTACATACTCCTGAATGCTAGAGAAATGCCTCCTTCCCGATCCAAGACTCGGCACAAAAAGGTTGGAAAAGAGAAAGGTTTGAATTGTGAGAAAAAGGCAAGCTCCCCAGGAGATTCAAAGATCCACTGTGGGAGACGGTGGGAAGGTAGAAGTAAAGGCCAGCTGAAGGGCAAAGAGTCATTGCCTGAACAAGATAACACCCTTGAAGAGGATCCCTTAAAAAGCCAGAGGCTGGTGAGGCTTCAGGGAAGCAAAGAAAATGACCACAAAAAGTTATTGAGGGGGAAAAGAGCCTACAAGAGAAAGGATAAGAGAGAATCTAGTCTGGGGAGAAAACATGGAGAACAATTAGTGCCCAAGTTAGAGGGGAAAAAAGAAAAAGCCTGCAAGCAAGAGGAAATGACATCAGGACGAGAAAGCGACGACAGCAGCGACAAGGAGGAAAAGACCACCACAGACAGTAAGAAACATAGTTTCAAAAAGAAGTGTGGAAAGTGCCCTGCTGTTAGTGAAAAAGTCACGGAGTTAGAGTCTGTAAAGTCAATTGCAGTGCGAAGTGTTGAAGGCTCTCTTCAGAAAAATGACTCACGGCAGAAGGCACGCTGTGCCAGGCACAACGAGAACCATGGCTTTAGGGAAGCTTCTGAGCACAAGTCAGATTCTCAATCCCAAGGCAGTATGACACAGGGAAAATGTGAGAGAACTGGGAAAAAACAAGTTGGAAAACGTACCAGGATTATTGTCATTGAAAGTGCAGAAGAAAATATCCTGGAAACCTCAGATAACTCCTGCTCTGACTCCAGCAGTGAAGGCCATTTGACCCATAAAAAAGGTACAAAAGAGGCTGTAATGGACAGCACTGCAAGCAGTGAAGAGATGAGTAGTTCTTCAGAGGAAGATGGCATCAGCGAGAAAGAAGCTGTGCTCGAAGATCCTCCTGTGGCTGAAGGAAAAGGCTGCAAGGAACTGCTTGATGAAAGCAAGGAAACATCTAATGAAACTGAAAGGGAGCAGGTGACTGCAGGTGGAAGGAATGAATCTGAGGATGAAGGCACTGACTTTGTAGGATTGGAGGCAGAGGAGAAAATGAAGAAGCAAGATGACATGCCAAGACAACTAAAATCTATTCTAGCTGAGAGGAGCGAGGAAGATGATAATGAAAGCATTTCAGGATTCCAACTTGAAAGTCCTAAGAACAGAGAAAATGGCAATAATGAAGTAGGCAAGAAAAATATGTTAGAAAATGATGAAGTTCAAGCTATGTCAAAAGATGTACATGATAATTTGGACAGCAGTGGAGAGAACAGCAATGAAGAGAGCATTGACAAAGGAAAAGAAAATGCAACAAAACAACCACTGCCCAGTGCCGTGAAAGCAAAACTCCGTGTTCGCCTTAGCAAAGTACTTCAAGGAACTGAACAGAAAGAGGACATGTATGATGAAGGCAGCGTGCTGAAAAATAGCCCTTTACTCTCCAAGAAAGAGAAATCTGGGAGGTGTGAGACTGTGGAACAAGGTAAAGTGATAGGACATCTACAGAGGAACAGTTCTTCAGATTGTAGCAAGAAGGAGTTTGCAGTGATGATGCTTACAAAGAAATGCTCTTCTCAATCCCAAATCCTTCTCAATCTGAAAAGCAAACATAAAAATGCTGAGACCAAACTATTAACAAGCTGTAAACCAAATCTTGTCCACACGGCTTTGGAAACCAACTCTGACCTGAAAAATGTTGAAAGCATCTGTTCAAAACCCACAAGTCTAGAAACCCTCAGTACACAGAAAGAATCCAACATAGCCCAGAGTTCTGGAGAGAAAGGATTAAATCTTTCGAATACTTCAGGTTGCTCCACTATTACAAAAAAATCATCTGATAAACAGCTCCTTGGCAAGAAGAAGAAAGTTGGAAAAGTTGTTGGAAAAGTTAAACTGAGTTCAGGCCAGACTTTAGAGGTAAAAAAAGTGAAAGCAGAAGAAGTGGTTGCAGAGGCTGAAGAAGAAAGTGTGCACGAAGGGAAAGGATCCAAGTACTTGCACACCAATTCTGCTTTTAGAAAAGTCACTAGCTGGCTTGGTCAAAAACATGCCAAGAAAGAAAGCCTGAAAGCTCGTCTTCTGAATGTGGCACGTGCAATTGGTATTTCAAGATGGCTCTGGAAGAAATTCGGGAAGAGGAAGAGGAGCAGCAAACCTTCTGGATTCAGAAGTAGAGTGGCAATCCAGATTGTAAGCACTGCTGGGTGGCTTGGTCGGTCTGGCAGAGCCTTCCCTGGTACAGCTGGACGGCTGAGGGAGGCTGAGTTGAGTGACAAAGAATCTTCTCCTCCATTAGTGGAGGGGAAAGATGGTCCTAAAATGGCAGAGGGAAGAGAAGTGGGAGACATTGATTTGCCTTCTGATGATTCTCCTCTTCATGGAAGCAGTTCCTTTCCGTACTTACTTAGCTTGGATGAGGAGAAGAACAATGCTACTGATGCCAAGTTTGCTGTGGTATTCCCCAGAGTCCACAGCATGGTTAAGACAAATAGCTCCTTAGCAAGGTGCTCTGGGAATGGTTATTCCCTAGAGAAACTGAGATCCCTATTGGACAGAAAATCTGTGATGCCTGTGCAACAGGGATGCAGATTCAAATGTGACCTTCCCAGATCTTTGATGGACCAAAGCCCTCAGCAAAACAGTGCACAGGGCTTCCTTCAACATCAAGAAGAGGATCCAATACATACATCAGATTATTCCAGTGAGGTAGATGTCAAAGAGGGTTCAGGTGTCCTCCAGACTGCAGGGTCTATAGTCACACCTGGTGTTCACTGGTCTCAGCAGCAGGCTCAGGAATGTGATCCCGCAGCGTGGCTGAACTCTGAATTGCTACTGCCACGACTAACCATTGAGAACCTAAGCAAATGGGCCATCTACAAGGACCCGCATCTGGCCAACAGCCATGTGATGAAGGTCTGCAAGGACCAGTGGGAGGCAGAAGACATCACTGACAATATGCTAGAGATGGAATTCATGCAGAAACAGGTACAGGTAGTGTCTTCAGTACTGGAATGAAGCTGAATTTCTCCTGATTTTCAGTAAAGTATGTATGCATTTCAGGTGTACACGTGTGAAGACCACTGTGGAGAAGTTGAGGAGATTGAAGATCTGACCAGACTGGAGTATGTGTTGTCAGTGGTATTCTGCAGCTAATTCAAGGTCACAGAGGCTTGCTTGCTATCCTTCAAAGCTACTGTTGGGTCAACAACAGAAAGTACATAATAGATCCTTGGCTAGCGTGTGAGAAAATAGAATTAATTTGATGCATATTATAGCTGAGTAACTGATGCTCCACAGTAAGGCTAATTAAAAAGCTGAATTGCACTGTTTAAGCTCTGGACCTACACTGAATCACGTGGGGAGGAGCACGGTTGCAGAGGGAACTCCTGACTGTTGTGTATAGTGTGTCCCAAAGCTCTGCTGCACAGAGTGCTTATTCAATCTCTGCAATTACTCTCCAGAGATAGCAGGTCATCTTAGTTAGCAGACTTTTTTACAGATGCATCCAGAGAACTCTGCCTCTCCTATTCAATGATTCCCAGTCCTGAAATGGGTTCTAACAAAACCAAATATACTTTATGGGTAGGAGAAATGAGGTTTACAGCCTGATGTGACATTTGTGGTGTTGCAGAGGGACAAAACTGGAAACTTGATGTACCATTCTTTTTGCATGAAGTGAGTGGTAAGTCAGGAAGACTTGCAGGGTTAGAGGCCCATTTCTATTTTGTTTGCCTACTGACATTGGCATCTGTGGCTTTAGTGAGTCCCATTGCCTTCAGCTATGGAAAACTCTGGCCCTACATCTTTAGCAGCTTTTAAATCATGGGTTCACCCCTGTTGTTAACGGAAAAGCATCTAATACTGCTTCTCATACATGTCCTGCACCTTGTACCCTTGCCTTCCTATTGAGATAAACAGGAGGCTGTGTAAAGGCTGTGTGCAAGGTGTGATCACACAGAGATGGACAGGCTGGATGTTCTGAGCTTTGGCTGCTCTGTTCTCTGATATATTTAATCCTGGACATGTTGGAATCATGTGAAGGCAGTTTCAGACCTCAGCCTCCTACAAAATCCTTGGGAGGGAAGGATGCATGCAAGTGAAGCTTATGGCAGCTTATGGCTGACAAGTCCTTTCCTCTGTTTGTAGGGAAGTCTGTGAGAGCTCAGTTCTGCTGTGTCTGAAGAAGAGGTTCCATCGCAATCTTATTTATGTATGGATAGTGGTGTTTGGAGGGTTTTTTTTGGGTGGTGGTGGTGTGTGTTTGTTTGTTTTGTTTTTCAGTGCTCATTCATTCTGAGCAATGAGCTTTAAGAGAAAATAATTTCTATCATTCCATCAAGCTTTAATAACGCATTGAATAGCTCAAGAGCTCACTCATTACTGGGAACAACGATAAGAAAGATACTTACACTGCTTTTGCTCAGAAAATGGGTAGCATGAAATATTTGTGGTAAAATCTGAAAGTGCCAGAGTTTCTCTTTAATTTTGGTACTTGTTGCCAACCCATGAGTATGTTTGGGTTCAGTTTTAGCCTGAGCTGCTCCTAGTGAAATTCTCCTGTCTTAGCAAAGCAGTTCTGAGTAAAAATTGTGGATCTTGAGAAGTAAATTCAGACTCTCTGCAAACATTTCACAGTGTTGCAGTCCAGAGCTACTGCTAAATGCCTAATTGTTCTCTTTTTCATTTACTGGCTCAGGTGTTCAAACCTGTGCCTGTAATTTCATATGAAGCTTGGAGAATAGACAGTGACCAGTGAAGATGACCACGGACCAGTGAGTGCCCACTTACCCCAAAATATTAATGCCAGAGCTTTGAAAATGACTACTGAAAAATTGTGCTATGCCCTGAATAAGCTGACAGTATAGTCAGAATAGACAGTATTCCTTAAAAGGTTATTTTAATCTTTGTATAAACATATGGGTTCAATTGCATTCCTCATCCAGAAAATTCTAAGAACCCACCAGGTTGTTTTTCCCTTTCTTATTTTTGTCCTAGACTTACATTGGACAAATCTTGGTTTCTGTGAATCCTTTCAAAGACCTCAGTATCTACTCTGAAGATGTGGCTGCCCAATACCACCAAGGGACTCTCTCAAAAAATGCCCCGTATGTTTCTCTTTCTCAAATAACTCCCTAAATTTTGTTCCATTTGTGCTCCAGAAAGTATTTTATTTTCCTCCAGTTGTCCGATGGAGCAGGATGAATGCCACAGAAAGTGAACAATCCCTTTGGCAAAGCTGTAGTTGCTCGGACCTGTAACGCTACAGAGCTAAACTGTTTAGGACCAGTTTCAAATCAGTGTTGTTTGAAGGTCCTGAATTCAGTGCCTGCTGAGACTGTACCTGAGGGGTTCTGGCAGTATGTGCTCCCCACTGCCAACACTGGCACAGCCCTACCAGAGCTAACAATGTAGGTGGATTCCTCTAGTGCAGATAGTACTGCTGGTGTCCCTTACATTAAACACCACGGCACAGAGCATTACTCAGGTTAGGCCGAAGAGATCCTGGAGGAACCTGAACTTTGCAATAGCTTGTAACAATGGTTTAACCTGATGTCAGCAAAGAACAAAGCTCTGATTTCCTTGGTTCCTCGCATTTCTCAGATCAAGATACTGGTCCACCTCTAAAGTAGATCACTGATGAGTATCATTTTGGTGCTGTATTTGTGAGGTAGAAATGTGGTCTCAGTTAACCGGGATTTTCTTTCTGTACATCTAGACACATCTTTGCCATAGCAGAAATGGCCTACACATTATCTCAGTCATCAGAGCAAGAGCAGTGTGTCATCATCAGGTAGGAATAAGCCTTTTTTGAAGGCTTGTTAATTTCTTTACCTAAGACTTTAATCTTTGATAAACTTATGGACAGTGAAATACATTCTGGCTCTTGTGTGAAGGCTGTCAGTAGAGAACATAAGATGGATTTTTATTTCACTCTGTACAAATACAGCTGAATTTATCTTCACATCAGTTTGGAGGAGTGGAAGAGAAGGCATTTGACATTCCGTAGTGGAATCTTATTTGGGCCTATTTTGTCAGGTTGTCTTGCTTTTTCAAACAATATCTTCATTTGTTGTAAATCAGTACAACTCCACTGACTTATTGTAACAGGTCCTCAAAGTTGTCTAAATTAGGTAATTCTGATTTTACACCAGTTTCTTTACCTCTTGTTCCTCCAGTGGACACAGCGGATCAGGTAAAACAGAAGCTGCCAAAGCAATTGTGCGATACCTGACCATGCTGTACCAGGGGTCAGACAGCCACAGGATCAGACAGGTAAGAGGCAGCTGAGATTGGCTTTATGTTGTGATAGTTAGGCAAGGAGTAGAAGCCAAAGACAGGGTAAAGAGGCCACACTGTTTATGTTATTTCTTTGTTCCTGTTTAACTGAACTGGACTTTGGATGGCTTGTGGTTCAAGGTGAAGCTCCGGTAAAGACATGAGGAGAGCTGATGTATTTGTTATTCTGTATTTTAGTATCTGGGAGCCCTGATGCTGTGTATAGTGCTGTATCCATTTGAACAGAGAGATGATACGTGCATTAGAGACCTTAAGCAGTGTCTGGGAGATGAATCTGAACAAACACTGAGCAAAAGTAAAGTGAAAGATCATAGCAGTGAAGGTAAAGAGCTCATAGACCAGCTCACCAATGGCTAGAGGTAATGATACCAAGATAAATTTTAAAAGTGACTCTTTAGCCAGGCAAGAATTATTTCAGTGAAGTCCCATTTTTCTTGGGTTTTCAGGCTAAGTTACTTAAATTTGTTTTGGTTTTAAAAACCTGTAATTGCTACTGAAGTGTTCTCTCTTTTTTTTTTTCAAGCCCTGCAATGTCCTACCTATCCTGGAGAGTTTTGGGAATGCCAGAACCATCCTCAATGACAACTCAAGCCGTTTTGGAAAGCTTCTGAATGTCTACATGCAACAGTGAGTTAAAGGAACATCTTGGGATGCTGTCCTCCCCAGTTGTCACAGGGTGCTTGAGTGACAAAATGTCTAGAAATGCTTCCAGCTCACGCAGTAGCTCTCCTTCCCCTACGCTTTTGTTATCATAGGATAGGAAGAGGGTGAGTTTACACCCCTATTTTGCTTTTAAATTTCCTTCACAAAAGAACAGATCTTTACCTCTCAAGATGAGTGATAAATTAAAAACATAAAAATGGCTGAACTCATTTATACCAAGGAGCCATCTAATACAATGTTGTGTCTCCAACACTGGCCACAAGCATTCACTGAGGCAACAATAAGGACAGGCAAAGCATATATAATGCTTTCCTCTAATATTCTGTTAGCTTTTAACCATTTGCAGCAGCTCTGGAGTTTTTCTGAGACTCTTGTGGTTTTCCAGTTTCCTCTTGGACTCATAGAAACTTCGTGCCTCTGCAACAGTCTTTGGCAAGAGTTATACAGGTCTAACCAGTTCTGTGAATAACACCTTTTTTGTTTTGAACCTGCCTCCTTTCTAATTTCTACTTTTTTTTTTTTTTTTTTTTTAACTGTTGCCAAGCACCAAGCTGGTATTTTCATGGAACTGTCAATCATAACCCCGAGGTCTCAGTCCGAAGCAGCAACGGTTAACTCGGAGCCTGTCAGTTTTTATGTGAAGCAGGGATTACTTTGGCCTGTGTGCATCACTTTACATTTATATACAGTGACATACAGTAGGGATATTCTGACATATGAAATGGGTGGGTAAGGTCAGATGGGAAAGTGATAATGCAACAGCTACAGCTGAAGAGAAGAGGCCTGGACTATTTTCAGGACATATCCTGTGAGGATTATTCAAATCCAAGCTCCTTTGTACTCTGGAGGCTGTTCAGAACCCAAACTTGAATCTGTATGTTTCACAGCTCCTTTCTCTGTAGTAGTCTGATACAAAACACCAGTGCTGGAAAACTTCAAAATTCAGACCAGGTTGTTCGGGTCATACCCTTGTTTCTCAGCAACAACTCCGTCTGCTAAACCCTCAGAGAAATGGATCTACAGAAAACCTGTCACTAGCTTCTGACAGCATCTGTTGTTGTCTTATGCTCAGTGGCATCGTGGTGGGAACATCCATCTCCCAGTACCTGCTGGAGAAGTCTCGTGTGGTATTTCAGGTGAGGACCAATGATCCCCTCCCTCTTAGAGGGATCCTTCTCTACCTTCTTATTCATATTTAATCTTAAATTTACTGTTAAATAACAAAGATGAGAATAAGTATGAGAATTGCTTCCCATTTCTTCTGTTAGCAAGAAATATGTCTTCTCTGTGTAGTACAAGGTGATCACTTTATTTGAATAAAATATGAGGTCGCTCTGCCTCACACAGGTTGAATTAAGTGACTTATTAGAGATTACTGGAAGTTATCTTTCCTCATCTAATTTTTCCTAATGTCTGGAGTGTGGAACAGGTCAGATATTGGAGCTGTGTGAAAGAGACTGCTCTCAAATGGAATGCTCTCAAATGTCAGTGAGAAACCCTGGAAACTTTTCAAATGAAATTGTTCTTGGGTGGCTTCTGGCCTCATCTTTTTGACCTCAGAGTTTGTGTCTTTCTGTTCATGGCAGCATGTATTCTGCAGGGTTTTAGAACTGGGTATGAGTCAATTCTACGAACTGTGTCCCCATCAGGCCCACGGCGAGAGGAACTACCATGTGTTTTATGAGCTACTGGCTGGGCTGCCTGTGGAGCAGAAAGAGGAGTTGTACTTGCAAGAGGCAGAGTCTTACTTTTACCTGAATCAGGTGAGTGATGTGAGGATGTTCTGCAGCAGCTGACAGAGTGAAATGGCCAATCCATCACTTCTGTTTGGTCAGTGAGGCACCTGGTAACTTTGCTTCCCTCACAGAACTATGCTAAAATCTGCTCTGCTCTTTCTCACACCTGACCTAAGAAGGACTACCTTAGTCTCATGTGATCCTTTTCTCACCTTTTAGGCCCCTTGTGCTCCCAAAGAAAGCCTTTTAAAAAAAGGAGTCATTATGTAGGCCCATGGCTCCACCATGTGGTGAAGAAATCCCTTTCTCGTTGCCTTTCCTTGCATTTGCAATTTATTGTGGGACTGAAAAGAGTAGGAGGTATTCCTTTCTACCTTTGGCAAAATACTTGCTTCATTGAGTTAGTGGGTAGAAATTTGAAAGCCCTGAAATGTACTACTGATTGCAATCTATTTAAATTGAAAAATTGTTTGCCAAACTTATGACAAGCCATCACCTTGGAGCACAGTATCTTTTGTTTAAGAATGTTTTCTGTACTCTAGGAGTTCACAAGCAATAGCAAGATATCTTTCCTATTTCAGTTGTGTGGGCCAGCTTTCCCGGGCGGGCAAACTCTTTACAGCAGCTGTGGTCATGCGAGAAATCCTTGAGGAATGATTGCTGTCATCTTTCCTTCAGGCAAGGAATGGACAAGTACCATTAATGACCTCAAGGATGGAGGGCAATTAAGGGCCCATCCCTTAATGGGGTTATGTTCCTATTTGGGGAAGTATCTGCATTGTAAACTAAACTCTTCAAGGTGATGGTTATCAGGAGTGTCCCAGCCTGCTGCAGAGAAGAAAAGGGGGGAAAATCAGATCATGAGTAAAGAAGTTAGCAGAGACTGACAAAATCTCTCTTGGATCTTGGTCTTAGCAAGAAGGAGCCCAAGGGCTGCCTGGACCTCATTTTTGTCCTCATCTGAATCTGAAGATCAGCTGGAAACTTTTGTCAAAGAATGCCCTTGTACACAAACAAGTTCTACCCCTTGACCCAGAATTTAACAAACTTTGGGGTCACAGGCAGTTAAGAGTGTCCTCTTGTAGAGAAAATCACAAGAAGAATAAGAGTGATATGCCTAAGTTTTAGTGAAGCTCTGTGGCAGAGGTGAGTGAGACTATAACCCAGGATGGCTCTTTAGGTGCACAGAAACCCATTTGCTTTGATACATTGGGTTCTGGTACCATTTGGGGCAGCAACTCTGATGTGACTTACTTAGGAGTAGCTTCTGGCATCCCTTCTTCTCTCAAGCTGCAGTCCAGCAGCAGGCAATGGGGAGCTGGGGTGCCTGTATTGGAACCATAATAAAAACTTATCATGTGTGGGCAAGAGAGATCTTATTCTCAATAATTTCAGAGAGAAAAGAGACTGATATGTCATGAATGCTGAGCTCCCACTAGTGGTGTCTTTGGTCTTTTTATTTCAGATTCTTCCAGTCCTTAAAACATTGAACCCCTCCTCTGAAGATTGCTGCTGATAGCTCAGCTCTAGCCTGGGGCAAAAGGGGCTGACCACGATTATCTGTCCCTATTCTCTCAGGGCAGAGCATGTGACATCCTGGGGAAGGAGGACAGTCAGGACTTTCTGGTCTTGGTGCAAGCTCTGGAGGGAATCAGTCTCTCAGCCGATCAGCTGACCTCCACCTGGGCTGTCCTGGCTGCCATTCTGCAACTGGGGAATATCTGCTTTATCTCCTATGAGGTACACTAACCCTTGGCAGCTTGGGAATGGACTATTTGTGCTAAACATTGCTGTTATCCCATGTGATGAGACCAGGGATGTTATTCTTGACTGAAGATGACCCTTTGAAGACTATTCTATTCTTTTGATATTATGCTCTAGACTGACCTAGGCAGAAACAGAAGATGAGAGGCAACCAAAGGTCATTACAGCTTGGGTGGCTCTTTGAGGAGCCAAAATGAACCTCAATGCTGGTGTTTTGGCCAGTGCAACTGGGGTGCCATTGGGAATGTTAATACTAGTGGAACTTAGCATCCTAGCCACAGTTGAATCTGTTGTTGTCCGTTATTTAGAAAGAATCCTATGAACATGCAGCCATCGCCAGTGACACTGAGATTCAGATTGTGGCCAATTTGTTGCGCGTTTCAGCAGATTACCTGCAGAGTGCTATCACTCACCGTGTCACTGTGAGTACCTTTTTAGTGATTTCTCATCCTGGAGTGTCCTAGCCCAGTGCTCTGCCAGCAGAAGGGCCACCACATTAGAAGGTCCAAAATCTGAGAGGTAACAGCAGGACTAAAATGGTTGCTGTGCCCTGAAGGCAGCTCTGTAAAGATGGCAGAACTCACATCTAGGAGGGCTTTTTTCTAACATGAGGTGGCTTCAGGCTTAACATGTTGGCCAGCTGACTCCTACCCTGATATGTGGCAGCAAAATTCTGTTTTTACTTTTGTCTTTGATACCTGGGTAAATTCTCATGCCAAATTGAAAAAAAAAAAAATCCATTTATCCAGGCTGACTTCCTTGCAGATTTAAGATAATATGTGTATTTGTGAGGTAATAACAGTAAGTTCCAGCTCTTTATGTATCCAGGTGACATCTTACGATCGGATCTTCACCCCTCTGTCTGTAGAAGGAGCCATTGATGCCAGGTGACTTCTGACGTTGATGTCTGGGTTGGTGAGATGCACCCAAGGGTGCTGACTTTGTAGTAACTGGTTTTACTGCCCTCTCCTACCCAGGGACTCCATTGCCAAGACTCTGTATTATCTGCTCTTTGAGTGGCTGCTGCTGAGAATCAATGAGTGGTTGGCTCCCTGGGAATCAGACTGTGCCGTGGGCATTGTGGACATACATGGCTTTGAGGTTGCTTTTTCTGTTCTTGGGATATTATTCAGGCTCTAAATGCATGTGCTGATTCTCCTTAGTCACTGCCAGCAATGGGAAGGGATCTGTTTGGTACTTGTACATATAGGGGTGTACATGCATCTAGGAGTAGATCTCTTCTTCTTTGTGCTCCTTCACAGCTTGTCTTGCCTCTTCCTGTTCAGCCTTGTCAATAAACCAGACTGAGAGCTTGCAAACCAGTCACAAGATGATTTTAATTTCTCAGGTTCGTTCGTACTTACTGATCAGAACAAGCTGTCTGAACCAGCAGCTGAGTGCAGCACAGCAGTGCATTATTCACAAGAAGACATGGCCTCCTGGAAGGGCTGTGTGATGGAAGTGATGGTGCCTTCTTGTCTTTGCAGGATCTAGAAGTGAACAGCTTAGAGCAGCTCTGCATCAACTTTGCCAATGAGCATCTCCAGTGTTTTTTCAGCCAGACTGTTATTGCCCAGGAAGAGGTAAATGGAACTCACGCCAGCAGGTGGAAGGCAGCCCATATGGAATGAGCTGAGGCAGGAGAGTATCATTTATTGGGGAAGAAGGAAGCTGAATAGACCTGACCTCTTAAGCAGTGCCCATGGAATCCTAGTCCAAAGAGCTGGCTGTTTAATATCTTTTACTAATTCTGTAGTAAATTAAGGGAAGGGGAGTTTGTTAGTGTCCTGCTTCCTTGTATGGATTTTATGTGTGAGCTGGTCAGGATCAAGGACCCCAGACACCTCAGCTGATACTTTTCAAGCCTGTTTGGTTGATTCGTTATAGCATTTTATGTACCCCTCATGTCCTGGACATGAAATTGCATTTATCAGACTTGCTGCCTTTTACAGGTCACTTTATCAGTCTGCTTAGCAGCCTTCCTCTCTTAAATTAGGAAAATCATTAGTGGCTTTAGAAGTAGTTTCATAAGACAAAATCAGATAATTCTTGGCAAGTTCCTAACAGCAGTGAAACACTAACTTTCTGATGAATAAACCAAACCCCTCTGTTAACTTCCTCCACTTAGTCTTGTTTGCATGGCTGGATTTGACTGGTTGGTATTTAACATGCAGGAGGAATATAGACAAGAGCAGTTAGATTGGATTCCTATTTCCAAGATGTACAGTGAGTCATGCCTAGATTTCATTGCTGCAAAACCCCATGGCATCTTGCGTATCCTGGATGACCAGACTTCACTGACTCAGGTGAGAAGCTCTTATCGTCTTATGTAATCCCTTTCACAGGATGCTTATGGTGAGAGTTACAGAGACTGAACAGGGACTGTTTTTGCACAAGTATAGATGTTTTTGCCTTCGGTTCAGCAGCAGCTTGTCGGCCTACTGGATAAGTTGCAGGAGGTTTGTCATCTCCTTTACAGGCCACTGACCACACTTTCCTCCAGAAGTGTCATTATCATCATGGAGACAGCCCTTGGTATGTCAAGCCCAAGTTGCCTTTGCCAGTCTTCACTGTGAAGCACTATGCAGGCCCTGTCACCTATCAGGTGAGCTGCCTCGGGGCTCTGAGCAGTTGGAGCAATAGGCCAACTTGGAAACATGCTGTGGATGTCCTGATGGACCAGCTCTGAGTCTTGTGAACAAAGCCCTCTCTTTGTAACTGCACATTCCTCTAGAGCATCCATTTATCAGAAACAAGGAGATTCTTATTAGGAGAGGCAACTAAGCTGCCTCTGGCCAGAAGCAAAATAGGCAAATCAGCTACACAACAACCTGCATTGCTTGTCTCAGAGCCCTGGAAATCCAGGAAAACTGTTGCTACTGAAAGAAAGTGAGGGGCCAAAGCCTGCTGGGTAATGTGAAAGGGAAAAGGAGCAATATATCCTAAAAGCAGAAGTCATTGTCCCCTCCACTCCTGGTGGCAGCAAGAACAGCAAGCTTCGTTCTCTAGGGCTTTCCCCTCGTTCCACCTCTCCGCTGTCTGCCTTAAATCAAGGCATATTCAAGAGGGGTGTTTGCCTCTGTCTGTGTCTGGTGGTTTTATGGTGCATTAAATCAAACTTTGCCTCTGCAGGTCCACAGGTTTCTTAATAAAAACCGTGACCAGCTACGTCCAGAGGTGCTGGATATCTTCTCTCAGAGCCACCTCAAGGTACTGTAATGGTTCAGGATGAAGATCTCTGTTGCATACACCTGATGAGCCACTCATTGCTTTCATGTGAGAAGCAGAAAGATCCTGGTCAAGTGTCAGGAGAACTTGGAGAAATTGTGAGGAGTTTTGTTCTACTGAAGGACAGTTGGGAATTAGGAAACTCATATTTGCTCGCAATTGATGCATTTTATATATAAACCACACAGACTGCCTGGGGATGCAACTGTGTTCCTGGCACTGCTAGGGACAAGGGAAAACGGTCCCCCACCCAGTTTCAGGTAGAAGAGATTGTTCTTTCCATGTAATTCAGGGAGCTTTGGTCATTTTTTTGTTTTTTCCAGGTGGTGTCTCACATTTTCCAGAAGGCTAAGGCTGCCTACAATCAGCAAAGGGAGCTGGGTGCCAGAGGAAAAGGGCTCAAGCCTCAGGCCTTCACACTGGTGTCCAGATTCCAGCAGTCTTTGCAGGACCTCACAGCAAAGCTGGGAAGGTGAGAGATACTGTTCTGGTGCCATCCCTGCACTGGGCTGATTGCTGCACCCAGAACTATGTGAAGTCTTCCCAGGTCAGCACAGAGAGGAGGATGGTCAAAGGTTCTTCCTTCTGTTGTACAGGAGCCATGCCTTCTTCATTCGGTGTATCACCCCTAATCCCAAAAAGGTAGGATAGCACCCTGAGCTCCTTATGGGGTCCCTCAGTTTCTTGAAGCCCAGTCCTCTCCAGCAGCTCTCCTTTTGCAGTTGAGGCTTGGACTTCTTTGCTTTATTTGATAGCTTGAAGCTTTTCTTCCCCTTTGTCTCTCACCCTTCCCATGGCCATGTGAGCTGACCATGTTCTGGAGGAGCCAGTGTCAGTTGGACACCAAAGAATGTGTTGGGTTTTGTGTTCCAATGTCCATAGATCATGGCAAGATCTAACCCAAGGGCAGGACAGTAGAAGGAGAACCTTCCAAAACTCTGCCTTCTGTCTTCTTTCTATTTTCTTTCTTTATTTCTTGTTTTACATTTTTCTTCTGCCTTATATTCACAGCTGTCAAATATTTTTGATGTGGAGTATGTCACTTGTCAGCTGCGACATTCTGGGATACTGGAGGCTATCCACCTTAGAAAGGAGGGATACCCAGTCCGTCTTCCATTCCGGAACTTCCTAGCCAGGTACAGTGGTTTACTGGCTTGGGATTCCCCAGCCATTCAAAGCCTGGATCAACTTGTCAGCACATTGTAATTTGTTCTCCGAAGACTCCAGTTACAGCCCTGGCTTTTGTCATTTCAACATCTCATCTTCCAGGTATGGCCTCCTGGCTGGGCGAAGGCACAACTGCTTGGAGGAGAGAGAAGGCTGCGTTGCCGTGCTGTCTCGTGTGGTGGGGAACCCCTCAGATCTCTATCAGATTGGCGTAACAAAGGTGATACGTATAGAGAACCCCATCTTAATTGCACAGTCCCAGCCATCTATCCACTGGCTTTCAATGGACAGAGAGCAGCTTGGCTCTGCTCAAAGAGGGAGGGGATGGCCTCCTTTTGCTTTGCTTCTTTTCTCAAGTAAGGAGGAGGGATTTTTAGCATTTCAGATAAAGAAACAGTAGACTCTTGGCTCCAGGCATGGCCAGCTCCTTTGTCTACTCAGCATTCCTTGATGGAAATCTGGGCTTCTGCCTTTTCTGCCTACTAAACTTCATCACTCCATGGTTCCCTGTCCTCCACAAATGCATCCATCTCTGCCACTTCCTGCCCTCCCCAATTAAGGGAGTGCAGTTTCCTTAGCAGGGAGCCTTAAATGCTACAAAGAGATAAACCATCTTTCGTTATTGGTCAACTCTTAGACAAGCTGGCTGCTTTCTTTGTGGGTTACAGCTGTTCCCTTTGCCCAGGTCTTTCTGAAAGAGAAGGCCAGGCAGCTTCTGGAGAGACGGTGGAACCAGAGGCAGACTTGGGCCATTGTTACCCTGCAAAGGAACTTCCGATGCCTTCTTCGCCGCAGACGCCTCCGTTTCCTCCAGGAGAAAGCCACAATCATTCAGGCTCACTTCCGAGGTTACCAGGCAAGGTCAGGAAGTTAATGGCCAGACAAGGTGCAGCCCTTTGTCCTTGCCTAGGACAGCAAGGTGGGGATGTGCCTGACCATGGCCCTCCTCCTGTTGGCTCCTGGCCGGCTCTGCTGGGGAGGATCCTGTTACTGGAATGGTGGAGGAGGGACTTCCCAGCCTGGTTCCCAATGCTAAGCAGAGGTTCCAGGGGAAATACAGCTGCTGTCAAAACTGTTATAATAACTTGCCTGTGCTAAGGCTGATACTACGATAGCTAGAGTAAAGGATGTAGGGAAAACATCCTAGGGAGGAGCAGGCTTAACACAGACCAAACTCTATCTGGCTGATTGCATTAATGTTCTATGTGGCTCATACCCTCTAATTGAGTCCACTGTCTGCCTAAATTTTGTGGCTGTTTCCCTCATTAACAGTCATTTTCACATCCCACTAGGAAGCGTTACAGGAGGCTGAAGAAGACTTTGGTGCAATTTAATACCATGATTTTAATCTCCAGACCTCTGATTCAAAGGAGAAAGTACTTCCAGGTAACAACACTCTTCTCAGGACCAGGTGATCTGCAGGAGCTATTTCTGCCCAAGGTAGAGAGAACTGGTGACTGGTTGAGGCCAGGATAAATGGGTTGAATGCATTTTGCACAAGCTATTAAAAAGAAAATTGACAACAGGAAGCCAGACCACTTGTCCTTAGGGTAGCAACTAACATCACAACAGCTGTCAGCTTCACGAGGGAGAAGGGACCCAGTACAGCTGCTGGCGTTACTGGCAAAGGATGGGGTGGAGGGTTAAGGTCAGTGTTGTTGGGGGACTGCAGAGGTTCCTTTTGCCATGCCACACCCAGAGCAATGTGTGTTTCTGCTCCTTTTCCTGCTCCTACCTACTTGGACAGGATCCAGCTTTTCTTTCTCCCAGGTAACCACAACAGCACAGCTCTTTTGAATCTGTTTCTGTTCTTCCAGTGTTTGCTTGCTGAGGTCTCTGTACATGCAGTAGTAACAATAAAGGTCCCAAAGTTCACCTGCTGTGAAGTTCCTCCTTTCCCCTGCCCCACAGCTCTGCCCTTTGGACTTTAGCATGCCTACTGTCTTTCTCAGCCCAACCCTCATAACCTCCCATCTAGTCACACTGTTCTGCAACATAGACAAGCAGGAGAGAGAGAGGGAGAGACAGAGACCCTCCTTGTCCATCTCAGTGTTGGAGTCAGGTGAGTGGTGAGGCTGGGGAACAATAGAATGGATGGGAAAGGGCAGAGCTGCAGGGAGTTTGGCTTTTGATATCCCTGCCATCCCATGTAAAGCGGTACGTCTCTGTGGACAAGTTTTTCCGCCCATGTTCAGGCTGCATTACCATGTTCTTTGATCCTGGGGGAGGCAGGTGAATATTTCTGACAGTTTCTGTGTGCTTTTGTCCTGAGACACATCAAATGGCTGGCAAGGGAGGAGTGGTGTGGCAGGGATGCTGGGCAGGTGGTGAAGGCTCTTGGTGTTGAATCGTGTTGTGCGGGGCAGGTGGTGTTTCAGCAAAGCTTAGGACTTTGACTGGGCAACCCCTTCTCAATACATTGTGTGGAGCCCCAAGAAGGCTCTGCAGCTGTTCTGTCATTTTTATCTGCTGGAGCAGGACACCAGCTCCTGCTTATCCTCGGAGTCTGTCCCCGGAAGGAGCTGGAAGGGACCTCATATACATCTTTTCTCGCCCCTATCCCCCTTTCATCTCTTAACAGAAGGAGTTAGAGGAAAGGAAACAAAGGAGGTGGTCCCTGGCCAGTGGTGACATAGACAACAGTCCCAACCAAGGAATGGTAAGTTGTCAAACAGCCTGGGAGGGCCTGAGATAAAACAAGCCAGGCTCTCGGTGTTTTCCTCCTCCCCTATGCCTCCTCAGCCTGGGTTTGCTGGGGAACAGCAAATTATCGGGAGAGTGTACAGATCTCACAGGTATGCTGGAAACCTAGCAGCAAGAAAGCAGTTTAGCCTGGTATAAAGAGACTTCTAATACATAACTGTCTTATTTTTTCAGTGTTTTCCAGTCTTTGGGCGTAGTCAGGCCTCATAAAGTGGTCCTGGGGCAGAGTACTGTATTAGTTCACTGCACTGGACCTGTTCTTTGCAACTATTTTTGATAATCATGTTCTGTTGTGAAGAGCAAGAATGAGGCAGTCCTGTACAGATGTATTTATAGAAGATGTTGTAGAGGAAGGGAGATATTAAAGTCTTCATAACAAATTAACTGCATAGTCTACAGGATGTTTAAGCTGTATCAACTACTATAAGTAACACTGCTAACTAATGTCATTATTTCTATGTTTAGACTGGGCATACATTTGCTATGATGTATGTAGCAAGGAAATATGAATTTACATCATCCACAGTTTTGCACAGATTTGTCAGTAACAACAACAGGAATACTTAGCATTGTTTTTTGTTATCACCTGCTTCCTCAGGTGTGGATTTGGGATTGTGGAATTTCACAGTCCACTTCCCGAATATGCCGTTGAAAAGCTAGATTTAAAGTCAAATCTTATTGTGAATAAAATCAAACTGACTAAAAAAGCTGTGAGTCTATCTTTAAGCATTGCTGAGACTTTACGTGGAAAGAGATGTCAGAATGGTGTGCTGGTAAGGAGAGGCTTTTCTACGCAGATCTTAAAAAAAACAAAAAAGAAGAAAGCCCAAAGCTCAGGTTTTGTGCCTTTGGCTTGGTTTCACAGTGTCTTAATCTGAGCAGTCCTGACCGAAACACCCTGAACTACATCATATGCAGACATTGATGCTGATACACTGTGTTGCATTGGCCCATTTACTTCCTACCTTGCACAAATGCGTGCATCATGCGAGGTACAAACCAGTGAGAAATCAAGGTTCTCTGGCCAGATTGTCATCTGAATTATCGAGGTACACGTCTGAGCTTCCTTAGGAACCCCCAGAACTGTGGCCTGCATCAAAGATTAAAATCGGGTCTCTATTCATGCTATAACACCCTTGGATACGGAAAGTTAATAATAAAAAAGGCAGAAAAAGGAGCAGAAGGAAACGGCCTTTACCCTTCAACCACAATCTCTTCTGTACAATATGCCAAACTTGTTAGTAATGAGAGATGAGTCAAAGAAAGTTGATTTTCCTGTCACTTCCCCCTGTGGCAGTTGACTTTTTTTTTTGGAATTACTCACCTTTCTCTCATCTCTTGTTTGCTGACCCATGTCACATACCTGTGTTAATATGGTACTTCCCTATTTGTAATGTTTCTGAATGTTGCATAGGCAGAAATTATGGGTTTTGCTCAGATGTTCCATCCTTGTTCTGGCCAGCTTTTCAAAGGCAGCTTTACCTAGTCTCAACAGAACAGCTCAGAGTTTATTTATTGTTTCACTTCTGGTACCCCAGTGACTGACTTGCTCACTCTCTCCACAGGACGTGGGACTGCTGGAGATCCCTGCAGAGCTTGCTGCCCTCCTGCAGTTAGGTGAAGGTGGGAAACCCTCCCTCCTTCCCTTCTTTTCCTGTGCTGTTTTACTTTATGGGGTTTTTTCTTGTTTTCAAGTAGTTTAATTACATGCTCGTTCTGCCTGCTCTCTGTCACCTGGGTTGTATTTGATTTATTACTATTGCAGTGTAAATATGATAAAGGCAAATGGTGTCACGTATATTGTTTCCCAACACGACAGGGCGGAAAGGTGAATCAGGCCACTGAGCAGGAGACATCAGATTAAAACTCAGTGTCTTTGTTACCTTTTCTTTACTGGTTACTGTTACTTCTTTTGAACTGTGCTATTAGAACTGATGACAGTGATGGTGCAAAATATTTTGGTCAAAGCTGTGTGACAGCAAACTGTTTAATGAACCCAGGTGTCTTGCAGAGCTGGATATCTGAGGAGTAAGAACTTAAACCCTTCTGTTTTCTGCTCAAAAATCTTTAAAGAAATTGAAGGTGAAGAAGTCAAAACTACAGTTTTGGCACTTTCAGAGAAATATTTTTGGATTTTCATTAAAAATTACTTCAATTACTTCTTCAAAAGTAATTACTTATTTTAAAATAGAAGTGGGTAGAAACAATGTAACAAGTTAAGGATGAAACAATGTAACAATTCAAGGAAACATTTTGCTTGGGATGAAAAGTTGTTTGGTTTTTTTTGTTTTCAAATCACCAAAATACAACAGACTGAAATAACTTCCCAAGTTATTGACCTGATCTTGAGCATTAAGCTATTTGCAATTTTGTTTCCTCTGTAATTTTTTGTACAATGTTTATATTTAAGTTGCAAATGGCAGGATTTGCCTCTTTATTTTGGTATAGCATGTAAGAAAATAACAGCTGCATCTTTGGCCTTCTGTATAATTCAGTGAAAGATACAATCAGGTGGAAGAGTCTTCTGAACTGGAGCAGACTGTGCTGGATTCTCAAATACTTAATACTTCGGGGCATACCCTTCTAGGGACTATCAGCTGGTCTAGTGAGCAATGTTACTTGGAGCTCAGGGGACAAACCACACTGAAACTGCTGGAAATGAAAGCTGATGGGATGTAAACAGGGAGGAGGAGGAGAGCATCAGGGGACGCATTGCTTTGGAGAGAGAGGAAGCACAGAAACTGTACTGCATCGAGAAATCTTTTCATTTAGGAAGATGTTTGCTCCTCTGTTATCCATGATAAATCCCTCATCCAGTGCCTCCTCACAAAGACCTCTCGTTTACTGAATGGTTGTCAGTGCTATCTCCGCATAGGCTTAGTGTTTCCTGCCTGCTAAATTCTGCATAACAGAATTGAAAACTCCAGGTGTTGACTGTCACCTGGGTGTTACACAGGGGTATGAGTCTGAAAGATCAGAGCTGTAAAAGCTCTCTCCTGAAGTTAGGCCTTGTCATCTCAAGGAAATGAGGATGTGCCTGCTTGGGGATCTGAGGCAGCAGGGGTGGTCTGGGTGTCCCTGGAGCCCAGGGTGGTTGGTACAGGGCCTCAGGCAATGTTACATGCGTGTAAGCCATGGGGGTTGGATGTGTTCTGGCTGCCTTTCCAACTACTACAACAAAGACCTCTTTCTGTTGCAGGTCATTACCGAGCACAGACCAACCACATAACAGAGGCATTGCCTCCAGAAGTCAAGGTCAAAGGTGACCTTTCCCTCCCACCCACCATCAATAGCTATCCTTTCTCCTCCTTCATTACATCACACTTCCAGGTGGGAACTCTTTTTGTATCTCTTCATTGCTTCCCCACTGGGAAGACACACAAGTTCTAGTAACACCAGGAACAAACTCTGTGTTTCTGTCCTTTTGTTTCTTTGTAGAAGACAGATTTCCCTGCCCCTGGTCAGCCTCTGCAGCACCCCTTAACCCGTCTGGATGCTAAATACCAGGAGAGCGCGCTTGAGATCAACAAACTGGTAAGAGATGTCTTTCTTGACCAGTGCCTTCTTGATGAACAGGTGGGCGTAAGACAATGTTTTAATGCTGTTATACAACAAGATACTGGTGGTGAGTACTGTTACAATATATGGAGGCTCAGGAGAGCAGAATAAATTTCTCCTTCTAGGGGAACTGGAGCAGAGATCACATGCAGCCCCTTAGGGTTGCTGAGATCTTGGTGAGGCACAGATGAGGCATAGATCAATGGGATCAAAGTGAACTGCCCGGTGATGTAGCCTCAGAATTTGGCAGGACACATAGGATTTAGACTGCTAAGTCTTAGTTTGCCAATGTCCAGATTCAGTAACAATGACAGTATAAGGGAGATCTGTCTTCTCAAGCTCTGATTATTATCTGTCAGTCACAAAACAGTTTAATTTAACCCAAATCTTTTCCATGATGTGGTTTATAGGAAACATATTGATTGTATCTCTGGCATACAGTTGTGTCAGTATGGAACAGGGAACAGTGAACTGTTGTACAAAGGCTGGAGAAAGGCAGGGTCTTTGTCATCAAGAAAACAACACCTGGAACCACACCCTAATTCTGTAGTGTTGGCATGAGGAGGATGGTGTTGTTTCGTCTCTGTGAAAATGAAGCATAGATTTCTTCTTAAAAATGGTAATATTGACTCTCTGGGAATAGGATGAAACCAGATAATTTCTAAGTAAATCTGATAATCCTTTTGAGAATTATATGTAATTAAAATCAACCCATTAGGAAAGGTAATACCTAAAACCAGTCCCTTGTTTTGTCCTAATGATCCCAATTATAGAAAAGCATAAGCATCAATAAAATCCTGTGAATAGGATTGTGTTTAAGTAGACGACTATTATGTTTCCTGAAGATCAAAGATAATTTTTCTCCATAGCTAATTAAAAAAAAAGCACAATTTCTTTGGCAAAGTCTGTAATACATAGGGATTTACTACAAGAATTTCATGAGAACTAAACAACCACCATCTCCTGTTTTTCTCAGTGAATCTCTGTCACGCTTACTACCATTGAAGATTTTAAGAAGTGTTGTTCTCTGAGGAAAAAATAGGCCATCACTCATAAGGATGAGTCTCAGAAGGAGATCAGGATGATCTCAGGAGAGATGGAGCTTTGAGCAACCTGCTGTAGAGGGATGCAATGTCCCTGCCCATGGCAGGGGGGTTGGAACTTGA
>JAOXNO010000003.1:30090490-30128209 GCA_028565335.1 Limnodromus scolopaceus | reverse complement strand
AGGAGAGATGGAGCTTTGAGCAACCTGCTGTAGAGGGATGCAATGTCCCTGCCCATGGCAGGGGGGTTGGAACTTGACGATCTTTAAGGTCCCTGCCAACTCTAACCATTCTATGATTCTGTAAGAGAGGTGGTGGAGTCTCCTCCTCTGGATACATTCAAAACCCACCTGGACACATTCCTGTGCAACCCGCTCTAGGTGGACCTGCTTTGGCAGGGGAGTTGGACTAGATGATGTCCGGAGGTCCCTTCCAACCGCATACCATTCTGTGTTTCATAAACATTCTTTCCAAAGCTGTCCATGGCACGTTTCAGAAAAAATTTAATCTAATGACATATTGAAGTGTAGAGGCTGAAAGAAATTATTCTGTACCTAAGGGTGAGAAATACAAATTACAAAAGCATCTAAGATGTTGATATGCATAATCAAGAAGCTGAATCATTGCTTAAGTGATTTGGTTGAGATACCACATTTCATACTACTTGGTATAACTACACCAAAATCTTTTCAACATTCAGTTGTTAGACAGTGTTTCTTCATGTCTGGCTCTGAGCTTTTCTCAAAGATCAGCTAAGCATCAATTTCTTTTGCATAGTTTTACTGCTAGGCAGCCTGTGGGCTCAGACACAGTAACAAACAGCCTACAGTAACTTGCTTGTGTGTCTGAGCTCTGCCCAAAGAAGGGGAAGCCTTTTGCCTAAGAACACATTCTAGTCAGAGGCATGATTAAGAAGAGCCTGAAGTCATCCTGACTTTTAGTCCAGATCCAATCTCTATGAACACAGCCTCCCAATATCCCCAGAACTTAAGTCATGCACAAAATTTGAGAATTGATCCATATCTGGTATTGTCTACTCTTCTTAGGCTGACAAAAACCTGGTTGTAGACACCAGGGTGATCACCTTACAACACAGTTTGGGACAGAGGGTTACAGCTAGACCTGTCTCTTTTTTTCCCCTGGATGCTTCTAGATTTTGCGGTTCATTGGTGACAAGAATCTTCATGGCTGGCAGGAGATACTTCTGGGCAACTATATTGCTGGGAGAGGTTTGAATAATGTGGCTCTGCGCAACGAAATCTTCAGTCAGGTGGTTACCCAGGCATGGAAAAACCCAGACATGGAGCACAGCCAGCGAGCGTGGGTCCTGATGGCAACTTTGCTGAGCTGCTTTGCCCCGTCACCAGCCCTGGAGAAGCCATTGCTGAAGTAAGGAGGAGAAAAGACCTAGCTGCACTTTCATTAAGGTTAAGAGAGATCATCAGCATGCTAAATGCAGTTGCCTTTTCCTAGATTTGTGTCAGATTATGGCATGGAGGGCTACAATGCTGTTTGCCAGCACAAGATCTTGACAGCAGCACAGCACACAGAGATAGACTCCACATTCTCTCGGACCTACCCTCCCACTCAGCTGGAGTGGATTGCAAACCAGAGGAGAGGGAAGATGGTGTTGGATGTTCATACCTTTAATGGTAACTTGTGCTTCTGCCCTTCTGCTATCTTCTAGTCCCTAAGGACTTTTCCAGTGCAGAAACTGGCATTCAGAAAACAATTCCCTCAGCTTAGTAAAAAGGGATCAGAACATTTCTGGCTGGTACAACCATGGGGGATACAAGCATCTGAATCTAGACCCAAAAATCCCAAAGTCTCAGCCTGATGAGACTGGCTACTGGGGCTGAGGGATAAGATTCATCTGGATTTGGGCCCATCTCAACAGAAGGCTGTTCTGCTTGTGCATCTCTCTGGGTCTAGTTTTCCTGTTTCCCTTTTTGCACAGCCCATGCAGCAGCAACTGCTGCCTTTGTTACAGGAATTTCTGCCTTTCTCCCTTCTAAAATAATGTCTTATGCTGCCTCTTGAGTGATCAGAAGGTGTGTGAATTGAATGCAGAATATCCCTGCTCTGCCTCCTTGATGGGTGGAGTGGTGGCCTGAGTGAACCGCAAGGATGTTCAGCTGTCTGGTTGGAAATACCAAGCTGTGCCATCAAACAGTTATTTGGGATGTGAATGTGTTCATATGGAGCCCTCCACATGCTTTCTGTCCTCCTGTGGCTGCTCAGGAGTGTGTAAGACTCTCCAGCTGTGCTCTGCCTATGTCCTATGGAGCTTAGGTGTTGCTTTGGGTCCTGCCAGGGGGGCTGTGTGTACTGACTTTCTTTTCTGTGCTAGAGGAGAAGTTCTCAGCTGAGGTGGAGTCCTGGATGACTGGGGAGCAGTATGCAGGCTGGCTCCTGAGTGCAAGGTACTGCCAGGGGATGGGAGAAAATCTGGGGGTGTAAAAGAGGCTGTCGCTAGTTCTAATGTTCAGACTGATTGGCACTGCAGGCTAGAATTTATATGATCACATGTGGATTAGCCACTCTTTACCCACTCCTGTGCTTGTGCACCTCCATCTGTGTCCATAAACTGTGGGCTTCCTTAGGAATAGAGGAATAACTTGTGTGATCTGGGAAAGGAGCTTCAGAGAAAAGATGAAAAAAAAAAAAAAAAGGACAAATCTTGAGTGATTCTAGTTTTTTTAGTTTTTTTTCCTAACCCTGGGCACTTAATAGTTGATTCATGCCCTAGACCTTAAGGTCTTAAGCCAGGATAGACAAGGCAAGAAGAAACTGAACGCGAGGTTTTCCTTTCTCTCTCTTTCCCCTGCCTACCTGGACACCTTTTCTCTCCTTCCTTTCTTTGTCACCAGGGGCTGTGATAAGAACTGTCGAGGGTGGTCTATCTCCATGTTTACTGGCAACACATGGCAGGACCTGCTGGGCTGTGACTTTGTGATGGACCTCATTGGAGAGATGGAGGAGCTCAGTAACCTCAGCAGCCCCTCTCAGTCCTCAGCTGAGTATCCCATCACTCCTGAAACGGACAGAAGCTTCTCCCAGAACTCTGACCTGGATGCGTAAGTCACCTAATCCTCCTGCCCCGCCACTTGTGGTCCTGTCACCCAGTGGCTTGTCTTTCTCTCAGCACTCTGTGCTGTCCTCATCTCATTTTCATCTTCAACAGGATCCCTCCTGCTCCAGGCATCCAGGCCCCTTCCTTCCCACCACCGAGCCTGCCTCCAGAATTCAACAATCTCCATCCAGGTAAGTTCTTGTCCAGGACTGTGGATGGCACTGGGAAGGGCCAGATGGGTCCCTTGGAACAGAGGGGGAGACAAATGATTCTTCTTGATGTAGAGCAAGGAAATGACTCCACTCCAGAACATGACTGTCTAATAGGGACTGGAGACAGGGGAATGTTGCTTACCTGCCTTGTCACCAGACTTCTCTCTGCTCTTAGATCCAAGATTCAGAGATGACTTGAGGATGCCGGTAGGCTTGGATCACTATGTTGATGATCTGTTTGACACTGTGCTGCATCAAGGCTCCAGAGTACGAGTAAGTCCCTCTTACTTTCTCTCTGCAGCTCTCTTGTCCCTGTGACTCTCTCAAGCATGCCTCTGCCTGTTCACTCTGCTTCTGCTCAGCCCAGATATGCCTTTGAATGGCCCTTCCTCTTGAATTCTGTCTATCTGAGCTCAGTAACTCCGTTTTTTCTTGATGCAGGATATGGAGAACAGGGAGAGTCTGACTGGACGCATGAAAGGAGGTGGGAAGATTGGACCCACACAGAGAGGAATCTTTCCTTCTACAGGTCTGTAAGGGGATGGGGACAGCTGGGGACACCTGTGGGGCTACATAACCTTCAGAGAGCATGAGTCAGGGAGTCCCTTAAAAGCTAATTATTGCATGATTCATGAAGAGCACTGGTCTTTAGTGTAGGTCATCAGCAGTTACACTCCTCACTCCCACGCGTTGGGAGACAGATGCTTTGGGGAAGGTGCTAAGTAAGGGTACCACCTTTGTTCTGCTTTTAATTTCTCTCTTGAGTTGATTTTGGGGTCAAGGCAACAGATAACTTGCTTCTGACCCAGGTCACTTCTTCCCTAGGCCACTACTCCTAAGTCTTGTGTTCACCTTCTATTTACCTGTGCTTTCACGAAATAGTTGCTGCCTTTCTCAGGGGAGGGTTTTAATATTTCTTATTGCTTCCTTACAGACTTTCCAATCATCTCTAGCTATTCATTGGGTTAGTAAGTCTGAACCCTGTAAAGGTTCTGGTTTTGTATGTTTGGTTTCTTTACTTTTCCTTGTTTCTCTGGAGCTAAGACTCCAGTATTTTGAGTAGAATGGAGTCGAACACCAATGTATTAATGGCACTGAGAAATCTGCATGTGTAGCAACATACCCAGCTGTTTCAGAAAGGTGGGGAATATCCTGTTCAGATCATTCCTGAGTCTGGGACTATTTTTGGCAAAAGCCTCTACAACAGTAGAAGCTCTGGGGCATGACAACTTGGGGCATGGCTACTTACATCAGAGAGGGATGTGAAGATCTCTCCATAGTGTCCCATGGCCATTCTCACTGGCAAGGACATCATGATTCAATAGATCTGTGCTATGGGCTGACTTCTAGCTGAGACTGATCTCCATGCCCCTTGCTCTGTTGGCTTTGCCCTCAGTGGGATTTCTGTTTTGTGGCCTCATGTGGGACCTGACTGCTGGGACAAGAGGAATTCCTTTCTCCCCATGGTTCCTTCACATGATACACAATGCCTGGGCATTGTTCATTCACCCTTGCTACCTGCTGCAAAGAGACCAGTATGGATCTGGCAGTCCCAGAGATCTTTGCCCAACCCTCGAGAGAAACCCTTCTCTGTAATCATACATAGGCAGGAGTTATTTATATGCTTAGTCATGAAGGAGGGTGGTCTACACTGCAGAAGCAGGGTCTGGATCCTGTTATTGTAGATTCTGGCAGGCCACATGTTTCTCATAGGTTTCCTTTTTCCACCTGAGTTTTGCTGTGTCCTGCTGTGTGTGAAGAGATAAACCATCCACATGTCCTTGTTGTTGGCACATGTGGAGAGTACCCAGCCTATGTGATGTGTTCTGTGGGGCTTTCTGATCTGTGGTTCCCCCAAAACACTGTGTATGTGGCCTTTTGCCTCTAGGCTTCTCTGGGATGACTCAAACACCAGTTTACCAGCCCATGCCTTCCATGATGGGGATGCCAGCAGCCATGCCTATGATGCCAGCGGCTGGTGGGATTGCGCCTATGCCAGGTAGTAACAGTGTTTCAGCAACTCTGCAGGGTGAGGGGATGGAAGGGTGGCTGTCCTAATGGAGCCTGGGTATTGGAATGTCAGGTGAAGTGCACAGTGAAAACTCAGCTCTGGGGTGATGCTCATTACTGTGGGAAACTATTGCTTGTGGGTGTTTGCAGATGTGTGTGTCTTCCACAGCCATGGTTATGCCCCAGCCAGCGATTCCGGCTGTAGATCCCAGTCAGTTAGCAGCACAACAGCAAGCCTTTATCAACCAGCAAGCCATGCTCATGGTGAGTAGAAGGGTCTGGCTGGGAGGGGCCCAGGAACTGGGGAAGAAAAATGCACTGGTGTATATGCTGTGAAGAGAGTAGCCATGCTCCCCTTCTGCCTTAGGCCTGCTCTGTAACACTCTGTGCTGGGGGTTAGCTGCATAAAGTTGGGATTATTTAAGACTGCAAAACCGGAAACTCCTTTTTTGCGCCTTTGTGTACATGGGGACACTGAGACACCATAGGCGAGTGAGTAGCAGGGACAGGAGTGGGCCCCAAGAAGCCTCAGCTGTAATTCCATGTCTTGTTAAGTTACTGTTGTTAAGCTGGGATTTGTTACAGATGCAGATCTGAGTATTCTGCCTTCTGTACAAAGCCTTGTGAGTGCATGGAGGTCCCAGGCTATCTCACTGGTAGCTAAGTCTCTGGGGTGTTGTTAGGAGCTCTGCGTACTTGGCCAGCTGAGAGCAGACTCCCTGCACATGCCTTTTCCATTACACTGGGAAATTTGCAGTGGACTATGTAGATGTTCTCTGATTACTAGTGAAAGAAAGGGACAGCCCACCTAACGGCTGGTGCATTTGTGTAGCCTAGAGCTCAAGGACATTGCAATTCCTTCCTCCAGGCCCAGCAAGTGACCCTTCAAGCCCTGAACATTTCCCAACAACAGCAGCAGCAACAGCAGCGGTGGCAACAGCCTCTTGAGAACTCAAGGCCAAGAGTCTCAAGTGCACCACAAGCCCGAGCCCCAGCTCCAACCCCAGCCCCAAAACCCAAGAAGCTTCCTAGCAGCCAGAGTGCTGCACCACCACCAAACGCTCCAGAAGAGGCTCCAGAGCCGCCAACTAAGGCAGAAGAACCGGTATGAGAAACAGTGGTGGTGAATTCGGTTTGAATTTCACGTTGCATTTGCTATGCTTCCTTTCCAGAGTGGAAGATTTGGCAGAGTGAGGAGAGCAGAGAGCTATGCTTACCTATGATACTGAGGTGTTTCAAACTCTGCTTGCTGAATTTTTAAGACACAGGATCAAGCCTTGGCGGCATTAGCTCTGTGGAGGTTTGGCTGCAGTGTTGGCCAATTAATTTCCATCTGGTCTGAATTTTACCATAGGAAAATTAATCTCTCTGAATTCTTTATCTTCTAGCAAACTGTCTTGGGCCTCTAACGTAATCCTCCTTCTCTGGACTTGTTTGATGATTCTTTGGGTCAGAGACTGATCTCTTGGGACACTCCCAGATGGGGAGAAGTTCTAGATCAGAACTTGGCGAGGGAAGATCACCTCTGAACTTAAGGGCACTATGGTATCTGCTGGTTAGCGCTAACTAACCATGTTGTGAACTCCTTGCAGATCTATGACTACACAGAAGACCAGTTCTCTGACAGTGAAGATGATGAGTATGCTCGGGAAACTTTCCAGCAGAAGAGAGCATATTTTCAGAAGATGGGTAAGCGTTTAGCACTTTGGGAATTCCATTCATCATAACACCTTGTTTTACAGCCTCCCTGGCATAACAAGGTGTTCTTGTCTCCCTGACTGGAATCCAGCTAGTCCCTGCAGGAGCTGCTGGTGCTATGCGTAGCGGGAGTTTTGGGTGCCTGCTTGGCTGACTACAATTCAGATTGTGAGGTGTTGTGTTGCCTGTTTTCTAGAAATCTTTGGGCTTGTATCTGCCACACCCTGCTTTGCCTCTAGAAAGCACAGGCTTCTGCTGACTGATGGAAGAGTGGGAACCATGCCATTAGTGCTAGGTTTTGGTTGGGGGTTTAACTAGCTCAGGTCCTCCTTTCTATGCAGGACAGCAACGCATTCAAGTGAAGAAAGTCAGGCCTCCATCCAAAACCTGGACCCCTCCAGCAAATCCCCAGCCACAGCAGGAGGAGGAGAAAGAAGAGGAGAAGGAAAAGAAGAAAGAAGAGGAGAAGGAAAAGAAGGAAGAAGAGAATCCCAGCCCTAAAACAGAGGCAGGTAAGATGATGTGCAGTGGAGAGCCAGGCAGGCTGACAAGCAGGAACTTTCCAGGAATATCGTGCCAGGATACCGCCAGAGGAGGAAAGGATCTGGCTGTTCTGGGAATTTGCATCTTGACAGCAGAGGGGAGAGAGAAAGGCCTGAGCTTTGGGAAGTGGGATCCCAATGCAAAGCAGTGGAAAACAATGGTCAGTCAGCCTAGTGGTGAAAGAGAGGGAGCTTCAAATGAGATAAAGGGATTTCTCCTGTGTTGTTGCTGGTGTGTTGGTTAAAACTATCATCCCCAATAGCTCCTGCTACCCCTTTGCCACCTCCTGAGCCAAAGCCAAAAAAGCAGACACCCAAAGCGAAGAAGGAACCACCTGTAGTGAAGCCTTCGGGCCCTGAGTCGCGGCCTGCACCCAGCCGGGAGATCCGCAACATCATCAAAATGTACCAGAGCAGGCCAGCCCCTGAGCCACAGCCTATCGAGCCTGTCAGGTGAGAGAGTGGGATCCACCCAGGTAGGAAGGAAGGAGATGAGTGGGACTATATCCCAGCACTGCCACATGGCTTCACTGTGGCCACAACCCCTCTGCAGCCCCTGTAACTGTGTTCCCCGTTTTCTTGCAGGAGAGTGTCCAAGCCTTTTATTAAAAAGAATGACCCCAAAAATGAGGCACTGGCCAAGCTGGGAATGATGAACCTCGCATCTCCCAAATCAGTGAGTTCTTTGCTCTCTGGTCACCTAAGAACTCAGCAGAGAGGGCCTGTATATCCAGTCTTCAACAGGTTGATACCTCATATTGCCATACCAGCAGCCAGGTGATTTCTTCTTGGGTTACTAGATAGCTGTGAACTTGAGCTCATACCATGGTGCTGCCCATCTAGATTGGGTTTCAGTTGGTAAAGTCACTTGAGGTTGTGGAGAAAAGGCTCTGGAGCAGCAAGTCCTATTGTGGTATGTTTAAGGATGATCTGGACGCAAGCAACTCCTGTTCCCCACATTTGGCACCAATGCCTTGGCCCATTAATGTATTTTTTTCCCCTTCCCAACTGGAATCTTCAATCTCAAATACTTGGTTCTCTGCACCTGGGTTTGCTTGATCTTCATCTGTCTGTAGATCATGTGCTGGTTTAAAGGTATTGCTGTTCACACAGATCTTGCTTCTAGGGTTGAACTGCCGCCCCAGGGATGATTTATAACAGCAGTGTCAAGACAGAGCGCAGTAATGTAGAGAATGACTGGGTCAAATTGTTTTGCTTGCAGCCAAGTGCCCTGCCACAGGAGAAGAGAACACCTCCACCTCCACCTCCACCTCCAAAGCCCAAGATAGGCTCAGCTTCCAGCTCTATCAAGGAGAAGCAGTTGCCTCTTCTGTCTGGCTTCAGCCAGGAGAGTACCCCACCGGCTTCCCAAGCCCCTCCTGCTCCCCCTCTTCCCCCACCATTGCCTTCACCCCTCCTGCCTGAGAGCCCAGGTGGGCAGGAATCCACAGAGAAGGGTGAGTATTGGCTCCACCCAAGTGGGATTTGGTAGTGGGCAGGGAGGCGATGGCGTCAGAATCAGCGCAGTGACCCAGGGGAATCATAGCACGTGTTCTGTCATCAGCCAGCTGGCCAAAGACTGAGTGGGCTGTGTGAAATCAGAGACCGTCACCATAGTTCCAGTCTGGCCCAACACTCAGCTTGACACTTCCCAGCTCTAACTCTTTCCTTTCTTCCCAGTGGGGTGCAGGATGTCAGGCACAAATGATGAAGGAGGGGCTGGGTTTCTCTGAAAAATGCAGTTAAAAACAGAAAGGACCTTTGGGCTATGACTTTATCAAGGTCCAGTCAACAATACGTTTTATTATGCACCTGAAGCATAATTACTTTATCAAAGCTGCAATTCAACAGATGGACTTTAGACCAGGGAGGAATGGGAAGCCAGGTATTTTACCTTCTAGAGCCTCTGGAGGGACCTTAGAGACAGGCTGAGGAATGAGGGAATGTTTCTCAGAGGGAGAATGAGAGCCTGGGAGACCCTGGACACTCACCACATAAGGAATGTCTGGAAAATGGCATAGCTAATGATTCTCAGCAGAAATTTGGAAGTGTTATTCAGTCCTAGGTTTGCCTCTGAATTGCGGTGAGAGCCTGGAGCCATAATTCATTTTATACTATGCTGCCATTTTGGATACATGTACTAATGTATTTCAAGCTGTTTAAAACTCTCATCAGCATCATGTTTTATAACATGCAAGGAACAGTCAGTCAATAATATTACTACAGGACTCCGTCTTGCATCAACTTCCCTGGTATAAAAGAATGTCCCTGTTTCACTCTCCCTTCCTTTTAAAAAAATGAATTTTTAGGAAGTCCTGTGAATGTAAATCAAAGTAACTGTATTGGTCTGAAAAACCCCTATGTGCTTTTGAATAGAAATATAGAAACAGCTGAACTGTAGGATCTTCTATATTTCTTGATTGTCTATGAACTCTGAAGTTTTGAAAGCTGGGAGTGCTTAAAGAAAGATATTCCTACCTTATGAAGTGATGCCTTTAAATGGTTGTCTTCAGGCTGAGCCTGCCTTTAATATATTTCTGGCAGAGAGAAAATCCAGTACAAGTACCAGGTGCCTTGTACCAGAACCTTGCAGTCTGCAAGCTCAGGGGAGAAATTTTAAGTCCCTTTGAAACTTTCAGCAGCCTTTTTATAATGACATAAAGTGAAACTGTGTCTTCAAGCTTAAGCACAGGGGTAGTATTTTGCCTGGAGTGCTGTGTGCTCCCTATCTCTGGGGTGTTTCTGTTATAAGCACTGAACTTTGTGGCTAATACAGCAAGTATAAATGCTATCAGAAATGTTGTTACTCACATGATGACGATTTCGTGTATGCATTCATATTAGCTGATCACTGACCTTCAAGAGGGTTCTTGACAGTAATCTCCAGTCAGGCACTCTTCCCTTTCCCTTGGCAGGTCTGTGGTAGGTGGGAAGGTGACCCTGTAGTCAGCAAAGCCCATCTTCACTGCTCTTTCTCCTCACGCAGGCTCTACTGTAACAGTAGCAGAAGATGATGGTATCAAGACCCAGCTGTACAAGCTCACCGACGGTGTCAGCTTTTCCTATGACAACCCTGCCTGGAAAATCTTTCTGCGCAAAGAGGTGCAGTTTTTCTTACTGAGGGCTGGCTATGGGCGAAGGGGACTGGTCCTACGGGGGGAGGGGACTGGTCCCATACTTGGTTAAAATAATTTTTTTGTCATAGGCCCATAGCGTGATATAAGAGCGCAAAGACAGTTCTGGGAGGAGGTCACATAACACAGGAGTCAAGAGGCAGAGGATCATCTCATAGGGGATCTGAGTCCTACTCTGCCTTACTGACTCTGGTGTCTCAGTTTCCTGACCTGTCCTTTCCTTTCCTTCCTCTGTTAAGCACTGAGAAATATACAAATAAAGTAAATTTGTTTTTACCTGGTGCTTTCCTGTTAGAATAATAGAATAGTTTGGGTTGGAAGAGACCTTAAAGATCATCTCATTCCAACTGCCCTGCGTTGGGCAGGGACACCTCCCACCAGACCAGGTTGCTCAAAGTCCTGTCCAACCCGGCCTTGAACCCCTCCAGGGTTGGGGCAGCAGCCACAGCTTCTCTGGGCAACCTGGGCCAGTGTCTCACCACCCTTAGAGTAAAGAATTTCTTCCTAATATTTAGATATTGTGTCCTTTTTCAGTTTAGAACCATTACCCCTCATCCTGTCACTACACTCCCTGACCTAGAGTCCCTCCCCATCTTTCCCTTAGGCCCTTTAGGGACTGGAAGGGGCCATAAGGTCTCCCTGGAGCCTTCTCTTCTCCAGGCTGAACAACCCTAACTCTCTCAGCCTGTCCTCACAGGAGAGGTGCGCCAGCCCTCTGATCATCTTTGTGGCCTCCTCTGGACTTGCTCCAACAGGTCCATGTCCTTCTTATGCTGGGGCCCCCAGAGCTGGACAAATGGTACAAATGTGTTTAAAATCAAGTATTGGAGAGTGCACTGAATACACCAGGATTCTTCCCATGGACTCACCACTTTACTCCTGGTCCTTCTGTTTACATTCTCAGTGTCCCTTCTCTGCCTGTCCTTGGAGGTGGACTCACTCTTGTCTGGTAGTAGGGCACATGGATAACAAAACATCCCCAGGGAGCTATTTCTGCAACATCTATAAACATCTTTAATATTACTATTGTTTTTATCATCCTCTTGCAGGTGTTTTACCCAAAAGAAAATTTCAGTCACCCTTATTGTCTGAACTTGCTGTGTGAGCAGGTATGTACTGGTGTCTCTCTGTTTAGGGACAAACCACTCTGTAATTACATTGCATAAGTTACTGTCACCTCTGCATCCCAAGCGGTGTTAGTCTCTTCTCCAGGTCCTTCCAGTCAAGCCCCTGCTCACTCCTCCCTGAAACTCAGTCTGTTTAACAGCCTCAGATGCTCCAACACACTTGGATGTGGCCTTTTCAGTGGAAGCTTCTCTGTTTCCTTCCTCTACAGATCATGCGTGACACCTTCTCTGACTCCTGCCTTCGGATCTCCAGGGAGGAGAAACGCAAGATGAAAGACCTGCTGAGTAATTAACAGTCCTTCCTCCCTGTGCCCATCCCAGCTTTTGGTTTGAAATGAGAAACTGGCCTCCAAGACCTTTCAGGCAGGACTTAGGACAGAGAAGAAATGTTCATCACTGCAGCAAGAAAGCACATTTGTGTGTGCTGTGTAGTGCAGTGAAGGAATACTGATTTATTCCAAATGGCCAGAAATATCTGTGAGCTAGAAAAACTTAGTTCTGATATGTTTCTTGTGGGGAGAGGAAACTGAGGCTCAAGGATGGGATTTTGAGTTGCCTCAAAATCCAACGGCCTTCTTTGAAAAGAGCTTCATTGAGAGGGGTAGAGAAACTAGTAGTATACTGGTGTGCACAAGTAACGTGGTATCATTTCACCTCCACATATCATTTGCTGCACTATAATTACTGAGGAGGACTGGTGGGAATGAGTCCCTGGGCGGAGGAATACTTGGCCATCTTTGTCTTACTGAGAGTGTCTGCTTTTATCCCTACTAGTGGAGTTCCGGGTTGGCAACGATGTCCAGTCCATTCAGGAGGATGGGATAAAGAAGAGGATTGTACTGGCTGCTCGGGATAACTGGGCTAACTATTTCTCCCGCCTTTTCCCAGCTCGAGTGAGTCTTAATCTTCTCTCTAGACCCTGGGCTGGCTTTAGCTGTGTGGTTCTAGTTCACCTGGGATGTCTTTTGGTCTCCCTGCCTGGCAGCACATCACTCACTCTTTTGCACCTTCTGTACCTTGCTGGTTTTGACACTTCTGTCAGCCCAGGGCCTCCTTCATGGTCCATATGGTAGCATCTTTTTCTCCTGCTTTATCCTGTCCAGGTGGGATGGAGCCTTTGACGCTCTTTGTTGCACTCCCCTTACAGGGTGAAAATGGAAGTGATGTCCAGATCCTGGGTGTTTCTCACCGGGGCATGCGGCTGCTGAAGGTGGTAAAAGCATCTGGCTATAATCCTGAGCACCTGAAGATTCTACGCAGCTACAGGTGAGCAAAACAGCAGTGGTTGCTGCAGGATGATAATTTGTCACTTGCAGGATGCTTTCAGAGTGTCGGAGTCAGACTGCTGTAATTGTAGTAATTGTAATGCAGTGCTGGTGAAGGGCCACCCTCTGGAGTGTTCTGAGGCCTGCCTCCATTCGCAGCCCTTGGAATGAGCTCCCATCCCCACAATCTGCATGCCTAGCTCTGGCAGAAGGAGCCTGAGCATGCTGGCTCTGTTCTCAGCTTTGCAGATGTGATCTCAGTGGAACTGAAGGGCAGCAATGCCTTGGAGTTCTCTCTGAAGACAGAGCAGCTCCTCCTGCACTCTCCAAAGGCTCTGAGCATCAAGGCCACGGTGGAACTCTTCATCCAGGAGCTGAGGCAGGTGAGGGAGTGGCTGTAGAGCAGTAGAGAATGAAGATGTTTTCCCACACAGACCTGAAAGGGTCCATGGGATGACATGGTCTGAATCCCTCACATCCTGGGGATGAGATTTGACCTCTCCATTGCTTTTTCCCCAGGATACCAACTATGTCATTGCTCTGCGCAGCTATATCTCGGATGATAAGAGCCTTCTTAGCTTCGAGAAGGGTGACCTCATCAAGTTACTGCCCATGCAAGGCGTGGAGCCAGGTGAGGGAGTTTGTTGAGATTGGCAGGAAAGGTGGAGACTGGCTTCAAGGGCCTGCTGGACCCATGGTGTCCAGAAGCTCTACGTGCTGCTGTCAAGTAAATCAGAGGAAAGCAGCCTGTTAAGGGCTGGCATAGTCAGCCTTCAGCTCTGCTCTTCTCTGACTGCAACCCTCCTTGTTCCAGCTGCCATGGTTATAGGGGGTGTTATCTCTGGATGCAGGAAAGCCTGGTCAGTCTGGTGCTCTCCTTTGCCAGTAGGATGCCTCGCTGCTCATTTCTCTTGGTAGCTGCCGTGGTTCCTGACTCTTCCTCTCCTGTTTCGGCAGGCTGGCAGTTTGGCTCCACTGGTGGCCGCTGTGGTATTTTTCCCACCAGCCTGGTGCAACTGGCTGCAGCCCCTGATTACCTCAGCACCAGCATGGACAGACATGGAGGGCTGTGGATGAGCATGAAAACTTCTCCGGATAGCAGGATCACCAGCAAGGAGGTGAGCTGTCCTTGGGGAACTGCTAGGTGACATGGCCGGGTTCTGTGGGAGCTGCCAGGGTGGGTCTCTGGCCCTGGATAGTGTCTGACCTCCAAGGCTAGAGGGAAGAAGATGACTGCATAATCCTTACAGATGGAGACACTTAAATACTATCATAGTGGGAGGGGGAGGCTCTACAGACAGATGAGGCCTTCCCAGTCTGACAGGTGAGAATACACACTGCAGTCCCTCAGCTGACTTTTCAGAGTGGGTTTGGTGCCTGTCCCTGCAGAGTTCTGTTCCCAGCCTGACATCAGAACCCAGCAACATCATGGTAGTCCCTACTGGTGACCATTATACCATGGTAGACTTCGCTACAACCTACTTCCGAGAGGCTCAGTCCATGTGAGTAGGCTCTGGTCCTTCCTGAGCAGGCATACACAGGACCCGTGTAGCCTGACCCACTCCAAGCCATTTCTGGAGATAATACTTAGATTGTGTGTTCTTTCTCCTCTGTCTAGGCAGGGACTGAAGGGGGTGCCTTCTGAAAAGAAAGGTGTAGCTCACCTGGTCCAGCACACCAAGGTAAGCCCAGTCTCTCTCCATGGCTGTAGGCAGAATCCTAGCTCCACTGTTGCCTCTAGCTTTGTCCCCACATGGCAAAAGTGCAGAGGGCAGATCCTTGGCTGCAGTCTCTGGAGAAGTGTAGGTGCCCCCTACTTTTCAATGCTGCCTGAAGTATACTGGGAGCTCGTGTCTTTCATGAAGCCTGCAGCACATCTCTGTGCAGTCTGCCTCCCCAGTTTACCCTTGTATTCTGGCCCTGTAGGTCCCGATCCAGGAGTCTTTGCTGCGGTTCTCTGATAGTGAACTGAATGAGCTTGCTACAAAAAACTTCAAGAGTAAGTACCTCCCTAGGACACAATGCTGCAGAGGCTGGGGTGGGGGTGAGTGGGATGGCCTTGGCGGCCACACATAGGCATCATGATGCCCAGAGTGGGGAGTGAAAGCTGTGAGAGGAGGGCCCCTCCTAAAGCATTTCTGGAGTTAATAACCACCTGTGTCCATGCTGAAAGTGTCCAGCAAAATGCATTTTTCCTGGAGTGCAAAGTGCCCAAGAACACACACTGCCTGGGCTGATGTCCCACTGACTACACATCCCATACAAGCCTCATAACAGCCTGTGGACCAGAAAACCTTTGAGAACATTTTCTAGTCTACTGCCTGCCCCATGGCAGGATCACCTCTGCTTACACCTAAACACTAGCCTTTGCTCTGCAGCTCTGATGCGGTTCATGGGAGATCAATCAAAACTCAAGAACCAGAATGACGTTGAATGCATCTATGAAATCCTTCAGGTTTGTGACCTTTCCCTGGGCAAGGTGCTGAAGTACCAATGGGAAAGAAGAGCCAAGACCTTGCCGGGAAGGGAGAGAGCAGGGAGAGCTATAATGTAACCTCCTACATGAGAAAGGGAGCAGAAACAGAGAAGCTGATTAAAAACCATGGAGGGAAAGGGTTGTGTGTAAATGGGTTTCCTGGATATCACTGTCTGGATGAGAGCACCACCTGCCTCTCCTTCTCTGGGCCTAGATAGCAATAGAGACCAGAGGCTGCAAAGCCCAAATTTTAAGCCACATTGGCAGAGCACTGGAGCTGGGAGAAGAAGGGCACAGAGAAGACCTGGGGCCTCTCTGATGCTCTTGTTCCCTCTCTGATGTTGTCTTCTCCTCTCTGAATGCAGCTGTGCAAGGAGAAGGAGAGTTTGCGTGATGAGGTCTACTGCCAGGTCATCAAACAGGTCACCCACAACCATAACCAGTGAGTACCAGCACTGTCAGCTCCTGTGCGTGCACAGCTGGAGGGGAACCATTTGCCTTGCTGCATAGACAGCAGGGGCAGGAGAGAGGCTTCCCCCTAATGATGTGCTGTCCCTCCTGGCTCAATTGCAGGGGTTTTGCTGAGCACTCATGGAATTTAGCCAGTCACTGGGTTTGACTTTTTCACTTCAATGGATGTTTTTCCTTCTATCTCTGGCTGCTGATATATCTGAACACTGGTAAACATTTCTAGTAGCTCCCGGTAGTGATGCTGCTCAGAGCCCTGATTTCTTCTTCACAGCCCTGGGGAATTGGCACAACATTTAGGACTAGCTTGACCCCACACTGACCTGCAATATGGCAGCGGTGGCACTGGAGTGGTCTTGACTGTTTCTTTTCTTTGTTCACTGTTAGAATAACTGACTCAATCCGTTCCTCAGCATAGGAAACCTCTGACCGAGGGCCACCAACCTGATTTTCTGCCACCTGCCGTAGGTGTTCAGAAGGGCAGAAGTTCACTTTGAGCTGTTTGGAGCAGTAACTGTCTTGTTCAAAGGTGACCAGTTCTTTCTGTCCCTCAGGGAGGGCGTGATGCGTGGTTGGCTGCTCCTAAACCTGCTAACGGGATACTTCCTCCCTTCCAATATTCTGGTGCCCTACGCCACCAAGTTTCTGCAGCTAGCCAGCAGTGATCCATCCAGCACCCACCATGGTATGACTGTTTCTGTGTCCTGCAAAATAAACAGCTGCCCCCTTGTTACTAAAGCCCTGATGGTCAAAGAAAGAAGATGGGATCCAGGTGGGGACAGGGGGACAGGGAGTCCGATGGGGAAATTTCCCCTACCCTGTTAGGCAGGAGAAATGAGTGGGGCACTGAGGGACCTGAGCCTGCAGGCAAGAATCTGCTTTGTATCTCTAGTCTTTCTGTTTGCAGAAGTAACTTCCCATTGCATCTTCACCCAGGCAAGTTGGCATTGTGTATCTTTCTGGTGCTTTGTTTAGGCTCAGTTTTACAGCTAGACCTGTGGTCTTCCAGGGTCATCAGCTGTGAGTTGTTTGGGTTGGAATTCTACTGGAGAAGAGGGTTCTAGTTCTCCTGTCCTGTCATTCTTGTGTAGCCGTACTGACCTGGACACAGTCTGGGGCTGGCCCCTCATGATCTGGATGTGTCCTGGCAGAGTGGGAGATGAGGTCAGGTCTCTTTCCCCTCCTAGCAATGGCCCTGGGTTAAATTCAACACAGTCAGGATGATCCAACACCACAGGAGACCATACTAAGTCCTCTGCTTGACTCAGTACATGAAGCTTTTTCCTTTTCTTGCAGATATAGCCAAGACCTGCCAGAGCAACCTGCGGAAAAATTTCATGTATGGGGGCCGCCGCCACCTTCCTTTCACTGTGGAGTTAGAGGCACTGCTGGTATTGAGGGGCAGGGAAGTGGGAACGCTGGGAAAAGAGGGAGGGCAGAGGCTTGCCAGGAGGTGCCATGTGCAGTCTCACAGGGGTGGTTAGTGTTCCGAGAGAGGAAATGAGGCGTGTGTCTGTAAGGGGACTGGGACATGCAATGCTATGGAGTAGGCAGGGATGTGGGCAGGGAAAAGGCAGGTATTGTGGGCGAGCGGTGGGAGGTGGAGATGAGGAGAAAGGAAGAGGGAGGAAGAAATGTGGGGCTGATGGGATCCTGCATGTCTTGCTGCCTGAAGACTGTCCTTTGCAGAACGGGCGCGGTGCCCGCCGGCTAGTGATACTGATGCCGGGAGGCATGGAATACCTCACCAGAATTAAGACGTTCACTGTGAGTTTTCTGCTTCAAATTTCTTTATTGATCTGGACTCTGAGCTCCACCAGGGAACTCTCTTATCTGTCAAAACCTTGGGCTTGGCCTTTGCTTCCCATAGTCCTGTGACTGTTTCCCACTCACTTCCTAGGAATCCCTGCAGCAGCGTATCTCTGCAGGGTCTGCACAATGCTGGGATGCCTCACCCAGCTTCCTTCTTTGTGCAATGGGCAAAGCCATGATGCTGCCCTCGAACAAGCCCAGTGGGTCTAACTGCTCTGGGGCTGCTTTGGGCTTGCAAGACCATGGTACTTACTTGCTTCTTTCCTTGATTCAGGTGGCCAAGGAAGTCTTGCAGGAGATCTGTGAGCAGATGGGGGCAGGTGAACAGGAAGAGATGGAGGAATTTGTTCTTTTTGCCATCAGGAAGAACAACAATGATCTTGGCAAGTAAAGCCTGGCATCTAGATACTTTCTTAAAGCAGTTTCTCCAACAGGGAGTACCATGGCTACCCTTTCAAATAGTTTCCCCACCCTTGGCTGGCTCTGGGGAGGTTCCTCTTCAGTACTTTCCCCCTGTTACTAGGGTTAGGGATTGTGCCTTTACAGAGGCTGTGTTGCTTTTTCCTGAAAGAGGGGTGTGTGTGTCTCTTTGGGTCTGTGTCCCTTCAGAATGGCTGATGCTGGGAGTCATAAGGGGAGGGTGGAATAGAGGTATGAAGGAAAGCTCCTGTCTTGGGCCATAGAGCTCAGCCCACTGTCTCAGCCCCAAAGTGATGACCCTCTCTCTGCATAAACATGTAGATAAAACGGTGAGGCCTATAAAACCGGAGGAGTATCTTCATGATTATCTGCTGGAGGACAAGTTGGTCACTGTGACTTTACGCAGGCTCATCTGGGCAACACCTCTGCACTTTGAGAACAAAATTTATGTTGATGTTCATTATGGACAGGTAAGTAACGAGGGCAGTGCCCACCAGGTACCTTACTAGCAAGGGCTCCTGAGCAGGGGCAGAGTTATTGCGCAGGCCAGTGGGAATATTCCAAGGGGGCTGAAGAAGAGGGAGGCTTTGTATGGTGTTTCTGGGAATGACTAATAACTGAAGCTATGGATGCAAGGGCAGCAGTGTGCCCTTAGCCCTAGCTATGAGCTGTACTGTTCCAGACACAGTTTGTGCAGTTCTGCATGAACTGCCTTTGCTTTCGTGTTATCAGCAAGGCAAGATGTGGGGCTCTGCAGGCTGGCGCTGCCCACACTTGCCTGTACCTTCTGGAAAGCTTAACAAAGGTCTCTTTGCTGTGCTGTCTCTCAGGTGTTGTGGGATTACCTGAATGGGAAGATACTGTTGGGCCATAGTGAAGATATGGAGCTGCAGGTGGGCATTTTGGCAATGCTCCAGCACTGCGCCAAAATGGAGCAGCAGAACTCTGCTCCCTCCAGGTATGTTTGTCTCGAGGGTGGGGGGGAAAGGAGGGATCCTCTATCTCTAATGGCTGTTGGCACCACAGGGTTTAGTGCCGAAAGTTCTCTCTTGATAATCGATGAATGGACAGCTCTGGAGAACATAAGCTACTAATTAATGTCACCACTTAGTGACTAGCTCTTGCCCATGATCAAGAAAGTTTACCTCCCGTTCACACTCTTAGTGCTGTCTCTGATCCACATTTCCTTTTGTGACTCCTCTTGAGCTGAGGGTCATGAGGGAGCCATGGACAATTTTTTTGACTGCCATGTGTTTGCAATACTAAGAAGGAAGTGCATGAGCTTATAGTTGGGATGAATGTTCTTTTGTTCTTTCTCACAAGTGCTAGAGTTTTCAACCCTGGGCACTTGAAATCTGTAGTGAGTTGCCTGATGGGAATGAAAATGTCTCTGGGTACTGGAAAGCTTCTATCCTGCGGTCCCGAGCTGTATTTTCACACTCCTTCCTTCCTTCCCGTATCTTTATGCACCTAGAGTGAAGGTAATGTCTCCATCAGGTCCCCTCACACCACCAGCAGCAGGGAGAATGGCATAACCCTGCTGGGCACAGGGAACTCTGCTCTGTGTAGGGCTTTGGAGGCACAGGAGCAAGGCAGATTTAGTAAGGTGTTTTTCAGCTGAGACTGCCTGTGAACACCCTGTGGCTCTATGTCCACACTATAGTCCTTGCTTGAAGAGCTGCTGTTGTCTCCAGAAAGGAGGGATTTCTCTCAGTGCACTAGTCAGTGGTGCACAACCACCTTCTGTGTGGAAAATGGTGGTCCTGCTCTGATGTTTCCCTTCACATTATCCAATTCAGATACAACCTGTTGTGCTCTTCCCCTCTCCCTCCACCCTTGCCCCCAGCCATGCAACTGAAAATTGCTGGCACATCCCCTCCCTTCCTCTTAATCCCCCTGGCTGATCTTTTGATTTTAGCTGGGCAGGGGGGGTGAATTAGTATCTGCTTGTTGGCACAGGCAAGACCTGGAGGAGTACACACCAAAGACCCTGCAGTCCTCCATCAGTCCCCAGGCTCTGCAGGACCAAGTTGGCATGCTGCTGAGAACCAGGCAAGCCCTCCAGCCATTGGATGCAAAAATCCAGTTCATAGGTGAGGAGACATCCAGATCTGCTTGATTTATCCTAAGCATGATGGAAGCTGCTCTGATTGTGCTTTTGAGACGGTTCATGATGTTGGTGAGGATCCTTGGGGCATGGAATGGGCTGTGACATGTGACTCCCTCACAGCCTCTACCTGCAGATTGGCACTTGTTCCCAAGCATGGTGATCATGGTAGTTCCACCTCTTTTGCAGAAGCCTGCAGTATATTTTCAGAGCTCTGTACAAGTACACTTGTGTACTGTACAAGCACCTGATGCTCTGGCTGCAGGTTTATTTTCTGGTTGGGAAAGAACAGGACACCCGTTCAGGCTGCTGAGAATTTCCACCTTCTTTCAGCCTCGCGGGGAAGGAGAAGTTGTCAACCTTACTTTTTAATGTAGAAAAGCTTGGGAACACTCGCAGCCTTTGACTACCTTAGGGTGGTGCAGTGGATTGCTGGCTGGAAGTTGTTGCCTGAAAGCCACCTTTTGCTTTATTACAGAGCACGTGATGAAATTGCCATTCTTTGGCTACAACATCTTCTTTGTAAAGAAAGTGAGTGATAGGACAATTCCTGTGCCCTGTTACTTTGGGGTGAATAAGGAGGAGATCATTGCGATGGATGGCACCACCCAGGTATGCCAGAGAATTCCTCCCTAGAGTCCAGAGCCCTGATGTCTGTCAGAAATTAACTTTGACTCGTAGCAGAACTTGTGCAGAAAGAGACTGTATTTACCTGCATGACAGGCACTCTAACAACAGCCCCAGCCCGAAGCAGGTGACAAGAGTGGTAAAACAGTTAGCACTACCATGTGCTCTTTTGTAAGTCCCATGATCATGCTAACAAGCATGGTCCACAGTACAACTAAGTGTGGGTCACATTCCTGTCTGTCCCAATCTTGCATGAGATTTAGGGACATGGTGCCAGCAGGAGCCTGCTCTGTATCCCATACACACTTGCACAGTGCCCCAGCCCTTGGCTCAGCTTTCAACAGGCTCTTGAGGTGAATCTTCCTGGGTGAGAATCAGATGGTTTTATTTGTAAGGACTGCACCAGAGAGTGTTTTGTGGCTTTTCTCCTTACACAGACAGTCTCCTGCGTCATTCCATTGAAAGATCTGCAGAACATGCGAACCCTGCGGCCCACCTCTGATGGTGGGCTTCCCGGCCTAGAACTGAACTATGGCTCGGCTGCCAGCCCCAAGACGATGTGGCTTGAACTGTCACAGGTGAGATCAGCCTGGGCCTACAGCTTCCTCCTGGCAATTCAGCAATTGTCCTCCACTGCCCAGCTGAGCCTCTGCTGAGAGACAGTACTCATGCTCTCTTCTCTCTCAGAGCTGAATGGGGGCACTGCATTTCCCAGGCCCCGAAGTGCAGCTTTGTCCTGGCACATACCCGATATTTAATTATGGAAAGTGATTCATGGGAATATTTAATTATGAGGAGCAGGGAGCAGAGCATTTCTGGGGCAGAGAATGACTGATACTGATTTGTCTTTTGACAGGCTAAAGAAATGTATCACACGATTGTTGTCATCCTGAAAAAAACAGAGTGACACCACTAGAGCCTAAGAGGAGGAGAAAGACCAAGCGAAACAGCACTATTTCCCTTTCTTTGAGATTGTTCAGTGCTCCCTGCCCTGTCTTCTGGAGAGGACTCTTCCAAAAGACATCCATGACCTCAGACAGCTGCTTTCTGAGACTGCCACCGCAGTGTTTGTTGATGGACTGGACCATAATCTCACCCCTCCTGCCATTCAGTCCCCAAGGACTCTTCCTTGAAGCCATGCAGCAGTAGCTGAAAAAACCAAAAGACACTCTTTCCACACCATTGCTTTTTCATAGCCTGTTCCAACACGGAACAGCCCGACAGACACAAGCAATTGCCCTCAAGCTATACAAAGAGCTATACAGCCATTCTTTTCTTTTTGAATTAATTAACATGAGCAAAGACTGATGCTTCCCAGAGATCTGTGTATCACAATGCACAGCGGAGGCTATGGAATGACTGCGCCGCCTGCTGGGGTTTTCCATAGGCCAGCTTTTCCTCTCTATTGATATGCAAGAGGCCCTGTAGCAGGGTTTGTGAAGCAGGAGTTTGTAGAAAGCATCTTAATTGCAAAGCAGATCAGTGTTGAGATACAATTAACACATATGCTGGGGCACAGATTGAGCTGCAATGGTAAGAAAGTGTATTGTTAATTAATTTCTTACTGACATAATTATATGCATATGTTTCCCTCTACTATAAAGGAGTCAGTCGTGTCCATACAACTGTCAGACTTAACTGATGGCTCCATGCCCATGGAGAAAGCGTGTTCAAATGGAACTTGTATTACATTAGAGGAGAGTGGTCTGGGTTGTACAAAAATGCTTAATTTATTTTTATTGCTACAGCTAACCTACTGAACTGAAAAGTACCTGCACTTCAGGAGATTCTAATAAAATAATCACAGAGATATTTTGAAGCCATAATGTGACAGATACTGGTTTACATCTAACATGGGAAGACTCGCCTGCAGGTAACTGGCAAAGCTTGAGGAAAAGGTTACAACTGGTGACTGGGAACGGGATAGATCTGAGGGTGCTCAGTGCAAGCTAGGATGCACAGGTAGCTTTTTACTGGTGAGCTGATGCCAGCAGCAATGACTGCATCTTCCTTGTCAGGAACTTCCCTTCACATGCTGCTCTCTGTGAGGCCCTTAGCCGAAGCATGTTTTAGCCTCTCCCTTCAGCAGCACTACTGCAAGGCTGGGTAAAGCATCACAGCAAAATGAGAGAAAGGAACGGAGAAGATATCTGAAAATCAATTTATCCTTATTCCCCTTCTGTTTCTCTGAGCTTTTGCTGCCTTACATAGAAGCACAACTCATCTGGTTAGAAGTGCCCCACATTGTGATAAAGCACCTTGTCACACAACACCACGCCTTAACCAGCCCCTTCCGGATTTCTGGGAAGTTCACCCAGGCAGCAACTGAACTCTAGAAGTGCTGAGCTCTGGAGAAATAGTAACCCCACTTAAAATCCTGTTTTGTCAGCCACTTTAATGGGAAGGTAAAATGGAAACCAACAGACAACAGCTGAAAAATACTTTTATTGTGTAAAAGGCTTCTTGTAAAGCCCTTTGTCCTCCAGTGAGCAGAGCAAGCTGAAGATGAAATTGACTTTTGAGTTAAACATTTCCAGGTTCTCCTCCTGTTTCTAACTGGAGAAGTCCTGCAGCTATAATGGATGGGTGGTGTCTGCTGGCACACGCTTCCCATCCATTCCACCCCAGGTTTGCATTTATTAGCTCTCTGTTCAGATAAGAAATGAGCTTTCATATCTTTGTTCACAGTGATGGAGTCTTACTGTGAGCTTTCAGGAAGAGTCCACAGCAGATACAACATTGTTTTATTGTCAATGCGCACATACCCTTTCAGTACATTTAAAAAAAATACATCTGTTGAATACAGTGATCCAAAAGCCTGTTGGATGGCCTCTGAGGCTGCAGATTCCTCTAGCAGCACTAGTGCCTGAGGCCACCGGGCATGGAACAAAGGCAGAACCCAACAAAAACCCAGCAGAAAGGACTCGTGCCAGGGAATCGGATTACTTCAAGCCCACCCTAAGGTTCAGGTCCTAAATAAATATAGCAGCAGAGGCACCACAGTATCAACCTGAGGGTCACAGCAGTACCATAACCAGTTTTAACAGCAGCTTTGCCCTCCGGATTGCAGACTGTGGGTGAGGCACAGGGAGCAAATATGGCTTTAGGGGTTACAAGCAAATGCTGGAAAAGTGTTGGCAGCCTTGGTGCCGCTATTGGAGAGGTTAATACTGAAAGAGCATCACCACTTAAATTAAAGAGCAGGCAGAACTAGACAAAGTTAAAAAAAGGTTAAGATTAAAAGAAAAAGAATCTGAGTTTCTCCACCTTCAGAAAGTAGGCATTGCCTGCATGGTAAAAACAAAACACTCCCTTCCTGCCCTTCGAGGGAAAACGTTCCATCCAGGAACTCAGCCATCAAGTTCATCACTGGCAGCCCTGAGCAAAGCACGTGAACTTGTAGCGTAAGGCTTCTATCGGTAACACTGAGATAAGAACTAAGAGATGGGGGAGCAAGGGGAGAAGCCATCTAGGAAGCAAGATGCCATCCCAAAGCAGAGTTCCAGTTGGAGAGTCTGAGCCCTTCCCAGGCTGCTGCAGGGAGTAGGGGTTGGAGACGCTGCAGAATAGCTGAAGCAGCAGCCCCCAGCCTACAGAGCCCATGCAGACTTCACACCTCTGGGCAAGAGGTGCTAGAGGGCTCCAGCACCCTGGATACTGGAGAAACTCTCCCTAAGTTCACAGAAACTGGTTCCTGGAAGTGCGTGTCACTAAGGACAGAAGTGAGCAAAAACGCAGTGGAAAAGGATTAAGCTCACTTCTGCAGTATCACAAAACCCTCCATGGCTGAGTTCTTCAAGGTCCCCTGGTCCCACAGCTGGAGGAAGGAAGATACAGCCAACATGATGTGTGGATCAGCTCTCTGAGCTCTGCAGCTCCTGCCAGTCCATCTCGCTCTCACACCTGACTCTTGTTTTGAAAAACTCCTTGATGAGTCTCTGTGCTTCCTCCTTCACTGCAAGAGAGGAAGCACCACCTTTGAGATTATACTTAAGACATCTGCCCCCTCTAAAGACATCAATCCGTTTAGCATCAAAAGAACCCAAGATTCTTGGTGCTTTCTCCAGCTGCCAACTCACCAGTCTTGCGCGCAGGATTCTGCTCTTCAGCCAGTAAGTGAGACAGGTGCCGAGCAAAGCCTTTGAACAGATCCTGCAGAATTGGGGAAGAGCAGAGAGTAGATGCTGGTTACAACAACAGACTGTTTCCACATTTTTCTTGCCCTTGGCATGGGCTGGCTCTAGCACAAACCATTCATAGCCATAGGTTACAGGAGTGCTGCAAACCTGCAATCACCCTGTAGTGCTGGAGAAGCACAGGTACACACATGCTGCCTTGCAGCATCAAGTAAACTACACTCTGTTGCCACTCCACAGGTGGGGGTTCTTAAAAACGTGCCAGACTTTAGTGTGAGAACATGAACAATCACAAACAAGTGTGGAACCAACATGATACCACTCCAATCACACACAAACCCTATCTTGGGAGAGGTGAGTTGCTGCACCCAGTCACTAAAACAGCACGTACCAAGATGTGATTTGGAAATGAAATGGGGTAACCAGATCATCCTCCCCTTCTCAGAGCCCCAGGTCACTAGGGAGATGCAGTCTCCTCCTGCTAGAGAGTCTTGAGCTGTGCCCTACCTTGGAAGCAAATTTGCCACCCTTGTAGAACGGGGTCAAATATTTGACAACGATGTCTGCTGTCTCTTTGAGGGACACGCCTTTGGTCACTGGCTGTACAGTCTTGCTGGTTCCTTCTTTATCACACTGTGATAAGTTTGGATCAAAAGTCACCTTCTTCTTCATTGGACAAACACTTTTGCTTTCTGGCTGGGACAGAATAGAAGATTTTGCCACTGTCCGTAGCCGCTTTGTTGCGGGACTTTCCATATCCTAGAGATGGGATAGAGGAAAACCAAAAGCATCTGTGGCAACATTACACTTCCAAGCAGCCACTGCCCTCTGAGAACATGAATTTTTGCAGTGTCCTGGCAGGCTCTCCCTATAGTGAATACCATGCAGGAGTCTGTGACCCATTTTGCTGTGCAGACATAATACACCCCTTCCCACACAAAGGGACTTTGAGAAAAACTCTTTAAGACTACCCCATTCTGAATTACCCTATGCTCTTATCAGGGCAGCTAATTGCTAGACCCCATCCTATATAGGAAAAACTAACAGGAAAAGATTTCCCAGGATGTCTGCTGAGAACACACCCCTCAGGAAGAATCAACCACTTCAGGAGTGTCAGACTCCAGCTCAAATTGAAAGAGCAAGGGGAAAACTGCGCTGATGGGTAGAGACAATTCCGAGGCAGTCTCAGAACGCAGAACCAGAGCTGAATACAGGGCTGAAAGGGTAGTTCACTCCTGCGGGGTCCTGTGTGTCATTGGCCTGCGGTTATTCCCTTGACCTGAGAAAGCAGCTCACTAATTATAGTTCGTTACAGATCTAGAGGGGGTGGAGAAACTCATTCCAGGCATGTCATCAGTCAAGGGTACAGTCACATGTGTTGCAGAGAAGAGGAAACAAAGCAGAGCGGAGGGGAAGGTTTCCTCCACAGTCTGAGTTGCTGGCGCTGGCCCAGTGGGCGGCAGCAGGACACCAGGAGTGCAACACAGCTACAGCTCTCCTCTCTGCCGCGATTGCAGCTGGGCCCTCCCCAGATAAACAACAGCTGAGGTTCAGACCAGGAGCATCACTCCCAGAGAGAAACTTGGCACAAGATGAGCAGAACAAATAGAAGAAATTAGCATCCATTAAAGTCTTACCTCATCTGATCCTGGTCGCTTCCCACAGTCACTTTCTCCAACAACAGTTAGCTCAGTTTCTGTGACATTTTCAGCAACACTAGTGGGAAGAGTGGAGAGAAGACCAATTTTAATCATTCCACAGTGAAGATATTACTACATTCACTGTCAGTGGCCACAAAACTCTCCTTGGTAAAGCAAGAATCTTCCTCACCAGCCTCAGAAATCTAATATAGATTCCCAGTTTCCAGGACAAGGAAACGGGTGGGACTCTGCAGCTCATTAACGGGCAACAGAGGGAGCAGAGAGGTAGAGCTTTTACCTGGATTTTACATCCATTTCTTCCTGAAGGAGTTCAGATTCAGCAGCCTGCTGGGCCTTGAAATCCTCCTCTCTCTCAGTCAGTGTTATTTCTGTCTCTGCATTCTCTGCCTGGGACTGTTCAGTCCCCACATCTCCAGAGACATCTTTGTTTCCCTGAGGTATTGGTTTCTCTTGACACATGCTTTGAGAAGAAACCTGAGGTAGTGTCCTTGCAGAACAGCCATCTTCCTTTGCTGAGCTGCAACTTTTGGCTTTAGACCCACCTTTGGGGAGGGAGAAGAATTTGGAAATATCTTGTGATTCCTTTTTAGCTGCTTCTGCGAGCATTTGCTGCTTCTTGCTAGGTTTGGACTTCTTAGTAGGGCTATCCCAAAGGGCAGCTTTTGTGTCTGGACTGGGGTGTTGTACCTTCTTTTCAGGAGGGGGTACTTCTGCCCCAGTACTCTCACACGTTGCTTTGGTTGCTCTTTTTTTCTTCTGGTGAACAGGTTTTCTAGTGTCCAAATCCAGACTGCAGTTCCCGTTGTCTTGCCCATTTGGACAATTTTCTTCTTTTTTGACAGGCTTTGTATTGCTCTCCTCCTGAACCTTCAGCAGTTCTGAAGCTGTCTGGAACAAGCTAGATTTCTTTGGAAATCCTGCTCCCACACGCTTGGGTTTGAACTAGGGAGAAAGGAAGAGGAAGAAATGTTGGGTATGAGAGCATTAAGGAAGCCCTGTGTGCAGAACCCTGGAAGGAGCTCAGTTTCTGTACACAACACACCAGTGTGTACAGCCATAAGCTGGGGAAAGCTCTAAAACTGACTCATCATCATAACCATCAACTGAGACATCAAGGAAATGGATTAGGTTAAAGTCACAGGCCTGCAGTGAGGAAACGGGCAGCATCCTTGGTCAGAACAAGATGAGAAAAAACTTATTTGATGTATGGCCTGCACATAGGTTATATTCACTATGAGGAACCAGCATGACTAGTCGATCTCACTCCAAAACCAAAGGACAGACAGGGAAAGCAATTCCTATAGAAACACACAGCTATGGCCATACAAAGGACCTAAAATAAAATTATAAAAAAGCAGATAGACAAAGCACACCATTCCCTCCTTGTCTATCCCATCCGTACTCACTCACCGAGTAAACCTGTGATGCAGGGAGGAAGTCCTCTTCTGCTGGAGGCCCAGATTTTGTTTCTAAGCTGCTGTTGCCACCAGCTCCGGACCCAAAGACTGAGAACAGCTCTCCTTGTTTTGAGGCTTTGTTGATTTCCGCTACCTGAAAAAAGAACAGAAATGTCCTCTAATGGCCAGAAATCCTTATGCATCCCTGCCTCTGTACACACTGGAAGCCATAGTGGCGTAACATACGTCTCCTCTGGATGGATACCCATCTCAAGAACAGAAACATCTTCCAAGAGATTTATTGCCACCGGCTAACCTAGACTAAGCCTCCTCTATTCTCAGCGACAGTCTGAGGAACTCCCCATTCCCTTATTGCTAGACCTGGAGGATATTTGGATAAGCTGCACTGGTATGTAGGTTTCCAAAGCCTGTAAAGCCAATAAGATGTGAAACCAACATGATTCTGGGCCCTGCTGGAAACAAAACCAAGAAGAAAGATTTGGAAGACATCAAGGCAAAGCAGAATCATTCCCACGCGAACTCTACCCTATTTCCCCTCGAGCTGAGGCCACAGCACATTTGAGGGAACAACAGCAGACATATGGTCCTACCTTCTTTAGCACAGTTGCCTTGTATGAGTTGGCCATTTTACTGGTTCGGAAAACTTCATACTCCAGCTCCACAGCACAGGCATGAGGGTCTGACCTGTAACACAGGCTGGGGTGATTTCTGGCAAAACACTTCTATATCTGCAAAGGGAACACTAATGCTTAAGCACCTCCCAGAAAGTATGAAATTCACTCTTCTGGTGCAAGAATAAGTGATAACTTTCAATTAAGTCCTAAGGGATGAAGCAGTGAATTGCTGGAGAATGGAAAGGCTGGTGAAAACAGTTTAAAATCCAAGTCTGCCCTTGCTCAGTTTGCAAAGTACACTATCCCCATCTTGTGGGACAGAGACAAATTGCGACTCCTAGGACCAAACTAATTTAGCAGAATCACATACAGGAATCCTCGTACGTGATCCTGGACATCACTACAAGAAGGATGCTATCAATTGAAACTACATCCTTGGATCAAGGCATTCCCTGAGAGCAGTAATGCTGCTCAGGGAAGAGTAGGCCTCGCGTTAAGGGACTCAATATGCTACCCCTTTTCTCTCATCTCATACCCTCTTCCTCCTGCTGGAACATTTTGATTGGTGCTCAAAGCTTCTTCCAGCATCTTCAAGCAGTGTTCCCGTCCCTAGGAAACATGGGATACTCAGACAAGCTCTACAGAGGTCACAGTGCCCCTTGGGCTTCCATCCCTGAAGAAGTAAGAACAGGGTGGGCAGAATCTTTGTTGTTCTTTGCAAGTCAACAAGATGGAATGCTGACCTGCCTTTCTTACCTTCACTGTGAGCTTAGAGATTCTCCTGCTGAAGGCGTCCTTCAAGGGGCAGTCTGCACCTACCACGCAAGAAACATTTGGGAAAGGTGTCATAGCAGGGCTGGGGCTGACAGAGAACACCGGGAGGGTGCCAGTCCAGCACTGCTTGGGATGTTCCTCCCTGCATAGTCACCCCAAGGACCACACAGTCACCCTTTTTACCTGGAGAAGCTACAAGCTCCAAAAGAATAGGCAGAAGTCAAAGTGACATTTTTCTCTCTGCATGAGAATGTCACCTTTGCTAGTTTACGACTAACAGCTTTCCAAAACCTCCCCATCTCAGGAAACCCTTTCTCAAGGGATCACAGCTCTTAAGAAACACAACCCTTTTCTTCAATACCAACTGAAAATAAAGAGGCTGAACAGAGTAACGTGAACTACCAGCTATTCTTTTACAATAGCGTAACAACCGTGTTTCTAGACAGAGCCCCAAGTAGCACAGTTACAAATGGCAAAGTGTTCCAGCAGTTTCCTTATAGCCCATTGAATAAAGCTGCATAACCACTGCACAAACAGCCTACAAAGTCAGGTTAGACAGAGTTTTCCTTCTCTCTTGCTTATTTGGAAAAGTTGTTCAGAAAGATGCATTCCATATCTTCACCCCAACCAAAGCTAAGCTTGGATCCATCTCCTCCAGCCAAGTTTTCACGGCCAAAAGCCTAACCTCTATGCCTAGGGACTGATACCTCCAGTGCTCAAACTACATAAATTACACGCAGCTGCAAAATAAAAGATTTCCTTCTCCCAAAGAAATCCCACTATAAATCAAAGAAGATATTTACTTGGAGGAACAAAATCTTCCTTTTCTGGTTCTTTGCCCTGAAAGAAAACAAATATCAGTCAAACATTTCCATTCCTGTGACACACATGCAGGTCCAGAAGCACAAAAGACACATTTTATACCCCTGCTCCAGGGAAAACTAATGCTGAAATTACAAAGGTACTGAAAAGGCACCAAAATGGGGGAAAGGAGACAAAGGATGAGAATCAAAGCCAAAAGTTCACCTTTGCTATAGGAATATGAAAGAGAAGCTGAATGAGGAAACCTGTTTTCACTAATACCAGATGTATTAAAGACAACAGGATCCTCTTGATGAGCACTGCAGAGAAATTAGTACACGAATAAGCTGCATTCCTTCATATTATGGGACTGACCCAGAATACGGAGAACACGGCAAAAGCAGAGGTACAAAAAGTTAAACACAGAACAAGCACCAGCAAGATGCAATAATTTACTTTCATCATCGCCAGGAAGCCTTTGTGTCTGTAAGCCAAGCTCACAGCAAACTATCTCAATCTCCTACCAAGGGATAAAAACTCACTCTGCGCAGACTCATCTGCTTTTTGTAGAAGTTGTCCCACTCCCGTTTCCGACTCTCTTCATTGGCTTCATCCCAATTCCCACCGCTTTCTTCGTCATACCTGGATAAGGCAGGAAAACACCAGGAACAAACATTTCTGTAGCTGCAGCATTAACTGGGGGACAGGCTTCGGAGAGCCAAGGTCATCCCAGGATTTACAAAAGCTGATGTATTTCAAGTCCTTTCTGAACAAGTCTTAGCTTTTAATTTCACTGCCATCCCTCAACCTGGACAGGAGTGAGTGTCCTCTAAAAATTTATGGGTTTTGTTAATCCCATGAACTAGTATGAGGCAGCATGAACTAGCAGCACACGACTAGCGCTCTGAGAACGGAGGGCTCCATTTCAGAAGCTCTGCCACCTTCTCCCATGGAGCTGAGGAGTCACCGCCTTGTGTCAGGTACCCCATCCGTCAGTCATTGCTGCCCTTGGAGCAGAGATGGCAGAAAGGGCAAAGCAACCACTCCTCAGCCTCAGTTGTTCACAGGCTGTTGTATTAAATGAAATCCCCATCGTTAATGCACTGAAATGCAGTAGCTGATTCTTGCCAGATGTAGCCTAAGAGTTTACTGCCTTCCACAGCAGCCACAGCCAAAGCTTACAGGTATCACAGATCAGAGCTTTAAGACTATTACAATAACCTCCAAGGCAAAGCTACAACCAAGTCACGGAGAGGTTCAATAAATCAAGTGGCAAACACTGTGGTGTACAACAGCACTGGCCGTGTCTCTTCAGGTCCTCGGGTCAAACACGGGCTTAGGTCACAAGTGCACCAGTTCCCTCCAACTCAGTGGACTTGCCCAAAGAACAACGCTACTGGTCTGAAGCCACTGAAGGCAAAGCAGAGGGCTAGGCCAGCCGGCAGCGCTGTGTGTCCTGGCAGAGCTGCCAGGGCAGGGCAGGCAGCGAAACTTGCATCCTGGCAGCGCTGCACGATCGCTGCAACTCAGCCAGAGAAGAAAGAGGAAGAGAAGGTGTCACCTCCACACTGAGAAGCATTTTACAGAATTAATTATGTTTCCCACCGCACATCTTCGTTTTGCTGTCAGCCTGACAGGGAAACACTAAAATTTAGCAATCTTGCAGAATCAGCTGACACTGGCACTCCATTACGTCCTCTATGATGACTAAGTCCCATCAGTGGCCCCCCCAGCCTGCTGGCCCACAGACAGCCATACTAAGTCAGGAATGAACTCTGGATCATGTCATACTTCGTTGTCACGTTGGTCTCAACTTAAACATTTTCAATCCTTGTGACTGCGAACGGGCTGAGTCCACTGACTGCTTTCAAAAGATTTCAGGCTGGTTTCTTGAACCAATTACATTCTGCAGGGCAATTCTTAGGTCAGTCAAAACAGCTTTTGGCTCTCTGGGACATGAATGTGATCAAGGCTGCCAAAGCGTGTGGAAAATGAAATTCCAACTCCTGCTGCCAGGAAGCTACAGGAAAATACCATCACACAGAAACATGTGCTGAAAATAGGAGTGGCTGGGCCTGTAGCTGGGAGATGCTCTCTTCTCCCCAATAGCTTCTACAAGCTGAGTTTGAGCTACCAAATACAGACCTGCTAAAACCTCCACAACCTCTTCTCCCGCCTTCGTACAGCTCTGGATCATAGCTATCCCAGGGGGAACCTGTGGGCCCAATGCAGGTTTTGCTCCAGTTGTTGCTGCAGCGCTCCAGTGACTCCAGTTGCCTTTTCACCGCTCCTGGGTTCTTGCAGTAGTCACAGCACTTGTTACAAGGTGGGGCGACATCCCCAAAGTACTTCGCTATGGCAGCATGGCGGCATCTAGGAAACAAAAGGGAAAAAGATCTGGTAATTATTTTTATATTGACAAGAACACCACCTTCCAAATGCAAGGTGTCTTTTGATAAAGACTTGAGTCTTTTTTTTTTTTTGCACAGAATGCCTATTTCAGCAGGAATCGCGGGGATTACGCCCTGGGTGCCTCCACTTCCCCACATGTGAAACAAATAGTGGTGTCAATCCCTTCTGCTAAATGCTTTCAGATCTCCGAGATCTGCAGAAGGCAAGTTGGATGAAATATGCAGTTATTAATTTTGCATCGTTGGCCAAATATATTCCATGTCCAATCAGAATGGCTCTAGGATAAATACGTAAAGAGGTCCTGCTGATCTCTACACCTCAGAGCTCAGAGTATGTCTGTATATTTCACATCGAAGCTTCTAATGTTATTGTTTATGGCTTGAAGGTGAAGAAATCTTACATTTGAAGAAAGAGGAATGTAAATTAAGCCACAGAAATAGTCCAGACTGAGGTCACAAGGGAGCACTATTGAGATGATACATCCTGGGACTCCAGTTGCCCACAAACGCTTAAGATCAGCAACCAAAGTTCGGGTAGAGTCCTACATCCATGAAAACCAGTCCATTTGCTCATACAGTATTGCCCAACCAGTTCTACCAGCCTCAGCAAACTAGCCATGTGAAGATGATTAGATTCTTCCAGGAATCTTCAAAAGATTTCTGGCAGACATGAGTGCTTTTGGGTATGTAAAGAAGAGTTTGGTGACAGAAATATGCTCATTAGCAATACAGGCAGGAAGTAACTTCTAGAACACTTCCTAGCTTAAACCAGTGAAGAGACTGATTTCACAGATAAAGAAGAACCAGGCGGTTACTTTTTAAAATTTTTTTCTTTTCCTAAGAAAGTGGGCAGAATTTAGAGGAGCTTTTTAAAACTTAGGTTTCACAGCAGAGTGGCTGGTTGTCTCTTACATCAAAATGCCAATACTAGATACACAGAAACACTTACTTCAGCCAGCATTTAGAGATCAAATCCTGCAGCCAAACAGCAACAAGAGTTATTTTAGAAAAGAATTATGTTACTGCAAGGAAGAACAAAGTGGTGATTTTTCTTCTCTACCAAGGAGTGCCCTAGCTGGGTTACCAACTTCATCTGCAAAAGCGGGTCACAGAGGGGAAAAGTAAGAGAGTGAGCACTTCATTTATTCTTATTATAAACCCTTTGAGGGATGTCTGAACTTGCCAGAGATCTAAGAAATGCAGTTTGCTTCTTACCTTGTGTGTGTCTGGGGGGAACGTAACTGCACTTCCACCAAAGCAGCACAAACTAGCCCTGCCAGGGTCTGGTTCCTCCCTCATTCCCACGGCCTGGGAGGACAATTTCCCAGGCAGGAGAGCGAGTGGAGCAGCAGAGCAGCAGGTTACAGACTACTGTCGCCAGAGCAATGAAATGTGTGTGCTGAAGCGTGAGGGACCTGGTGCTGCTCAGGTGAGGAGGGCTGCAACAGGGGGACGTTGCAGGGCATGGCCTTGGGCACTGAAAGCCAGGAGAGGGCTACTACAAAGCTGGCTTTATATCCCCCTGCAGAGCCGCACTGACTCACGCTCGTCTTGCACTCAAAGAGCTCCTTTCACATGGTGGGGAAGGGTGGGGGGACTGGGATAGGGAAAACACATTCGATCCCCTTGTCCTGCCTTTCCAAAAGAACTACTGGTGCTGCCAGTGCTGCCAATGCAACGTGACTTATAGAAATGCCAGCGAGCTGCAAGTCAGCTTTTTGTTTCCCCAAAAGAAAACAGGCATTCTCATTAGTCCCCGTCTCTCTCTCACACGCACTGATCTGTATTAGAGTTAACCGAGGCGTACAGTAATGGTCAAGCCCTCTCCTCACTTCTGCAGCCTGCTCACCAGGCTTACACTGGCAAGGGACATCCACACACACCTCTGTCCCTTGATGCAACCGAGAGAGATGCCCTGAGAAAGGGCTTTGCTGGAAGCACAGATCAGTTCTGAAGTCACTGGAATTCAGAGAAGTTCTAGTTTCTAACCCATACGGCTTGTCAGGCCCAGCCCTTTCCGTCCACCTTCCTGTAACTGCCTCTGTTTTCCTGCAGAACTACCCAAATTGGGGCCACAGCCCCACTTTAGCCAGTGGTGCTCATGAGTTGGGTGAGAACGGAAACCCAGTTGCAAAACTAAGACTGCAGTCCTATAATTAGAGTCAAAAGGCCCAAACCAGAGTTACCAATAGGGATGCTGGGGGGGAACCATAGGATTAATGCTTAACTCAACACAAGAGGTCCTGAAACATAGTTGGTTATGCATTAACATGAGGTGGGAAAACTTCCTGAGCCACATGAGCACCTGACTAAATGCCCTTAAGATGGAGAGCAGATTTACATAAATTAATGGTATTTTGTATTATTATACATATCCTAAAATTATTTCATCTTTTAAATATGCAACCGTATTATTTTGCTTCCCCACCCTTCAACAGGAGTATGTATAAGCTGACCACTGGTCTTTAAAATGTCTAAACAAAATCCTTATTTAATTTGAGGCATCCCACCCTGGTTTTACATCATGGGACAGGATGAAGAGCAAAATAACAATCAGGTTTATTAACATGGTTTTATCTGTGGCAATAAATTTCAGGAAAGTGCTAAACTGATCACGCCATCCTCCTTTGGGTACTTCTTGCTTTTGTACAGCAGGTAAAACAGGAACCCTATTCCTGCAATTAATAGAAAAAGATGAACTGTCAAAGAAGGAAAGTCACATATCCCAAAAGAAGCTCTGCCTCTCCCCAAAATACACCAGAAAAAAAAGCATTCCCTTGTATGAGCCAAGGAAGGGTACAGAGCCCCATCAGAAGAGCTCCCTGAAAAAAAAACCCAGTGAACCTGGGAATAAAGGCAAGAAATGAAAGCATTAAAAAAAGACAAAAATCATATGAGGACAAATTATCTACAGAGATGCCAGTTGCTGAACAAAAGCCATTTAATGAGCTTTATCAAAGAGAAGAGCAAATTAGGAGGTTGATGAGGAATGGTAATTTTGCACCTGTCTGAAGGACTGTACCCTTTGCAGTATCGGCTGACCTTCACCAGCCCTGAGATACGACAGTGGGGGCCAGCTGTCCCCAGCCTGCGAGAAGGAAAACCCACGGCATCAAGAGAGCAAATGACCTGGCCGAGGGCATGGAAGAAACTCCCCAGCCCAGCGGCAGACCCTGCTGCAGCGTCCTCGCCATTGCCTGCTCTGCCCCTTCAAGGAACACAGGAGAAAAGCTCCTTCCCCCGGGGAGTCGGAAGGAAACTGGGCAGCAGAAAGAAAAGTTAATTGCTTTAACACACACCCGAACTATCGCAAGGAGAGAATCAATTCAAGTCCTGCTCCAGAAAAAGCGGTAATTAAAAGGGAAAAAAAGAAAAAAGACCTTGCTAGGGGGAGATGCACCGGGAAGGGAGCAACAAGTGCTGGCACTTGGGCGCTGCGGGGAGTTCCTCGCCCGCCCTCCCTCTCTGGCACACATGTAACACGAAACTTCATATCTCCAGGACAACCAATAACAAAAAAAAAAGGCAGAGACAACAGCTGGCTGTCAGCAGCTGAGCAGAGAGGAGCTGAGCGAGGAGCCAGACACAAGCCAGGATGAGGGGAGAGATGACGTGAAAGTTGAAGAAGACAGAAAAGAAAAACAAGAGGAGAAGAGTTCGCGGCGCGGCTGGGGTAAGGCTGAGCTATTGCTGGTGTTCGGTCAAGCGTAGCACCTTAACATTCAGCTAGTGAGCAAGTCGCTGGAGCTTTTGTAGCTCTCTGTACGGTGAACCGCAGAATCAGGCAGCGGGCAGAGCTTGCTAGCCTGGATTTGTTTGCAGGGGACACTCAGGAGGAAAGGTGGCGAGAGAAAATCCTTTTAATAGGATTGCAGGGAGCTGCGCTGCAGCCCTGCCGCTAACAAAAGGACCCAGCCGGCGGGTCTTGCATTGCTTCCACACTCAGAGCAGGAGTAAGCAACTTCTCTGCTGATTAGAAAGGCTGTCCGCTCGGTTTTTCTGTTGCTGTTATGGAATGTGACCTTAGCTGATAAGCAGGTCTAGCACAGGGCATTCTCCGGAGTGATGATTTGTTGTATTAATACTTCGTGTGGACAAGAGCTGCTCTGCTCCTCCGCACGAGTGGGGTCTGTGCCATTGGCAAGTAGCTGCCAGCATAGGCAAGCGTGTGTGAAACCAAGTGGGTACCAGCCACGGTGTTCCTCCAGAGCTCCTCCCAGCCGGAGCTAAGTTTTATCCCCCAAATCCTGAAGCAAACAGAAAGCTTGAAAACAAACCCTGGTCAGGGAACTAGCGTAATGTGCGAGTTAAGCATCTGTGTCCAATAGAAATAAATGGAAAGATTTTACACAGCTTCTAACAAGAGCATTTTTGAAAAAAATTAACAGATTTATCAGGCACAGATGCTGGTCTCAAAACAGCATGGGAAACCACTGCTCTGAGAGAACACAAACACATACATGGTCTATGGTTTACAGGAACGAGACCGTCAGGTCTGAATGCAGTGAGAAGAGAAGAAATCAAGAAAGGATCCCCCGAACACATGAAATTACCCACTTTAAACCTTGGGTTTAGATGGAGAGGTGTCCCACCACCTGTACTCCCATCTCTGTTTGCTGCTGAGTGTGGGCAGGGAGGGTGGTAAGGAGACTGACCATATAAGCCCCCATTTTCTGCCACCTGAAGCTGATTACTCTGGAAGCTCTTGCAACACCCAGCACAGAGCTGGGACTCCTCTTCCAGGAGGCGCAGGGGCAGTCAGCTGTTTACAGACAGGTAGGGAGCGAGGCAGAAAGCCAGTTCTCCCCAAAAGATGTCTTCCTGATCCTACACATGCCTTTAGGGAGGAATGTTAAGGATCAGGTATTTCCACTTCTCTTCATCCCCATTAAGGTGGAAGGGAGGGCAGGTCTTTCTGACCTACTGTGGTACAAACACCGACTTGGAACTGCCTGCGTGAGAATATCTAGTAGTTAAGACCCAAACGCCTCCAGTCTAACCCTGGGCTTAAAGGGGATGGAGGGAAGTATCCACCCTGTTAATGAAGGGTCTTCTGTAGATTGTTTGTTGCTGTTAAGCTGGTTTCTCAAATAAAGTACAAGAAAAACAAAGTTT
>JAOXNO010000003.1:30059953-30090382 GCA_028565335.1 Limnodromus scolopaceus | reverse complement strand
TAACGGGTTTGGCTGGGGGCTTGTCCAGCCACAGCCGCGTTGTACATATGTGGGGGGGGGGGGGGGGGTAAGCAATATGAAACACATGTCTGGATAAAAGAGGCAGGACATGGCTTGTGTTACAGCTGTCACAGAGCACGGGCCTCAGCCTGGCTGCAATGCAAACGCGGTTAGGGGAGTGGAAGTACAAAATAAACCAAGTTTGATAGAGCAGATCCTTTCCGTAACGCAACCCCCTGAGCCACCCAGCTGCCTTGGGCCAGTGACAGCCTGCTGTGGGCCAGCGAGCGGCCGGCAGGGACTGTAAGAGACCACAAGAACTGAGCGAGGAGAGCAGTGCACCCCTCACCTCCATGCAGGCTCTCACCACTACAGCAACCACAGCTGATAGGGTTCATAACGGCTTCTTCTGAGGAAACAGCTGTGGTAGCCTTCAATTTTGAGTTCCTGCAGCCAAGTGGCATCTTTACTCGGAACAGAGAAGCATATTTCAAAAAACTCAAAAATGCATGTCATTTCTGAGACCCATGGGTCTGAGACCAGTCAAGGACAGGACACAGAGGTGGCTGAAAGAAGCTGGAGAAGGTGTTTCCAGCACTCTCAGGGGGCTCCAGCTGCCTCACCTCAAACACCAAACTACTGACAGATCCCAATATGTTTGTGAAGTAACTCTTTATAAGGCTCTCACAGGCACACACCTACCCCTGTGTCAGCTTCCTGGGAAATGGTTATTTTGCTAATATTAGAATAGACTTTCAGGCTAGATACGAGCATCAGCAACCCTAAAAAAAGTTCTCTTGTAGAAGAGCTACAGGTTTATTTTTAAAATTGACCTTTTCCTTTCACTGGATGGCTCTGTGCTTTGGTTTCCCCACTTCTTAAAAATGGGACTAGTAGGGAGGAATTATCTCATGGGGTTTTGTTGACTTGTTTGTGGGATGGACTGTAGAAATCCAGCGTGTTTCATAGAGGTGTAGAGACTCAGCTCAGTGCCCCAGTGGGTACCTCAGCTTCTCAGACTGCTATTGCAGGGAATTCAGTGCCTTTTTATATTAATCTAATATTAGGTTGTAGGGGAGGGAAGGAACGTTTACGGTGCTGCCTCAAAACCAATTTCCAAATAGTGGGTGGTGGAGATGACAGGGTATTCTGGCCAAACGGCTACCCAGTCAGGGCTGCTTTATAATATGAAAGAATGTGTGGTCTCCTTTTCCAGACCAGCTGACAAAGTCAAAGCTTTTCTCCCATGACATTGAGCTGCAATTTACCAGTTTGGGTGTGTGCTGTTAAAAAGCTGAATTCTCTTGATACTGGAAACTATTTTCATCTACTTGGGAATGAATTATAGGTCTGTCTGGCTCCGTTCACTCCTGTTTTAGGAAAAAAGGGCTTGTCTGTTGAACTATAGTTAACATTCACATGGCTGGTTAACAACAGTCATGGCAGCAAACAGTGCATTAACAATGACGAGGGAAAACCATACACTGATAACACAACTACTTTCTATAGCCCTTTTCATCTCAAAAGTACATTACAAACTTAGAACAATAAACAATCATACAGGAATTATTACATGTTCTGCCAAAATGCATCTAAACTGTAACACCCCCTACCAGCCCAGCGCTGCTTTAGGACAGGAAGCCTTGCAGACCTTATCCATACCAAATCAGAAGCACGTTTCAGGAACCAAGAACAAAGCTGGTAGGGCTGAGAAACTGGCCAAGCCTTCACGTTCTTAAGAAAGTGGCCAAATACAGTTGGAGTTTATTTAAAAGTTTTAGACCGGAATAAAAAGCATCCCCTCCCCTTCAGCTGCTCAGCACTCTCCGTCCATGAGGCCGGGATTACCTTCTAAGATTTCCCACCAAAAAAGCTACCACAATCCATAAAGGCTTCCCATCCCTGTATTGGGCCAATTTCAACCAACTTTCTTGGCTTGTCTGAGTAAGAACAACACAAAGTATTCGCTCCTCCACAGCCACAGTCTTGGGAAAAAGACAACATTGCAGTGAGAACATTGCCCTGGCATCCTGCTTGCTTGGGCACATCAGGGAGATCCTACTTTGTAAGGTCTCTGGAGCACTGCTGCTAAGGGCAATGGGCACAGCAGGGGGCATGGAACTCTCCTTCACTGGATTTGTGGCATTAGGACTAGAGGCACTGGCAGCTCCAGGGCACCATCAACTGATTCTCCCCTTCCAAAGCTTCATCTGCGTTTTTAGATAACTGCAGCAACAAACCCATGCAAGCAAAGACTCTCAGGGGGAGCACAGTAGGACCAATAAATTGGGAGGTCACATCAAGAAACATAAACCCCGTGGAGCATGACTGGGTAAGGAGCACCCAAGAGCAGAAGCCATGCTTTCATCTGCTTTCATCCCAAATGGTCTCAGTGCCTGACAGGTAACAAGCAGATAGCAAGCAAAGGCCATTTTGTTTTGTAACTGCAACAAACCCAGGGACTTGCTGTCTTTCTATGTAAAGATTTCAGAGCATTTTAGAAACTTGGATACACAACAATTAACAAACAAACCTCTGATGGTGGTTACGTGTCCTGCCACTTTGCAGAGATGAAGTCACCCACCAGAGGGATGGGGTGACTTATCCAAAGTCACACAACCAGTAAGCATCACTGGCAGGCCAGGAAGACTGCCTGCATTTAGTCCCAGGGCTAAACCACAAACTCAAATCCACGTTCTTTGCCCTGAAATAGGCTGCTCAAATGCCACCAGGGTTATGACTAAATGAGTGTCTCAGTCCTCAGCAGTACATTTAAGCTCACCCACTCCCTACGGTTCAAATTTTGATGCACCAGCGCAGATACACAGAGAGGATACAGCTTTCCAAACCAAAGACAGACCAAAAAACTATGATCAATTTCCATCAATTCCAAAATACTTACAGCAACTTGACTAGCTTAAGGCAGAGAGATCTGGGACCCCACCTTACATAGTCATCCCCAAGCTCTTCTTCTTGCTCGAAGACCGGAAGCTACCACACATGGCCAGTTCGCAGTACAAAGAAACCTTGATCAAGGCTTTTCTCTTCAATGTCTAGATTGAGGCCTTTTAATGGCTTTATTCTCAAAAGGGCTGAGCAGCCAACTTCTTTGAGTGCTTCAGTATGGCATAAGTCCATTAAAACAGTTCAGAAAGATAATCTCGGTGCTATTATGGCCATTTTCACAGCTTTATTCAGTGGGCACAGCAAGATGAATCTGCATTAAAAACAAGTATTAGCACTTTCTGGGAATCTACCTCTACAGAAGCCCTAAATGTAGGACCTGATTCTTTGGTTTTAAAGGCCCATCGAATCCTTGCAGCTGACACCTGCAGACATCAGGCAGCCTCCAGCATTATTACTGTGCTCTCTCTTTTCAACCAAGGCCAATAACTCATGGCGCACGGCAGATTCAGCCTTTTTTTCTCAAAAACAAATAAACCTAAATTAAAAGATTTGTTTTATTCCCTCCCCTGCCAGGCCTTGTAACACAGAGGAGGGCAGAAAGATTTGATGATCTAGTCCCACTGGCAACACTGGATATATTAGTTACTTTTCAAAGAACAGCCAGAAGAGGAAACAGCTGAAACCACGAATTTCAGGCTGCCACCCCAGTAGGAGCTTCCAAACTGCCCGTCACAAGACATCTGCATTGTGTTCACTTTCTTTTCTATGCGAGTTTCTCATCTTGCCTCTTTTCACCCTGTTCTCACTTTGTATGATCTCTAGCTGCAGCTATGGAGCACAAGGTCATGTCAGTCTGGCAACGCATTACTAGGACTGCATTGCTCTGTAGTCATTCAGTATTTCTTGCATAACGAGTTCCATCAGCTTTGCTGCTCTACCAGCCATGCCTCCTCTGCTCTGGAGGGTTCCCATCCTCAGTGGATGCAGTTTTGAGGAAGGACAATGAGCAAGGAAAGATTCCCAATTGAGAAAAAACATGAGCAGAGAATTAGGTTTGCTCCAAACCGCTTAGAAAGTAAGCTGTCAGTTAAGACCTACAACCGTAAGCTTCAAATCTCTCGAGACCTGCTCGTTCTAATAATAATCATTACAGTTACTGCTTCAGTCAAATATCCTGCACCACCTGGCCTTCAGTACTGTTGGTAACTGGGAGCTTACTTGAACACAGTAAAATAATAAAAAAGAAGATTCTTACAGCTCACTTTGAAATTCCTAAGTAATATCTTCACTGTTGTGCTGTACACAAGGAAGACAAGGTGGATGCATAAGACAACTTGTTGAAGTCACACAGCACTAGCCTTACCCTTATGGTGATCTCTAGGGTAAGATCTGGGTTCTGCTGAAATCAATTGGAAAAAGATGACAATCAAAACTAGTCCTGACCAAAGACTTTACATCACAAGTAGAACGGAAGATACAAAAGTCCATGAATATAACTGGCTTTCCTGGGGGAGTTTTACTTTTTTTTTCTTTTAAGAAGTGATTTATTCTTCACCCTTTTGCTACGCTCCACAAGCAGAAATCCCAAAGCAGCGAGGGCCCTTGGAACCAGTGTACAGTCAGAACTGCAGTCGAGCAGAAAACATTTGCTTCCATTGGGTGGGTTGGAGACTGCACCACCAACACCAGACTTTGTCCCTAAAGAAGTTCAAACCAAGGTAAACAAGCAACATTCCTTGCAAGTTTTAGCATAAAAACTCCTTCACTTAGCTCCAGCTCAGGTACCATGGGGCAGAGGAATGTCCATTACTGAGACGACAAGCTCTTATCATTTTAGGCCAGGCACTTTGCTAATTCACGTGGAGTTCTACAATCCTAATCAGTAATTTTTCACTGTATACCCAAACTTCAGAAGCCTGACTCTTGCTACTTCTGGTGCAGCCCAAAGCATGGCACGAAAGGTTACAGCAGATTCCTTACTAGGAAAGCTTCTGGGACGGGAGAAACACCTCCAGAGGGAACAAACATTTTCAGAATCACAGAATATTCATGGTTGGAAGGGATCTTTGAGATCATCGAGTCCAACCATAAAAATGTTAGAGCCTGAAATACTACTTTTTTTTTTATAAAGTTTTTCTTCTAGAGCCAAGAGCAGAAAACACAAATCACTTCACCTCTGCCTGCACCGCCATCTCTTGGAATGGAAACAAAACTGAAAACCTGCTGACAAAGAATCCCACAGCACTGTGCAAAAGATAAAGCAGCCATTTCTGGAGCAGCTCACTCAGGGTATGGCAATCATCTGGAAAGAACTATTTAACCCTAGTCTCAAAAGTGACCTTTTCAGGTCAAAAGGCCACAGCTATGCCTCCCCGCTAAGTTGCACAGAGATCTTTCTGTAGATGTAGATTTTCCATCCACCCCCATCCCTAGGAAACCAGCTGGTTCCGATTTTTATTCCTTAGCTTGGATTTAAAAGAACAAAGAAAACCCTTTTTGAATTGCATAAACATACAAAATGTAATTTAACTTGGCACTGTAGTATTTAAGCCCAGCGTGCAAAGAAACATCCAAGATCTCTCTGTCCTCAATGTGTTTAGAAAAACTGAGCTCCAAGGGTCCATTTGTTTGAGTAATCAAACCAGATGTGCAGTAATGAACTAGCTGGATTGTTCTGGAAGTCCTGTCTTGGTCATTTGGCTTTGTGTTATCACCAAAACTAGGATATTAAATTGCAATGTTCAAGTCCTATAAACAGTGTTGACTATTAGAACACACAGGAACTAGTACATTCTGATACAATAATGACATAAGAATTAGAATCCATCCAAGCGTTGACCTGTCCAAATACTTGTTTTAGGTGAAACTATGGATATTTCTCAACAATAGCCTGGTCCGGTTACTGACTGAAGTAAATCTGAACTTCGTTATCTCTCATGCCAGCTTGTTTGTTGCAATGCCTTCCAGAATTTTGCTCACAGGGCAAAAGAACAGCAGATATTGGTGGCAAAACTGAGGCATCTAACTTTGATTAGACTAATATTTTTAGTAACAAGAGTTCTTGGTCATCGTTCTTTCTGAGAATAGAGAAGGTGTAAGATTGCTGAGCAGGGCAGGAGGGATTAGCTCCACAAGGGAGATCTCCAACAGATCCAGGGGCTTTTGCTTCCCTCATCACCAGCAGTGATGGATGGACATCCGCTGTTCAATTCATATATTGCTCCATTAGAACAAACTGGGGCTTAAAAGAAAAAAAAAAAGCTACATTTAGCTTATCATACAAAACTTGCAGTCATCTGTAAGAACTTGCAAAGCACCCAGCTGTCCCCACTGAACATGGACTTTAGCTCTTAATATCACCATTGGGTAAAACTGGTTGATAAAACATCCTTAACGGTATTGTAGAGAGGTGTTGACGTTAAGTGCCTCAATTTTTGAAGGGGCTTTCTGTAGCTGAAAGTGCAGAAAGTCTCCAAGGGGTCTACTTTGTGTTATTCAGTAAAAAACAACTGAAAACTACAGGAATTCAGCATTTGGAATTCAAGTTGAGTTAGAATTGCATTTCTTTCTGGAAGGACAAGTTAGCACAACTGGAAAAAAAAAATTTACTTTCATTGGGTGAAAGCAAAGGGCAGGCACTGTCCAGTTCTAACTCTGTGCCTGCTGAAGTATTAGAAGAAACACCGTTTTACCTTTGCTCAACACTGCAGCTGTCAAAAGCACCCTCAAAGCCAGATTTTGAAATTAAAGCAGTGCCAAAACATGTAGACAATTAATAGTCCTCCACCTTAGCTACTGGGAACAAGGACTGAGACCAGATAAACTTGTTTTCCTTGTGATCACCAGCTCTATAAGAAGGCTGGCAGCTTCCTAGCATTAGTCAGTGAAAAGGTTTATTCTCTGTTTGGTTCTTCTACAGCATAAAGCCTGGAGAGGTTGAGCCAGAATGTCTTCTGAAGGCTTTCTGAAGGAAATGCAAACCATCGGTGAGAAGTTTCTTCTTAAGCTCCAGAAACTGCCCAAGGCTGACCCGGTGGAGATTGTGTCCTTCTGTGTGGTTCTTCTGTTTATTGGTGAGTTTATTGGTGGAGGCAAAGGGGTGTCAGAGAGTCTCTTCTGTGGGGGCAGTCTGCTCGACAGTCTTTGTTGGCGGGTTCATGTTGTTGGTGGGTTGGTGTTGTTGGCAGTTGTTTTCCAGGAGGTGCTCTGAGGTGCAGTTTAATTTCTAGGTGATTTCTTGGTGATTTCCAGGTGATACATGCATGTATCTCTACATGCATGCAGAGCACGATGGGCAACAGCGTAGCTTTCCCCAAAGTTCTCATATTTAAGCATTAGCTTAAACAGCAGTATATCAACCAACCCAGAGGTGCTGCAACATTTTGATGCGTAGGAGATTTGTTTACGACAAAGGGTATTGGGGCATCTCACTGCCACAGAAGACACAAAACCTGAGACGGAGTGTCATTCCTGTCCTTAGTTCAGTGGAAACCAGTATGCTTCAGATAAGCCTATTTATTCTCTTCTGGTAATAGCAAGATCCCTCCTGCTGCTCCATGTGGAGATGGCATGGAAGGAATAGCAAAGAGCTGCTTGATCAAGGGCATGAAGTTTGTTTAGACAATAGAAAAACAGGCAGGAAGGAAGGCAGGCCCTCCCCTTCAAAGACACTTTGCTTCCAGCCAAAAGGAAGGGTGTGTATCCAGCCTGGACACTCCTCCCTGGGCTGGAATTCAGAGAGACACACCTGCTGCTTTAATTTTTTTCATACCTACAGCTGGTTCCCCACAGGTCTGGTAACTTGGCAGCCCAGCTCCAGACTTTTAAGGAACACATGCACACACACGTGCATGTTCACACATTCTTATGTGTTCTGCAGGATTAAACATGTCATCCTTTTCTGTTCCAGATAAACTAACATATCTCTTCCAACACCAACCATTATGCCTAGTGTAGAATAACAGTAAGTTAGCCCACTGCTTTGTGAAACAAAACCCTGCATTTGAAGTGTCTATTTTTTCAAGCTAAATACAGGAGAAAGAGTAAAGCCAACCCAGTCACAAATTTCTATCCTCACTAAAGGGTACAATGCACGCAGTCTTCAGAAATGCAGCTGCCAGTTTGACTAACCAAATCCTCTCAAGTTGCTTCTGACACAGCTGTGGGCAGAGCTGGATCTCCATCCTTTCCAGGCACATTGCTCTGCTTAGTTACCGCATGTCATCTCCGAAACAACAGCCCATTAGGCAGGTAAATATATACCCCCACATGGTTTGGTACATAGCTCTTAACATCATAAAATATCTGGTAATGATTGTCCAGATTAAATGGACTAATCCAAGGGAGCAGGAACTTAGGAGAGGTGGGGATATAGGGGGTGGAAAAAAAAACAAAAAACAACCCCACAAAATATGACAAGAAACTGGACTTTGTTCATTCTACTGCTCACCAAACAACTTGGAGGAGACATGGGGTCCCTCTGCAGTGATTGCACCTACAACATGAAGCAATATCCTGTGCTTCTCTTTCCAGCCACTGTTCTGCTGCTCATGATCATTGCCTGCAGTTGCTGCTGCTATAGCTGCTGTAGCTGCGATGGACATCCTGACCACAGACGTAGGAAGACCCAAGTCCGCCCAATTGCCCATTCATGAAGTGCAACAAGAGGTGACACAACCTACTATCAAGGACACGTGTGGACATCATGATTCAGTCCTGTGGGAATGGCTTTCTACACTAGCTCACTGAAAATGGCAATAACAATATTCATTAACATGACTCAGAGGACCAGAAACCACAGCGTGGCATTCCTTCTTTCTGTGACAGCCACTGGTGGGCTCCGTGGTGTGACCAGAAAGGTAACACTACTTTACCATCACTGTCTCCCTCTTCTAGTGTGGGTTGGGGGTGCACGGACACATGCTGCTGAGAAACCAGACATGCTCTCCCAGTGACGGCCTTGCAGCTGGGCCAGCCAGGATTCCCTTGGTGAGCATGGAGCCACGGACCAAAGCAGAGGACACAAACACTGCCACGTGCTGGGCAGCACAAGTGGCTAATCCAGAAGGATGGTGCTGGGCGCTACCGAAACCCACTGATGTCACTGGGAGGTCCATATGCTCAGTACATCTTGGATCAAGCCCAAACCTCCTCTCTCAAAAGCCACCTGCCACAGACACGTTTAGCTGAGATGTCTGCTGACAACAACAAATTGTGGACCTTCTGATCCAGACGTGCCAGCGGAGGCTCCGAGTACAGCTGGTAACAAATGCTCCCTGCTTTATTTCATCAGTGTTACAATGATATGAAATTGCCAAAGAGAAAAATCAGATCACGTGCAATACCCTTTGTAAACAGAAAGATGAAGGCAAAAGGGAAAAACTCACCAATGCTATGGCTTAATTTGATCATTCTGCTGCTAAACGTGCTCCCTCCCCACTCCCCGTGTGATTCTGCTCTTCTGCTTATTGCAGGTGAATGGTACTTACAGAGCACGGGAGTCACAGGAGATGAACAAATCCCTGTCCTTACTTGAGGGACCTGTGTGCCTGACTCCCTGCACTGTGTGCAGTTTATTTTAGTGGACATAAACAGTATGCCTAAGGTATGTTTATTAGCATAAACAAAGGCATTTCAGAGGAGTGACATCCATTATGGTAACCGTCACTTCAGGGTATACGTGCAGCAGCTGACAGTGGGCATTGTGACAAGGCAGAGCCAAGAATGGGCTGTATGACTGAACTTAACAAGTGCAAATAAATCCCTTTTCCATGCTGCAGCCACTGTGTATGTTTGGTTTACACTTCAGTGAACTTTAGAAAGGGATTTATGTAAGTACAAGGCTACGGCACAGGGCACAACTTTCATAACTGGGACAGCCAAACAAAAGACCATCATACTCCACCTAACTCTAAGCCACTGGTCTTTCAGCCCCTAATGCGAAACCAACCACCTTTATGAGAAGGTATAAAAAGTTACACATATATGGATAAATCATCTTCTACCCCTGTATTCCAACTGCTAAGTGTAGAAGAGTCAAAGAGATTACACATTCATATTCCAGAGCCAACATCTGGCTAGAGAGAAAAGAATCGTTTGTAACAGTGGGTTTTTCAATTTTCTTCACAGTTCAGAAGTGACAAAAAAACCTGAAAACTTTTTAAAGAAACCTCTTTTCTTTGATGCCTGCACCCAAATTAGTAAAAAGCCCATTACATCAGTAGCTTCTCATATATTTAATGCACTTTTTTACAAATAAACTAATTTTACATTTTTGTATATATGCTGTATATTGGAATGTATCTGCAGCCAGTGACACAGAAAATAGTCTAAAAATTAAGGAAAAAAAAAAATTCCTCAAACTATCAATGTTAATTTTAAATTAATAAAAAAAACCACTTTCCAGCAGAAGATGAGGATGTTCCTTAGAAAGTAAATATTTGAGCTCTGACTTGACAACTACCAACAGATGACTGCACTCGTAGAAGCTACTGCACAAGCTGTTACACTAAGACCAACAAAGTGCTGGCCTTTGTCATGCTGTCCCAAAGCTTTCACTCCCAGTCAATATGTTAGGGTGGGATAAGCTCAAGCATCAATTTACACTAATCAACATCCCAAGATGCGTCACACTAACCTCTCTGTCAGATACGTGTTTGCTCCTTTCACTTACAAACTAGTGGCAATCAAGGTGACCTAGGAAGTCTCAGAACCTTTTTCGAAGGAGACAGACTCAACAGACGTTTCTGTATCTGAGTTAGGTCACGAGACCTCTGAAAGAACAGAGCTTCCTTTCTTTCCTCGCTTGTGCCAGACAGTGCCAGCTACAGGAATTAACAGAATCCCATTGAGAAACGTTCCAGCAGCATGGAACCAGTCTGTGCTAACAGTCAGGAGGAAGCTCAGCAGGCTGGAAACATACCAACGACTGACAGGTCACTGACACTAGGAAGAGCTGCCAGGCCTTATCTCAACAGGAAAAGCTACAAATACGTGTTTCCCAGTGGTGTTACAAGTTAAACCACTGACAGATACCAGGCAGGGCAACAAGAGAAATGGCTCCAGCCTTAGCTATGCCACTCTTGAATCCCTCAATTAGAAATAAAGAGCAAACACAGAACTGTTAAAAAAAAAAAAAAGAGAAGGAGAAAAAAATTAAGCAATTCTCTAAAGAACTCAGGTGGATTTCTGGAGCAGAGGAGCAGCCACCAGGTAGAGGAGGGGTCCTGAGACTGATTTGTACATACTTGCCTGGACTGCACAGGCCTAATGTTCTGCTTTGTACCACTGTACACAGCTGGATTATTCCCGTACTTGGCATTTAGACACACCAATTGCTTGCCTGGGCTGGGTGGTGTCTGTCACATTCTTGCATGCAACAGGTCTGGTTGGCCTGAAAGATGCCCAGCAAATCCCCAGCTTTCTGCAGCTCTTCAGTTTCTGTTGATTAGAAACATGCCAGTTTCTGGGTCCCTGCTCACCACTCACACAAGCTTTTGTGGGTTTTGGCTTCAGTCATTACCCATATAAAGGGACCTGGAAGGCCCTGAGCATTAGTTGGGATGGAGCCTCTTTCAAAAAGCAGAGAGAGATTCAGAAGAGCACAGAGTAAGGTGAGATTGCTTCAAACACAGCAACTTCTGTACATGTTGTGGAAGCCTGAGAAAGCCAGAAGGAACTGTAAGGGAATAGTTACTCCAGCCCTGATGATACAAGTGTTGAAATAGTTTCTTTCCCTGAGGAACCTGAAAGAGACGGCGAGGCCATCTCTCTGCAGAAGCGGTTGGACTGATGACTTAATGGAATAGCTTCTATTCTGTAACATCATCCCTCTGGTTTCTAAGTGATTTGCTTGGCTTGTGAAAAACAAGTTTCCTTTTACACTCACAGAATCTCACACACCATAGTCTTCTCCTTCTCCCCTCCCACCTCTCTCAGCACCATCCCTTTGGTCTTCTTCAGCTGGGAAAGCACCCAGGAGTCAGTTTTATTGCAGCTGAACAGCAGTGCAAGGCTCTGTACTGAGTGTATCCACCTAAACTTGTCACGATGAAGTTTGAACTGGAGGGCAGTCTTGTTCACACTCTCATTTTAGATATGGCAATCTCCTAATGGAGCTTACAATACAGATCCAAGCCCTCTTCTCTCCACCACAACCTGCAGCCTTCCCCAGTCAGGGGCCATAGTGGACATTTACAAGCACTGGAACAGGTCTATGAGTAGCTGAAGCCATGGAGAGGAAGAAATGTCTGAGCAACAGCTGAACTAGGTCTTTTTGATTATACTCAAGGCCTTTGATTAGATTAGCCACACCTTTGTAGGAAAGTCAGCTGTTAATCATTGACAGCAGCACAAACAGGCAACTTCTATGCTGGCTCTACAACTCTCCAGGGGCAGTAAGGGGGTCCCTCGTCACAGGCCACCATCTCTTGGACTGGGTGCAGAGGAGGCACCAGAAGAAACACCTACTACAAACACAACAGCTTCAGGTATTTATAAAATCCCATACAGCTCTTCTATTTCAGGAGATTAACTTTGGTTAGCAAAAGAGATGGGAACTTTCTCAGGTGTACAGTCACACGGGGTTTCTGCCTTTGGGTCTACAGAACTAGTAGACCTCCTTTTTAAAGGCAAGAGAAGCTATCAGGAACAGCTTTCATGGCCTGTGTGCCTGTTGGGTCTGAGATTGGGCATGGTGATCTGCTGTAATTCCAGAAAACAAAGCATGAACTGAATGTATTTGGCTGCTGAGAAAGAAACACTTTAGCAAGCTGAAGTGTGAGCTTGTGCTCCTACTCAAGTGTGACTTGCTGGGGATGAAACACGCTTTATATGGCTAATCCTATTCCTTACAATATTAAGGATACAGACATAAAGGGCAGGAAGTCAAACAAATTTTCAAAAATAACAAAGACATCTTCCTGCATTACATCTGCAGAGTCACATTTGAGAGAAAGTGTTAGAAATAACCCATCCTTTCCCTTGAGAAGCAAAGAAGCTTTAGAAAAGCCACAAGATGCTCACAAAGAGATGCTGAATGTTCTTTAGAAAGCTGATGGCCGAGTCATTATGCAAAGTATTGGTAAAAGAGCAAGTGAGTAGAATCTGTTTAAATTATTGCTAAGTACTTCAAGGGAGGAAAACTTAGGCTTCTATTACAGAGTAACAGAGAGCGGTACTAAAGCAAACTGTGAACAGCAGACGTCTTTTACAGCGCCACACTATCCTATGCCCTATGGGAGCAACGAGTTGTACATGAAGATCTTTGCTTATTGTTGGCGGATTTTTTGTTTGTTTTTAAGTAAGTGTTAACTAAATCTCCAGTGTGTATTGGAGTTTAAGTGCCCAACTCCTTTTTGGGGATCTCTCCAATGGTATCAAGCAAGTTCTCTCACTGAATACTTGCCTTTCCTGTATAGGCTGTACAGTTGACAGAGATGAAGTGTTCATACTGAACATGCTGGGAGACATACTATAGATATTAGCAAAAATATTGATAAACTATGATTAAAATAAATCTCAACTGCCAACATCTTGTAAAGCCAGAAGCTTTCCTCTTTACATCTCTGTAGATCCAATTATAAAATTGGCCTCAGCTACCTTTCTTCTGGTTTATGCTCCCATTTCTGTGAAAGGTGACTCTCCCTTTTGGAAGAGGGATGCCCACAGGCACAGACAGCACACACACTCCCCTATACTGGTTTTGGGACTGTGGCTCACAGCATAGAGAGGATACACCAACATCTGCTATTGTTCTTGTCTACCTTCCAGCAGGACGGAAGCCAGCATGTCATCAGTGCAAGAGGCATCCTCAGTTCTGGAAGACCTAAAGAGACTAATTACAACAAGTGACTGGGGTCTTGGAGGGCTAGTGGTGATTGGCATCTTCTGTCTTGTTTTTATTGCTCTCCTTTTATTTGCTGCCATCTTTGGGTGCTGCTCATCTCCAAGGCACAGATAGAGTGGTGCATAAACAGCGAAGCTGAGATGCAGTACTGGGAGCCCTACGGCAAGAATCAGCCCAGCTACAACCCGATTGTGTTGTCCATAGAAACTTTTCTCATCTTCTCTCCCTGGGTGGTTATTTCTCCACGTGCAGCTTTGCTGCATAAAGAGCAAGAGCAATGCAGCAATTGCAATGCAATGCAGCAAGTTGTTCTGCAAGTCCACAGCAAACGGACTCCATACATGAAGCTATCTTGTATTCAGAAACTGCATGATTAGCCAAATGCCAAAGTCAACTCATCTCTGCCTGGTTTTCATCTTTCAAGCAAAATCATAGGTTAGAGGTGGCAAGTGGTCAACCACCACCTAAAACTGATCAAGGTGTCTTCTGCTGCTGCAGTTACAAGGGCGTTTTTTCCATCTTGCAAATGAGCAACGGGAAACTCTCACCAGCAAAAAGCTTTGTCTAAACCCACTCTCTAAAAGCAGCTTATACCATTGTTCTCCTGTCTTACTCGGACAATAGCCTAAATATACTATGCAAAAACTTGCTTGCCAAGTCTGTCTTTATTTAGATCCTTGTTCTTTATTTGTTCTTATTTTGAACCTTGCAAGGTCAGGTTTTCAGGTTTGCTTTCACCATTTGGATAGTGAATAGAACTGTATTAATTAGAAATGTAAAAAAGAAATGCAAGGTGCCATTCCTTTAAATAGCATCTTAGTCTCCTGTACAGTTATGAGCAGGGAAGTCAGTCAGTGGCACTGCTATATGTGACTCTGGGATGCATATGAGATGTTATACAGTAGGAAAAATGTACCAAGCTGCAGGAGGGAAGAAAAAGTATGGGAGATGTGACTTCTAATTATGTCAGTGATATTCCCTTGCAAAAATCTCTCTTTTATGTACCCACTGAAATCCTATTTCCATTACTATTCATCTGAGCGAAGGAAAATGTTTTTTCTGTCCTTGCTCAGATGTTGCCTCATTGCTGCAGCAAAACTCTAGAGAAGGTCCTCACTTCAGAGAGCAGTCAGGATTTTTACAGGACGTATGAAGTGGGAGATGCTGAAAAGTGGTTATATGGAGCCTAACTCTTGCCCTCACTGGGACACCACTAGTGGCTGCTTCTGGTTTGTGCAAGCTTAGTTCAGTGATCCCAGTCTAGTTCTTATGGCACTAGTGTCCATCCCAAGAAATGACTGTCATGACTAACTCTACTGATAACCATCTTAGGAGTCAAGGAGAAATAGATATCAAGACAAAGTTTCCTGAGATTATGATCTTAACCAGGTAGACATATCTGCCTCTCAGATTATATAAACCCCAGACACAAAGAGCAATCGGGCCACTCTCGCTGTGAGCTGGCAGCACACACCAGAAGGAGCAGAGCTGCTTAGCCAAGGAAGAGGCCCAAAGTCTTATAGTAAGAAGCTTCCTAGTAGCTACTTCCCAGAATCACCTTGACTTTGGGCAAAGAAATGCTCCTTCAAGTGCCCCAGGACTCAATGTTGTGCCATACTACAGTAGAAGCAAGACTTTCCCAGAGCAACCCCATAAAACCAGGATTTGTTTACTATATGTGACCACAAGGAGAGAACAAGCTCACCAAGGCATCAGAGAAGCAGCATGGGTTACATTCACACTGAAAAAGTTGCCTTAGACACAGGTGTGAAGAATGAAAAATAACACAGACTTGAAAGCAAGACACATGTTGACCATTTCCAGTTAGTGAACACATACTGCTCTCTTACTGGCAAAATTACAGCTTTGATGTCTTATCCAGCATAGAATAGCAATTAGTACAATTACATCTTACAAGTCATGAACAAAACCTGAACGACGCACGTTGCGGTTGCTAGTCTGCATTTAGGCTGGGCACGTCCATAATTTGAGCCTGTTTCTGAAACGTTCTAAGCACCATCAACTCCTTCTAAGGTCATCGAAAATCATGGACACCTCGTACTTTGCAGAGCAGAGCCTCTGAGATTTAGAGAAACATTAAATCTAAATGCTTCCATCCCATGCCAATTAGGCTGTCAGTTTGTCTCCTTAGAAGAGAGATGATGTAGTGAAGGTGGAAAGAATCATAAAAAAAGCAAATGCATCTAGGTCAACCCATCAAAGACAGAACATAGTAAAAGTCATAGCCAGAGGAGTTACACTTTAACATCACTGTGTCACTTGATCAGGCGCCAGACCAACAAATATCTCAGTTAACTCAGAGGTGGGAGTGAGAGGTATCTCAAGGACACCTTCCTTGGTCCAGGCAGCAAAATATCAAATGATTCATTCAGTATTTTCTTTTTCCCTGACGTGCAGGAATTCAGCCATAACAGTGCCTCGGAAGGGATCACGCACGGTTTCCCCAACATTAAACAGTGTTTGAAAGAATCGCACTTACCCCAGCTCTTCGCAGAAGCTCACGATGGCATCAAAAGCCGTCATCACAGCTTTGTCAGATTCTTTTAAGGTGCCTTTTTTTTCCTGAAAGTAGACGGGAACAATAACTATAGTTTTCAATTTAAATATAAAGAGATAAAGTAACTCTAATGATGACCAAATCCAACCCTTCTGATCACTACGGCAAACAGGTACAGACACCACCCTGTCTCTGCTCCACATGCCTCTCTAAGAGCTGGAGCTGGGTCTGGCAGCCCTTTCCCTTCCTGCTTCACTCCCTTCTGCTGTCCCTTGAAACAGGGCTGCAGACAGCTCTAGACCCAAAAAACCTCATTCCATCTTTGCATATTCAGAGGTCACTGCAGGCAAGAGGCAAACCAGATCAAAGCAAATGCAGCATATCTAGGCAGGTGGCTACTGTTCTGCAGATCTTACTTGGATGTTAGAAAGCTCCTTCTTAATCAGGAAGCTGACTTGATCCCGGTCATTCCTTGAGTAATAGAGGCGGCAGCAGGATGGCTTCCCATCTCTCCCGGCTCTGCCAGATTCTTGGTAATATCCAGCCATTGACTTAGCAATATTCCAATGGGCAACAAACCTGCATGTGAGAAGACAACAGGAAGCATATGGCTGCAGTTTCTCAGATCACTGTATACATGATTATGCTGTTTGTGGACATCAACAACAGTAAAAAATAGGGTAATAAAAGTATAAAAGACAAAGGATTTTGCACACAGAAATTTAAGTCCTCTTAACCCATGAGACACAAGGAAAGCAGCAGAGCTGTAAGAAAACAAATGCACCTGAACAACAGGTGATGAGGATGTCATTCCAGACGGATGGAAATGAATGGGCACATGAATATAATCGCACAGCTATGAAGAGTGAGAATAAGGACACTGATTTAAGGAGTTTGGGACATTTTACTATAAAATACAGCATCAATAAAAAAGACTTATTTATTTAGTGGAACACAATTTGAACATAGCAGAACATAATCTGAAATACTCAATTTTAAAAAGACACTTTTTTGGCAGTAAAAACTTTTTCCCAACAAAAACTGCATGGGAAATTGTGTCTCACCAAGCTCCCTCATAGATGAGGGCACCCTTCCCAGCCAGCAGATGTGACCATGAATCATTACTAAACTGTATGTAATCTCCAAAGGAAGGTTTTCACACACCACTGCAAGGCTGCTTTAAGGGGTTCTGAATACCTGAGTATTCAGCAATCCAGCTTATACCTGTGCTGAGAGGATTTTACGGTACAGTAACGCTGCCAATGTTTTAAATACCAGTCTGCCTCAAACCCAGCACGTCCCAGAGGCAGGTATGATGCATATGGGTGTGGCAAAAGATTAAATGACAAAAGCAAGCAAACACGTTTCTTTAAACACAAACAGCCCAGGAACAGGCCAGACAGGAAGCATCAGAGCCCTACAGATTTATTCCCCATCAGGAAGCTTACTGAAGCAATTGATAAATAATGTCAAGCAAAACTGAAATGGCAGTAAAGAGAGAGAAGCAGGTTCCATCAGAAAAAGAGACAACACCTCTGTTTTCCCTTTTGTCCAGAAGAGTCACCTCCAGAAGTTGTTAAACCTGATCTTACTCGATAACACATGCATGAATATTAGAACTCTGCCAGCACCGAGCCAAGGTTAAGCAGCAGTGCCTTGTTCCCTGAGCGCGGGTACAATGTCCTTTAAACTATTAAAAATATCCTGTGAAGAGTCATTTTAACTCTGTTCCTTGGAAACTAACCAGATTACAAGCATGTTTCAGCTATGTTGTGTGAGCTGCACCCCAGTTATCCCTCTACTAAGCAATCACAGCTCACAGTACTAACTCAGCACAGCTATACCGCCGTGCAGGAATTGTAACACAGAACAATTATGGCAACAGTTAAAAGTCCCAGAGGAACAGCAATTGAAAACATGTGCAAAGTTTCTGTCCTTGGACTTAGGCTATACTTTTTGTATGGTTATTGCCATTTGTGAACTGCTATTTTTTTCCCCCCTGTTGCACAGCAAAAGGGGATCTCTAAAAAAAGCTGGCTCTGACTATTTTAGTAGAGGGTGTATGAATTATTTTAGGTGCAGATTTTTTCCCCCTGTTTAACAGCAACTATTGCACTAAGAGAAGTGAAAGGGACAGCTGTGATTGCATCGAGATGGTTCTTTTTGAAATCCTGGAGGGTGTGGCAAAAAAACAAACATTCCTCCAATTTTCTTGGTTTTGAAGATGACTGGCAAAGAGGAGCTCTGGTGCCTTGTTTTTAATTTCTTTACAAAACCCTTCCAGGTTTGTTTTTGCTGCTTGTAAGATAAAGAACCTCCAGCTCTGTTTTTGTGGGTTTTAGCTAGTATTCATCAGGCATTTGCGTCAGATGTATCAGGTAACAAAGACTGAGGCTTCCCCTTCCCACCGCTCGGGTTTCAGTCCCTGGTGGTGCACAACACTCGGCCTCACACACCTGACATTTGCTTTGTCCACTCCCATTCCAAAACTGATGGTTGCGACAATAACAGGGATCTTCTCCTCCATCCATTCGTTCTGGACTGAAGTCCTGTCAGCTGCCTTGAGTCCTGGGAAGGGAAAAAGAGGGAAGAAAACAATAACAAACAAAAAAAAAAAAAAGGCAAAAGAAAAAAAGAGAAGAAACGTGGATTTTCTTCTTCCTCCATTCCCCCATTGCGAGCCAACCCCCTCACTAAAACTGACTGACTGATGTACACACTCCTCTCTGCCCATGTTTGAACTGGCTTGTGATCAAGCTGAAGTCAGCAGCAGCTGTTTCTATTCCAAAGAGAAAAATTCAGATCCCTCATGGGATAAAAGCAGTTGTTATATTTAGGCCATGCAAGATCCAACAAACCCAACAGTTCTGGAGTGAAGAGAATGCCATTCTGTTGAAGGTACATATCTCACAGACCTGACACGCGAGCATCAGACCCATTTCAGACAATGCCTAGAAATGATTTCTAGGTAGCCCCAACCCAGGCCTTAAAGGTGGTACGGTTCGGTTCTACCGGCTACTGAGAAATGCAGCTTCCAATACCTGCATGATACGCCTTGGCTTTCACTCCTCGGCAGCTCAGTTCAATAGCCAGCTGGTCACACGCATCCCTCATCCTGCAGTACACGATGCCACAGCCGGAGTACACCTGGGCAGACAGGAGAGAAGTCTGTGACACTGTCTGAAGCCAGTCAACAAAGCTGCAGTCACCAGTATGGCCGAGCTAGGAGGGATGCCTAAAGCTCATCTCTTCTACAACTGAAGGATGCTGTTGCAGCACAAAAGTAAATCAGACATAAAGAGAGTTTCCTTACAAGGCCTGACATTGACCAAATATGGTCCCCCAACCCTCTCCCAGTGGGCACAAGGCAAGAAGCAGTCTCCCACCATCCTACAAATAAACTTGGTGCAGAGGCTGTAACCGAGTTGCTGAGAGTTATTTTGGGAATTAGTGTTAGAGCAGGAAACTCAATACAGCACTTCAAATGCTTCTGTTCACCCTCAACACACTAGAAGAGCAGAACACCATCAAACATACAATGATCGCCTGGGACATGACAAACCAAGACAGAAATGGTAGTTGCATATTCGTAATCCATTTTCTTTTAGACCAACCCCTTCTGAGGCCACGTCTAAAAGCAGCGCAGCCTTTACACTGAATCTATTTTAGAGGAACTAAAAAGTATTCGTGAGCACTTTCTTTCCAGGAACCTCCTCCTTCCCTGCCACAGACCTGTCAGAGCCACACCAACCACTGGAAGGTCAGTGACTATTCAGGTACATTTTGTTCAGTTTAGCCTCTTCCCCAAATGTAAAACCTACCCCAGTGGCGTTCTTCACTTCAAGCGCCTTCAGGCAGAAATCCTTCAAGTTGGCATATGGATCAGTCAGGAGCTCTTTGAACTGCACATCATAGAACAAGTTAGACCTGAAGCAAGGAGTCTTAAATGTGGAAAGCGGCTGCTTTAGCTTAAGCGCTGCCACAATGTCCTCCTGGACCTGCTTGGTGGCAGTGGCAGTCAAGGCAACACATGGTGTGTTGGGTATGCGAGTGCGCAAGGTGCCCAGCCGTAGGTAGTCAGGTCGGAAATCGTGTCCCCACTGGGAGACACAGTGTGCTTCATCAATTATCAGGTAGGACAAGAGGTTTCGGGACACCAGGGAGTTCAGCGTAGGTTGGAAGGAAGAGGCGGCTGCCATCTCTGGGGTGATGTACAGGAGCTTTACTTGGGGCTTCTCACTTGCTAAGTCAGCCAGGATGGTCTTCTTTTCCTGGGCAGAAAGTTTGGAGTTCAGAGAGCAGGCTTTGATCTTCAGAGCCAGCAAGTGATCCACTTGGTCCTAGAGTAAATACAAAATTAACATTAAATGAAAAGCAAATGGATATAAAGAAAGTCACCACCACCAAGAGAGACTACTAGGGAGATGCAGGTGAGTCCCCAACTTCCACCTCCAGGATTGAGTCTCAGGACAACGTGCACCTACAGTCTGGGTATTTAGAACTTCAACTCTAGATGCCTTTATCTTCAACTGTGAGCACGCCTGTCCAGCTCTAACATCCAACTGTATTTCTGTGCATCCATTCACTTTCAGACAGTCTTTTTGCTGCCAGGGAACACCAGCAGGGATCCATGCAAAATAACTCATCATAGCCACAATGAGCTGAAACAACAAGCCACCAACGCTCAGGATTTACACTATCAAGTTGTCACAGATGGAAAATGAATACCACCACCCTACAATAACAGTGTATTTCATTCCAAAATAGCTAAAGAATGTTATAATCACAGCTGAGGTAGGACAAAATACAAGAATCATGCAAATCACCACTGCAACAGAACCAAGTCTGGATAAGAATCATGCCACGAAAACTGAGAAGACATGGCATCACACCCAGATACATCCAGATGAATCCCAGGCAAACAAATTCACCTCCCTATCCCTGCACTGAGCTGCTCACTCATGTTGACTAGCACGTAATATTTCAGAAGATATGAATAGTCCTAAAAAATGGAACTCTCATTATTTCACTCAATAACTGGTTTCAGTGATTGATTTAATACCCACTGTTTTCCGTTCACAAAGTCAACTTTCAGCCTTCCCTATAACAAACCACACAGACTAAGCTCCTGAAGTTTGGCTATGCTGAAGTACACCATGACCGTTTCAGGCAGGCCAACAGCAGAGACTCGTGGACAGAAAGACAAGAGGCAGCTGTGCCTCCTGTGTCTCCCGACCCGCTTTACTGCCTGCTTTTTCCCCAGCTGACAGGAGACAGTTACCTGAATCAGTGCAATCAGAGGTGAAATGACAATGGTGATGCCCACTGCCAGAACTGCAGGAAGCTGGTAGCACAGGGATTTCCCCGCCCCTGTGGGCATGCATACAAAGACATCCTTCTCGCCTGCAAAGACAACAGAAGAAAGCTCAAGGCTACTGAGTGGTGGCGAGTTCCCAGGGTTCTCTCTGGAGGGGTGGGCACAACAGACTGTAACCTGTGACAAACAGCACATGTGTGTGTGTACCGTGTGGCATCCCAACAAAAGACACTTCAGTTTAGGTTCTAAAAGCGTAGCAGTACTTTGCATGCCTGCAATGGTTTCCTTCAAAGAATCTCTGATTGCTTTGTAAACATTTAGAAACAGCCTTACAAAAGTACCAGAATACACACAGAAACCAAGATAAAGAGAGGTTAAACAAGTTATTCATGCTAATTCTCTTCCAGACGAGCTGCTTTCTTTCATCTTACAAATCTCCAGTTGCGAAATGAACAGCCCCATGAGAGATCTTTACCACATCCTCTTAAAGCTTATCCCAGAATGGTACCTCGCAAAAAATAATGGTTGGAAATCTCCACCACATCGATAGTATCATGCAGTTAGCAAGCGTTACTGCGCTAAGCGGTGTCCACTTCAAGTCAGGGAGATGCCAGTGCGTGCCATGTGAATAGGCAGAGCCACCCTGCTGACAGAACAGTGCTTTTGGCCGGTCTGTTGTCAAGAGCACGTCTGCACAGCTGCTGGCGATAGCTGAGAACTGTACCTATATCCTGAGTGCTGAGTTTGATGCTGTTTTGCTTTGCACTGCGAGACCTGCCAGCGGAGGTGGTGTTTGGCAGCTTGTATGTGTGAGCTGCCTGTCCAACCAACAGCGGTATGATGGTGGATACGTTCACACCAGCAAAATCATGTTGCTGATAGTGGCCACCTGATTCAGAGAACAGGTATAAACTATGCCATGAAATCAAGTCTTCTACTGGTTTCATCTGTCTAACACCGTCTACAACAAGGACGGGTTTACTCTGAAAACGTATGAATGTAGACAGTTTTGCTCTCATCTTTGATCTCATACACTTGCTGGCAGATGCCTCCAGTGGAGATACCAGCAAGACTGTACTTTGGTTCCTATTTTCTGGTTGACACAATAGGGAGGTTACAAAACAAACGCAAAGGAGAACAGGCGGGGCAAAGCTGTGCTCAGAAAGCCTGTGCTGTGCACACTCCTGTGCCACTGGAATGATCTCAGAGCAGAGGAGGCCTAGGAGGGATGAGTGGTCCTGTCCAGTCCAGGTAATGCATCTCCTCAGAAGAGGCACGATATCAACTCCTGCAGTACCACCCTCACAGGAAGATGGAAAACCAGATGCGTTTCACATCTTTCCAATGCCGAGCCTCACCTCTTGCCACAGTCATAGTCGCGCTTTCCTGCAGGGAAGTCTTGAAGGACTCAAACCCGAAGACCTTCTGCAGTGTTTTACGGACCCTGCCTTCCAGGCCCGGGGGAGCCTTGCCGCTCATCTTAGAGAAGCTGTGAACACGGACAGAAACCAATGCTAAACCCCAACCACCACCTTCCTCCGGCTGAGGCCTGCCCTAGCTCGGTGCCACCTACGTGACCACCCACTGGTTGCCCTGCCAAGCTCCCCCTTTTTTTAGCGCCCCCCGCAAGGATGCTATCCAGGCCTGCTCACTAGAGGGGACCCCAAAATCGCTTATTCTGGGACAGACCCCCACGAGGCCTCCCCACAGGGCACAAAGGGGGGGTCCAGAGCGGCGGGGGAGGCCTCGCTGCCCTCCAGCCCCCCTGCACCCCGGGGGATGAGGCGGGGCCCTTACCACCCCCTCCTCAGGTGGGCTGTATCCCCCCAACGTCGCCTCACGTCCCGTCCCGCTCCTCGCCCCGACCCCGCCTCTCCCTCCTGCTCAGGGTCCGACAGGTGCTGTCGCGGCGCCGCGCGATGACGTCAGAAGCAGCGCTTAAAGGAACACGCACCCAACTATAAACAGGCCGCACACCTTTTATCCCTCCTCTCCCTCCCCCGCGGAAGCCCTGCTCCGCCTCGCTGATTTTCGCCTCTCGGCGGAGCTCTCCCGGTTTAATGTGAAGCCGCTGAAGGCGGAAGAAGACAGACGGCGTTGCTATGGCGACCGCGCTGCGCGCGTCATCTCCGCGCGCCGGAAGTCCGCCGGAGCGGAGGCGGAAGCGGAAGATGGCGGCGGCGAAGAGGAGCGTTCTTTCTTCGTTGGCGGTTTATGCCGAGGATTCGGACCCGGAGTCGGACAGCGAGGCTGGGACGGCGGGAAGCGATGGGGGAGCGGCTACGGGTGAGGGCAGGGAGGGAGCCGGGGAAGGCGGGGAGGGAGCCGGGGAAGGCGGTGGGGAGGGAAAGGCCCCGCTCGTTGCCGCCTCCCCTTTCCTCATGGTTTTCTTGTTCCTTCCTTCTTTAGGAGAGAAAGGAGGCCTGGTCTCGGTTGGGTACGGGGATGACGACTTTAGCCGCGTGGATGGAGATGAGGAAGGGTACGAGGAAGAGGATGATGAGAACAGCAGGCAGTCAGTAAGTACCTCTCTGCCCCCGAGAGCTTGCCCTCGTCCCTTTCACACCTTGCAGAGGCTTTTCTCTCTCCAAAGAAGCCCCCGAGTGGCAACCTATGACGGAACTCAGAATATCTGACTCCTGGTGTGGATTTTGGCACTTTCCAAATACTTCTATTCACTTTGCTTTCAAGTAGAAAGCATTTGCCTTGAAACCTAGTAGCAGCTTGGTGCAGCTCGTGTTGCTTGTTACTAACTGTGTTGATGCCATTTCACTCTATTATGGGAAAAGGGCTGGTACAGATCAATAGCCATGCTAAAAGACAATTATTCTTTAAGCATAGTTGGCGTATATGAAAACCTTGTAAGAGGAACACACTGTTGCATGATCAGCTGGAGGACTAAAAACAATAAAGTTCTGTGATGTCTTAAATTATTCTTTTGTGTATAACTCAACCCACTCACTACATCAGGTTACCTTGATATAACAGTGTCCTGTCTAGACATGAGTGGCTTTTGCTTGTCATAGGTGCATGGCACGTGTGTAACATCACCTAAATACCAAGATAACCGATGCATCGTGAGACAGGGCATGTAGCTCACTACCTGCGAGTGCAGCTATAACACACAAAAGGATATATAATTCTGTTATGTGTCTGTAGGAGCAAAACAATAAGTTGGGGGGTGGGAGGTTTTTGCCTCCTTTCTTTCTCATCAACCTTTTGCTTACCACCACATTAAGGATGTGTTATCTTGTCCCAGTTCTAGTTATTTCCTCTGCCGTGTAGCCAGAAAAAACAGGACTGTGTTACTATAACCTTTCCTCATTGACACCTACTTTGTGTGCATTAGATCAGTCTCCTGTGAGACTGTTTCTGCCATCTGTTTTCCTAAGTAGCAGACAACAAATTTGTCAGTCTTTTTTCTTCTTTTGGTTTTCTTCTATTGCTAACCAGAGAAGGTGCAAGCAGTAGCATTCAGTGTCTGCCCCTGGTATCTGGTGCAGTGAAGCTTCTTTACTGCTTTAGTGATTCTTCTTTTTATATCCAGAACTTCTAGACCCTCCTTCAATGAGATCTCTTCAGAGAGAAAGTGGTAGGTCCAGATGGTTCTCAGGATCAACTGTGTTTAATTAGCATTGACAAATAGGCATGTAAATGGAGCAGCCTTTATCGCATGCACAACTTTCAGTGGGCTGTGGCTGTCCATCATCTGGGAGCTACAAGGTGCTGTTCAAGTGCTGGCAATCGATGGAGTCACTCCAGTGCCAGCCAGTAGATCTTATGGTCACTGTACAGATGTGTGCAGGTTGCACAGGGTGCCTTCTCCATACTCTTGTTGCAGGAGAGTGATGCTTGTTTCTTTTTACATTAAGTGTTCTTTGACCAGAATTGAGAGCTTTCTTGATAGTGCTTGTTCTAGTAGCTTATATTGGTTATGAGTGTTTAGAAAGCACTCAAGTTGGACTCAGGTTGTCCTGGCCTTTTATCTAAACAACTTTGTTCTTATATTAATTATCTACCTTAACAGTGACTGAAAAACTTTTGGTTTGTTCAAAGACAGTTCTCAGTAATTCTTCTTTGTTTTTGATGATGATTCGGTGATATTCCCTGCTAGATTAGGAGTTTCTGGGAGCTGTTTCAGTTACCTGCCTATAACCTGAATGATTCAACCCATTGTTCCTTTGTTGAAAGTGACTTTTATCTTTATAATCTAGGTGGGACTATGGAGGGGAGAGGAATCTCATCTGTGATAAACACCAAGTTACTTGGTAGTATGGTTCTTTTCTAGTTAGAAACTTACTGGTATTAAACTGTGATAGTTAAGACTGAATTATTGGTGTGTGTGTATCTTTCAGGAAGGTAACCAGGAGAGTAGCTGAAGTGAAAGAGTTTGTCTTGCTTCTGTGGGATAGGCATGTTAATTCAGGCAATTAAAACTTACTGACGTTATTGTGGGGTCAATCCCTAGGCTGCCTTGCCAGAACTTGCTTGTGTGCTAATACTCTGAGGTGGGCATTTCTTTGTAAACTCTTCCTTTCAGTTCACTTGTTTGTTTTTCTTTTTGAAGCTGAAACACCAAGTTCTTGTTTTGGGACCAAAGTTGAAATTTGTGGTGGAGTTTGGAGGAAAAAAATATTCTGCTGAATTGTGTGAGCATGAAAAACATTTTCTGCTCCTCAAACTTGTTTTGAACCCAGAGTATGTATTTATGTCTAGAAACACAGATAACTCTAGGATCCCAGTGAGGTAGCCCATGGGGCAGTGAAACAGTCAGCTCGCCTGTCAGTTGGGACCAAAGCTGGAGCTTACCTCTCATGAGGTGTAGGACTTGACATGAGGCTAAGTTCAATATTTTAAGCTCTCACAGGGCAGAAACTTGCCCATTTCTTTGGTTTATTTCCGAGTAGAAATAAGAGCTGAATGGAGTCTATTACCTAAACCAGTGAAATGTGTCGGTGCTTCCCTTCTGTGCAAGTTCACGTCATCTGCAAACGAAGTTATGAGAGCGCTACACGAATAAGAATGATGTGGTGTCTGTGGCATCACAGGATCCTTGGAACTTGGTGCTAGGCCAGACCCTCACCAAGCCTGCATGTGTGGATGGATGGCAGGCCAGCTGTGTGTCCTCTGTGTGTTGCTGATGTTTGCTTGGGAGTATAACAAGTTTTGTAAATGCTGCTTTTTCTGTGAGTACCGCTAAACAGGGACAAGTGCAAAAAGCCCACCTGCCACCTGGAAGAGACAGAATTATCAAATGACGAATGCTTTTTTTTTCCCAGTTCTGTTACTTCTTTCTGTCTAGGTCTGAGCACTCAGGAGTTGCATGAGTTTTGTGGGGGATGTCTGCTACTGAGTGATGCCTTTGCCTAAAAAAAAATAAATAAATAACCTTAAAACCAAACAAACACTTCTTTCCCTAACTGTAGGACTTGTTTTCTAGTCATGAGTGGGTGGGGCAAAAGTACCTTCTGTGGAAAGGGTCTTGGACTACTGCTGGGCTGCTGAATGCAAGCCCTTTGCTGTAAGTGCAGTTACTTGCCAAGCCTGCTCTTTAAGCTTAATCCTGTAAATTCTTGTCTTGTAGGAAGATGACGATTCAGAGACTGAAAAACCTGAGGCTGGTGACCTAAAGGTATTTGAAAGTGTGGTATGGCGGTGGGGGGGGAAAGTTCAGTACAAGAGGAATAAGTCTTAACAGCATGGCTTGGTGTTCGTTTGTGACCTTCCGTAGCTAGTTTCATACTTACCTTTTTGTAGCTGTAATGTGGGTTTTTTTTACTTTAATTCTGGCTTCTGCCAAAGGTAGTTAACCAGTTAGGCCACGGGCTGAGTCACGATCAAGATCTGCATTTGTGAATTTAGCCATCTTGTGCATTAGTCTGAGGTAGGTTTTCTGCCAGCATCTCACCTGTTTTGCAGTGATCTGGGAGTGTAGTACTCAGTATGAATTCTCTTATGACCAGTGTTAGTAGGAATACTTTCTTAGTTTAGAACAACTTAATGAATAAATAAATTTATGCACCTAGAGGTCATGAAACGTGTCAAAATTGATTCCGTTGTCTCCAGCTCTTTCTATCCTTCTGAATGAACCAGTTTTGTAAAATTTGTATTTAGAATTAAAAAAGTGAGATAAGATGCCCAGATGATAGCTATTGTAAATGGTTGAAATCATCTTTAGCTTGTGGTTACATCTTGTTTGTGCTGCACAGCAGGTGTTTAACAGCACATAGGAACACACATCAGGCTAAAAGCTGAAAGGCAGACAAAAGACCAAATCCATTTGAAACTTTATCGAGAACTGTGCTCAAATTTTTATGCTAGTTCAGTCTCCCATGCAATATAAGCATTCTTGTGGGATACTGAGTGAGTGACAACTGCAAGGGCCTTTATTTTATCCAGTAGCTTCCTCAAGGATGCAGACAGTTTCTAAGCTCTGCTAAGGAGACCAGAGGACTCTGCTGCAAACTGAAATTCTGTAGAGCATTTGAATTAGCACAGGGCTATGATATGACCAAATGAAGGCAAATTAATCTGTTTAGCTATTCTGCTTAAATTAGTTTGATAGCAGCACCTTTTTCCAGGTTCCAAGATATTTTTATGGGTATATAGTGATACACAGGTGAAAGCCTTGGCAGCTGTACTGCAGCTGGTAACATCTCTTGCGTCAGTGTGTGAAATGTCATTAATGCCTCTGGCATAAAGGTAGGAGCCCCTTGGGAGTGGAATGAGTTGTCTCCTTTGTTGCAAGAAAAAATAATTAATAATTACCTTTTTTTTTGGAAGAAAGGAAAAGTTAATCTCTCACTTTTATCCTTTTTGTACTTGTAGATTTTTGCCATTGTGGCTGATAAGCATGAAGCATGCTAGCAAGATATTTCTGTAAAAACTGCTGGATTGAAGTGCGTACTGTGAAAGAGAATAGATGGGGTTTCCTTAAAAGAGGTGTTTGGTGTACATCGCCACAGACTCTGCTATAGGGCCCTGTTGCAGTTGTATACTTTTCTGTCTCGACTAAAAGGCTCTGGGACTTCAGGGCAATGGAGAAAAGATCTGGCAAAGAGAGAAAGAACAAAATTGGATTACAGTAGCTTTGTGTGAGAAATGATGTATTACCAAAATCTTACCACTGAATTGTGTGGCTACTGCTGTAATATGTCGCTGACATTTCACATTGGCTTGTTTAAAAAGCCTCTTGATTTCAGTGAGCTCTCTATGCGATTGTCTGGGTGCATTTTGCCCCTCTGAAGCAGAGCTGCACGTGGCCACAGAGCAGTGTTTCCGCTTCAGTGGGGAAGCAAAGAAACACTGAATGTATTAAAAACATTTGGTATCTTGGGCACACTCTGCAGTAGGAACTCTGCAAGAACTGAAAATGTAAATTAAAGTTAAACTTTACAATTTTTATTTTTTAATTTCTGCCATCCTAGCATGGCACGTAAGTAAAAAAGGGAATAGCCCCCTCTGACCTTTAGAGGTGGGTTGTTTTTTATTTGTATTGTAGCTGAATAGCCAGCTGGCACCTGGAGAGAGGTTGAAGCACTCCTTTGCCGCACAGCGTACTGCAGGGCAGCCCAGGGCTGTGCAGGTAATAGGGCAGGTGTGGTGCTGTGGGGCATTCTGTGGGGCACTGATGGAGTTGCACTAGCCATGCTGTTAAGAAATTCACTCGGGATGGAGGGAGATGGAGCATTATTATTAAAACAGTTTTACTTGGAGCAGTTGCAAATGTTTCCTATCCCCCTTTTCCACCAAGTGGCAGTGTTCTCCTCTTTCTTCCTCGTGGCTTTGAGCTTACAATATCTATGACAGACCAATAGTGAGAGTTGTAGTTACTGTAAATCCAAAGTGTGGCAAAAAGTGAGACACTTGGTTAAAACTTGCTAACACTTTTTTATACCTTTGTTTTGTCCCAGCTGAGTGCTGTAGTTGTTCTTGCTCTCTCAATTTCATTGTAAGACATCACGGACCTGGAAACATCTTTAGAAACATATCATGGGCTCTTTATATATGGCTAGGGCTTTTCCAGGGTCTGAATCTGACTGTACGCAGAAAGTAAACCCATTAAAATACATGAATGAGGTAAAACCATTGCAGTTCATCAGTTAATCATAGTCTTTTCGAGCCCTGAATATACATTCAACATTTCAGTGTTTGCCTCCTCGAACATATAGTGAATGAACCACTTGAGATTACGTCTTGAATAATTGATCAGGACACTTGAGGCAGGTTGTGTGGAGAAGGAGTTCCCTTCTTGATGGTGTGTCCTGTGATTTGGCCTTGTTCTGCACCAGCCCAGACACAAAACCTCCAGAAGGTTCAGTTGGTGTCAGTTGTGGGTATAGACTGAGGAGACTGAAAGTGGGGAACGGTGTAAAAACCATCTAGTAAAGTGATGATGGGGAGAATCGAGTTTGCCTTAAATAGCCCCAATGGGGAGATGTTTTCTACCCCATGCTATGGTGTTTATATTTATCTCAGGTTTTTGTCTTGATGCCCTTGTTGATCTTGGTCAGTCATCTGAAAGCGTTCCTCCAGAGCAGACTTCTGGCCCAGGGGACTCTCTGTTACTGAGCACCTGTGAGCCAGTCCCAAACACTGTGTGCTTGCAGTAGAAAGCAGAATCTTCTTCAAGTAGCAAAGTGAGATACCTTCCATCCTGTAACTGCATCTTAAAGTGCTTCAGGGACTCATGGAAAATGGGAGATTCAGATCTAGGTAAAAATAATTGCTCTTCCAAGTCTCACTCTGGGAGGATGTGTTCAAAAGTGATCAAAATCACTTCAGGGGTCACAGGTTTTAGGTGAGCAGTCACTGATTGGAAACAAGCAACTGTCTTAAAAG
>JAOXNO010000003.1:30047329-30059853 GCA_028565335.1 Limnodromus scolopaceus | reverse complement strand
AGTGATCAAAATCACTTCAGGGGTCACAGGTTTTAGGTGAGCAGTCACTGATTGGAAACAAGCAACTGTCTTAAAAGCACTTCAGAAACAAAGCCTTCTGCTTAGAAGGGAAAAGAAATGGTCGACAGAAGCTGTTGGCAAAGGTGTGGTGTTAAAGATGGAATCCCACAGCTTGGACAGGTTCTTTATGTCTTTTTCTCAGAAAATGGAGCTGTGGATGTTGCGGAAATGGGTGTGAGATTTGGTGTGCTGCTGGCATTGGTTTGGAATGAGGAGGGTTAACGGGCTGTGCAGGGGAGTGCAAGTCGCTTGGGCTCTTGCCAGCAGCTGGCTATGGTTACAGCCTTGATGCAGTAACAAGATACAAGCTTTCAGAGCTTGCTAAACGGACCAGCCCTGCAGGAAGAAGGAAAATAAACCTTAAATGAAATATTGACCTTGTGCTCCAAGCCTCACCTGAGGGGTTCTGTACCTCATATTGTAGGGCTGAATGAATAACAGGTTGCAAGCACTGCTGAAGGACGGAGCCAAGCCCTGCAGCTTGGCTCGCTGGAGAAATCATTAACTCCCAAGCCTTGATTGTGGTGTCAATATTAGCCAGTGTGGGAAAGCTGATAAATATTGCCACTCCCTTGGCAAGTGAATGCCTGACACGTGGTCACAGGTTTTTTTTCAAAGCAGGTGGCTACTTTGATGTCTTCCTTTACTGGTTTTGTTTTAAGGGTCCCATCTGCACCCATGTGGCAGCCTATGGAGAGGCAGCCAAACTGGGATCTAGCAGAAGGGTGCCAAATTTTCGGAGGAATACTATGTTCCTGAGCATGTTGAAGTCCCACCTTTTGATAATCATCAACTCTATTATGTTTAGCTTTTATTGATCCGGCATACCTGTAAAGTAATTTTACTGTGTTATGATGTGTAGGTGTGTGCTAATACTTATCTAGAAGCTTTTGGTTGCAATGTTTTTTTATCTTGCCTGCCCATTAACCTGTTTGTTTAAATGCCAAATTTATCTTGATTTAAAGTAAAAGCGGTAAGGGCTAAGAACCAGTAAATGGGTGTGTGTGTGCAGTAATACAATCCCTGTAATTAACTGTTATTTTGATAAGGCATATTCATTTTTCTGAATTCAAGATACATTTGCCAGGCCAAATTCTCAAAAGATGCCTGAACCTACTCAGTAACTTTCACCTCGAGTGTAGTTAGTTTGCTCTGAAGAAGGAGAAAAAGTGTGTTTGGGAAAAGTTGTATCAGTAAAGCGCTGCCATTCCGTTTAGGTGTTCCATGGCAAGCTGTATAAAAGGAGTATTAGTCAATTATTAGAAAATAATTTGAATCTTTGGCGATGGCAAGTTGTGAAGGTTTCTTAGGAAATACCACCCCTTGATGTTGAGAAGTAGTCTTAGAAATTCTACTTAGAATATGGTAAAGGTTATATAATTGAAGAACACCTATTAAAACTGCTGCTACACCCAAAACAGTGCACTCTGTGGTGGCTTAAGTGGCTGTGTATTAGTCTTCTTGCAGTGGCTGGATCTGATAGAGTATAACTGGTTTGTAAGTGTTGTAGAAAGGCATTTCCAATATCTCACCAGAAGCAAAAAAAAGCTTCATTAAGTTCTTTTTTTTTTTTTTTCTGCCTCCCTCCCTGGCTTTTTGATGCTGTCTGGGTTAGTATTGCCTTCTGATGGGCAGGACTGGCAAAAGAACAGCTGTATTTTAAAAGTGACCCTGTGTTACGCGTGGCTGTGCTGCGTACCTTTTTATAAACACTTTAAAAGCATAAACTGTGCAGCTCCCAGGGTTAGGGTTAAGGTTAGGTCTCCAGTGGTTTGTTTCCCACTCATCCCTTTGCCTGTGAGCACAGCCCGAAGGTGCCAGTGATAAAAGCTGCAGTCTCAGATTCATCGTTTTCTGTATTCTAGCTTCCTTTTAATAGAGTTGTGTAAAATGCTGTCTGCACTTCCAACTCTGCATATTTCCCCCTCTTTAGGTTTGGCACACTGTTTTCCAGCGCTCTGTCGAGGGAATGGAGAGTTTGGCAGTTTAGCAGTCAGCATTGCGTGAGCCTTTAGGGGGAAGCAGAGTTAACTCAGCTCCTAATGCTGCCCTCTACGCTGTTACATTAGTGCTCAGACGTTAAAACAGCTAATACCTGGTTCTCTTTTTAACCGGGTGCTTGACCTTAGTTATTGCCAGAGAATATCAGCAGCGGTTAAACAGTTTTGCATACACAAAACAAAACAGCATTCGGTATCTGTGATTGTTTTGCCCCTTGCCCCACGTACTTCTGTGTCTCTGGCTCTGCCTGAGAGGGAGGGAGATCGTGGCAGCGTGGTTGGGCTCTGGAGCTGGTTTACCGACTCGAGAGCTGCTGCTGGCTGCAATCCAGCTCTTGAGCTGTTTGGAAGATGAGACATGTCCACGGACATGCTTGTTCCTTCCTCCCCGCCGGGCATACATGCTGCGGCAGACTCTTCGCTCCCCGCAGTACTAAATACCATGGATTATTGACACAGGTGTGGCTTGCCTTTCTCCAAAGGAAGAGCCAGCCTTTTTCTGTTTGTCTTTAAACTTGAAGAAAAGTCCTTTCTGGAGCTGCTTCCCCTTGCATATTTCACCTGATAAAGGTCTAAGTTCTTCAAGTCCAGTTCTGTTGTTGCAATTATTTCTGTCTGCTGTACTGAAATAGGCTGTTCTGAATTTGCATGTTGGTGCGTGTCAGAGTGAGAGTCTGAGCAGTCAGCACAGATGGAGGATTGCATCAAATACCAACAAATATCTGAAAATAGCTTCTTCCAGCTTCCCTGTTCTGGGTACAGAAGGACCAAAATCTGCAAAAGCTCCGTGGGATCTATTCATGGAGAAGTGAATACCCCAGTGAGGATATTTGCTTTTATACCCTGCCTCTACTCCAAACCATGAAAAAGAATTTTTAGTACTATGTACTAGGGAAGAAATCTTGTGCAAGAAGTTAAGTTTGTCAGCTCTCCTGAGCCTTTCCCTTGCTGCTGTGAGGCTTAAGATTCCTCAGAGCCCGGCTTTACTTTGTGCTTGATTCTGCACTACAACAATCTGTTAAAAAAAAAAAAATATATATATAAAAAAAATTAAACCTACCAAAGTAGCTTGACACCTCACACCCTGTCACGTGGTGCTGATATTTCACCTCTGAATTCCTGTTTCACTGTAGGGAGCTGTACTCTTAGGTCTTGTAAAGCATGTGCTCAGGGGGATTTGCAAATGCTAAACTCCGAGCATCAGAGATGGAGAAGGAGAGAGGAGGCAGCCAGCAGAAGCAGGCAGCTTTTGGACCAGACTGCTGTCGTAAGACAGATGTTATTAACTGTACCTCCACTTGGAAAGCGAGAGTTCTGGCACAGAGTTCCTTGACTGGAAATTACTTCTAACAATAATCTTTGTCAAATATTGAGATAGCATATGTTGGGCGCACGGAATCAAGTTTCAGAGAAGCTATTTAAAGGCTTTTATGCTATGAATGCTTCCCTTCTAAAGCATTTTCTCACTGAAATGCTTTGTCATATCTTGATGGGGGTTTTTTGGTGTTTTTTCAATGAAAGTGGAATGAAATGAAGGTGGATTTTTATATTTAATGCAGCTTAAAAAGTAAAAGGCAGTGTTAGCTGCCCATGTTTTTTGTTCTAATAAGATGCTTCAGGAATGTCTCGGGAGTTGACGGTTTCCTGACTTGTTCTTCCTCCTCTTTTTGTCTGTGACAATAGTATCTTAAAATAGGTGGGTTTGTAGAGACTCTAAGTGTCACTGAAGGTTGGGTGTATAATTTTTTCCTATAGGTGGCTTGTTTCTGAGCTGTTGTGTTTCTCTTGTTATCTAGATCATGATCCCTATGTGTTTTTCTTAGTTAAATTTCTTATCCTGTACTGGGCACTCTGCCTGGAGCTATGTATCAGAGCTGGCAAACAGGATATGGCTGTAGGAAATGAGCTTGTTTCAAGCTTTCTCTTGGGATTCTCCACTCTCACAATACAAGAAAAATTGGGGGGGGGAGTAAAAGCACTGTACTTCTGTTCCCTTGCTTTCTCCTCCCCAGGCTCTGAGAACACTTGACACGCACTCTGCTGCCCTCAGCTTGGTCACACAACAACAGCAGGCAGATCTGGTGAGCAAGAACCGAAATGGTTCTTGTCATGCACTTTTAATGTTAAATGAGAAGTTTCTGGTCTTCTCTTCCCTTAAGCATTTCTGATGTTTGTAGAAAAGCAAGAATGTAATTGCTTGCATGTTCCTTTAAAAAAGACAATAGAAAAATAAGAAAAAAAAAAGGCAAAACAACAACAAAAAAAAAAGAGCACATGATCCAGGGTTTGGAGAGGTCTTTCTCTTACTGCCTGCAAATAAACATTTCACCCACTTGCTCTGGCAAAGCCATCTTTGCTATCAGTTTAGACAACTCTTCTAATAATTTATGTTAAGTTATAGAGTTTCTTTCCATCATACTCAGCCAAATGAGGCTGTTGACATGTTGGGACTCCAGGAGATAGTCTGAATTGTAGAGAGGAGGAAAAATTACAAATACTTATTGCTGGCGCTTGCTCAGATAAAAGAAATCCACTGTAACAGTGATTGCAGCAGTGGGTTCACTGGCTACTGGCAGAAGGACTGCACTGTAAAGTTCTCTGCATTGATATCTTCAAACTAATCCAGTAGCATGACAGCAATATGACTGGTCTATATGTTTTGTGTCTGTCAGTTTAAATTGGTGATGAATTTTTTATGTGCAAGCAATCAGGTGAAATAGTTGGTGTAGAGAAGAAATTCTGCAATGCAAGTGAGGAAGCTTCCTAGCTACCTTTTTTTTAATACTAACTGGAAGTCAGTGGAAAAATGAAGTGAAAAATGGAAATACAGTTGAGCCTGGTGACAAATCTGGCATCAACTTCTCCACTTTTTACAATATGCATCTTATTTAAAGCTATCAGTTTCTGGTTTTGTATCTTTTCTGCCTCCCTGTTCAACCGTTTCTTCTTTTAGTTGAAGTATGCCTGCTCTAACATATGCAACTGCTTCTATGAGAAATTGATGGTTGAATTTGTACCTTGTTCGATGTGAGCTTTGTGCTGGATTTATGGATCTTGTTTCAGGAAGGATTTAGCAAGCATTGTTGTAAGTCAGTCCATTCTTTCCATTAAATAAAGCTGTTCTGGGCAAGCCTTTCCAAACTTGAATTCATCAGTCTCAGATTCATATTGTTTTTGCTTCCTTCCTTTAATCTCTGTTCCACACTGTGAGGATTGTGTTTGGTTGTTTTTATTTTCCATGAAACCTGAGCAGAGGCTGGTTTTTATGTAACTGAATGGAAACACCTACCAGTGAAAGATGGTCTATATTTCATCTCGGCAAGGTGAAATCTTAAGCCAAAATGCACCGCTTTGCTCATGTATGTACGCACACACCCCTCCTTCAGCTTGCTCTTCTTCTTTAACTGATTATGATATATGAAAACCAAAGCATCAGGCTGGGTTCCTATCAGTCGGGCTCTTGCAGGCAGCGTTGTCTTGCCCAGGGTTTGAAGAAAGCATTTGTCTTGGGGAAGTAGAAAAAATGGGAAACCTTTTCCTGAACGCACACAGGAATAGTAATAGAATGTGAGCTGATGTGCAGAATTGCTCTTAGAAGCACAGAAATTGTGGCTTACGGTAGTGGTCCAGTTAGAGGTCAAATTTATGTTTTTCTCAGTTTGCCTTTTTTAACACTTTGTCTTTGCCTGTAGCAGTTTGCACTCTTTGCTAGTCTCCAGATCAGGGGAAAGAACTCTGCCTCCTGCTTGTCATCTTGTCTTTCAGTCCTCTTCCAGCTTGGCTCTGACCTACCACGGCATCCCTCGACTCCTTTCAGTGGGTCTGTTGGAGCAAGGCTGTCTGGCTTCAGGCCCCTGAACAGTTGATCTTGTGAGACCTGGGCTGCAAAGTTGATAGCAGCCAGAAAATCAACTTGCTGAGTGTATGAGAGGAATAAAGTACAGTCCTGTTTGTTTGATTTTGTTTGGTTTTTTTAACTTAATCTAGCCATTCTTAGAGATCTTCATGAAATACCAGATGGGATAAAATGACTAGAGAAAAAGAATGAGCATGGGACACTTTTTTTTTTTTCCTCAGTTTTGTAGGACAGCTCTTGTTGGATGATTACTCCACTGAAGGTTTTTAGACTGTCCTTAAGTTCTGGATCTTCAGTAGACACTGGAGGCTTGAACAAGACTTCTTAAACCTCACATCTGCCAAACTGCACGTCTTGGGTCAGGTTGTTGATACTTGCCTTGCCATGGTCTTAGCCAGTAAACTGAGCAAATGTGAGCAAGCACCGTAGGAGGAGTCGGTCATCCCTTTGTTTTCTGAAGGCATTTAAGAGGCTTGAAAGGAGCCCGACTTAATGAAAAGCTGTGTTGATGTCTTCAGCTTGTTAATGATGGAGCAGTGGGTGTAGGTACGCAGTAATTCATCGGTAAGCAAAATTCATATCCTCTGGGCAGCGAGGTGTGGCTGTAATATGTTAGTGAGCGTGTTTTCTTTTGCTTGGTGTAGCTCTGGGGTTTCTGATGTCTTGGCTGTGGCCTGAGGATGTGGAGACAAGACTTGCTAGAGCGGCTGTGGTGAAACGGGTGTGGGCGACCAGGTAAATACAGGGTGGCAGCCTGATAGGACTGGCTTTATTTAGCCTGCTCCGAATGGGGCAGACTTGTGCTGTACCTCTAGGATTAAAGGAGACAAATTAAAGAACCTTACTTCTGGTAAAAGCAAACTTACTGATGATTCTGGACATCCATAAAACAGACTATTTAACACATCTGACACTTTAGAGATATTTGTCAAATGTAAGGTACATATTAGGAGAGGTTTTGGCCATCAAATTATCTCTCAGAATACTAGTTCATGTTTCCTGAGAATTGTGTGCTTACACTTGGTACTGGCACCAAACAGCTGCAGGATACTTGAAAATGGGCTTCTGAAAACTTCAGAAATAACACCAGATACCCTTGCAAACCTGTTAACTGCCCAAATAAGAGGGCAGCCTTCTTGAGGGCATCTAGTAGGTGTCTAAAGCACCTGAATTTGACTGTGGCACTGGGTTGCATAAGTGCCTGCTTGGCAATCTGGGGTTTTTTTTCCCCCTCTTGCTTTTGTTTTTCTGGATGGTGAGAGGACAAGTGGGCAGAAGATGGGAAGGATAATGGAATAATAAATACAGTGCTGGGTAAGAGCAAGGATCAAGAGGTACTTAGAGGAAGAGACGGGCTACACCCCTTCCTTCTCAGTCCACTTAAAACAAGACTTTCAGAAGATAAGAGTGCAGGATGTAATTCAATCAAGGATGGAAAAAAAGCAGTTCCCTCCTTTCACCTCAAGCAACACTTGCTTGTTGTCTCAAACCAAGGCGAGAAATACATTTAATTACATATCTAGCAAGTTCTCCCCCAAAAGGGAATAAAGCAGCCTTCTGACCCTGTGTGTTTAGTGCCTAATGAGTCACTATATGCTGCCTGGACGTATATTTCCCTTATATCTGTAGCTCTATGAGCTTCAGCCCATGTGCACTATTTGCATGCTAATCTGAATTTGTCCTCGCAATCTGTTAGTAACCACAGAATTGCCCCCAACTCCTCTGGTGGCGAAGTGATGCTCACCATCTCAGTGCCGTGTCGATCTGGTTGAGGCTCGCCACGTTAACACTGTGGCTGCGTAGGTTTGTGGAGAACACAGCCTGGATTCCCTGGATTCCTATCTCGCCAAAGAGAGCTCCTGCTCTTGGCGTAAGTTTTCTGCTTTGAAATGTCATGCTTTTGTGTTATCTTTTTTTTTTCTGCTCACGCTGTTATTTCTGAAGACCCTGGGAGAAGAGGTGTTAATGCACTACACCAAGTGCCTTGGCTTAGAGGGGTTGGAGCTGTTACTCTACAGCCCATCTCACAAAGGGGCTTGAGGCCTCGCCAGCTGGCCAGTGAGAAGATGCGTGTTCCTTCGTGTACTTTTTTTTTTTTCTAAAATAGCTTTAGCCTTGTATTTTTGTGATCCCAATGTACTTACAGAGAAACAGTGCTTTTTTTTGGGGCATGAATGGCTATAAAAAGTGCCCTGTAGCAGTTAGTACCACACAAAGAACTTGTTTTTATTCTTCCAGAGAGCTTTGGCTTCTCTGGAAATTGGTGGGGTTGCAGAGTGAATTTGGCACAGCCTATTCCCAGGTCTGGCTTGGTGACCTTGCTGCTTTCTCCTTACCTTATGCATCTGTCACCTGATTGGAAATGGAGTAAAGGGGGGGATTTTGAGAGTGGTAACTAAGCAGCAAGGAGGCAGCATTATGTCTATGTCAGGTTGAATGAATAGCTTCAGTGTTTGGAGGCAGTGAGGAATTTTGGGCGCACAGTCCAGTGAGTCACAAAAGGTCTTTGGGAGGGAGGCAGGGGGGAGAGGGCGATGTTGGGATACAGCTGATACTGTTTCAGAAGCTTTGTCCTGAACTTGATATCGCTTGTGACTCTCCTGGGGTCTCTCAGAAGCATCAAAATACTTGAACATTGTTCTCAATATGGTGAAAGCATATTTAATGAAGAATGTCTTATCCTACATAACACCTCCCGCTCAGCAGACTCTGGTGCAAACATCTGCTGTGCTCCTGCACCTGAAGCAGCCTTAATTTATATTAGTATAACTGTGGAGGGATTAGCTGTGTTGAAGTGATCTCCAGAGCAGAGCAGTACAAGTCAGTGGACTTTGCCCTTGATTCTGGTAGAGCAGATTGGCTCTACCCCTCCTGGAAAGCAGCAGGCAAGAGAGAATTGACAGTGGGAGTGTCCTTCCAAAATAGGATCTCATCTCCACCATGCTCCCTGGCATTTTGGTTCATAGAGGGTTTATCAGCCAAAATCCTGAATGGCACAATGACAGGGGTGGGTTCTGGCACCAAGCACAACTGGTAAAGCTGGGCAGCCCGGGACCCTGCAGGGCCCTGGGTGGCTGCAGAGATGCCGATCGGGTGATGCCCTGAGGTTGCTCTGCTCTGCCCATGGCTCTGGGGCCATTTTGGCTCTTTTCGTGTTACTCTGGTGAATGCTGACCCTGCTTAGAGGACTGCAAGTTGCAGAGGCCTGTGGTCAGCATTCCCAGTTTTCTGTGGGCTGGATCCGGCTGTATTTAGCTTGCTATGCTCTAAAACATTGACTCTTGGCCAGTGCCAAGGGCCAGCCACCAAAAATGAAGAATCTATGGTTTGATCTGTTTTCAGGAAGGGCTTCAAGTACAACAGTTTTCATGGAATTCAAAAGGAGCTGAGTGTCCAGGACTTATTGAAACAGAGCTGTAATTCTTTCATTAAATTTAGACTTTGAAAGGAAACAGAGCATCCTGTTAGGCTTTGACTTTCCATGGTACAAATATTGCCCTATTATCTATTAACTTGCATTTAATTCTTAGTTTTTATTCTTTTGTCTCGTAAGTATCGTGTAAATTTCTAAACAAATGGACAATATAGCTTTTTATTTTGGAAGCATACCTTGACTAAAATATGTTTCTTCCTCCTTCCCCCCCAGGAATTCTCAGAACTGGAGAAAAGAGATCCTCAGGAGCTGGTTGGTAAGTTCCTTCAGAAGTATTTATTTACATGATTTTTTTCAGATTAGACCTTTTAGGACCCCCCTTTATAAAAAGCATTTTCACTCTGTCCTGACAATGCTGCAGTTTGAATTGTTGCCTGCAATGTTTTGTCTCAGTGGAATATTTTCAGTGAGGTTTTCTTTTGGAAGAAAGGTACCATGCCTAAAAATATGAAAATGTTTTCATGTATTACATGTCTAACACATATATGTAAAGGGTAGTGTTGGCGTTTTTCTAGATGGACTTAAAAATAATAAAGCAGTAGCTTTGTCCGGACACCTCTGTGAGAGCCCATATAACCAGGAATGGTGACAGATACTTTGTTATGTGGCTTCAAAAGCTTACCTAAAATATCCCCACTTAAATATGGTCCACGTGGTGATTTGTAGCTGCTGTGTTGACATAGTGTACCAAATGTTTTCTAATGGTTACTGAAACTTTTGATTTTTGTCACATGTCAGTTATTCACTGCACCATTATTAGATTTGGAAAAAAAAAAGCTTGGAAAGTCCAGGGTCATCAGCTTGAAATAATATCCTCTGCTTGGTCTCTGCGGAGCTGTACAGAAAATGTATTTTATGCTGAAGCTCCAACTGTCTTGAACTAATCCTCTATTCCTGAGGTTACCAGTACAGCTGTGTGATAGCATGTAATAATATCACAAAAAAATCATTAGTTTATAAGTTGCTTCATTATCTGTCAAGTCAGCTTGTCAAGGCGCAAATATGAAATTTCAGCTCTAAAGCATGATAAATGGAAAATAAGACAGTAAACAGTAGGATGCGAAGCTGTGACTCCTACAGCGGCCATCACTCAAAAGTTTTGGACTTAAATCCTTTTCAGTTGACCTGCCCAGGCTACGCTCTGATGCAACTTGAACTTTTAGAGAGCAGGCTTAAAAGCTGCACAGAGGGCACTTATTACAGTGTCACACTCGTGAGTGGACAGTGTTGGCGAGTCTGAGACCTGGATAAAGGTTTGCAATAATTCTTTAATATCCTTTCCCAATAGCAGCACACACAGAGCAACGTGTGGGCTTTGTGCAGAACCAGGTTATTAGAGGTCAGCATACTTGCCATGCTGGATTCTGTAGGCCTTTTGCATTAGACCATATCTTATCTTACCTAGTTGAAATGCAACTGTTGCGAGAGCATTAGGGTTGATGTAACACAAGAACCACTCCCTTCCTGGAAAACTGGACTTTTAGAGTTGGAATTCCTGAATGGAGAAAGGTGTGGGATTTTCTGACACAAAGCGTGTAACTTCTCCAATCAGAGCATCTAAAATTTTGTCTAATGTCAGTATGTGGAAGTCAAAGTTGTCCTTAGACAGTGTTTTCCACAACTGCTTTTTGCATTAAAAGTTTGTGGGCCTGCCCTTCTCAGAAGATAACCTTACATTGTTCAGCGTCACCTTTATTGAGGTCCGTGGTTATGCAGTTGCTCAAATACCGCATAAATGTAGGCTCCTGCCAAAAGTAATGTTTCTGCTTTAACTCCCCCGGACACATGCTAATGTTTGTGTGCCTTGAGCTGATCTCGGAGTTGGAGCCAGCTGAGATCCACCTTCTTGCTCTTTTTTTTTTTTCTTCCCCACTTTTTTTCTTTTTTCTTTTATTTTTTTTTCTTTTCTCCTGCGAGGCTTCCAGCTGGATCCGTTCCCTGACGTGCTTAGTGCGTGCTAGGTGAGCTCTGGAGTTGACACAGAGAAAACGGCAGGGACGAGCAGCTGGGAAAGGGCAAGGTCCCGAAGCAGTGATCATGTAATCAAAGAATGATTGGGAGGGGAGCTTCCCAGCAGTAACTGCCCTGTGGTGGAGGAGGTATATGTAAAACTTATTTTGATAGATTTCTGCATCAGTGTTGTCCTTTGGGGCTTTTTGTACCACTCTGAAGAGTACATGGTGCTGGCGGACGCTGCATTTTCTGTTTGCTGCAGCCTTGCAAAATCATACTTTTAGGATGCACTTCTTTGCCCCAAAGTTCTTTGCAGCACAGTTGTTTACCTTTTGTGCTATAAGAAATGTTCTCTCTAGCCCTTAGGATATCTGAGCACAAAGTCAGTGTTCATAAGAGCAGAAAATATGGCTGAGTTGCAGGTCTCCCTCTGCATTTCTCAGCCCACAGAGCAGAAAGGGAACTAGTGTCCTTCCATGGATGGCTGACTCACTGGCATGTTGTTGCCTCCAGTTCTTCCCTCTGATTTGGCTGTTCTGGTGCCAGGAAATCAGAAACCCACACACCCTGGTTTATGCCAAGCAGACTTCATTAGAGTGCCAAAGAATGCAGTTTTAGAGACCAGGCACCACCGGTTTGCATGTCTCTAGGGGAAAAACCATGCCCCTCTGATCACCCTTTCCAGGTCTTTGCATAAAAACCAAGCATAGCGTGACCTTTACAGACAAACTGGCACCTGATACTGCCTGTAATCCCTTGTGGCTACTTAAGACACAGCATACAAGTGAGCCTTGAAAGGAACAGGAGTTCTTAATTCTACCTGAGGAGCAGTGTTATTCACTGAGAGTGCTGAGGCAAGATGCTTTACCAGACCTCAGATGATCCACGTCCCCATCTGTCCAGGTACAGCCAGCTCCCTGTTCCTATGTTTTCTATTCTCTTGGTTTTTTCTGCACTAGGAAAAAGTGCCAACCCATCCGTAGGAAACAAAGCTCCTGTGTGTCCCCTGTCCCTGTCTCCAGCAGAGCCTTTGGACTGTGAGCCGTTGCTTCCTTCTGGAAGGAACTGAGTGCAGAGTTTGCTCTGTGGCACTTTCTCTCCTGCTATGCAGCACGACTCTGTACTGTTGGATATACCCATCCAGTAACCCACCTTTTTGAAACTGAAGCAGATTAAAAGTAGCATTTCTATTTAATTATCTGCCTCACCAAGATCTGGCAAT
>JAOXNO010000003.1:29996210-30047229 GCA_028565335.1 Limnodromus scolopaceus | reverse complement strand
AACCCACCTTTTTGAAACTGAAGCAGATTAAAAGTAGCATTTCTATTTAATTATCTGCCTCACCAAGATCTGGCAATCAAATATCCTCCGTGGACTACTGAGATGCTGAATCTTTGCTAGGTGCGCCCTGATAGCTGGCTGTGCTTTTGCCTCCTATGCAGAGCTTGGGAGCAGCTGAAGATCTCTGCCTTGCCACAGTGCATGGCCTGGCTGCACAAAAAGCTACAAGCACCTCTTCTGCTGATGAAATTTTTAGCATTTAGGTCAGCTCGTGGAAGGAAAATGCACGAACTGAGCACCAGTGGCAGCGTCCTTCAGCGGCAGGGTGCTTTGAGTTGCAGACCTGGCGGTGCGTTGGCTCCTCCTTTCTTGAACCCCAGTCTGAGTCATGGGATTTGCTGTATTGCCTTAGCTCTTTATCTGGACTGTGAGTCTGATTTGGGGAAGATATTTACTTACTGTGAGCCAGAATCTGGGTGTGCCCGTAGCGATTAATCATGCCAAAAGCCAATTTCCTGAGGTCCCCACATGGAGATCCTCTAGGCTGTGAGCCAGCAAATCACAGGCCCCGTTGCCAGTGTCACCACCTGTGACTCATCTAAAAGTAAAACTTTGATCTTGGCAGAAATAACAGGATGCACAAAGCAGTTGGATGTATCCTGTCAGGACACACCTTGCTGTTAGCTGTCCGCCTGCACTTACTGCTGTATAGGCAGCAGAGAGCTGTCCTTGGGACTTTGAAAACAACTTTTCTACAGGACCCTGTGGCCATATGTGCAAATTCCAGGATTACCTTGAGTGATAATCTCAGCTGCCCCTTTCTCTAGGGGAAGACCTGGTGGGAAGAGGCTATGGCATCGGCCATTGGGGAGGAAGCTTGAGGACTGCTTGAGGGCATGGATAGCTTGCATTTCCTTACTGTAAAATAAGCCTGAAGGGCTTAAACTCATCTTCTTCTTAATGATGTGGCGTCTCAGTCTGGCTGCGATGTGATGAAATAACTGAGTAACGATGAATATTTGTCTGTGCTCGGTTTGTGAGGTGGAGCAGGGTACACGGAGCCCCACTGCTGACTCAGCTGCCTACAGCTACGGTAGGATTGCAGGAGACAAAGACGTCTTGGTTCCAGTTCCTCGTAAGCTATTAGGAGAGGAGATGCCTTCCCCCTTCAGTATCATGTTGATAATTGATTGTTCTCACACAGCTCAAACAGAAGAGCAAATGAGCGCCAAAACCTGAAAAGTCATGGGTCAAACTATATTGTCTCATTGGGAGCTCTTGCTCCTCCTCCAGTGTTACTTCTGTTTAAAAGGAACTTTTAAGGGACATGGTGTAGGGGATGACTTTGTAGAGTAGGGTAGATGGTTGGACTCGATGATCCCAAGGGTCTCTTCCAACCTAGACAATTCTATGATTCTATGATTGCTGAACATACTCTTATGACTTTGTGGCCTCTTTGATGCTAGACAGAGTTCTTGCCCATAGATCCTGAGTTTATATGAGCCCACAATTTTCCTTTCCACCAATGTTTTGTTTCTCAGTGGTTTTTCTGGTCATCTGCAAAGATAAGGAGCCTATGGGATGTCTAACTTGGAGCCAGGCTTGACTTTTTTTTTTTGTTTGGTATTTTTAGGTTCTTTCTTTGCCTTATGAAGTCTGGATTCGGTGGCCTTTTTTCTTTTTTAAGGTTTCTGCTGATGCTGTGAATCTCTTAAGCCATTAATCAGCTTTCACCTTTTCCGGAAAGCCTGGCGTGCCCTCTATTATGAACACTTCTGTCTATTTGCTGCGGTCTCTCTGGGTTCCTGAAACTCTAATTAAACTAGAGGCTTCCCCATCCCACCAGCAGCTGTAACCTATAACAAATGTCTGCCTTGTTGTCACGGAGCTCCAGTTTGCCTGCCTTTCTGTAGGGGCTCTGGCAAGCTTTCCTTCTTCCATAGAGGCACCCTCTTAGTAAATGCCAAAGGACACTTTCTGTTCATTACTCGCAGCTGCTGAAGAATTTAACCCTCAGCAACATCTTGATCAAACCAAATGAGTGGTCGCCCGCCAGCTTTGCATCTCCAAAGGATATTGTCCTTAGTGCTTTACATTTTTACAAAAGAAGTGGAAACTCTAGTGGCACTGAACATGTGTAGTGTTGATTATCTGTAAGCTCAGCTGTCTGATGCTCTGTGCTGGAAGGCAGGACATCATGCCGTGTTCAAACACCAGTGTCTGTTCTTTGGACCCTTTTGGGTTTTACTCAAAGGAGCTGAGTGTGCTGGAACTGCAGTTCAGGCACTTTACCGAAGTGGATAATTGAGGAGCCGTAAATGTGAATGGCTTTCTTGTTATCACATTTGTGCTGCTGTCAGGTCTCTTTTATCCACTACAGGCTATGACTCTGGGATGTGTTACCTGTACAAATTATGGCTGAAAACAATCCCAGCTGCTTAAATGTGGCCCAAATCTCTGCTCCAAGACTTGACTAGAAAACTGCCTGGGTTTCCCATCATAGTGGGAAAGTAGCAAGCAGTAGGGGGAAACATGGCGGTTTCTTTTGCTGATAACTGATCAAACTAATCTTTACAGGGCAATCAGGTACTCTATAGCTATTTGTGTTGGGATACTATTAGAAATCTGGCAATCTGTACTGGTCTGTTCTCAGTCCTGCAGAACGAGTTGTTCTTTCTAGCAATAGTCTGACTCCATAAGCAAAGATAAAAGTGCTGGTTAAGGAAACAACTTGAAGATGAAATGTAATTTCCTGTGGTTAACTCCTGACAGCCTTGGGGAAGGTTGTTCCCTTCTTGAACCATTTTGGTTCACGTAGGTAGGTCTTGAAATAAATGGGACCCAAAGTAATTACCTCCCCCAAAATGGTAATGAGCTGGGCTGTTTCAGATTGATCCTGTGATGCTCCACACACACGTTCTGATTCTGTCTCTGAGAGCATCCTGGCACAAGTTTTTTCAGAGCCTCCAAGTTATAGCTGTTCAGAGCAGGACTTCAAAGTGCGTATGGAAGACCTGGAGTAGTGGAGGGCTCGGTACGTTGTGCACAGTGCAGGGGTTTAGAGATGCATTCCACAAGCCAACCTTTGTTCCTCTGCAGGTCCTTTGCCTTTGAGGATCTTGCCAATAATGGCAACTGGAGTGGGAAGTAGCTTAGCTTTTCACATTCCCATTCTGCAGTAGAGACACCCTTGAAAATAAAGCTTTAAGCATGGGTGTGACAGAGCCACCGTATAAGGTAGATATTAATAAAGCAAGCATCACATCCCTTTTCTAATGATCTACCCTTTAAGTTACTGGCTTCTTGCTCAGCACTTTGAAAACAGCACGAGTACCAGTTGACAGCATTCAACCTGTTGATTCTCATTGACAGACTAGCACTTGTAAGGACATAAAACAAGTTTAATGACTTACGTGGTTTAAATTCCCTTCAGTATTGCCACAACTCATGCCAAATTTGTTCTCTCCAGCTTCTTTTTCAGAGAGAGTGCGGAACATGTCTCCAGATGAAATCAAAATCCCTCCTGAGCCTCCCGGCAGATGTTCTAACCACTTGCAGGTTGGTATAAGTTCATTTTTTTTAAAAAGGCTCGCAATTTAGTAGAGATGGGGTATATTTGGGAACTTCACTTAGTATTTTTGCACAAGTCAAAAATCCAGCATTAAAGCTGGGATTTTACCACACTGAATTTATGAATACACCGTGTTAATGCTTTAGACTTTACAGCAATTCTAGTTCAGGAATCTCCAAGCAGCCTAAAGCTGTTTTCCAGTCTCTGTGAGTCACTTATGCTTTAAAATGGCTCTTGATCCCACCAGTGACACAGAAGCAATGTTTACTGTGAAGGCTGCTATCCTCTTACCTCAGCAAATTCAGCGCCGTAGGAAAGAACAAATCATTGTTTTTCTATACGGGCCTGAGAATCCCCTGACCAGAATAGTTGAGGCAGCATTGACTGGATTCCTTTTCCACCTACATATCCCTAGATGATAAACATTTAGAGGGAAGGCTGGTAGCTTAGAGGCAGCAAAAGAAAACAAATGCATGTTTTCTCTGGTGCACACCCAAATAATTGCAGTAACCAGCTTTGTATTAACCTTCTGTTCTGTTCTCCTTCTCCTGATGGAGGACAAATGAAAGAGCAGGGACTGCTGTTTCCTACCGCCCGTTTGAGTTTTAACTGCAGTTATCTGTCCGGCAGAAATACAAGTAATAATCACTTCTGGAATGCTCTATAAAGTAGGCTACTAACATGCAGTGGTGATTCAGAATGACTTGCCATCCGGATCACGCTTTCTTCTGCTCTGCGCTGTGTACCTGGGCACACCCATTCCTCCTTGTGCTGCGGGAGGATTTTACTGCTCTGACATCAATGAATTAGTGTGTTAGATCTGAGGAATGCACAGACCTTGAGACAGTAGACAGAAGTAGATTTTCTTCCCCTTTGACAACAATTTACCATATTAAATCAAAGGAGAACTTGTCCTCTGTTAGCAGGTCAAACCACATCTTAGAACACTTTGAGCGAGAAGATGGGCTTGCTCTTTAGAGATGCAAAATGTTCTAGGCTTTTCACTGTTGATTTGCTCTTTCCTTTTGTCAGATTCTTCCTCTAATAAACTATATCTTGAACTCTGCCGAAGGAAGTATTTCTTATTATAAAGTTGACTCAGTAGTTCCCCATCTGGACTTTGTGAACCATAGTGCTACCTCCTCAGGGAGGGGGCAAAAGGGAACACCTATTCAATCATTTCTACTCCCCAAAGTCACTTTTTTGCAGTTGATCTTTCAAACCTCATGATGTGTGCACTGGATGTGAACATTGTGTAATTTCTTCTTATTTTTTGAGGACATGATGAAAATTTATCTTAAAGCTTTTTTTTTTTTTAAAGTTGATGAAATAGGAGTTTCATATTAGCTCTTAACAATCCTCTTTTATTCAGGCATCAGCAAACCCTTAGACAGTAGTCAGTTCTGTATTTGAGTCAATTGTCCATACAGAGGGAGACATGAAGTGACTTACCTGAATTGACTTAGCTTTCCCATCCTGAAAGACTGAAGGTCCAGCCTCTGGTCTCATTTTATATGCCTCGTACCTGAGAAATTTGTGTCAAACAGAAAAGACGAAGGAAATTGCTGAGAATATTCTCCTAGTAGTACCACTCAAGTATATGTTCCATCTGAAATTTTCTGCTTTTCCTGTCCCTTCAGCATCACTACAGTAAAAATAACTTTAAGGTCTCTTGCTACCTTGCTGAGAGAGAATAAAAATCATGCTTATTTTTAAATCTTTTAGTGTTTTGGAGAGTAGGCTGCTTGACGTTTCCAACCTGAGTTAGTTAAGTTGGCCTTTTGCGGGGGCTTGTGGCTCCAGTAAGACACCCATAGACTTCTGTGTCTGGCAGCTGCTTCTCAGGTGCACCCGTGTCTGAAGATGGGTGTGATGGTCACTGTAAGTTGTGGGAGAACTTTTGTGGAGTTCACTTGTCCCTCCCTCTCAGAGCTGCTTCTGCTTCTCTGCAGTCATAGCTATAACAGGAAGCAACAGGATGGGAAGGAGCCTGTACTACTGCCTCAAATGAAAATCTTTACTTACTGAAGCCTTCAGAAAATGCGAAGATCGATTCCCTTTCCCATCCAGGCAGTTCATGAAGATAGTTTAAGTTCAAAAGTTCTGAAAGTTCAGACCTTAAAGGCGGGAGTGTCTATACTAATCGCCCTGTCTGATATTAGGGAAGAGTTGGGTGGGATCTTGCTCCATGTGAGGGAGGTCACTGGTTCAGTTGGCTTTTTTCCACATATACACTCTTGATTGTCAGCTGATGTGCTTCTCCTTCTAATACTGGCTCACCCTGTAATCTTTCTGCCTTAGGATAAAATTCAAAAGCTATACGAGAGGAAAATGAAAGAAGGCATGGATATGAACTACATCATTCAGAGAAAAAAGGAGTTCCGCAACCCCAGGTGAGCCACCATCCTTTCCTTTGTGACCAAAGCACCACAGAGCAAATGCCAAGAATTTTCCTCTGAATTGTAGCAGAAACAGGATCCTGAGCAAGAAGCACTACTGCTTACAAAGATGAGAAAGACGTCATTTGATTGTAACTGAAACAGTAAAGCTCTTTGTGTTCTGTGAGGCAACAACTAGAGTTGGTGTGTTGGTTAGACTTTAAATGTACAGGATTTGGATGAAGTATTTTAGAAGATGTGTCTGTTGTGGAAGCTGGGAGTTAAATTTGGGGGAAGTGGGAAATGTGGTTAACGATGTGCCACATCCATCAGAGCGCACGTAGCTTCCTACGTTCTGGTTTTACTCTTGCAGTGTAAAGAGGTGACAACCTTTTCCTACTAACAGATCTGAAACGCTCCCATTTACTTCTAGCTCAGTGTCTCTGAACTCTTGTCTTTCCTTTGCAGCATCTATGAAAAGCTGATCCAGTTCTGTTCCATTGATGAACTTGGTACAAATTACCCAAAGGTGAGGTGCGATACTTTTGGCTGGCAAGGGAGTGGGTAAAAAATAATATAGGGGTGTAAGCTTTCTTGAGGCTTTCTTGAGCCTGCTTGTTTAGAGGCCCTTTAAGGGAACTTTGGCCTGATCCTCTGCATTGAAGTGAACATTTTTATGTAGTTCTGAGCCTCAGTGCCTCCAACTTTGCTGTAATGATTCTGAACAAAACTACTGAGGTGTGTAGATATACATGGAACTCCTTGATGGGGATAGAAGCTGAGCAGCAGAAAAACGCACATCTTATCCCAGCATCCTTTTGGCTTCAAAGCTGTTTCTTCATTCACAGCAGAATGTGGTCCTATAAAAGAAGGCCTGATGTGATCTTTATGTCACTGGGATACAAGAAGAAATAAGTAACGAATATCATCAGTGACCAGAAATATAGAAAATGTTTTTGAACTGGATTTTGTGTATATGTGGAAATAGCCCTAGTCTTACCTTTTTTTTTTTTCTTCCTTTAGGACATGTTTGATCCCCATGGCTGGTCAGAGGATTCATATTATGAGGCACTAGGTAATTCCAGGAAGTCTTCTTTTGTCCTAACTTAGCTCTTTGTGTTTTGTAGTTAATTAACTGCACTAGAGTCTTCCCTTCCTTTATAAATGAGAAGTCATCACATGCTGCTCTTTAACTGCTTCATTCTGGTTGGATGTGCCTGAATGTTATTGATGCTTCATCAGTCTGGAAAGCCTTTTCATTTAAGTTGGTTCTTCAATGTTTTCATCTCTGAAATCATTAATTTACTGAAGTAATGCTTTGATTAAAAAGCAGTAGATAGTTTCATGGCAGTTTAATTTTCTATACAGAATTGGAAGTTTTTGATTGTTTATGATGGGAAGTGTGTGTGTGTGTGAGAGAGAGAGAGAGAACTGTGTTTTTTTTCCTGTTCCTAGTGCTTCTTGTAACTTCTGGTCTTTCTCAGCTAAAGCCCAGAAGATTGAAATGGACAAATTGGAGAAGGCCAAGAAGGAACGCACAAAGGTAGTTATTCAAAACCAAAAGAGACAGAGATGCAGGGGTTTTGTTAGTTTTCCTGCTGGATTTCATTTTGTGCTTTGTTGTTTTTTATGAACTGTGCTCTGTGCTGGTACTGTCTGGTTTCCCCTGCTTCTGTCCATCCTTCTTGTATGTCTTTTTCCAAGCTGCACAGATCAAGTTGTTTGTTCTTCCTTATTGGCCCATTTCTCTAGGTTATTTATTCTACTGGATTTCCTTTTGTTTTGTCAGTATTTTTAAACCAGAGCTCTTAAACTATGGTATTCATTAAGCCAGATACAAGCAAGATAATGCATAAAGAACAGCCTTTTTTCTTAATCTATGACATTTTGCCTGGTGGCGTAGCCTAGTTATAGCTGCATTTCCTCACCATATCTCGCTGTGAGACAATATCTGCTTTCTGTTTTCCTTGATAGGGCCTTCTTGCATTTAATTTCCAAAAATGTTGGGTCTGTTTTAACTGGGCTTGTCTCAAACTGTACATTCTTATGTACCCCCCAAAAAGAACACAGACGGGCTTTAGAAGATGGTATTTTTTTAAGAGAGTTGCTGGCATCAGAGAACTGTCTAATGTCAGAGATTGCCATCTAACCTTGCAGAAGGCTCCTTCCACGTTTAATACGTGGAGGTATTTCTTTCTTGCAGTGCGTGCTGTGTCTTGCTGCTTGTCTTGGGTTTTGCACAGTAACCCAGGTATCTGATTACGTCCTTGCCCATATCTGCAGTTTTGAAAATAGGAGGCTGTGTGCTGTGGTAGCTCTTGTTGCTAGGTTTCCTGCTATGATGCAGTCCCAGTAAATCGTGCAGGTAGGGACTTGTCTTGCATGTTTCTTAAAGGAAAAAGAACAGGGACTTTTCTAACTGTAAAAATGCATTTTTTAATGACCAGGATCTATCTTTTCTGAGCTATATCAAACTCCTGTGCTTATACCAGTTAACAAATGAGTTTTTATTGTATCTGACTTAGCTGGGTTGCAGGAATCCTGAATGATCATGACTGCAATAGGCTTTGGCTCAAGGTCTACATCTTTCTTCCTGCATGACAGTCAGCTCGGAGGCCAATGTCTTACATGACATTAAAGCCGTTCTTAAAAATGTAGAGAAGCAATGTGGGTCAAAAAAAGACCACGTATATTAATATTTAATTTTTATCTTCTCCCTTTTCTCCTGTGTCTCTCTCCCTTCCCAGATTGAATTTGTGACTGGCACTAAAAAGGGTACAACTACAAGTGCCGCTTCTACAACAACCACAACAGCCAGTACCACCGTGGGAGGTAAAGAACAGTTGTGACTGTACCTATTAAGCTGTAGTAATGCTGGGATTAGTGCTTCCTGGAAACCCTAAAGGCTCCCTATTGACTGTGCATATAGTGTGCCTGCCAGGAGCTGACAGATTAGCTTTTCTCTAGTCCCTGTGTCCCATGGCTGCCCTGCAGTGAAAGCTTAGGAGACAGGTTGGATAGTGAAGAAGAAACCTGCTGATGTTTATGGCTGTAGAGTGTTCTTGGGACTGATGCATCTCGAGAGCTTTGGAAAGACTGAAAATCACTCTCTTGCCTGCAACCTGCCTTTTAAACTGGGAGGAAGGGAGAAAAAACACTGGAGGCAGCTGAGTGTGTCCTGTGCCTGTACCTGAGCAACCGAGATACATGTGCTCTGTTAAAATTAAGTGTGCCTTGGGGCAGGGAGTGAACCTGTCTCCATTTGGCTGGAGTTCAGGTGTAGAGTTCTCCTTTGACTCTTGAGGTATATAGTTTTGTTCCCCTCAACATTTATTGCCAGTGTATGCTGAAATTCATGTGAGGCAAAGTTGTCTAGTCAAGCAGTGGTATATTAAGAGTTGAGAAGACAGGGTGTTGCAAAGGGAATGGTGACCTTTAACATAATGCTAATAATCCTCATTTGCTTGATTTAATTAAATTCACAGATGCCCAGAAGAGGAAGAGCAAGTGGGACTCGGCCATCCCTGTAACAACGATAGCTCAGCCCACCATCCTCACCACCACTGCAACGCTGCCAGGTGTTGTCACAGTGACAACCAGCGCAAGTGGATCCAAAACTACAGTCATATCAGCTGTTGGCACCATTGTGAAAAAGGCAAAGCAGTGACTGGTGTGCTGGGCCTGGATTTTCGGACTTAATTGTCATTGAAGCCATTGTTCTGGGAAAGGAGGGGTAGCTTTCGCCTTTGGTAAAAGATGACAAGATTCTTTGAAACAGACCACAGTTCCCTTTTGAAAGAATGGGGGCAGGAGCAGGCACGCCAGCTGTGTGCCCACAGGAATGGACCTCTGCCCAAAATGCCTCTGTCTTTTCTTGCTGTGGGAAGAACCCGTCTGTGTGTGTTGCGCTGGAGGAAGATGGTATCTGGAGTCAGCTTGTAAAAGTCAGCTTATTAAATTACTGCGTTGGGGTCTTACCCTACTTGCAAGTCTGGTTTAGGGAAATAAAAAAATAAATTATGCAAGTAGTGAAGGAATATCAGTGTTACCCTTTTGTATTCCAGGTCACGCTGCGAGGCTGCTGACAGCTTGTGGTATGTACCTCCCTCACGTGCGCTATCTTAGTTCCAAGGGAATTAAAGCAGAGACAGTCGGTCAGTGTCCATCTTCACATGTGTAGCAAAGACTTGAAGCGATCTACATCTGTGAATGTAGAACTCAGTCTTTGTTATGGTGCTGACCTCTGTCCCTGTGTGCGTATCTGTGTAGACCTTAGTGACCACGTATTAAATAGTTGAATTGAGGAAACTGTGCTGAAATAGTCTGGTTACCGTCTTGCAGGGATGGAGATTTCTATGCAGAGCCCGTAAGCTGTAGAAGTTTGATTTGTGAACTCGTTTGCAAAGACCTGTGCAGAAAACTCTTCTGCTGCCATGGAATGAGGCTGGACAGCAGACGAGCAGAGGAGAGTGTCTGACCTTAATTGTGGTATTGTCCATCTTTGTACCAGATAGTCATGTACTGTGAAACGCACACATGGCAGTTACTGCTTGCTCCACTGTTGTGAAAAAGTATTTTCAGTTGAAAATTTTATTGTATAAATCTTCTTACCCATCTAGCAAAAAAATTATTATAAAAATTGAAAAGTCTTTTAAAAAGCCCTGGTGTGATCGATGTGTCTGCATTTCTCATCTTGGCGAGGGAGAATCAGTAGCCACTTGTTGTGCTTTGGGTTACAGATACCTCTAGGTCAGGATGTAATAATTCCCTATTCCTGCATTTTGAACTTCTTTAAAAGTTACCTTCTAGTATCAGCACCTGGGTCTTTCATAAACCCTTCACCTGTAGAGGCCAGTCTCCTGCAAAGGAGCTCAATGGCAATGAAGTGGTTTGTTCATTGTTTTGAGGTAGGTGGGATAAATAACTTGAATGGTTCCATTTGTGTAGAGAAACAGAAGCTGACCTGGACTCTTTTCTCCTTTGCAGTGGTCGCTCCAGATTATTTAAATGGTCTTTAATTCTGAGATCATGATTTTTCAGATTCAGTAGTTTTTCTGTTTCCCATTGTTTTAAATTAAATTTCTACCCAGAAACTGGTTTTTTTAGTGCATAAGCAGTGATAGGAGAGAAGGTTGCTAGATCAACAAAAGCCTAAGATTCTCAAAATTCACTGTTGCTTTTTCAGGGTTTTCCTATGTGCCTTGTGTCACTCCTCACCCAAGCTTTGCATTTATGGAGACTTAAGGAAGAAATAAGAGGTTGGCTCCCTGCTTTCAAATAATTCTAAAATGTGTTAAACACATTGTCTTGGCAGTCACTTCAGCTTTAAAAAAAAAAAAAATAAATCTGGGAATGCTCATGGGGGAGAAACCAGGGGACTGATGAGACTGTAGCCTGGGAAACTGGGGAGATGGTGGGATTGTTCTTTTTTTAAGACAATGAAATATTGAGAGGTGTGAAAAGAGCAAGATGGAAACATTATTCCTGTTGAATTGCTCCGCGCTGAGCTGCTGACTTGGTACCTGCAAGGCTGAACTCCATCCTCATCCTGAGGAAGATGGTAACAGCTCCCTTGGCTGAGGTGTGTCTACTGCTTTGGGACTGTTATGTTCTCTGCAGAGGGTGACACATTTCACCTCAACCATTCAAGGCGTTTATTTCCTTGCCACGAGGATCAGAATTCATACAATTCTCAGGGGTTTCTTTTAAAGGCCCTAGTGCCCTTGTGGTGGGAAGTACAAGCCATGTGGAAGCTTTGCAGCTCCCTAAGGTGACTCTCTTCTCTACAGTGTCTTGTACAATTCCAGCCTGTTTAAAACTTGTATGGTGTAAATATCTGATTTAAAGTCCTGCTGAACAACGTGTGGATGAAGGTCCACCAGTAAAACTGCAGCAAAGTGGGCACCAGCGGCTGCAGTTTCTCTCAGACTACATAGATTGATGACAAACTTTGGGCACCAGAAGAGTCACTGCAATCGTCTGTTCCTGTGAAGAGGGCTGGGAGGTGTGTCTGGGTCTAGAACAACATTCCTGTAATGGGTGTCCTTAATGTGTGTGCTGAAGGTGAGTGAGATTAAATACCTCATTGAGATGTGTGCCAGGACTCAGAAACACAGCCTCCTGCCGGAGGTGCCAGCCAGTCCTGGGCATCCCCCTCCCCTGTCCTGTCCGAAACTGTAACTGGGGAAAAGCATAAAGTGGGAGAGTCTGATAACTGGTGAGACTGGTTAAATTAATGTAAAAGCTAAATATTCATGTAAATTATAATGGAAAAGATTTTGTGCCTTTTTTAAGAGCTGACGGTTGTTTGCCTAATGACTCACAAGTCCTTGTGATCTTGGATCAGAAGTGGTTGCTGTCTCCTGACAGACAACCCCCCGTTGCAGATGTGTGTCTTCTTCAGACTGATCACACTCCTGTGACGTGAAACTCCCTCCTGACTCTTGCTTCTGCTCAGTTTCTCACTTTCTTCAGTAATTTGGAAAGACTGTCTTCCATGGAGGTGAAAAGCTGCATCTGACAGATAATGCAGTAAAAGTAATTCTTGATCCGAACTGGGAACAACTGTTGATGAATTCAACTGAAGCTAGATGAATTCTAGCTTAATTACAAGGAAATATTATTTGTACACCTCGTTAAGCATGTCAACACTAGCTTCTGTGTACGCCCCACCATGTCGGGGGAGAGGAGTAGCAAAGGAAAGTGCGTGTGTGAATATTTCTACTTTTGGTTTTTTTTTTTTTTTTTGAAAGCTGTTACCAGTGCAGCTGAACACGAAGCAGAGGAATATGTTTGCAGGAAAAGAAAGAGGATTTGATTAAAAAAAATAAGACCAGCTGTGAGCATAAAGCCGGGCTCCAGCCTGCTGCTCGGCACCTGACACGGGGCAACTGCTGAGGTTCTTGAGGATGAATCATTTCACTCCAGGAGCTACTGAACATTGTTTAAATGCAAGTATCTTATTCATTTCACACATCCTGGCACCCCACCCTTTCCTCTTCCATGTGCCCTCTTCCTCCTTGCTCTGCAGTATCCAGAGTCATTCCAAACCTCTGGATTTCTCTGCAGGCTTCGCGACCAGAGCCAAAAAGCGCTGCTCGTTCAGCTCCTGCCTCGCTCCCCGTGGGCAGGGAGCGACAAAGTCCAGCAACTCTGGAGCAACGGGAAGATGCTGCTCAGCTGGGCTCGATGCTGCTGCATAGAGGGATAAGGAAAAAATTTCCCCAAACTGGCTTTGCTGAAGCATCCTGAGCCGGGATGGCCTTGAGGCCACTGAGCAGCAGCTTTCAACCCCCTGCAGTAACAGACTTCTGCAGGAGACCTGGCTGAGCTGGGCTTTGTTCTGGCAGCGAAATCCTGAGCTCTTGTGACTGTGTGTTTGCTGTCCGCAGCGGAGAAAGCAACTTGAAACATGCATGATTTGATTTTAAATTTTTATTATTTTTTTTTTCTCTCTCCGAAAAGCTGGAGTGGAGATGCCAACCATTGTGTAACGCGCTCGCAGCCAGTACACATAGCTCGCTGGTCTTGTTTATCTTGTGTGTTGCTATCAGAAGTAATAGACGGATACACAGGTTGGAAAATACAGCTCTAGGAAAAAGCCTCTTTCCTCCCTCTGAGACCTGATGGTGCAGGTTGGTGGCTGCACTGGGCTGTGGTCGGTCGGTGCACCAGAGAAAACTGAGGGGGGGGGCTTCTGGTGTGCAAGAGCAGTGTCCTGAGGGAAAAGGATCCTTTCCTGACCCACAAAACCACGGCCTGGAGCCCTCAAACGGGAGGTTTGACCGGTTTGCTTGTTAGAGATCTGTAGGGCTGTGACCATACCAGGGGCTGTGCGAGGGCTGCGGAGGGCCGGAGGGACCTGCTGTGTTTTAAAGAGCGCCCGAGAGCTGTGAGCTGTGTCCGAGCTGCTCTAGAGTGAGCTCCCAGCTTACGTGGCTGAAGGTTCTTTACGCTGCTGCTGCCAAGGTGATTGCTCAGATTGTTCTTTCAGACCCCTGAAAGCTGCAGATGCTCGTTCTTGCCTCTCCTCCCAAGGGGAGAGTAGATGGACCCAGGGGAGGAAAACCAGTCCCATTGTCATTATTCCCCAGTCTGAGGTGCACACTGTCACGCTCCTTGAAAGCCACGGGGCTTCTCTCTGCTGACCCCCTTTCTAAGCAGGGGTGTCTCCTGGCTGGAGTAGGTTTGTCTTAGCTGGAACTCCACGTTCAAGTGTGTCTCTGCTCAGAGGAGGGAGGAGAGCTGCTGCAATGAAGTCATCCTTGGCAGCGCTGGTTCTGCTCTCGCCCTCCCTTCTGAAGTCTCTGCTCCCACCTCCATGCCCCGAGGTGTTGATTTTCTTTCCCATTTGCTTGTTGTGATTTGGAGATCTGTCCTCCTTTGATGCTGTTGTGGGAAGGGATTTTGTGTGTTCAGGATTTGCTTTTATTTTGTGTCTCGCCGGGTGCTGCCTGACCCAGAGAGCAGGTGGGGAGGGGCAGCCCTTGCCAGCCCCACCTCAAACCGTAAAATGTGAGCACCTGAAGCAATGTTTTAGTTGGATTGCTGCTGTACTGTGTGTTTTATGAGAGTTATTTAGCAAGACTTTAAAAACAAAAAAGTCTTCCTTGCCAAGGCTTTGGGCCATGCCAAGGCTTTGCTGATGACACGGGCAGCTCGAGCAGCGTGGAGGTGATGGCTTCAGCCAGTGTCCATCCAGCTGTCACCTGCATGAGCTCCCTTCCAGATCTTCTTCATCGCAGGGGAGAAGCAGCTGTAGCTGTCTATGAAGCCCCTCAAGCAGGCGGTCTTTGCAGTGTGCCCAGGATGTTATCAAAGGGTATGGGCTGCTCGGTCTGGGAAGCCCAGAGTTGTTACCTCCAGAGAGAGATGCTTTTCAGCAGGGCTCTCTAAGACTGTCAAACATTAAAATAAATAAATAAATAAATTGCTGTTGAGGTACAAGACCCGCGAAGGGGCTGTGAGGTTCCACCAACGTCCGCTCTTCCTCCTGGTGATCATTTACACCAGCGCATTCGTGCCTCGCTCTTACGGAGCGGTTTTCCACCTCCCAGCCTCGCCATGCGCTGCTGTTCCTCCCACTGTTTATATTCAACTTCCTTCCTTTTGTTTTAAGCGAGAACCATGGACACCGATGACTTCCAATATTTAGCCTTTGTTTATTTGGAGCTTGTCTTTGGCTGGGGCTGGGCTCGTGCTTTTGGTTGCCAATAAACAGCAAAGCACCAGGATTTCACAAGAAAAGGTTTTGCCTTTTCATGTAGAAGGCGTCTGTCTGTCTGTCCGTCCTCTACCATGTTTGTGTGATCCAGCACTAGGAAGAAAACAAGCCTGCCTTTTGGTGCGGCCACAGAAGGTGAAGTTGCTGATATTTTTAACCTCCTTTCTCTTTGCGTAGCCTCTTGTAGAGCCCGGAGACGGTGACAAAAGGTGACCATCCACCTTCTCTCCTGGTTGGTGTTGGCTGGCTCCTCGGGAGGCTTTCGCCCACACTGTTGAATGTCTTGTCTGGGCCCAGCCAACACAAACTGGGAGGAAAGGTGGGCTATCTTTCTAAATCTTTCAAATAGAACATCAGTGTGTTTTCAGCCCTTTGGCAGCTGGATAAGATGCTAATGTAACCCTGGTAGGTCCTGTTTTGCCTGGATGGGTGTTAGCATTCTCCGAGGCTGAAGTTTTATCCGGGATTCCTTACTAATATTTTCCTCTTGCGTTGTTTTGGTGGCCCACTGACCCCTTCCTGCTGGTCCATCCGGGGTCAAATGGGCATCGGTGGATTTCAGCAAAGAAAAGAAGTTTTGTGTTGTGGTTTTTTTTGCAACATCCATTGCAAAACAACAGACACACGTAGTTAGTGCTGTCTTAGGGGAAAGGCTGAGGAAGAGAAATTAGGAGGATTTCATCCTGCACTTTAATTACCTGGGTAATTATATCAAGCATAATTTGGTGCAATAAATTATGTGCACATTAATGTGTGCTAATAATGCATTATTAAGCATTCCTTAAACTCACACCAGATAGCAGGGTATTGCTTATGCAGTGTACAGGGCAGCTACGGGATCAAGTATTTATTTTCCTTTTAGCAGCGTGTGTTGTTACAGAATTCAAAGAGGCGATGAATGTGCTCCAGCAGCGGGATCTTGGCTGAAACCGCTCAGCAGAGACCTAGAAAAAGCCCCAGAGCTGTCTCTGGGCACACTGTGGTGGCAGGACAGAAAGAAGAAAGGTTCTGTACAAGCTGGCGTGGCATTAAAAAAGAAGAAAAGAATTAACCCTAAACCCACTTGTAATTACCAGTAATTGGCACTCGGGCTGGTCGTCTCAGCAGAGAGCGCAATAATTTAGTGTGAGCTGTAAAACTGACTTGTTTTCACTCCTAAGGCAAAAGTTTTTAGGCCAGGTTGCCACAGCAGAAAATCACTGATTTAGAAACGTGAGGTCCACCACGTATGCGGCTGGGAGCTTTGGTGGAGCCATCTGCAGCGAAATCTGCTGATCCTTCCTCCCCGGAGCCCCTGTTCTCTGCCGTTTAAAACGGCCGATCTGTGTGGCAAAAGCCTGACCCAGCAGGCGGAGTGCGGGGTGTTGAACCGTGGCAAAACCTCAGACTCACCAGGTATTCTTCTCCTCTGGGGGAAGAGCTTGGAGAAGTCACCCAAAAGGCAGCTCGTAAAACAGCAAAGTTTTTTAAAGACAAGATAAAGTGAAAACCCGTTAAATTCTTATGACTGTTCACTAAGAATTTATAATTCCTCTCTGCTCTGGCGCCTTAAAGTTTGGTGAGAGAGTTGTCTTGATGTGATAAAAGTGCATTTTATCAGCCCTGCAGCCCAGTTACAAGTCTGGGAAAATACCTGCTCCGTTTGTTTGGAGATGTGTTAGGGGCTGGGGGGACACTTTTCAAAGAAAGGTGCAGAATGAACATTTTTTTCTCTCTTCTGGCAGCACCCACCGTGAGTAACTGGGCTCCTCCTCGCAGCTGGAGGTGCTGAGTGGAGCTGGTCCTGGCCTTTGCTCCTCCAGGCTGCTGGGACGAAGGGAAGGAGATGGTATCAGGCAGCCCTGGGGCTGTCAGAGTGTCTGGAGGTGGGACCAGAGACACTTGAGAGGAGGCAACATAAGCATCCACCACCCCAGGTGGAGAAAGGAGCATGTCCAGAAACCATGGACACCAAAGACTGTGGTGGAAGTTGGCTGCTCCCAAGCTTTTCTGCTTGGCTTCAGGGCTCCTGTTGGAGAACTGTCATTAAACCACTATTTTTTTTTAAGTAATATATTTCTTGCTTTAGCCTGAATTGCCTTTTTAAGCTCCAGCACCTGGCAACATCCCTTACCCCAGCACCAAGGAGAACTGGGGAAGGCTGGGGTGCTGCTGGTGGATGGGACCAGGGGAAGTGGTTAAAAAATCCCAAACAATAGCCCTGTAATTTCCAGAATTTTTGTTTAAATGGAGGAAATGGCATCTCCAAAAGGGCCCGGGTAATGAGATCGGCAAGTCAGACATTCAGAAACTAGGAAATACCAGACTTCAGCTGCCTGGGCCACCTTCAGCTGCCCCCCTGCCTGTTTCCCGTTTGCTGCAGTTTTTAACGGCACGAGCACATCCTCCTTTTTCCTGGGGCTTAATTAATTTACACGTATTTACTCAACCTTCCTATTTCATGTAGTGAGAGGTATCCAGCCCCTTGCTTTCCTTTGAATCGGTGCTTGGTCACCATCGTTAGGGAGTCAATCAGCAGCCGCTGTGATGCTGTATTAATAACGAAGAGACCAAAAATTGCCCTGCTCCTATTTTCACTCTCCAAGAAAGGCAGGAAATATGCGACTTTTTCGTCCGGCTGTTGCTATTGTTTGTGTTGAAGCCAGGGGGATGCGGTTTCCCTTGTGAGGATTTATCGGGGAGCTAAAATGCAGCCTCTGCCGTCGCATCTGCTCCAGTACGTGTACGCTCCGCACCACGGGAGGTGTGACCGGGTCTGAGCCGTGATGAACCCCGGGCTCTAAAGCAATAAGGTGCTGTGGGATGAAAAAAAAACCAAACCAAAAACCTCACCTGGACTCCAAACCCTCCTCTGCTGTTTTATTGACTGGGGAAGAGGGTTTGGATCCAGCCCAGCAGAAGGGCTGGATGCCGTGCTGGGATTGCTGCTCCTTGGACCGTGGTGGGCTGCGTTAGGAGCAGGTGTGGATGGATCCCAGTTAGGGTGCTACAGGGGTCTGCGCTGCCCCCAGGGGGGCTGGATCCATCGCAGGTGAGGAGCGGGGCTGTTGTGCTCATGCCCTGGATAACGCGTGATGTGAATCCTGTCCTCTTTGTGAGCTGGGTACCGCAGATGGGTGGTGGTTGTCACAGCAGGAACTCACCTGGTATTTCAGCTGGGAGCTCTCTGGGGGCTGGGGTGACACCCCCACCGGTGCCAGTGGGGAATTTGGAGGAGAAACCCCCAGCCGAGGGGGTGAAGCTGAGCAGCCAACGCTGCCCATCGTCCGCAGTGCCCTCTGTGTGCCCCTGGTGTGGTGGGACACCTTCCCACCACCCCCCCTATAGCGGGACACCTTCCCACCACCCCCCGTATAGCGGGACACCTTCCCACTGCCCTCCTCACAGTGGGACACCTTCCCACCAACCCCTATATAGTGGGACACCTTCCCACCACCCCCCATATAGCGGAACACCTTCCCACTGCCCTCCTCATGGTGGGACACCTTCCCACCGCCCGCTCAGCCCTTTCCCTGTGGGATGGTGCTTATCGGAGGGAGGGTCCGGGACGGCTGTGCCTGCCCGTCCAGGTGTGTGAGGGAGGGATGCCAACGCCTGAGTCACGGGCACCCCCGCCTCCCTCCCCGCCTGGGATAAAGCTCGTCCTCACCTGGGATCCGATCTCATTTATCGGCGGCTCCCACCTTTCCTCGCCATCGGCCCCCCCCACCCCGGGAGGGAGAGGCGGCAGCTCCGGGACGGCGAGGGGAGAGAGAACAAAGTCGATATTTGACTGGAGGGTACAGAAATCAGCGGGGAGGTATGTGGGAGCGCGGGCTGCCTGCCCTCCCCGCCGGACTGGAAGTTGACGTTTAACCGGAAAGAGAAAAGGGACAGAAAATAGAGAGGAGGGAGGGAAAAAAAAAAAAAGAAAAGAAAGAAAGAAAAGGCCAAGGCTGGAAATCAAGTCGCAGCAGCGAAGCGGCGCGTTCCCCCTCTGCCTTCGGAAGAATTTCTTGGCTGGGTGTGTGGGTGCCTGTTATTCGGGGCTGCGGCAGAGGATTTGGACACTGAGTCAGACCCGGCACTAATGAGGTTTGTGGAATTAATTCATCTGTGCTCTTTAGCGCCCAGCTTGCTTTAATTTCGCTGCGTTGATTAACTGGGGGGGGGGGTGTGTGGGTGAAACAAGGTGCGGGGCTCCTTGCGCCAGCAGGTAGGCAGGGCACGGGGCGAGGGAGCTCAGCTCCCTGGCTGCTTCTTCCCCCTTTTTCTTCTGGTTTTGGCTGTGGGACGCTGCCTGGGACGGGCAGTGCTGGTGACCGAGCAGGGCTTTGCAGGGCTGCGTGGGGCCGTTTATCCTCTCTGAAGGTATCTGGGGCCGTGGGGTGGAGGTGGGGGCAGCGGGGTGGGATAAGGCAGCACAGAGCCCTTCGGGGACCATTTGTTGCAGGTTTCAAAGGTTGCCTTCTCCGTCCTCCTTGCTTCCAGGGAAAACAGCGGTTGTGCCTTGGAGCTGGCACCCCGGGAAAGCTTTCACGGGTGAAACAGCCCGAGGTCGGCTGGGCTGCTGGTGGCTTCGGCTCGCTGAGCCCAGGGGGGGTGGTTTTGCAAGCAAACCCCCTGCAAGGGGGGGAGCGAGGGGAGAGGGTGTCCCCGGAGGAAAAGGCCACGGTGGAGTAGGGGTTCAAGGTGGGCTTTGGTGAACTGCAGGTGATTTGCGAGCTGGTGGATCTGAGGTGGATGGGAAATAGATGGGCTGCATGAGGGAACTGGCAGGGGTCGGTTGTGGGGGGTAAAAGGGATGAGGAGCACCTATGGAGGGGGAGGGAAAGGAAAGGTGTCTCGTGGGCCAAAGGAGCAGGGAATGTGCCGGGAACAGCATGTGGGGAGGCGCAGAGGGGATGGGAGGGTCCTGGGGATGTGCTAGTGTTCAGTGGGGTCCTGACCTTCCTGCCTGTCCCCCGGGGACTCCCCCCTGCCTGATCCCGAGGGGCAGAGAGAGGAGACAGCAGCCACCAGTTCTTTGCCAGCACAGGGTGGTGTTGGCCACTCTCCTGGGGTCCCCGGAATGGGTCCCACTGTGTTTTATCCTTCGCTGGAGGATGCCAGGGACTGTGTCTGGGGTCTGGAGCTCGGCCTGGGAGCTGAGGTCCCCCTTCTTGCTGGAAATAACAAACAGTGCCACTCGCACGGAGCCTCCCGGCTGCAAGAGCACACCTGGGGAAGGAGGGAAAATGGATGGGGAGGAGAAAGAGAATCAAAGACAAATATAACTCCGTGTTTTAAGTGATGCTTTGATTTGTGGGTGAAGCTTTTGATGGTTTTCTGGAGGTTTGGCTTGATAACTTCCAAGTTTTGGAGCACGGCCCCCAGGAACTCTGTGCTGCCGCGTGTACCGGGGAGGGAGTAGCCTGGGGAGGGAGGGAGCTGGCTTGTGGCCCTGATCCATACGCCCGCAGCCCTGCCCTGGGAGGGGAACTGAGCCTGCACGAGCTGCCGTGGCTGTCACTGCACTGCCCGTGGGGCTTCCCGCTTTACCTCCATCACGATTAGCTCTCCCCTGGGACCTCCAGCCCCGTGCTGAGGCTGATGGTGGTGACCAGCCCAGCCTGCCCGTGTGGTTGTCCCTGGCACACGTGGGCAAGCTGATGCTCCTCCATATGACTCCCATCCACCAGAGCATCAGTGACCTGCTCCGTCATGCACGGGTGCATGATGTACCCCTCGGCAGGATGGGGTGGGGGGTGCCTGCAGCCACATGAGGGGTGACACCTGCTGCAGAGGGAGGAAAGGCTGTGCTGGGAGCTTGAGCATCTCCCTGGCTTTTCCACTCCTGTGTCCCCAGCCTGCTGGGTGTCCTCTGTGTGGCAGCTGGGACCAGAGTCCCGCCATGGGCTTGTTGATCAGCATTCTGGCTCCTTGGTTCCTCACCCACCCCAGGGTAGTGCCTGGCTTCAGCCTGGTTCTTCCCAGCATGGAGCTGCTGCAGTTGGGGTGGGATGTGGAGGGGACAGGGTGACAAGAGCTCTGACTCTCCAACCTTGTTCCCTGCTCATTGATCCAGCGGTTTCTTTGTAGCATCCCCCGTTTTTTGGGGATGAGCTACCCAGACCAGGCTTCTCCAAGCTCGGTGGGTCCCAGGGTCTTTCTGGAGCAGGCTTGCTGACTTGTGCCAAGGTGCAGGCAAAGGCTGGGGAAGAGGGAGGAGACCAGGAGAAAATGCCAGAGCGGTGGTCTGGGATGGAGTAGGATGTTTGTGTGCAGCCAGGAGCTGCCCTGCTTCGCTCCTTGGTTCTGCACAACTGAACAGCTTTTGTTGTTATTGTTGTCATGACGAAAATCCAACTGAACCCCTGCACCTTTTCCGAAGTGAAAGCAGAGTTTTCCCTTCCAGAGGACACTTTTGACATCAAGGGATGGCCGCTCGCTTATTTTTGCACAACTATTACGGGCTGCATTCCTGTGGCCGGCAGCGACAAAGCTCTGGGCCACCAGTGCCCTGCGCACTGACTACTGCACAGCAAAATCCTTGGTGGCTCACAGGGCAAGATGACGTTAGTATTAGGCTGAGTTTTATGGCCTTTTATCTCAGCACTTGAAAAGACATGACAGCAGTTTATGTGTCCAAGGCCCAGGGCGTGTCCATCCATCTGTTTGTTCGCTCTTTCTTGACTTGAGATTAAAGGAAGATTAATTATGTCTGTGTTCTGAGGCTACCTTGTAAGATGGGTGTGAGAGCTGAGCAATCCAGTCCCCTGTACTCAATCCTTTCCTTGTGGCCTTTGCCATGATGGGAGATGGGATTTGCCGAGTGCTCAGGGGAATTTTTTCGTTGTTTTGTCCCTTGACGGGCTCAAAGGACTCCCCCACCCTTTCATCTCATCTCTAGTTGGCATCTCCCCGCGTCTCTGTAGCGCCGGTCGCTGGGGTTGGCATGGCTCGCTGAGGCGGAGCAAGGGAAAAAGGGATTTTCCTGACTTCAAAACCCACCCATCTCAGTGGTGAGGGACACAGCATTTGCAAACAAGTGGCGTGAGGACTTCTGCTAAAGGAGATCACGGACATGTCCAGGGACAAGGATAACTGCTGGCCTCAGGGCCAGCACTGGGTCTTGGCTGGGGGACACCCTACAACAGAGCTGTGAAGAGCCTGAGCTGGGGACGGTCAGCGTTGCAGAGAGCTGTGGTCAGGGGCTGTGTCAGGAGAAAAAGACAGGGATTTCCTTGCTCAACCAGTACCTTTTACCCATAAGACAAGCAGCATATTGGCTACCAGGTCCTTATGAACAGCAAAGCTTTCCTGGGTGTCCCCCGCAGAGGCGCTGCCCCTGGGTTTCCATATTTCTCATGTTTCAGCTATGGAGGATTAATTACTGTGTGATAAATCTCTCTGAGCAGAGCAGACAAGGTAACTGAGATATGAACATCTTGTCGTGTGTTACCTGTATATCCAGCGAGTCTCACGGAGAACAAAGTGCGAACACCAAGGGAGATGTCCCCTGGCGTTGGTGCTATGTTGTTTGGAGCCCTGAGCTGCAATGATTTCTGCGAGTGCTCAGCTTCATGTGTTCAGTGTATTTCCGTTGCTTCAGTGGCCAATGCAGGACACAGTGTGATCCAGCGCTGTTAATCCTAGAGTGGGTTTTTCCAGGGATTTCCCTGGGCCCCAGCTCAGGCCATTAGTAGCTAAGTCACCAATGGATAGGTGTGTGTGCTAGATGTCCCTCTGGGAACTCAGACACCTTCACTGCACACAACAACTACTCACGTTTTCCTTCCCAGTTTCAAGTGGGTTTTGCATTCTCTTAATTTAGTTTAGAGTCAGGACTTGGACAGCAAGAAGCTATAAGAACAATTCATTTGCATCTTGTATTTCACACTTCCATCTTTCAGAAAAGAGATGCTTTGAAGATGTCTACACCACATTTTTTGCCTCAACTGTCCTCACTTGCCCTGCTGGGGTGCTGGGGTCAGGGGCCACCCTCCAGCACAGCAGCCACAGAGCTCAAGTTCCAGTTTTGTCTCTTCTGTTTACCATATCCAAATGCTGACTTCTGGATGGCACTTGCAGTTTTCTGATGACCAGCTAATAAATCACGTGTGGGTGCAGGGACAGTGCTTCACTCTGTTTAGGGTTTGGCCTCTGGATGCACATGAGGGGTCCTGCTGCCCTGGACAGGACAGAGGGGAGCTGCCGGGCTCTCAAGACCACGGATTCATTCAACAGCTCCAAACCTCAAAGCCTGGCATTTCCCAAGACCTCACCCTCTATTTATTGTTGGTTCAACCATCCTGGAAACTCTTAGTGCGATAGGAAATAGCTGAAGGGAGGGGTCTGTTTTGGTTTTGGGGAGAGATGTAGACAGTTGCTTTGTTTTCCTCTCTTCTTTTTCCCTTAACCTGCCAGGAAAAGCAAGGTCTTGACCTAGTCGGTGTTCTCACATGTGGATGGTGCTGGGCTCTGGCCAGGAGCAGCCCAGGCTCTGGCTGCCTGCACCGACCCCGCTGCCCAGGGCACCCTGGCTCCAGGCACAGGGGTGCTGCGGCGTGGCAACTGCCCTGCCCTGGCATTTGCCAGGGACTTTGAGCCTTCGGCACATGCCCAAGCAGAGGACAAGCCGCTCTTGCCTTTACTTTTGTGCCCTGCCCTGCTGAGATCAAAGATTGCTTCCAGGCATCGGCTTCCCCTGGGTGAGCAGGGCTGTCCCACTTCGGTGGGGCTGGACAGGCTCTGCTGGAGCTGTCCTGATTGTCTCCGTGACCGTTTCCACCTCTCGGCTCTCCGCGACGTAGAGATCTATGTGTTTCAGGAGGAAGAGGATGGATGTCCTGCCACGGGTGTGTGCCAGGCTGCTCCTCCTGTCCCTGCTCTGTGCCACCAGCCTCTGCCAAAGGAGCAAAAGTGAGTGCAGCCGCGGTAGGTCTGTCTGCGGTCTCCCCTTGGTGCTGCCCTGTAGAGACTGTGTTCACCCCTCCTGGGCTCCAGAAATGCCAGTCCACACGTGGATAAGATCTTGTGTGCTTTTCCTCCTATTTTCTTTCACCCTGGTATTTGAGACCCTTCTCTTGCTACCCCACTGCTCTTTTGTAGCCACCTTCTACTAATCACCCAGGCAAAACCTTCACCAACTCCCCCAGAAGTGGGATCAGCTTTTCTCATGCCCTCCTACAGCTCACTTTTTTTTTTTATCCATTCCTGATGCCCCAATCTTTCCCGGTAGATAACCGCTGTGTGCTGTCCCGGGCGAAGAGCTGCACTGAGTGCATCCGAGTAGACAAGGACTGCTCCTTCTGCACCGATGAGGTGAGAACCTTGCAGGGGAGACCAGTGCTCTGCTTCCCACCCTGATGATGGAGGGATCACAGGATCATAAAATGGTTTAGATTGGAAGGGACCTTATAGATCACCTAGTTCCAAACCCCTGCCCTGGGCAGGGACACTTCCCACCAGACCAGGTTGCTCAAAGCCCCATCCAACCTGGCCTTGAACCCTTCCAGTGATGGGGCATCCACAGCTTCTCTGGGCAATCCATTCTGGTGTCTCACCACCCTCAGAGTAAAGACTTTCTTCCTAATATCTAATCTAAATCTACTCTCTTTCACCCCTGGTGAAAGCTGGGAGAGGTACTTGAGAGCAGGGTCAGCTTCTGGCTCCAGCTTCTCCCTGCAAAGAGCTGGTCTGGATGGGAAGCACCGAAATGTGGGTTTCCTTTGATGCAGACAAATGGGGAGGAAGGGGAGTCCGTGGCAAATTTGCAGGAATGCAGGGGTTTTTCAGAAAATGCCAGTGTGCCAGATCTGAAACAGCGTGTGCAAGGGATGGAAGGAAAGTCTTATCCCAGACAAGCCAGTAATTCACTGGTGGTTGTATTTCCCTGGTGCTGGGTGACATTGGCTCTTCTGTGCAAGACTTGTCCCCATCTCTGCTCCGCTCCTGCTCCCAAAGGCTCGCTAACAGTGTCAGAAGAGGACCCTGACAAGAGTCTTTCCTCCTTGCACGGAGGATTTCCTGCTTTGTGTGGCTGTAATGACATTCTCACCCCCTTGGCAGAGCTTTGAAGAGCCTCGGTGCGACTTGCGGGAGAACTTGCTGCTGTACGGCTGCGGGGAGACCAGCATCGTCTACACCAAGGGCGAGATGAAGACCGAGCAGGTGAGTGCTGAGGAGACAGCCCTTGCTCAGCTTCTTCTGAGGGGTCCCACCATCCCCAGTGTCCTTCATGTCCTCCATCCTCCTCTAGAGTCTTTAGCAGGAAAAATACAAAGTCCAGACCTCTGTTTCTGTGGAGTCTACTAAAAAAACATGCTCTGCCTTCGTTAGCTGATGGACCTGCTGGCAATCAGCTGTGATCACTTAGGGCTGGGGTGGCTTTTCAGGCAAAACAGATGTAAACAAAATGCCAAGGTCTGGAGGAGGTGTCCAGCTGGGCACGTGTGGACACAGGGGAGGCTGCCTCAGTTCCTGGCTGTACATGAGGGACGGGAGCGTGATCATCCCTGCCTTTCCACTTCCCATGTATCTCTCTGCTTCTTGCCTCCTCCTCATTGCATCTGCACAGGAGATGGAGTCCTTTCACATCACTCTTCCTTCACAGAATTTCAGTATCAACACGTCCCTGAAGAGGACCCAGGTGTCCCCCCAGAGCATGTTCATGCGGCTGCGAGCTGGGGAGGAGATGAGCTTCAACATGGATGTCTTCCAGCCTTTGGAGAGCCCTGTGGATCTCTACATCCTCATGGACTTCTCCTACTCTATGTCTGATGATCTGAACAACCTCAAAAGCATGGGCCAAAAACTAGGTGAGACCAGAGCTGGAAAAAGAGGGGAGGCAGCTCCTGTGCTGATGGGCGCAGGCAGCTCAGTCTTGCCCACGGCCATGAGTTCCCTGCTGGCACCGGAGAAAGGGATACAACTGGAACAGGGCTAAGAGGTGTCTGTTTTACTTAGAGTTTCTTATTATCGCTGCTTTGTGCAGCTTTGGGGGGGGATGTCTCTCCTGACCCTGCAGGGATCATCAACATGTGCTCTCTCAGCCCAGCGTGGGGCTCGGGGCTGGCAGAGCTGATCTGTGCAGTGGCTTTGGCATCTTGAACCTACAGGTGTGGGGTGTGTTATTGCAGAAGCTCCAGTCTTGGAAAGGGGCTACCAGAGGTGGTATAGGTTTCTACCCCAAAAGACAAGCCCTGAGCCCAAAGAGCTTTAAAGCTGACAGTTTGGGAGTTTTATCTAAAACATGACCAGCAGAGAAGATGCCCAGGAAAGGACTTCTTTCCCCAGAGCAGTGACCTCACAGACATCTTTATTCACGTGTCTCCTCCTCCCTCCCTTCCTCTAATCCCAGCCAAGTTCCTGCAAGAATTCACCTCCAGTTACACCATCGGATTCGGCAAGTTTGTGGACAAAGTCTCATCCCCTCAGACAGACATGAGACCTGAGAAGTGAGTGAGGCCAATGGGTCCCTGGGATGGGAGCAGAGGGGAGAGCGGGTGCCTTCTGTTTCTCTATAGCTTTCCTGGTCTTCTCCATCTGTGGTGCAAGAGTCTTCTTCCGTCTCTCTCCCTCCATTGTGAATGTCCCCCCTGGCCTCCATACCCTGTGCTCAGGGCCTGCTGTAGCACTGTGTCAATGCCAGCGGTGTCCTCCTCTGCTTTCAAACCTGTCCCACTCTGCCACAATAGATTGCATGTCTTGTCTTCTCCTCCATCTCTGTCCTCATCCCTTCTACCTCTCCATGCTGACGGCTTGCCAACTCAGCTTCACGTCTTCCCTTGAGGGACTCCCCAGCCCCTGGGTGCTCTCCCCACGCTTCCTCTCCTTGCACCCAGGCGTCCCTGTGTCCCTTTTCTCCTGTCCCCCGCAAAACCCTGCTCTCCCCTTCTCTCCTAGGCTGCGTGAGCCCTGGAACAATGCCGACTCCCCCTTCTCCTTCAAGAACGTCATCCGCCTGACCAGCAACATCAACTACTTCATCGAGGAGCTCAGGAAAGAGCGCATCTCTGGCAACCTGGATGCCCCCGAGGGTGGCTTTGATGCCATCCTGCAGACAGCTGTTTGCGAGGTGATGGTGGCCAGGGATGCAGGAATCGTGTGGGCAGGGCTCTCTTTTAGTGAGTGGATCTTCTTGATACTGGGTGATGAGCAAAAGAGCAGCATGGTGGGCAGCTGATGAGAGCCAGGGAGCCCAGGATACACCTTCAGCTACAGTTGGTTCTTGCCCTCCCAGAGCCACACACTCCCAATGTGGAGTTGTTTTGCATTCCCAGTTTTTTCTAGGTCTTAGGCCATATGTGCGTGCACCTCTGGGGTTTGACCCCTGGCACAGGAGCTGCTTGCTGGGCACCCTGCATGGGCTCTCTGCTCTGTTCCCTTCATGCCTGCGGTGGTGAAACTCTGCTCCCTAGAAAACTGCCTGCTTGGGCTTGGCCATTTGGCTGAGGGATGAGCACAGCTCCAAACACGTCCAGAAAAGCGTGGGCTTGCCCCCTCTCTATATATCTGTCTGGCACCGAGCTGCTGGGAGACATCCTATGCGTTGGGGGTGTGGACGGGGGAAGCAGACACCTGGTAGCTCAGATTCCCAGGGCTGGTTGTGTTTGCTGCCAAGTGGAGGTGGTGCCTTGCCCCTTGAGCTTCCAACTCCTGTCAGCGCTGGCCTGGCAACGGCTGCAAGTGCTGTGCAGTGGTTTGGTGGGCACAGAGATAAAGGTTCCTTCTCCTCCCTTCCCGGCTGTAGGATAACATCGGCTGGAGGAAGGACAGCACTCACCTGCTCGTGTTCTCCACCGAATCCGCCTTCCATTATGAAGCTGATGGTACCAACGTCCTGGCAGGGATCCTGATGCGAAATGATGAGCAGTGTCACCTGGACACCGAAGGCACCTATGTGTATGACACCAAGCAGGACTATCCTTCTGTGCCCACCCTGGTGCGCCTGTTGGGCCAACACAACATCATCCCCATCTTTGCTGTTACCAACCACTCCTACAGTTACTACGAGGTGAGGAAACCATGGTGGTGGTGCCACATGGGCTTACCTTTCCTCCAGGACCATGTCTCCTCTACCTGCAGCTTGGCTGTGATGAGAAAGTGTTCTCCCATCTCTGGTTCCCAAGTGCTAAACAAACGCCCTGATGCTTTGGGAGGGTGCTGTCACATGTTGGGGGCTGCTCTGGGTCATGGGAGATCTCAGGGTGCAGGGATCTGGGCTCCTAGAGATCTCCCTGTGTTGGTGTCTATTTCTTGTAAAGCAGTGGGGACATGGAGCCAGAAAGTAATTTAGGTTGGAAGGGACCTTTGGAGGTCTCCAGTCCAAGATCTGATCAAAGCAGAACCCACTTCAGTGCTAGAGGAGGTTTCTCAGGGAGTTCCTGTCTCTCTGCAGAAGTTGCACAAGTATTTCCCCATCTCTGAGATCGGGGTGCTCCAGGAGGACTCTTCCAACATCGTGGAGCTGCTCCGCACAGCCTTTGAGGTAACGGTGCTCTCTGGGGCTTCACTCTTGTTCCCGGGGAAGGCAGAGGGTGGGCACCTCCCGTCCAGGAAAGCAGGCAGGATGTGGCCCCCTCTGCGGCAGGCCATGGGGTGGTCGCAGGTGTTTTGCTGAAAATCGATGTTGTGGTTATCTTCTGCCACCCAGCGCATCCACTCCAAGATGGATATCCGAGCTGATTTCGTCCCCAAAGCCATGAAGACAGAGTTCACCTCCTCATACGAAAAGACAGAATCTGGCTCCTTCCACATCACCCGTGGGGAAGTGGTAAGTCCTTGCATGGCCCCAGAGGGAAGACATGTGTGAGGGGCTGAGCCCTCCGCTGCATCCCTCCTTCCTTCTTCCACCTTCAGCTGGTCTGGCCGAGCTGTGGTCCAGCAGAGCTGGCTCACCTTTGCGGCGTGTCCCTTCCTTCCAGGGCACGTTCAACGTGCGTGTGAAGGCGCTTGAGTACATCGGCGGGCAGCACGTCTGCAGCCTCCCTGAGAAAGACTGGAAGGGAGTTATCCAGCTGAAACCCACGTCCCTGAGCGACAGCCTCAAAATCTCAGCCTCTGTCATCTGTGACGTGTGTCCTTGTGAACAGGTACGTGGGGGCGCGTGTTGCAGAGAGATGTCCTCCTCCTGGCCATCCTGGGGTAGGAAGCATTGGCCAGCTCCCGTGGGTCCCGCTCAGCCCCTCACTGTTGCTCAGCAGTGGCTCAAGCCTGGCCAAGGAGATCTTCATCACTGCCTGCAGCAAGCAGGGCATCTTGTCCTATGGCAGAGCTCAGTCCTGTGGGCAAAACTTTGCCCCTAGATCCACCTTTCTGATTCCTGAAATGGTGTTGGGGGCAGCTGGACCCATTCAGCAACACCTCTTCTCTCTTCTCTTACAGCAAAAAGAGTTTAACTCTCCCAAATGCAGCCTCCATGGGGACTTTGCCTGCGGACAGTGCATCTGCCACCCAGGCTGGTAAGGACTTTCTCCAGCTCCATTCCCTTCCTCGGGTTCCTGCTGGGTCTGGGGACCCACAGTGACACACGCTTGTGCCGTGGACATCCTGCCCGGGACCCTGCTGTCCTGCGCTCTGATTCCACCTCTCTCAGCACCATCTCCTCCCCCACCAGGCGAGGGGACACGTGTGACTGCTCCCCGGAGTCGTCCCCCAACAACGAAGCCTGCATCCGGCCCGGGGATGTGGAGCCGTGCTCGGGCCGGGGCGAGTGCCTGTGCGGGAAGTGCCAGTGCTACTCCGAGGACCTGATACAGCGCTTCGATGGGCAGTTCTGCCAGTACGATGCCCTGCAGTGCCCGCGGACCTCCGGCTTCCTCTGCAACGGTGAGAGCAGCCCCGCCGCCCCCAGCACCCTCCACCCCCCAACCCCGTTGTGGGATGCGCCGTGCCTTGCTCCATCCGGGTGGCACAGGCAGGTTGTCCATGGGTTGGTGGCGCTGGCACGGTGGGGACTGAGCGACCAGCAATGGGCTGCGGGGACTCTGGGCTTGCAAACGTGCGGGGAGGATGCCACAGAGTCTGTTTGCAGCCCCTTTGCACCCCAAAGAAGACGGGAGAGCCTGGGCAGCCTGCGGGGACACAGGGATGGGAGCGGCGCAGCACCGGTCCCTGGGTGATGGGTGATGCCTCCTCTTGCGTTTGCAGATCGAGGTCGCTGCTCCAAGGGCGCGTGTGTGTGCCAGAGCGGCTGGGAGGGTCCGGGCTGTGAATGTCCCACAAGCAGCGACACCTGCATTGACAGCCGAGGGGTAGGTTGTGCGACGGACAACCGGACCAGGCAGGGCTGTAGCAAATTGCCCTGATACCCGAGGCTCAGGGCCACTGGGAGCTGGCACCTTGCTGACTCCCAGTGCTGCTGCCCATCTCTGATTGCTCTCGGATGCCGACTGTCACCTCTTCTTTCCCAGGGCATTTGCAATAACCACGGGAGGTGTGAATGTGGCAGATGCATCTGCGACATGGCTTCGCTGTACACCAGCTCCACCTGTGAAATCAGCTACTCCCTGGTGAGGCTCAGCCTGGGGTCCCTCTGGGTTTGTCACTTCTTCCCACATGGAGCATTCAGGAGAGAGGAAAGTAAAGCAGAGATGAAGGCATATCTCAGTCAGGAGCAAAATCCTGAGCAGGGGGTTAGTCTTGCCTGCCTTCAGTGGCCAGCAAGGGTCTAGTATGGGAGCTGCTTTGCAGCCACGGGCTTTCTTGCCCTCCAGATCACAAGCAGCATCTCTTGAATGTCTGTCTGTGTTTATCTGCACACTGGTGAAGGACAGAGGGTTGAGGCTCGGCTCCTGGCTTGTTCTGATTTGGTTCAAGACTGGAAAAAAAAAACATTTCATGATCTGGTGCCTCAGTTTCCCCATTGACAAACATGGGCTAATCCCACAGCAGGAGTGGAGAAAGCTGGCTGGGTCGTATTTTGGAAAGGCCACCTAAAACCCTTGGAGAAGATCCTAATCTCTGCTCAAATGCAGGCTGTTGGTGTAAGAGATTTTGGAGCCGTCTGTGCTGGGCTCCTGGGCTTATAAATCCCTCTTTAGCTGCTTGTTTTCAGAAATTCCCCTTTTTGACCTTGCCCTGGCTCTGGGCTGAGGGCACAGAGTTCCCTCTCCAGCTCTGCCTTTCGGAGACGATGCCCTCCCTCGCTCCCCGTGGGCTGTCTCCTGACCGTCCCACCTTGCCTCTCTGCCCAGGGCTTCCAGGCCGTGTGTGAGAGCATCCGGGACTGCGTTCGCTGCCAGGCCTGGGGAACGGGCAACATGAAAGAGAACTGCAGCAAGTGCCACCTCCAGATCCAGATGGTGGAAGAGCTGAAGAAAGGTACTGGGAGAAGCAGAGCTGGGTGCAGACATGTGCAGCGTCTCTCCCATGGGCCCTACCCCATGTGTGTGTGTGAGGGGCTGCTCCTCAAGCTTTTCCTGGTCCTGATGACTTTGCAACGATGTCCCTTGTCTCTGCAGAGGAGGCCAGTGAGTACTGCTCGTTCCAGGACGAGGAGGATGACTGCACGTACCACTACACCCTGGAGGGAGACCCCACCGTGCTCCCCAACACCACCGTCCGCGTGCAGAAGAAAAGAGGTGAGCAGGGATCCAAGAGGAGGGGGTGTCCAGCCTGGGGTCTGGATCAGCAGTGACCTACTCCGCAGAGCCTCTGATCCCTGCTTTGTCCCTTTGCTGTGTCCCCGGGCAGGGTCAGCCGCAGGCAGCAGCTCCCTGCCCACCTTCCCACATGACAGGGGTGGGTGATACTGGCAGAAGGTAAAGAGTAGCATTCTTGGAGATCAGTACCTTTAGAGATCAGTGTCTTTTCACCGCCAGTATGGGCAGGATGAGATGTGAGGTGCTGAATAGTCCCTTGGGGTGGCTGGGTGCGAGCAGAGAGGTGGGATGGTTTCTCCCTGAGCAGCACTTTTCATTGTGAGCACCAAGAGAGAAGTTCCCGAGCTTAACTGGGCTGCCCCATCCCTCAAAGAGCTGTGGGCCAGCCTTTCCCTTCTGTCCCTGTCTGCTCCCTCCCTGCACACCCCACGCAGGGGGTTGATGCCCAGGGGTGACGTTGTTGTCACTTGCAGAGTGCCCTCCAGGGAGCTTTCTCTGGCTCATCCCGCTGCTCATCTTCCTCATCCTGCTTCTGGGGCTGTTGCTGCTGCTCTGCTGGAAGTTCTGCACCTGCTGCAAGGTGAGTGCCCTGGCCGACTGCCTCAGCCTGGAGAAAGGACCAGATAAAGGCCAAAACCATGACAATTTTCCAAAATCCACCCAGCCTCCAGCATGGACAGCTTGGCAGGGACTGGGTCCCAGTGGTACCCAGCCCCTCTGCTGTTGCCGACACAAGTTGCTGTGGGATTTCCCCCAGTCAAGGGATATCTGGCTAAAATCAGCTTTCAGAGCCCCATCCATCCGCTGCCCACCGCCCCCCTGCCGATGTGAAACCTCCCAGATGGAAAGACGGGGATTTTTGCTCTTGGCTGCAAAGTGATTGTGTCTTTGGCCATTTCTTTTCTAGACTTGCCTGGCCCTGCTTCCCTGCTGCGCACGAGGTACCAGCCCTTGGAACTGGGGGGAGAGGGATCTGGGGGGAAGTGGGTGGTGGGTGCTGGGATACGCGTCCCTCTTCCTCCTCCTCTCTTAGCTGGGGAGGTGGATCAGGGGAAATCTCCTAGCAGAGAGTATGAGCCAAGGAGCCCTTGAGCTGCTGCTCCGCTGCTCCTCCCTGCCCTGCCACCCTGGTGTGCCCTACTGGGAATCCCACTGCTGGCTCTCCCCTGACCAGTGTCCCTTGTAATGCCTAGCTGGTGTGATCTGCTCTCCCCACTCATGGACACCCCTTGCTCTCTCCACCCGACTCCACTCCCGACATCCCAACACCCTTAGCGTGGTTGAAGTCCTAAAGATCCCCCAGAACAAAGTCTCCAGTGTTGGGAAGTTGATGGTTGGTGTTGTCCCAGTCTGCCCAGACTCTGACACTGCCCCTGGCTCTGCAGGTCGCGTTGTTGGCTTCAAGGAGGACCACTACATGCTTCGCCACAGCCTCATGTCCTCTGACCACCTGGACACCCCCATGGTCCGCAGTGGGTCCCTCAAGGGTCGGGACACCGTCCGCTGGAAGATCAACAACAATGTTCATAAGCAGAGCTTAACCCCCCTCGCTGCTGCCAGCCCCAAAGAGCTCAGTGAGTGCCACATCTGAGGAACAGCTGTAAAGGACACAAACCCTTGCTGGTGGCCCCCAGCTCCAGCAGCCATGCTGTCACCTCCAAGCCCAATTGCAAGGCAGAATGTTCCTTTATCTGCTTCCATCCTGGGGGAAGCTGAGTAGCCCATTCTCATGTCCAGCCCTGTAGCAGAACAGGTGGTAACCTTGGAGATCTCCTGGCAGCCTGGCCATGTGGTGGATGTCTTAGTCTCATTAGCCCAGTGACCCAACCTTGATTTCACTGCCTCATCTGTCCAGAACCACCACTGGGCACCGTTTCCTGTGCTGGATCTGGGAGAAAGCTTCCTGGTTAGCACCCCAGTTCTCAGAGGGTTTTTCTCTGATGGTGCTATGGGGTTTGGTGCTAGCGATATAAGATCTGGTCACCAAGCACTGTGCGTGTCCCCATGCTTCCAACTGTTGGCTGGGTTGTTTCTCTGACCAAGAAGGAAGGAGTTTGACTTGGGGTTTTCTGTTTCCAGTTCCCTACGGGCTGTCTCTGAGGCTGACACGGCTTTTCACGCAGAACCTGGTGAAGCCAGACACCCGGGAGTGCGAGCAGCTGCGCAAGGAAGTGGAGGAGAATGTATGAGCCTGGGCACGAGGGGGATTTGGGGTGGGACTGGGGGGGACATCACACTGAGGGGGTGTCTGCGATGCTGAGGAAGAGGGAGCAACCCTTCCCTGTGAACCCAGGCAGCTCTTGAAAGGAAGAAGCAATTTTTCCACTTTCTGAAAGTACAAATGTCAAGATCACAATTGTGAGAATTATCAAAGCATCACGTTGATGAGATTTGAGCTTTGTTTTGGAGCACATGGCCTGAAGCTCCTGTTTGGCTCCAGTTTGCAGCCTCTTGCCATGTCCTGCAGAGAAACCACATGGCGGTCTCTGCCTGGTGTGGCAGGGCAAGTTGGGAGGACCCGGGGGTGGCCAGAGGTCTTTCATGTTTGCTGGCAGCAACATCTGCTCGCTGAACACATCCCTCTTCAGCAAGGGATGTGTTGTGAAAGTCCCTCTTGCTCCTTGCAGCTGAACGAAGTTTTCAAGCACATCCCTGGCTGCCACAAGCTCCAGCAGACCAAGTTCAGGTGAGTCATGGGGGGAGAGACCTCCTGCAGGGCAGGGTTCCTCCAGGGCCCTGCTGATGAGGGAGCAGACCTGAGGGCTGGGGTATGAAAACTGGAATGCCAGGAGGAAACGTGGTCTGTGAGACATCCCTGGCACAAGTACTAGCCCCATAAGATGCATCACCCACCCGTGGCTGCAGAGTCCACCAGCTGCATCTGGCTTTGGACCTGGGAGTCCTCCAGACAGGGACAAATCCTGGTCACATGCTGCTCAGTGGGAAAATTCCCATTGACTTCACAAGTTTCAGCCCTGTGCAAAGTTAGGAGTGCCTGGAGCAGGATGGAAGAGTCTGGGGATGCCAGCGCTGAGCAGGGAGTGTTATCCCCTCCCTGCGGCTCCAACCAGATGTGATCTCCCCCGTGGGCATGTTCCTCAGCACATTGGGAAACCCAGGGGTGGAGGGAGCAGCCAGGCAGGAGGGAACATGTGATGGGGCCACGGGCTCTGCAGAATGGGTTGGCACCTGCAGGGCAGCTGCTGCAGCTCAGGCCTGCTCAGGGCTGTGATTCACACAGAACTTTGTCTCCCCAAATGCGTTAGTCACTCTGATAGGTTTTTTGGTTTTTTTTAATTTCCCCACCCCAGGTTACAGCCCAATTCTGGGAAAAGGTAAGACAAACTTACAGCCTTCTCTTGTGCTGCTTCTCCATCTGTACACACGCATGTGAGGTGACTGAACGCCCCACACACTCACTAGCTCCTCCAGCTGCTATGTGGGATGGGCAACCTCAGCTCTTACCGGGCTTTCTCTTCCCACCGGTCGCAGGCAGGACCACACCATTGTGGACACAGTGCTCACCGCCCCTCGCTCAGCCAAGCCAGAGATCATCAAAGTGGTGGAAAAGCACGTTTCCCACGAGGCTTTCAATGACCTGAAGGTTTCACCGGGTTATTACACTGTGACCTCAGACCAAGGTAGGGAGCAGAGCCCAGCACTGCCTCCTGGCTGAGCAGGGGGGGCATTTCCCACCTCTCACCATTGCCTCTTCCTCCAGATGCTCACGGGATGGTGGAGTTTCAAGAGTCCGTGGAGCTAGTGGATGTCCGTGTCCCACTCTTCATCAGGGAGGAGGATGATGATGAGAAGCAGCTGCAGGTGGAGGCCATTGATGTCCCCACCGGCATCGCAGAGATTGGCCGCAGGCTTGTCAACATCACTATCATCAAAGAACAAGGTGAAGAGCGTTTGTGTCTGAGTGTCCCGTGTCCAGATGGACTTGGGTGGTTTCTAAGGAAGGTGCAGCCTGTGTATCTGAGCTCCCCCAGACGACAGACCAGAGACTTGCTTGGTGACTCCTGTCTTAAGTCACCTGGGTCTAAACTAGTGCATCTTTTAAAGCATCCAAAGGAGGGTCATCATCCCTGGTGGCAGAGACCCAAACATTTGACCATTGCAAGTTTAGCTGCTACTAGTTCCATGGCAGATCCAGGGTTGCCTCTGCTGCTCCGGTTCATAGGTCGCTGGAATGAAGTAAAACCTCTTTGCTGTTACGCTGTGGTTGGGGCAGGTGAATGTCCCCCAGCAGTTTCCCTCTGCTTCCCATCTGATTGTTTTGAGCAGGGAGCACAAGTCAGGAGTGGTAAAGTCTCCCATGCAGTAATATTTCATACACAGTTCACACCCCTGAGTGATAGGACTCTGTTCAGGGAGGACACCTGTGTGCTTGTAATGTGATTCTTCATGTAGTTTCTCTACACATTCCTTCTCTCCTGCCCCTTCCAGCCAGCAGCCTCATCACCTTCTTGCAGCCAGCCTATTCCCACAGCCGCTTTGATAAGGTGGCCAAGATCCCTGTCCTCCGGGAGATCATAGAAAACGGGAAATCTCAAGTCACCTACAGGACCCGGGATCTCACCGCCAAGAATGGCAGGGTAAGGGTGGTGCTCCTGGCCTTGGCAAGCAGGAAGGAGTGGGCACAGAGGGGTGGGAAGGAACCGACCCCGGGGCTGCAAAAGAGCAGTTGGTCAGGCTCAAAGGGGGATGTGGCTGGGAGAGGGGAGACCCAGGGCTTGAGGTTAGCACAAGGGAAGACATTCCCCTCCATCCCTTTCTCCCCGTGCCTCAGGAACCCGAGAGGCTGCCTGTACCTGAGTCAGAGGGTTCTGGCTGTCCCCCCTGAGGTGTGGGCACTGGGAGACAAGTGGGGATTCACTGGGAGATGAGGGGAAGGTCTCTGTGAGCCTTCTTGTGGACGCTGCGGGCTATAATCATGCACCTCTTCCTTCTCTTCCAGGACTACATCTTCACAGAGGGTGACCTGGTCTTCCAGCCCGGGGAAACCCGAAAGGAGTTGCAGGTCCCCTTGCTGGAGCTGACTGAAATAGATACCCTCCTACACAACTGCCAGCTCAAGCAGTTCACCATCGACCTCCTCCATCCCAAGCACGGTGCCAAGATCGGCCGATACCCTCAGACCACGGTGACCATCGCTGACCCAGGTAGGGGCTGGCAGCCAGGCAGTGGGGAATGGCAGCAGGGGGTGTGAGACCCCCCCCATACCGGATCAGCCCACCCCGAGGTGGTGTCCAGAGCTCCAGCCCTGCTCCTCACCCAAGAAGCGGCAATGAGGAGGTTCCTCCAGCTCCGACCGGTAGATTTGGGCCTCCCTCTAGAGGCGTTAGTGGGTACAGACAGTGGGTGGGAAGAATGGATAATCTACCTTGCAAAATGAAATAGAGTGGATTCTCATTCCTTTTTCTTGGGGACTTGAATAAAAAGGTATAAAAAAGGGGGAGGGGCAGGACTTGCCATGAGCTGTGCATGGTGGTTCCTCTGGCTGGGCAAGGAAAACTATAAGGCTTGTCATCAAGTGGGTCGATAACGTAAAGGTATTTGTCACAGTACTGGTCATGAATACTGGGGTAACAAGAAATTCCCTTGTCACTGGACAACCAGAACCACTTCAGGGGCTGAAGAGGCTCCAGAGAGCTCTCAAATGTAGTTGGTGGGTTTCCAGGGTAAGCAACCGAGTGACTCGAGGAGGCTCTGCCCATCTCTGTCTTCTCTCGTGGCTGCACAGGGCAACTGATCAAGAAGTTATTAAATACATTCAGACAGAGCTAAAGATTTTCAGAGGCAAGAATACAATCTCTTCATTTCTTCCTACCTGGGAGTCCTGTGAGAAGCAGCAGGACTTGGGGGGTCTGAACCCAACTCTCATGCCAGTTCGCTGTGTGGTTTTGGGGGATGTCATCACCAAGTGCCTCAGTTTCCCTTCCCTACAATGGGGATCTACCCTTCAGAAATGCTTTGAGAGGCTCACTCAGGATGGCAGGGCAGTGCTGGAGAGAGGCACACTTCCTTCTTTTCATTCCACCCAGTAGACTAGCACTGATGTGACCTTTCTTCCTCATGTCTGCAGAGGTGGTGGATGGTGTCCCCTCAATGACTGGCCTGGGCCAGGTCTCCCAGTCCCCCAAAGGCCGCCTGAGTGCACCACTTAATCCCAATGCCAATGCTCTCAGCTCCAGGGAAATCCGCTTCAACTGGTTTCCTCCACCGGGAAAACCTCTGGGGTACAAGGTAAGGAGGGGGAGTAGATCCCAGGGGAGGGTGTGGGTTCCACCCTGTGGGTGTTTCACACACACAGTCATTTTGCCGAAGGGATGGGGAGAAGACACCCAAAGGAGGGAGCAAACTCACGCTTTCTGGCCCCCTCCATCCTTGAGGGACCATTGCTGGGTGGATGTGGGATTTGCAGGAAAGATTTCTGGTGGGTTCATCTCCCTTTCCATCACTTACCATGAAAAGCCCAGACTGCTCTGGCCTCTCATTTCAGAGAGACAGCAGAACACCCTGGCTTTCCCAGAGCAGACCTTACACGAGACAGGGAAATTCTCACCCGTTATGGTGAGGATCTGAAGGAATCATGGCTTGCTCTTGCTTTGCCAGGTGAAATACTGGATCCAAGGAGATCCTGAGTCTGAAGCCCACCTCATCGATGTCAAAGCAGTATCAGCAGAGCTGAGTAACCTCTACCCCTTCTGTGACTATGAGATGCAAGTCTGTGCCTACAACGCCATGGGTGAAGGGGCTTACTCCGACATCATCCACTGCCGCACGTTTGAGGATGGTGAGCGACTCTGCGCTTTGCTTCCCGTCGTGTGGGAGCAAGTTGGTGCCTGTGCACCCAGCATGGGGTTGGGGCTCCAGCCCTGAGCTTCTGATAGCCTTGGGGACAAGCACGGAGCGGTTCCCGCTGTGATCCAGGGAGCTCTGGGCAGCTGTGTGCACTGGCTCCCAACTTGCAGTAACCTGGACCTTTTACTCTTGCCTTTCCAGTCCCCAGCGAGCCCGGCCGCTTGGCTTTCAACGTCGTGTCTTCCACCGTGACGCAGCTGAGCTGGGCTGAGCCTGCAGAAACCAATGGGGAGATCACAGCTTACGAAGTCAGTTACGGACTCGTCAACGAGGACAATGGTAAGAGCTCGTTCTCTGACTGGGGCAGCCCAGCCAGGCTGAGGGGCTGGAGTACACTTTCCACAGGCTGGGCCAATCCCAAGTAGCAGCAGAACCAGAATGGTTCCAAGCACGTTTCTTGTGAAAACTGGGATCTAGAGGGGTGACTTCTTTATGGAAGGAGTACAGAAAAATCACCGCTCGGGATTTAATCCTGAAAAGCCCGAAGCACTCTCAGTTCCCATTCATTTCCATAGTGTTTTGTGTTGGTTTTCATCTCAAAAACTTAGTTCATACGTCTAGACCTAGTGCTAGGGTGCCAGGAGGATGCTGTTTGGTGACACACCAGCAACAGGAGGCAATTCCTGTAGGTTGACTTCAGCATTCAGTTTGGGAATTTCCCTGAGATGATGTGATGCCTGTTGTGAGCAGCCCAAAAAGCTGCTGCACCTTGTCCCACAGCCAGGCTGTGTCCTCACACCAAACCTCAACAAGTTTGTTGGCCAAGGGTGGGGTGCTGTGGGGTCCTCTGTGTCTCGTGACCTCATGGGTGACAGACGTACCTATATTTGCAGCACCCATTGGCCCAATGAAGAAGGTGCTAGTTGAAGACCCAAAGAAGCGCATGGTGCTGATAGAAAACCTGCGGGAGTCCCAGCCCTATTGCTACATGGTGAAGGCCAGAAACGCTGCTGGCTGGGGACCTGAGAGAGAAGCCACCATCAACCTTGCTACGCAGCCCAAGCGCCCAATGTCCAGTGAGTAACTGCCCTGCCTGGGTGGAGGAGGGGTGGGGAAGGAGGAGTGCTGGGGAACATTCCCCATCACCCCAGCTGCTTCTCCATATCCTGCTCGCTCTGTGGCATCAGCCACCCTGGTGAATGCTGAAGACCAGCCTGAGCATGGGAGGCCTGTGTGGTTTTGAGCTGCTTGTCTAATGGCACTTTTCACCTCTTCTTCAGTCCCCATCATCCCTGATGTCCCCATCATTGATGCAGAGGGAGGTGAGGACTATGACAGCTATCTGATGTACAGCGCAGATGTGCTTCGCTCCCCAGCTGGCAGCAAGCATCCCAGTGTCTCTGATGATACAGGTACGTTGCTCTGAATTTTGCAAAGGTCATTTTTAACATTCATTTTCCTTAACAACAGCTGTCAGCAATGAGCTTCACTGCTCCTTTCCTCCTCATGGAGATCCAAGTCATGGAGATGGTGACCAGCCTTTCCAAAGCACAGTAGCTGCATCCGTGGGAACACTTAACTAGTCATAGTGTAAATAAGACCAGTTCCTCCTTGTCTAAGCCATGAGGCAAAGAGAAATCTCAGCGTGGGCTGGGAGAGGAGTTTTTCATGGCCCTCCCTGCTCATCTTCCCTTCCTGTTGCCATTTGGCTGGACCACGAGATTTACCGTCAGCAAACAAGCGCTAGCAAGGCACAGACCTCTGAGTCCCTTGGATGCTCAGCGTCTTGGCCAAACCAACAGGAGGGAACTCACCAAGCACTGGGAAGGCACTGGCCTCTTTTCCTCCATCACTTCACTCTCTGAATGAGGCTGGCTCGCTTGTCTTGTACTGGGACGACAAGGGGAAGATGGGCCATAAGTGAAATGATGAGGCTTGTCAGTAGGATCTGGAGGGCAGTAGGATCTCCTGAGCGCAGGACAATTGTCACAGACTCTTCATGACGGGGACAGACATGTGGTGGGACTTTGACTCTCACCACTTGTCATGATGGACACGGGGCTGGAAAACAGCCCTGGGGTTGAGGAACCCCATGCATGTCGTGTTCCCAGCATCCTCCATCTACCAGTCACATGATGGTTGCACTGGCTGAACTCATCAGCCAACACTTGATGAGATGGGCTGTGAATGGGTCTCATTTCCATTGGTGCCTGGCCTTTCCCCTCCCCAGCAAGAGCACAAAACCAGTGGGTAGCCCACTCTGTCCCCTGCAGATCATGCCAACACCAGTGCTTGCGTTGTCCCAAAAGGCTCCAGGTGGAAATATGTGCAGTTGCTGGGAGAAGACCTGGATCTTCGCCGCATCACCTGGAAGCTCCCACCTGAAACCATTCCCCGCCTCTCTGGCAGCAGCCGCCTCTCCTCGGACACGGAGGGTCTCCTCCACGAGGAGGACAGTGACATGGCTACTGGCAGCCTGAGGAGGAGTGGGACACCCCGACCCCAAGCAGGTGAAGGACAGCTTCGTTACAGAGCTGAGTGTCCTGTCTCGTCCTGCTCTGAGCCAAGGGGCCCAGTACATGTCCCCTTCCTCTCCTTGTGTGCCCATCCTTGTGTTGGCGTGATGCACTCACTGTTCACATGATGTAGTCTGCTTCAAAACCTTGTCCTGGTGTGTCTTCTCACAAGAGTGTCAAGGTAACCCCCATCTCGGCATGGACTTGGGAGCCTGCTAGCAAGTTGCCTCTACAAAAGGCTGGACCTTCAAGGCAGGAGCAAACTCAGATGACACCTGCTAAGTGCCACCTCCAAGGGCAGCTCCTCACCTTAATTAAGTGCCCTGAACTGCTAGGGCAGACCTGCTGGACTGTTAAACAGAAATCCCTTTCTCCTGGGTAGCTGATCTCTCCTGGCCTGCTGGGAAGGGATGGGGCTTTGTCCAGGACCAGAACAACGGATCAGAGTTTGCTTTTCAGAACCAGCTGAGACGGGATCCAGAGTGAGATTTGGAGAAACCACCTCCATAAAGAGCTGTTTTTCTTCCACTTTCTTTTTTAATCTGAAATTATAAACCTGTGCTTGCGTCAAAGAGAACATGGTGAGAACCACAAGGCAGTGCCCCAGCAAGGCCGAGGTCTGGAGTTACCTTGGGCACCATGGGTGTCTCTGGTGCTGGGTGTAGAACAAAGTCTCTGTTTACCTGTTTGTTTCCCTGTCATCGCGTTGGGTGGTTGTGGCTTGTTCTAGATGTAGTGCTCCGGAATGACCTCCCAGAGGCTGAAGCTGGGATGCAGCCAACGCAGGACACACCATGATGCCTCCTGCTTCCTCCCCACGGAAACTGAAGCAACAGCCCCGTTCAAAGTCACATTCCTCACAGTGTGCCCTCTTTTACAGAGCACTTGCTGAATGGCCGGGTGGACTTCTCCTTCCCTGGCAGTGGCAGTGGCACACTGACGAGGACAATGAACAGCAGCTACCAACTGAGCTCACACATGCAGCAGGAGCACAGGGTGATGGGGAGCTCCTCACTGACAAGAGACTACTCCACGATGCTAATGGGGCACGGTGAGTACTGTTGAGATGGGACCTGTCCTTCCCTTTCACCCCCATGGCTGTTTTCAAAACCGCGCCCTGCAAGTCCTGTTGGGGTGAGGACTGTGGTCATGGCTAAGGGGGCCCATGAACCAGAGATCCAGAAGGTCATGTCCTCATCACTGACCTGTAGGTGCTTTGCTAAGGCCACCTTGCTCCCAGGCCAGTTGGGAAAGCATTCCCATACCTCACATGCAGGATGCATGGGAATGGGAGCTGCATCCTTATCCTCACACTGCAAAGATCTCCAGAAAGAGCACAGGTGTCTTCTTCTAACTCTATCTAGTGGCATGGTTGCCTTTCAGCTCTACAGAAGGTCGTTAAAAGGCTCTTCAAATCTGAACCTTAAAAAGTTATCTCTGCAGGAGCCAGCACCTGGGCTGAACCTGCTCTGAAGTCTCCAATGGTGTTTTTCTCTTCTTTTGCACTGCTTCTGTAGATTACCCGGGGAGATTCCTCCCTCCCATCCATGAAGATGCTGGGAGGACAATCCCACGGCCCCGGGATGTGGGTTTCAGGAGCAGGGCAAAGGTGAAGGGTTACTACCCCAGCACTGGCTTTCGGGACTCTATAATCATGACTGATGGGTCCGCAGGGATTTGCAAGTACATAGGTACAGCTTTGTCCAGTGTCTCCTCCCAGCCACGCATCTCATAACAGCCAAGTCACCGGCCATCCATGAGCTGTTACCATTCACTGCTGCCCCTAAACCCATTCTCCATGGCTTGCTGTGTGCCACACTGATCTTCCTCTTGGCCCGGACTGTGCCTCCATCACACCACCTTTCCATTTGCAGGTGACTCCAGCTGTGTTTCAACCCACCTGGGCTGATTAACACTCACCCCTGCTGCCACCGTGCTCTAACGGGCTCATCAGCTCATTGACCCCATCCTCTTTGCTCCTAACAAGCTTGTTGTTCTCAGTCTTACCCCACAGGCCTTTGGAGGACTCTTGGGGAGAACGTGTGCTCCATACAAGATGTGCCTCTGCAAGCTCCTTGGCCAAAGCCCATGTCAATGAGGGGCTTCAGTCCCTGAGTGTCACATGGGAGGCTGCTGTGTTCACCTTGAGGCTTATGTCCCAGTGGGCTGGGGTGGGGGGAAACGAGAGCACCCAGGCCTTGTCCCAGCTGCCTCCCTGTACAGTCCCTGGAGGTGTTGGGTTGCTTTAGCTATAGACTAGGGCCAGTCTTAACTGAGCAACATCTGTAGATGTCTGTGAGGTTTCTGACAGACCAAATGGGGTGCTTCAGGTTTGGTGAGGAGGGCCACACACAGCATCTGAGCACCTGCTCTGGTCTCTCTACTACAGGGGCACGAAGCTACCTTGACTTGTCCCACACAAGGGTGGCACCCCAAGGCCACAGGACATCACTGTAGGTGTGTAGAGCCAGCCAGTCCCCCCTCGTGATGGGCCAGCTTGCAGAGTCAACATCCTGCCACGTTCTCCTCAGACCATCAGGACCATACCACGCTTGCGCGGGCCACTCCCTCCTCTCCCCCAGCCCCCTCAGCCCCCATTCTCCAAATCTCCACCCTGACGTTTCCTTTTTGTCTCAGACTCCAGGCTGCCACTGGGCATCCCTGACACCCCTACACGTCTGGTGTTCTCTGCCCTGGGACCCACCTCCCTGAAGGTGAGCTGGCAGGAGCCGCACTGCGAGAAGGAGGTGCAGGGCTACAGCGTGCAGTACCAGCTCCTCAATGGAGGTCAGTGAACAGGCAATGGGTGCCCACCAGGCAGTTGGTGGTGGGAGTTCCTGGTGGTGGAAAGTGTGGCTCAGGTCTTCTCTTGGGCAACTTGGGTTAACCCTGCCTGAGCAGGGCATGTTGGATTAGATGACCTCCAGAGGTCCCTTCCAACCTCAACCAACTGATCCCAACTCTGTTTTTTGTTTAGCCTTGAGAAAATGTCTCAGCTACCCCACAGCACTCATTCCCCATTTCTGCTGGGGGTGACAATTCCTGGGGTTGTTTGTGGAATCACTCCTCCTCCAAAAACCCTTGGACTCTTCTCCAGCAGCCCTAACATCTCAGTTGAAGGACTTTTCATCAAGTTGGACTTGGAGGAAGGATTGCAATGAAAATCTCTTATTTTTACATGAAACTTGGAACAGTGAAAATATAATTCTTTTTGGCTGAAAATTCCTGAGATTTCAAGAAGCTGTTGTTTGTCCCAAGCCTTTCTTGGAACAACATCTCATCCTGCACTAGCAGATTTTAGTAGCAAGGTGTGATAGAGGTGACTGGGGAAGGGCCCCTGGATGACTTTTCCAGGCAGCTCATTTGAGGTAGAGTTTAGGTGAAAGCCACAGCACTCTTCTTTTTGCCTGCAACATGGTACTGATGTTCCCCCTCCCTGTGTGTCCCAGGAGAGGTGCACCGACTCACCATTCCCAACCCCTGCCAGAACTCGGTGGTGGTGGAGGACCTGCTGCCCAACCACTCCTACATCTTCAAGGTGAAGGCACAGAGCGAGGAAGGCTGGGGCCCTGAGAGGGAAGGAGTCATCACCATAGAGTCCCAGGTGGACCCGCAAAGCCCACTCAGCCCTGTACCAGGTGAGGTGGATGGGGGAAAGGTGTCACTGATGTCTCTGCTGCTGTCTACAGTGGTGGCTTTGATGTTTTCTCACTCCTTACTTCATCCTGAGCTCTTCTTTCTTTCCTTCTATTTTGAAATAGGACCTTCTTCCCCGTGCACTGACCTTCTTCTACTAGCTGTCTAGATAACTGAGATCTTCTACTTGTTTCATAAATTCCGCATGCAGACCCCTCCCAGGCTCCTCCTCACCAGTTTCTGTGACACTGACCTCTCGCTTGTGCCCCTGCAGGTTCACCCTTTACACTGAGCACACCCAGTGCTCCTGGACCACTGGTTTTCACCGCCCTCAGTTCTGACTCCCTGCAGCTCAGCTGGGAGAGACCCCGCAAGCCCAATGGGTCCATCTTGGGCTACATGGTCACCTGTGAGATGCTGCATGGAGGAGGTATGGTATCGGGCTGTGGAAGACCAGTTCCCTGTGTAGACCACAAGATACCTCCAGCAAAGGCAGCAACTTGCTGCATTTTTGCTGGGATCAACAACAAAGCTTACACTGGTGCTGGGGACATGAGGCTGATTCCAGACCTGGGAGCTGCTGAGCCCCAATGCTTTGTGGCATTGCATGGCCTGGTGTAATGAATGTGGTGGGAGGAGGAAGGACCCATAGCTTATTACATCCCAAACCCAGTGGAAGTTTGTTGAGGACCAACACTGTACTAAAATAGCCCTGTCTTAACCCATAGTAGAACTGGGTGGTGTGAGTGTACACTCTGCAGGTGGCATAAAGCTTAGGGAAAACCAAGACACCATCCAGAGTTGGATGGAGTGTGTTTGGAGGGACTATCATTCCTGTCTGTCTTCACCACTGGTATCTCTGTGTTGATTAGGGGAGCCCAGGAATATTTATGTTGAAGGAGACAATCCAGAAAGTACCCTTACTGTGCCCCACCTGAGTGAGAACGTCGCATACAAGTTCAAAGTGCAAGCCAAGACCACCCAAGGCTTTGGGCCAGAGAGAGAAGGCATCATCACCATCGAATCTCAGGATGGAGGTACAGTACCATGGTTTTATGGAGTTGGAAAGATAAGGAACGTCTCGGAGCAGGGAACACAACTGCTGGAGTCCCCTTCCAGCTCTGGTGGTCACTCCATTTTCCATGAAAGACACAGAGACATTTTCTTCCATGAAGGCAATCCTGTGCCTTGCCAGCACTGTCCCAATCCTGATGCTCTGAATGAGGGAGGATCATAAGACTTTCTTATGTTTAATTTATTATGAAATTTCTATCTTATGCCTTGTTGTACACATACGTGGAGGCAGCTTCTTACGCTGCACATGTGTAGGACCTTCCCAGTCTTCCCAGTTTCTCCTAAAGCTGTCTCTGATGTCAGCAAGAGAAACCTTCTGAGCTGATTGTTGGTGCTCACTGTGCAGGGCTGAGGGGTTGTAAACTCCTTGTTGTTTCCCGGCTGACTTGTCCCTTTTCCTTCTCCCCAGGCACTTTCTCCCAGTTTGGAGGACAGCAGTACATGAGAGAAGAAGTGTACAACTTCCCCACCGAATACACCACCAAAACCAGCATCAGTCATTCCTCCCTGGATCCCCACTTCACAGGTAGGGGCTCACTGTCTGGTCTGAAACCCTTGGTAAGCAAAGGATAACGCTGCTTGTCCAAAGGTCAAAGGCAGGGAGGGAGGGTCCATCGGGTGGGATGGATGAAGAGGACCAGACCCTTTCCTACACCGTGTCCCTGCTCTGCCCCAGAGGCTGTTGCAGTCATTTCCCCATGTGCTGCCCAGTCACAGAGGCAACACTGAGTTTTCAAAATCCACCAGGACTATCACTAGGGACCACATCATAACTCTTCCTGCAAGGTTAGATCTCTTCAGAGCAGGAAAAAACACGGAAGTGTGATGACTGTATTTAATTACATCAGTGTAGTTGTCCCATGTTGTCCCCCTTGAGTCCAAGGACTCACTGCAATACAAAGAGTTTGGGAGCTGTTAGGAAATCCATCTTATTGACTGACATAGCAAAGTACCAAATCACTTGATCTGGAGAGGTTTTCCATCAGGGAAAGTCGTATTTAAAGAGGAACCTCTGCCAGGAATCATCAGGTAGAGCAGACCCTATTCCCTGTGACCCCGTACTTAGCGCGGTGTCCTGACCACTGAGCTTCTCGCTGCAGACGGCATGCTGATGACGACCCAGCGAGTGGAGAGCGCCAGCAGCACCCTCACCAAACAGGTCACCAAAGAGTTTGTGAGCCGGACAGTGATGTCCAGCGGGACCCTCACCAAACAGATGGAGAGGCAGTTCTACGAGGCCTGAGGTAGGACAGGCCGCCTGCCAGCGGGATGCTGATGTTCAGGTGGCAGGATTTTGTGGAATGATCCAAGGGTGCTTCATCCAGATGCTGCTGTGGTGCCTGGGCAGCTCCTCCTGCGGGCAGTCCTCCATGGCACTTCAAGCTCTGGACCTCTCCTTTGGAACCCAGCACACTCCAAGCTCTGGTACAGTTGGGTCATCAGGTGTGTGCTCATCCTTCAGGGCTTGTTCACCCTGTCCTGCTCTCCAGAGACTCAGTTCTGCAGAGTCCACAGGGACGTCTTCCATGAACAATCACTGTTCACTCCAATACCAGTCTTCAATTCCCATCTCCATCCAAATATACCTGCAACTGAAGAAATTTGGGTGTCTCGATGGCTCCAGCCTCCCCAGATAAACGGAACGGAACGATTTATTCTCAGGTCCTCCGTTTTGAGAGGATCCCAGCTGACAACATCCTGATTTATTGAGGGTCATCGTTTCCATCCTTGCTTCGGGCTCTCCAGCAACTTGGCTGCCCGCTGGCGGTGGTGATTTGTTCTGTTTGGTGTTTTGTGAGAGCTGCAAGGTGGGGCTTTGGGGTAACCTGCGCTTTCTTCCTGCACCTATTTGTGCCTATTCTTCGCTGCTGACATTTGGTACCAGGATAGCAAAGTATAACCTTTCATTTGTATAGCCTTACTCGTGGTGGCCTCTGATGCATATTTTTTTTTTTGCATACAATATTGTACAGTTTTCGTAGTATATATATAAATATATATAAATGTATTTTATTATTTTATAAAAAAAAAAAAGAGGTGTATGAGATCTATGCTGAATATTGAGGGTACACTGGGACTCTGTCTGCTGAGAAACGTGAATAACTGGAAGTTAACAGCTTAATTCAAAGGCCACTAAACCCTGTGGAAAGCCTGTTGATGAGCTGGTGGGCTCTGTCTTGGGCTTTATCCCCCAGCACCGGAGGCTCCAGCAGAAGTTCTCTGCACAGCACCCACCAGCCAAGCAGTCTCCAGCCACAGCACAGACACAGACGGGCTGGGAGCTGCCTGGAGGTGAGGGATGGGGATGGCCTGGGCATTCGTGCCTGGAGATGGGAATGGCTCCTGGGATTTCTTACAAGGCTGATGTGGAGAGCACGAAATTTTGGGGGGCAGAAGATGTTGGGTATCTTTTAAAAGTCCTTTTGCCCAACAGCAGCATCCGTAAAGGGAGCTGTGATGCCTCAGTAAACACAAGGGAGGAGCAAGCCTGGGAACAGTGGGTGCTCTCATCATCCTCTGAGCCTCCTTCAGCCCTCGGCTCTTGCTGTCCTTGGATGGTGCTGGGTGCAGGGCTGAGCTGAGACCTTGCTGGGCCTCGTTTCCTGGCTCTGGGCACGATGCCTGGCATCTTGCTGCCCTCTGCCCGTCAGAACAATTGGGATCCGTGTCTTGCTGACCAGCCCGTTTCCCAGGCGTGCTTCAGCTGCACGGGAGCTGGTGAGGAGCCTGCCGAAATCAAGGATCCCGCCCGAAGCAGCAGCTGCCACCATTCTGGATTAGAGCTTCCAACCAAAACAGCAGCTGCCTGGTCTCCTGGGCAGCATCGCCTGCCTGATTTGATCTGACACTGGACCTTGGCTGTTTTGTTCTTTTTCTGTTGTTGGGTTGTGTTTTTTTTGTATGGTTGTTGGATATTTTTTTTTGACTTGGAAGATTTTCCAGCACTGACACCACCGAGAGCTCCCTCTCCTCTCCGGGCTCTTGAGTGGGACGAGTTGTACATGTTTGAGCCAAAGATGCACAGAGGAAACCAAAGTCCCCTGGAGTCTCCAGGCCTGCAGCTGGAGCTGGGTTAGTTTTGAACTTGGTGAAGTATCTCTTGACTCAACCCGGTGGTTCTTCTGTGCCTTCAAGAAGCACTTATTTTTCCTGAGCAAGTACCAGTGGCATTAACCTGCCTCCCTGTTCTCATCTCACCTTTGTGGTTGGGGTTTCCTCTCCAGCTGACGTGTCTCCTCCTGCACAAGGACTCCGGGCCCCTTTCCCTGTGCTTTGTGGTCTAGGGTAAAATGCTGACAACCACCCGAAAAGGGAGCCCCGCTTCCAAGCATTTTAACCAAAGACTATCCTGTTAACCAAGCACAGATCTGCTCTCCAGGGTGTCACTCCATCCCCACACATAAGGTGGCTGTGCCCCTAACCCATGCCTTGTGCTAGAACAGCATCACTTCTCTAATTTTCATCTGGTCCTTAGGGCTGGAGGTGTTTCAGTCTTTCCAAGGGTGGATCCAGCAGCCTGTTCTGGCAGCGGGTCTTTGATCAGATGGCTTCCTATTGCACTCAATAAATGTCTTCTCTACAGTTTGCCTCTTCCCTTTTCTTAAAATAAAATGAAAAATAAAAATCTTCCCCCCTCCATCTGCAGCAGCAGATGAAGGACACAGATGAAGAAGCAGATACCCAGGCGGGGGCTTCTGCCAAGCATCAGTGCCTGCTGCTGCTCCACTGCCATCCCCTCCTCCGCCTGCAGCTCCAGAGGCTCTACTGGACCCTGCATCCCCAGCAATGGCTCATTAGACCAGTGCAAACTGGAGTTAAACCAGTCTCCTCTGGGGAAAGGTCCCCAGTGACTTTGGCATCAGAGCTCTGCTCAGGTGGGCGCAGAAGGATTGTGCAAATGTTTTGTGTTTATTAGGCAAACGATGCAGGCAGACAAATTGATTCCCTTGTGAAGCGAGGAAAGCAGCCGCCTCTCGGAGGGAGGCAATCCCAGCCCAGACCGAGGTGGTCGCTCCTCTACAGGGGCAGCACCGTTGCCCCTGCGGAGGGCTTGGTGAGGTAGAAGGTGGCTGTGCCGCTGTACTTCTCCTAGGAGACAAGAGGAGCAGGTAAGTGGTGGTGCTGCAGCCAGAGCCTGGGCTGGGGGATGCTTTTGGGGCTGGTACAGGCAAGACCTGCCAGAGCTGTGGCCCTGCTGGTCACCCCAGCCATGCATCTGGCCCAGCTGCCTCTCAAGATGGTATTTTGGGGACAGCACACTGTCCTGGCCACTGCCTGGGGTCCCTTGGTCCATCCACAGCACGGGGCAGGGAGGCTATCAACACATCCCCAAGCTGAGCCTCCAGCAGACGGCAGAGGCACGACCCTTTTGGTCTCTCCTCATTTCAGACACCTCCCTCTGCCCCTGCTTTTTCCCCCCCCCCCCCCAACTATTTACAGGGCACACCACAATCTCACATAGCAGCAAACTGAGGCTCTGCCTCATTCACTGCCCCCGTCTCCTGGCACCCCCATTTTGCTGGCGGTTTCAGCTACCAGCACAGGCTGAGCTGCTGATTTAGAGAACACCGATGACAGCGCTGAGATCTTTCCTGGGCTGTAACTGCCGGTGTAAAGCTCCGTGTTCCCTAAGCTCAGCTTGGATTACTTTCCTCTAGATAGATTTAGCCTTCCTGCAGCTCGCCCAGCACCTTTTTCCTCATTTTCTCAGTGCAGGAAGGTCCTTGGGCAGCGCTCTGGGACCAGCACGATGCTGAACTGCCTGCAGGAGCTTAGCTACAGCAACCCCGAGTGCCTCAGGAGCACAGCTCCAACAGCGTTCCCCAGGCCATGCCCCTGAGTGTTTCCTTGGGATCTTTAAGACAATCTCCCAGCACGTTTCTGCCACGTACCTGGATGTGGTGCTGGGTTCTCTCTGCAGCCCTGGCCTCCAGCAATGTCACTGTGCAGCCTCCAAAGCCTCCCCCGGTCATCCTGCTGCCGTAAACCCCATCAACCTCCAGAGCTGCCGTTACCAGCTGGTCCAGCTCTGGGCAGCTCACTTCATAGTCATCCCTGCAGAGAGGAGACCCATGGTCAGCCCTGTCCTGCACCCCGGGCACAATCCTTGCACCACAGAGACACTAAAATGTGTCTTGGTGCATCCATTGCCTAGCAAACGAGTGGCTGGAGCTGCCCGGCAGAAAAGGACCTGGGGGTGTTGGTCGACTGTCGGCTGAACATGAGCCAGCAGTGTGCCCAGGTGG
>JAOXNO010000003.1:29953158-29971913 GCA_028565335.1 Limnodromus scolopaceus | reverse complement strand
AGTCGCGTCTCCGTGGCTTGTGCAGGCGAAAAGCGGGGAGCCCTGCCCGGGGTGGGTGGTGGTGGGGGGGTGTCTCCGTGGGGTGCGCTGCTGCGGCGGCATCCCGGGGGGAGGCGGAGTGGCTCCCGGGGAAGGGGGAGTGCGGGGGGCAGCAGCGGAGAGGTGCGGGGCATCCTTTGCGCCGGCTGCCGCCCTGGCCCTGGCGGGCTGGGGGCGACCTTTGCGGCACCTGGCAGGGTCGGGAGGGGAGGACCGCCGGGCCGAAAGTGCTGGCCCACCGGGGGCGTCCCGTGGCGTGGGCAGGCGAACCGTTGCACGCCCGCGGGAGATGTGCGTGTACGCAGCATGCAGCCGGGAAGGGAAACTTCTCCGTGTGCGGGACCGCGACAGCGCGGTTTTGTCCTGGTCCCTGGGAATAGCCGAGATGGCCGGTACCGTTTCCTCCGCTCGTCAGGGGCTGCGAGCCCGAGTCCCGTGCGTGTCCCGGGGGCTGATCCCCTCACGGCAGCCGGAGCCCCCTGTGCTGGGCGCCGCGCACGCCCGGCGGGCGGCCCTGATGTCTCTATTAGCTTGCGCCAACGGCGGGCGAACCGGTGCGGGGGTTACGGGGCGCGCTGCTCGGAGCAGCAGCGTGAATTGCCTCGGGAGAAGTCGCCTCGAGTTACCCCTTCGAAATGCCGAGTGCCAAGGGGCGAACCGGTCTGGGGAGAAAGGATAAAACCCCCGCGGGTTGGTGGATGGCACCCGTAAGGTCTGGGTGCCACAGTACTGCCACCGGCACGGGGAGGAGGTTTGTCTCAGAGGGCGGCATGAAGTTCTGGGTGTGCTCAGCAGGGCAAGCAGATGTGGGGTCAGCTCTCCCTTCACTGCCAGAGCCCCTTTCCCAGGTCACACTGTCTGCTTGCTGGTCCCGGGAAACTCCCCAAGCCCCTGCTGCCTTCCATGGCATCCTGCGAAGTAGGAGCAGGTCACCACCTTTCCAAGCGGGCGACGGCATTTGTTTGTAACTGAGGAGTTGGGATGGACCTGGGCTTTGCAGGAGAAATGACTCCTGCTGCCCGGTGAGGTCTCGCTTGTGGCTCAGGGCCAAATGTGGAGAAGCGGTGCCGAGGTGCTGAGAGTTTGAGGCTGGCGTACCTTGGTGATCACACCGACCCTGGGGGCAGTGGGGGTGTAGGCAGCCTGGGAGACATGGCCAGGCTCAGCAGTGGGGCATGCCCTACCGTTGGCATGAGCAACAGTGAGGACCACCTCTCCCTGCTCTCCTGTCTTTCACTTATCCACATATCTGTGCAAGACTTAACACATTTTCTGCCTTCAGCTCTGTCTCATCTCCACCTCTCTCTGCACCTTTCCACTCTGAAAATTCAGAGGTGGCTGGTCTCTAACTCCCTAAAAAAAAGCAGAGCCATGGTATGACAGCCTTGCCTTGGGTGAGATGATGGCTCTAAGAAGTCCCTGGCAAGTGGCTTTCATCCCTCGTGCTCAGAACAGCCCTAAAGCGTGGAAGGAGGCGATCTGCACAATCCCTGTTCAGGTTTCAGTGGAAAGGAGCGCAAAAATAAGATCCACTCTGCTGCTGCCTCCATTACAGCAGGCTGGAGCTGCAGAGATCACCTCTCATCTGCCACTGGATGACTGACTGGCTGGGCATGTGAGTTCAAACAGTGATAAGCAGCAATGTCAGATGGCAGAACCTTAAGGTGCACCTGCTAACTAGTCTTTTAGTAATTTTTAACATGGCAGCGTTTAATGCACACATATGATGATGAAGGTGAAGTAGTTCTGTCTGGTCTAACCCCTGCCATATTTATTTCAGGGCCCTCTTCACTTGTCACTGAATTTCTTTCTGATTTTTAACCTACTGTCTCATTGCATGTGAAACCTTGCATGAGAGTCTCCTTCCCTGGAGATATTAAAAACCCGCCTGGATACGGTACTGTCCAGCCTGCTCTAGGTGAACCTGCTTTGGCAGGGGGGTTGGGTTAGATGATCTCCAGAGGTCCCTTCCAACCCCTACAATTCTGTGAAACACATTAAATGATTTTAATCTCTCTTGGGCAGGACAGCCAGACAGATGCAGGATAAAACATTTGGTTTTATTTTCTGTGTAGGGAGCTCTCCTTCTTCAGTTTCAAGTCTTCTGGATGGTTTGTTCAACACCCCTTGTCCAACACCAGAATCCTCTGCGCTGGAAATAGCTGTTGCCTCATCAGCTCCGCGTTGTGACATCACAGGAATAATGAGCATTAATGGACCAGCACTGCAATTCGCATCACAGTGCTTTGGGAAGCAGCAACAGAAATATCAAAATAATTGCAGCCCTGTAAACTAGATACATATTTAAACAGAGTAATTATTCTGGAGCAGCCCCACTACCAGAACTGGTGTGGAAACACCACGCAGGGAAATTCCTCCTCTTTTTCCCTGAAATGGCAGAACGAGAACAGAGTTTCTGGGTCCCTCCTTCTCGAGTCTCAGAAGGCTCTTAAAAAGGCAAAAGACGCGAGTCCCAAAGGTCACCGAGTGTAACTCGCATGTAATTTTGTCTCCGTGGCTCTGTCCCCGGCTCCGGGGCCCGGGGGGGGTGAGGGCGAAGCCAGAGCCTTTTACTCCCTTCGCCCAGCATGTCCCTCGCCATCCCCCGCCGCCGGGGAACAAACTCACCCCTCGCCCTGTCCGAGGTGATGCCAATCTTGCCAGCTCCCCTCTCTCCTCACTGTGCAGACTAAAGGGGCTGGGGCTGCCAGATTTATAGATAATAAATATTGTTCCAGGGTCTCCTGCCTCCACCCACTCGTATGCACAGCCCTGCACCTGCACTCTGAAATTCTTAATTCTAACATAATGATAAATAGCTCTTGCGCTTTTCATCGAGTGTTGTTTTTTTCTTTTTTTTTTTCTTTTCTCTCTTTTTTTTCTTTTTTAAATCTTGAACTGTCATTATTTTATAGTGGCTTTTTTTGTGTGCCTAAATTGTAGCCACACTCATGAGGTCTTTTGAAGTCTTTGCCTTTTTTTTTTTTTTTGCCTTTTTTTTTAAAAACTTTGGTGTGCTTTTTTTTTTTCCACCCCTTTTCTTTTTTAAAGGCCATTTACGTTATGATTAAATGCCGTCTTGGAAAAGCAGAACGAAAGTCGTTAATCTATATAGATCTTCAAAGAATCGATACATTCGGGACTTCTGTAGGATTTGTTACACTCCATTTTGTTACAGTAGGCAGCTCGTCTGGATTTGGGCACATGTGCTTCTCTCCCTCCCTCTGCCCTCCCCCTCCCCTTTCCAGCTTCCCCCCCAAGAGTGAAAATAAAGTAAAAGGTCTTTCATGGTAAACAAAACCAGCTTATTCTCCACATAGAACACATGAATAGCTGGAAAAAAAACTTACAATAAATGGTGCATTTTTTTCTCTGCTGGGTATAGCATTCAAGATCAGTCCAGTATTCAAGAAGCAGTCCATTTTTTGCTCAGCAAGAGAGTTTAGAAAAGAAGCGTGGGGTCTATTCAAGGATCTTTTCCCCCTTCACAATTGCTGGGCTTTATGAAACCTATCTTCCATGCCTTGTCAGAGTATTTCTGGGGACCAATTAGTGCTTTGTTGCAAGGCTTCTTTGCTGAATCTTTGAGCAGCAAGAAAAAGCTCTCTTGAGTCTCCCCTTATTTTGACTATTTCAGTCATTACTCAGTGTAATAATTAATATGACAACTGGACGCTGAAGTTTGTATAGAAACACCTCGGCTGCAGGAGAGAGCGTGCAGTGGGTGGTAACAAGCTACAGATCAGACCGAGAAGCCACACACACAAGGAAGAAAAAAAAATGAGAGGGAGAGAGAATAATGAATGAAAAGAAAGGGAGAAAGAATAAAGATAAATAAATAGTTGGCGCAACCTGAAGGAACAAAATACAGACTTGGAAGGGAGAAAAAAAGGCAATTAGGAGGGAGGGGAGGGCGACCCCAGAGTGGTAAACTTATTTTGAAACAGTTTCTATGTGAATATAATTTTCAAAACTTTGCTACTTTCAGAAGGCAGGAAAGCGATTTTTTCCAGGCGGCTAGTTCCTTCGGCTAAGTAAATTTCAAGGAGCATCTGCCTACACTTTTGCATACTTGATGAACTTTAACGTCTCTTCCTAAGCCTTCCTTCACAGAAAGAAGGACTTTGAGCATTAAACCGTGTTCGTGAGTACACGGGGCGGACGGAGGCTAGTTCTCGAGATACCGAGTGGTACGAGTTTCTTCGCGTTGTGTCGTCTACGTGAGGAATGCAGCCTGTCCCCCAAATGAAGAATTAAAAATGACGCTTGACCAGGGACACTGTTGAATTCTTCTCCAAAGGCGTCTTGGGATGAACACTCATCACTTTGCAGACATTTCTTGGGCTGCCAATTAGGGCATAATAAATAATTAGAGGTTTTAAGCATATTAGATACAGCTCATGCTAATGAGCTACATCAGGTCTTGTGCTAACCTGAAGTGACAGTTTGCATATAGGGCTGCAAAAAAAAGAAAAAAAGAAGAAAAAAACCCAAGCAGCAGCCGCGGCGGTCCGTCCCCCCCCCCGGCCCCGGCCCACTCGCCCTTCCGCCGCTCCCGCAGGTCCCGCCGGGCTGCGCGGCGCCCCCTGACCCTCCGCGCCCGCGGAGAGGGGCCCTTCGCCCGCCGGGTGGCCCCGTTGTGCGGCCACGCGTCCCGCGTCCATCACAGCCCCGGGGGATAAATCACACCGGACTGACACTCGCCCCCCCTTCTTCCCCCTCCCGTCGCCCGTGATGCACCGGGGCACCGGCGGCCGCGGCCTCTCCCGGGGGTACGGGGCGGGGGGGCCCGGTCCCTGTGGCGGGGCGGCTGCCGTGGGAGCTACGGGCCCTGCGAGGGGGCGGCGGCGGGCCGGCCGGTTGTCATCGCTGTCCCCCCGCGGCCCAGCCGTGTGTCACCTCAGGCGTGGAAGTGGTGCTTGGGCTCCTCGCCGGGCTGTCACCCCGGTCCTGTCTTCCCTCCAGGCTCCCGGGGGGGGTCCTTGGGCCCCTGTGGAGGAGGGAGGCGTCGTGAGGAGATGGGCGCTGTGCTGCCCTCCCCGAGGACCAGGCCCCCGCCGCCCCACACCTTGCGTGCAGCCACCCTGTGAGGGGTGGCTGGAGTGGGGTCCCTTATCAGGGCAGGCCTCTTTGAAGCCCACGGGAGGGTTTTACACATGGGTGTGAGAAACGTCCCGTCCACCCCCATAGGAAACGTAACACAAAAATGGTGAGATGGTGCTGCTCCTCTTCCCGCCTTTTCTCACACCGCCTGGGCGCGACGCCTCTGTGAAGGAAGGGTGGTCGGTGTGTGTTGCTTTTTGGTTGGTGTCGCCTCCGTGGCTGGAGACGCTGCCTCGGTGGAGGCTCCTTGCTGGGTTCTGTCTTCCCTAAGCAAAGAGATCTCGTTTCACTGCGTTGTCCCAAGGATGTACACAACCTCCTGCAGCTTGTGCTGAGTGAACACGGCCTGCGATAAGTTGTCTGGGTTGGAAGTTGTGGCGATGAGACCCTGTTCCCTTTTTGCAATAGGGATAAGGGGGTGGGTTGAGGGAGCAGTGTCTCTGGGAGGACGGGCTAGCGATGGACGTGTGATGGGTGGAAACAGGTCAGGTATTCCTTGTCCTCCTTAAAAGAAAAAAGTTCGGGCCCGTTCCTTGTGAACAGAATACGTGTGCTGAACTGTCAAGCCTTATCACTTTAGGGTGTTGTCCGCATACAGAAAAAAATGTACAAATTGCCCATATCTCTCACTTGTGTTGATGCCCCCACCCAAAATGAGAAGGGCAGGTTTGGAGCATGGTCTGTATTCTTTTAGTTTGTGTTTTCACAAAGTTGGTGACGAACTTCTTCCATGCATTTACACTATGATACGTGGAATAAAAAGAGCTGTGGAAGGGCAGAGGCACAGACCTGAACAACGTGTATGCCTGCTGCAGGCATCACAGCCTATTTCATGTCCTTTTCCTTCGGGCTGTTCAGAATACCAGGCCTATGGCAGAATGAGGTCCTCTAGGTTCTATGTCCGTCATGAAGATCCTGTTGTCATCTTCAGGGAGCTGGCAAGTAATAGCCTCGCAGGTTACTCTGTTCCTGGTGGTGTCTACAGTTAAAGTTTGACAGCTGTATAGGAGAAAGCGGATGAAGGAGCCTGCTAGGAATGATGCTGTAGTGGTAAAAGAGGGTACAGGTGGAGTACAGGGGAGGTGGAGTGACATCAATGACAGAAGCAATTGGTCAAAAGCAAGAGCGGGCGGAAAAAACCTAGGTGATGAGGTAGAGAGATTGTAAATACACTAGGCAGAGGAAGACGAAGGTGATAATGTGGCTATACGTGACTGGAAACGAGGATATCACGGATTAGGAAAGAAACAGTGGAAGAAAGAGTTCAAGAAATGGGAGGAAAAGAAGGAAGATTGGGATGTGGCAGCTGAAAAGGACAGAGGAGGAAAATGGGACAGTATGGAACAAAGGTGATGGTGCAATTAGCTTCTTTCCAGTGAGCAATACATGCATTTTCAGACGGATGCTAAAAATACTTCAGTGAAAACAGTCGCGGAGAAGCTGAACAACCATACGTGCAGGGTGGGTTTGGGGGCTGCGGAGTGCTGACAGCGGGATGTGAGCCATACTTTGAAAGTCTTGGATTTGTACACTAGGTCACATCATACTGTAAACCTCCTTCTGATAACATATGGGAACTTATTTGGTGGTCCTTCATGTGAACAAGTTGTATGTTGTCAAAATGTAAATATTTTTGTCCTTTTTTTTTTTTCCCTTAAATATAGTTTGTTTCCATAAAATGACACGAAGGTTACAACTTGTAAACTCAAGTAAGCTTAATTATCTGTATACTTTGCTGTTCCCTGGGGACAGGCAATCTGGTGCTGGGGATCTGTCTTGGAAAGTTTTGGTTGTATTTGTTAGGAAATGTTCCAGTTTCCCTATTAGCGTTGATTTCTAAACTCTTAGTATTATTTGCATGAGATTTTTAGGTAGTTTGAAATGCAGTTCTAGATCCTGTCAGGAAGCCTTTATATTTGTTCTAGGTGTACAGCAAAAAAAAATTGGGGAAAAAAATTAAAATAGAATTACTGGTGCTATCTCCCACCTTTGGCACTGTTTGCGAGCAGATGAAGAGCCTAAAAAAACCGCTTTGATTGTGTCCTTGGCAGCAGCTGTGGCGTTCAGGTAGATGCTCCTGGAGACCGAGTCCTTCTGGTAGATGCCAAACTTTACAATTTAATTATGAATAGCATGTTTCTCATCTGGGGATCTGGGATTCCCTTTGTAGAATTCAAGTGAGTACTGAAATACCCAACAACGGCTGTTGTGTTCTCTCTGGGTTGCTGGATTAGAGGTTTCTGCGTGTGGCTCTTCCCTGCGATCCCGGAGCTCCCGTAGCAGGATGAGGTCGGTGTGTTCCTCAGAAGAGAGGGGTGAGTTGGGCTGGTTCCTGGGGCCCATGCGGGCTGCTGTGGCTTCGATCTGCTCCGGGCGATGAGCTGTGCAGGGGTTTAGCTGATTGCTCGTAGTGGGAAGTGGATTTGGTGTGGGTTTGCCCTGTCAAACCTCAGCTGAGTATTGACTTTGTGTTGTTTCTTAGCCCTAGCTGGCACCGTTATTTTTGTGTGTATCTATCTCTGTCTTTAATGTGTTATCTACAAATGTGGGTAGAAGCCGAGTTCAAAGAAACTGAAAGCAAGCGATCAGTCACTTGGAGTTGTAGATACTGAGTACTGTGGTGTAGTTTTGTTTTGGTACAGTCTCTCCAGTCGCCTGTTGCCGTCTTCCTTGATTTTCAGTCAGACTGGACTCTTTAACTGTGAATTGTAAAGATTATGCCCACTGCTTGGGTGTTTATTGATCTGGCAGAATTTAGATAAGTGGAAGTGGAGCAGTCCTTTGTTCGCTGTGCATTCACCTGAAAGTCAGACAGTTTAATAACTCTGCAGGAAAGCAAACATTTGGGTGAAGATAAATTAACCCATTTAATAAAACACAAAGAGTGCCTTCATTCTGGTCTATTCAAAACACACGTGGTCAAAAGCAGCGTGGAAAATACTCTGATTTAGGTGATAAACTCTTTGGGATGCAGATTTGTTGGGCATAACCCGGATCATCGTACACTCAAGAGAATTCTCTTGAGTGTGTGTCTTAAATACAAGGAGCCATCCTGTAAATAAAGTCCAGGTTTCCGTGACCCCACAGGCTGCTTCAGCTCTGGACTGAGATGGCTGGGAGAGCATCCTGTCCCCCTCAATGCAGGATAAGCATTGCGGTTAGGCCTTTGCAGCGTAAAAGACGCAAAACTTGTCTCTCTTTTTGCACGAGGGGAGGAATTGTGGGAAATTCCTGAAAGATTAGTCCCCTGTAAGTAATGCTAGAGCTGCGTCCACGCGGCTGGTCGCGCTGTCGTGTTTAGTGACTGCTGGCTTGCACTCACCCAACCTTTATCTTGGAACCATTTCGATGCCAGCCATTTAGAGGTGGAAGGAGGAGTGCACTTGAGTGAAGGGCGTTTTAAGTGGGGGTGAAAATCAGGTTGGTGCAATTGCTTCAGTTACAGACGTTTTTTTTGTACCTGCGTGTTTTTGAGTCGTGCTGTGTCTGGTCATTTCTCAGCCTTAAATAGGAGCTCTGATTAGAACAGGGGTGGAAATATGGGTGAAGAAGAAATAAAAATAGCAAGATCATAGGTGGACTTGGGTTTCAATAAAGAGCTTGCACGCACAGTCTTATTTATCTCAAAAATCATATGTTTAAATTCTTACTCAAAATGAATGGCACAAAAATGCACCTTGAAGCGTTTGTAGTAGCAGAGAGTAATCCTTATCTCCTTATCAGTGGATAGTGTCTTATCGCTGGCAGGGCCAACGCAGCATGTCTGATCTCAAATGTGCAGACTGACTGTCTGTGGCAAGAAAACCAAAAACCAGATGTGGAGCTAATGCGTTTTGAGAGTTGTTGCTTTTTTTTGTAAGTAGCTTGGTCTTCTAGGACCTTTAGCGTTTGTCTGGATAGTCTGTTAGATTGCACTTCTGATGTGCTTGAATTGGGTGGTCTTTGCAACCTGGCAAATACATTTAAGCTTTTGAAACTGTTTTTAGAATCCTCTTGTGTTCTTTTTAAACCATCGGAACTCTTAAAATAACAAACTGTTGCCCTAATTCTGTGTTGGTTTTACTGGTGACTACCCTTAGATCAATAAGCTGATATGGACTTACACAAAAATAGAAACTAGCCCCGTTGTTTAAACAGAAAACAAAAACCAAAACAAACAACCCAGGAAACAACAACAAAAACCCCTCTGCGTTTGTAGGTTTCAGATTTGGTAATAACTTTGGAGATAGTTAGGAAAACACAAAATAAGTCAATACTTCTGAAACAGGGACTTACCAGCAGTCATCTACGTCGTTACCTGTAAATGTCAGCTTATCGGGCAAGTATAAGCTGGTTATTATTGCAATTTTTTAAGTCATGTGTGAACTTAACTGCATACAAGTCCACCACGAGCTGTTATTAGAAAGTGTGAATAGTTACAGGAAGTTGGAAATATAAAGTACTGGAGCGTGAACAGGAAGAGCTGCCTTGGCAGTGCGTGCTCACCACCTAATATGTACCCTGAAAAAAAACACTCTAGATTTCATGGCTCTTCAAAGGATGAGTGGGAGAAACCTCCAGCTTGAGGGGTGGGCTCAGCACTGCCCTGTCCTGCTGGTTACCATGCGTTTTGAGGCCATAAGGTATTTTTCCCTCGTCTCAAAATGGGCCTGGAGCTGTGGTTTGCTCGCTGCATTTCTCTTTAATAATTGAGTATTTTTGGATGTCAAAAGTGACGGGGAATTCACAGACAGGCAACTGCTGTACAAGTGGCATATAAATATTTTGCAGAGTGAAAAGCTTCGTGTAGTGCTTTGAGGTTTTCAGAGTTAGTTTGGGTCTGGCTAGGCTCGGTATTTCAAAAATCCAAAACTCTGTGAAACAGGAGGGGGATTCAGTCATGCAGAAGTGTTCCAACTTGAAAAATGGTTCTTTTAATTTTTTGATTTAAAAAAAAAAAAGTGTGTTTATTATTATACATTGCTTACACTAGAATATAGGATATTTTTTTGCGGCATAGGAGAAAACAATTAAAACGGCTTTATTTTAAGGAAAATTCTGTTGGAATTCACTAGTTTATTGTCTTTAGATCTAGTGTTTCCACCAGAATAAAGTTTTCCTAACTTCTATGAGCAGCTGAAGCGTGCAGCCTTCTTGTTACAAAGGATCTGACCGGTGTCCTCCGGAAATTCTCCCTGCAGGGCATGACAGCGTCTCTGCCGTGCTGTTTCTGGCTGTTGCTGCCCTGTACAGCCCGGCGGGAGGGAATGTGTCAGCCCATCAGTTATTACGCTTATTGTGTAGCATATTAGCATGAGCTAACTGTCACTGGAAGACTGTATTAATACACCAGGCTGTGAACTGGGGCAGCCGGGGAGCGGGCACGCGATCTCGTCTGTTAACCCTGTTATAAGGAGCTGTAATTTCTGAGAGAGGAGCAAAATAAAAGAACTGGAGCAATAATGCCTTAAATTGCTGCGTTGAGGCGTGTGAGAACCTGCTTGTCAGGACCCTGAGAGCTGTGTTCATTTTCAGAGGATGTCACGGTTGTGTTTTGTTCCTTCTGTTAACTTTTTGCTTTTTAAAAACTTTATAAATCTCTCTGAAAGCACAAGAGACGGGGCTGAAAGAGATAATGAGAAGTTACCTGGTCCATCCCTTTGCTTAATGGAATCACCGACATCTAAAGTGTTTCTAAGAAATATTTTTTTTTTGTCTAATTGTCATTGCTTTTTAAATATTGTATACGCTAGTTTCCTCCTTAAAAACTCCTTAAGCTAGATTTTGGTAAAATTGTGGGCTTTAGTGAGAGATAGTTTGTCTTTTGTATTGGGTCAATCAAAAGCCTCACCAGAAGGGTAGATGGGGAGATGCTGAAGGCTTGTACTTTCTCAGACTCCACCTGGTGATGACAGCCAATTTAGATGCTTCTGATCATTTTCTCAGCAATCTCTGTCTTGTGTATTTTGATCAGCGCTTGATGCAGTTAATACCGGTTTGACATTTGAAATATCAGTTGGAATGAATGTTCCCTTAAAACGAATACCAACAATTTCTTTTCTTTTTAGCTTTGTTGCAGGCTGTCTCTGACTCACACACCCTCACCCTGCCGTAGTGTTCATTCAGGTTTACAAGGTTATTGTTACAGGAAGTTCTAGGCTTTCTTTGAAAGAAATATTTCAGTTTTAAGTGCTAAAGTGCAATGATGGCAATAAAAGTGCCAGCTCACTGAAGTGCTTGATACTGACCTGATTCTTATCTATTAAATGTCATGAGATATTTAATTGAATGTAGTTGTCAGAACGCTGACAGAGGAACTTATACCAAGCTTGCGGTCAGACAAGAAAAATCTTAGGCCATCCTTAGCTATCTGTTGGTCAAACCCAGCAAATACATTTCAGTAGAGCATACTGGCTTATTAAGAATGATGGCACTGTTAATTACAGTTAAGAAATTAAGGTTGGGTTGCTTTTTATCATCATATGCCTAGAATTTCTTTAGATTAAGAAGCAGTCATGCACATATGGAAGGAGAAATAGTTTCTTGAAACTATAACCTGATGAATATCTGAAAAAGTCAGAATTAATTAAAGTCAATATTGTTTTGCTTGTTAACCTTCATCCTCAGCGTGTTGCTACGGTTCAAAACGAAGCTGTCAGTTCACACCCAATATGCTCAGAGGTGATTTTTCTCCTCTAACTTTCAGTAGAGTGTGAGTTTTCATTAATAGCACTTGAGCATTACCATCATGGCAGAAATAAAAACAGCAGATGCCTCAGGGCAATTGGGCAGCTTTACCACAACAACAACAAAAAAATACTGTTTGCACGTTTAAAATATCTTGAGAGTGGCACCAGATTTGAATGTGTATTGATTAGTCAAAACGGAAAATGAGAAATTCTGGTGTAGCCTGGGATTTATTTGACTGGTTTCCCCTTTGTGGAGAGCTGGTGCGCGTCCTGATGGCAGCTTACCTGTCTGAAGCGCAGACTGGTGTGGGGTCCTATAATGGACCAGCCTATGTGTGTGTGTAGAACTCTTATTCTGAGGTCTGCCTGCCATATGGAGTGTCAAAAAGAGTCCGCAGGGCTGTAGCAGACACGGATGAAGTCTGGTTCGAGTGCTGAGCGGAAAAGAAAATCGATTGAATGGCTCCCATTGATTGTTCAAAATCAACCAGTAAGAGTTGGCTTTTATCTTTGCGCTGGCACATGTGTTATGGGGTGCAGGTTCATGCTTGTTAGATAATCACCGTGTTTTATTTCAAACTCACAACAGAAAATGTCTGTTCGCAAATGTTTCCAAAGAGGCTGCTGCAAATCTGGTTGGCATTTAACCCGAGAAGAAGCAGATGCTATTTCATTTTCAAATGTGGCTTGGGCTGGATGAGAGCACTATAGATCTGTCCCTTCTCGGGGAGTTTTGGTTGTCTGTTTTTTTGGTCCGGTGTAAGTATAGGCTTTCAAACAGTTCACATACTGTCTTAAAACTGTTGTGAGTATGGGGCTGCAATTGATCTACGAGCTGTTTGGTGAATCATGAGGGTTCTTGGCGTGGTCGGGAGAAGGAAGGCTACTACTGTGCTCTATTTCTGAAGCACCTCTCGTGAGACAAGATGTTAAAGGTTAGCTACATAAAAATGTTCATAAAAAATCTGTAACTGAAACCCTGAGCTATGTAATGGCTTGTATGGAAATAATATTTTTCTGAATTAGCCTTTATGCATTCTTGAATGTGGGATGTTTTGTTTTAGGGGAACTAGCAGAGTGAGTAACGCAAGTTTTAAAACAGCCCAGCCCTGTTCCCAGCCTTCACTGGTGTTTCTACTAGTGAAGGTAGTTGCTAGCCCTGGGTAGGCTTTGTTAGTGGTTGAATTGATGCTGAGAGAAGTACAGTGTGAAAAAACTTCACTGGAAGGTGAAACTTTTAATTTTTACAGCACAGGACATCAGTGTATTACTCAGACCTTCATTCATTGTCTGATGTGCATTAACTCCATTTAACTCTACCTTTCTGCAGATGTTCTCTGTGTGTCTGAGGCTATAAACACTAACGCTGGGATAAAGAAGCATCATCTATCCGATCCAGTTAATACAAGAGATGAATTTATCTGCATATAAACTGAATAAATGCCCATAATAGACAAGTCTGTGGATAGATGTTTTTGGGAAGTAATTAGTAGTGAAATATTTAACTGCACATGTTTGAGCACATGTTGATATATTGTGCTGACAATTAAACCAGGTATAAGCCTTCGACAGCATACAGCTGTCTGGATGCAGTAACCTGCAGTATTTTCACCGAAACAGTTAGGCTCAACCCACGTGTTATTGAAAAATAATTATTTCAATATGATCCTGTTTTTGTAGAGTCAGCACTTACACAGGTGCTGTAGGGGAGGATTAATGGCAGCTGATGGTTTGTGGAGCAGAAAGCAAGACACCGAGCGATGAGGGTTATCTCCATTGGGGTGATTCCTGTTTGCAAACAGGGAGGTGTGCTTTAGGCACAGCTGTGGTGTTTACATGAACTAGCAGTGTCAAATTGAAAATATGGCATTTCAACTTGGAAAAACAAAAAGGCTGTGTTTTTAAAACATTTCATGGGCTGTCTAAACGCTTGGTTAATTTTGAGGGCATGTCAAGTAATACATATTCATGGCCAATTAATTTGGGAAAAAAAGAGATCAAACTCAAGGAAATGTAAACTCCAGACTTTATGCGGAGTTCTGGATCTTGCTGAGTGGCTTTTAATGAAATGTAGTGCAGTTCAATGTTTGCATATGCTTGTGCTAGGATTGTTTTAATTAAAAAGGTGAGAGCTCTGTGTAAACAAACACTTGTGTTTAGGATGGATTTTATTGGTATGCCTTGGTCATATACATTTCATGGTCCACTGACGCAACAAGTTTATGCCTTTTAAAGAGAGCACGCCGCCAAAAAACTGACTCAAACTGTTTTATTCGTGGGGTTTGAATGACATAACTTGATGTGTGTGAAGATGATGGGATGCCCAGCTCGAGGGGAGTCGGAACAAGCAGCTCTTTCCCTGACGCCCACGGACTGAACACAACTGTAAGTCAGCGCAGCTTGTGTCCTGGCCGGTGATAAATTTTCATTTTATTGAGTTGAGTCCGAGTTGAAAGCCTTGATTTTTCTTTCCTCATCAAGACAGAACGTTGGTGAGGTATTTAGCTACAACATGGGATTTCTCTCCAAACAAAGTCATTTTTGCTATAACTGTGGGAAGCAAATAATGTTTGCCTGAAACCGGTGCGAGGCTGTCTTGCCGTGCTGGGCTGGCACCACGCTGTAGCGTCTCTCTTTGTCTTTCCTTCATTTTTCAGGGCAGACAGGACACAACTGTTTGTGTCTGACATTTTCCTTTTCATTGGAAAAATGTCCCCATCGTTTCTGATAGTTGCCAACGCGTGTTATTTATAGCCTGGACTTTTGCGGTCACTCAGTTAAAGTTCTTATCTTTAAAGTCTGGGTAGAAGATAGCTCTTTCCTCACGGCTGAATTGAATTAGTTGCATTGTTGTGCACCCCATGATCTGCTTCGGGATCCAGAAATAGAGTTACAGTAGGGATCGGGTTACTGTTGAATATGACTGTTGTACTTGTTGGTGTGTTTTCCTTAGCTTTCTGTTACCTACCAGTTTGTGTTTTAGCTTCTGCAGCACACACTATCCTTTGGCATTTCTTTGGAAGCTTCCGGCTCAACTTTACTTGCTGAATCAATCAGATACCTAGAAAAAGGAAAACTTGTGAGTGATTCCATACCTATTTCCATAGTGAAAAGTGGGGGAGCCATGGGCTACGGACGTGTGCAGTTGTCTTTGCGATCACAAAGATACACCATGAGTTATATGAACTCTTAAGCCAAAAAAACCCCTCCACAACCAAACGAGCCCAACTCCATGCATGTGTAATAAGTCTCTCCAACTCTCACTTTCTTTATTTGCCCTTAGACTGACATTATTGTCAAGCCCTAATGGAGAAGGGGAAATCTAACAGCTTTAAAATCACACGGTGCTGTCTGCTGTGTGACCTTTTTCCAGTTGATGGTTCAATTTATTTAGGTGATAAAGAAAACACTGAGGCATGTGAAGTCTATCTTCATGACAGATGTGAGCTTACTGAAACTTTTTCCTCATCCTTTTCTGCTTCCCTGCATTCACAACCAGCCTTTTGTTTTTCTAAAGTGATCCATATATTTTTCTTTGAGGTTTAGATCTAATCTTTTCAAGGTTTACAAAACTGCACCTGGCTGTTGAGGGTATGGAAAGGCAAATAGACTGATAGTTGTTGAGATGTATCGAGAGAGATGTTTGCATTTTATGTCAAGTGATGCAAAGCATATGCAAAAGGCTTGGTGTGAAGCTTGAGGCTTTGGTCAGGTCTGTGAGGTTATTTAGAAAAATACCATTGCATATGGAAAACAGGGAAATATCCAATAGTGGTGAACCACAGTAAGTGATAAAGATTACTGGTGGAACCTGGAAAGGTTACTGGTCAGAACTTTTTCCTGAAATCAAGATGGAAACCTCCGAGATTGTTGATAAAAAGTGTTACTGCTGTACGAAAGTGTATATTCTGCAGTGATTTGTGTGAGGCTCTGTTTCAATATTAGATGACATCTGCCAGTAAGTAAAAGACATTGTGTATTGAAACAGACTTTTCCTAACTACTGCTCTTGTTGGAGGGCTGCTAAACATTTCCTTGCAGAGGTTTAGGCAGGCTGTAAACCTGGCTGCCGGTAGCCTGCAGCCGTTAGCCAGGGATTTGGTTGCCTTGTGCCCACCCCTGGGAATAAGGTACTACAGCTCCGAAGAAGTTGGATTGTTTGTTTCACTATTTTTCTCCCAAATCCCAAGTATTCTTGGGAATCGAAGGCTATGTTCCCTGTCAGGAATGCTTTGCGTTGAAATGCTAGCATTTTATAAGACGCCGTGGGAATGCTGGTCCAAAAGGGTTTGGACTCCATGGTGACTGGAAGCAATAAAAGCCCCAAGATAGGCAGCCTGCTGGACTCCTTGCTACACTGAGAGATTCTTTGAAAAGCCAAGCCTTCTAGTAGCCCTGTAGATTTGCTAAGAAATGCATGTGTTATAGGGAATTGCCAATGTGGAAAAATTGAATAGCTCTTCCAGAATATCCATTCTGGACTAATTATTTCGGAAAAACACTATTGTTTAAATCCCAGTGGTTTTGTTTTGTTTTGTTTTTCTTCTTACTCTGGAATATCTTCTTTGCCTAAAGAGCAAAAACTTCTGAGCAATGTCAGAGCTGTATATCTTGAGTCTTCTCTTTTCTCTATCAGTAATGATATGTTAAACGAAAGGTGCATTAGTAGGATTTTTATTGAGTATCCTGTTGGAATAAGTAGATTCTGTCATGCACCACTGACTCATTTCAATTGGAATACCACAGTTCAGTAAAAGAAAATAATTGAGTCATGGGTTTCTTACTTAAAGTGTGTCTGATATCATCTTCTGCCATAAAATTTTATGAGGGTGAAATGAATTTAGAGCGCTGATTAAATATGGGCAGCTCTTTTCCTCTTGTGTTGGGGTGGCTCTTTGAGCTTAAGAAGAAAATAGCAGTTTTGAAAATATTTTCAATAGATAAGCATTATTGAATTAGAAACATCTATATCTCCAGTTAGATATTTTCTCCTGGGTTTTGCAGTGCTGCCTGCTTTGCAGGCGGTCTGTTGGGTAAGCACACCATGTTTTACTTAAGTAATTTTATTAATGTTAGCTCAAAACACTAATTTAAAAGCCAAGCTGATGATTTCTTAATTTTTTTTTTTTTTTCTTGCTTAAACTGAATTAGGAAAACTTTCTCCAGGCTGCTGTCTGGACTGATTGGTGCCAATAGGAGCTTCCAGCAAAGGAAAGCTGATGAGCAGCTCAGAGCAGTGACCTCTGTCCTTCAGGCTGCAATATGCAGGAGGGATGTCTGTCTACAAGTGAGGTGAACTAGGACCACCTGAAACTTTACGGAGAGGTCTATGGCCTCATGGAGTCCATGACATGGCAGATATAAAAAGGCCAGCAAAGTCCCCTGTATTCCTGTGTGCTCTTGTGCCGATTAAATGGTATCTTTGCCAGTGTGAGCCTCTGCTGAGAGAAGGCAGACAGGACTAAAATAAATGGTAACAGCAGAAGAGCATTTTCTTCCTGGTATCTGAAATCTTGTCAGGAACTTAAGCCTTGGTTTAAAAAAAAAATAAAATACAACCAATCAATTTATTTGTAGATTTTTTGGTTAGATTTGCCTCTGGGCTCTTTTGGACAGTAACTAGTACTATGAATCTTTATACAGCCCTGACCTAGTAATTCCTAATACTGAAGGCTGGAATTTATGGAGAAGACTGGAGCCTTTGGTGTCTGAATAGCCCCTGGGCTGCCTTCTCTGGGTTACTTTTCTTGTGACCAAAGAGCAACTGGAGGGCTGGAGCCCTCTGACAGTGGCCAGTGCTTCAATTGTGGACCTGCCTGCTAGTGTAAAAGGTGTCTGTAGTTTACACTGGTCTGAAACCAGATAAACAGCACTGGTGCCAGTCACTTACCGTGGGCCTTTACGAAGGGTGCTGTAGCATAGTTTCATGGGTGTAAACACACACCCACACGTATGCGAAATCTAGATGAGAGCGGTGTTAGATCTCACTATTGTCCTACATTTACAGACAGTGACTTAATCTGGATTAGCCCAACAATTATCTAATGGTTTTCTCTCTGATGTTGTACTGCTGCAGAAGATTCAGATCCTGTTGATGGGCCTCCGTGTTCTCTTTGAGCCCAAAAGGAATTTTCGCAGAAATGGGATTGAATGGGAGGAGCAAGGAAAGCTGCAAAGGAGGGAGCTCGTCTTGGAGCCTACATAAAGATTTCAAATAGTGCAGGGGGTGTCAGAAGCAAAGGGGGGGCCTGGCTTTGCGTTATGAGAGCAACAAGGGTTTGGAAGAGTTGGTTTCAATTCTTTTGTTTCTGTGTTCCTCAGTATTATTTTTCCCTCCAGTCTTCCCGATCCCTGTGTTACTGAATTTCACTGAATTTTTTTTGGAGTTGGAAGGGACCATAGAGATCATCTAGTCCAACTCCCCTGCCAAGGCAGGACTACCCAGAGCATGTCAGAGCATGCCACTCAGGACTGCATCCAGGCGGGTCTTGAAAATCTCCAGAGAAGGGGACTCTACGACCTCCCTGGGCAGCCTGTTCCAGGGTTACAAAGCAGAGACTTCTCTCTTGGCATCAGTGTGCATCTCCTGGTGATTTCAGGGAGCTTTGGGTAAGGCTTTTAACGAGGAATTTAGAGCTCAGCTGTCTTCGTGCATTACCAGCACGTTTTCCTGAATTGAGCTCACGCCGCTGCATGCGTGACTTACGTCAAGTTTGGCAGGAAGTTTGCAGCCCTGGACGGCGGTAAGGATGCAGGTATCCTCCCGTGCTGCGCTGCCCGAGCGCTCCGGCTGTGACCAGAGCCCGCAAAGCGAGAGATCTCCACAGCAGCAGGCAATGAATGCGACCAGGACAAGGCTGCAATTGTTGAGTTTAAAAACGAAGCTTCTAGGTTAGAGTTTCTTCTTGGCTTCTCTCGTTTTTTTTTTTTTTTTTTTTTTTTCCCC
>JAOXNO010000003.1:29927379-29953151 GCA_028565335.1 Limnodromus scolopaceus | reverse complement strand
TGGTTTTTGGAATTAAAATTTTTTTTTTTAATTTTTTTTTTTTCCCCCCCACCCTGTTCATCTTTTTTTTTTTTTTTTTTCTGCAGCTCCCAAAGCAGTTCAGGGCTGGATTCCTTCATGGCAGAGGGGGAACCGGCTGCAATTACATCTGCAGATGTAAACACTTGCTGCCCTGCCCTGGAGAGTCGAGCTGCCGCTGGCAATTAAAGACAGCAAGCAGTTCCTGTGCCAGCGTCAATTCTTGCGGACAGTAATTACTGCCCCTTCCCGCAGCCCACCCCAGAGGAAGTGGAACTTCAGCGAAGTAGCATTGGTTTTTTTTCTAATACTTTGCAGCTGCTGTTGGTCTGTGGGAGTTCCCAAAGCTTAAGAACCTCTCCTCTTGTCTTCCTAGTGAGATAAGCTTTCATTTCCAGCAGCGTCCATCCTGTTCAACAGCAAGTTCAATTCAGCCTGGGGACTTTGATCTACATTGTTCTGGCCAGTCTAGTCCCATTTGTTTAGAATTGCATTTGTCTTTGTTTAGTAGAACTCATAAATGATAACATTTCCTCCAGGAACACGGGTGTTGATGTTAATGTAGTATCAGAAGATGACCACGCTATGTGCTTTCCACTTTTAAAAAAAAATTATATGGGTTTGAAAACATGGCATACACACATGCAAAAGAAAGTGCACGTAAAGTAGACCAACATGGAACTGGCCAGTTTAATTTTTTGTTACTTTAATAAATATAGAAGTAACTCATGTATAAAATGGGGCTAATAATTCTCCTCCCTGTCATGTAGGGGCTGTAGAGTTTCCTGAGATCTTTAGAGAGCAGTTGAGAAATGTAAGTTATCATTGCTGGATTTCCTCTTCCTGTACAGACACAGCGCTTGGCTGACACGCTGTGAAATGTGTACCAGTTATCAACATGTTTTCAGTTTCAAGGGTCATTCAAAAATTCCTTTTCTCAGCTGTTCTGGGGAAAAAAAAATTATAGAGACCATTGACACCAGAAGAATCTGTCATGACAGTGTTTTCTGCGTTTCTGTTTAGAGCTTTTGCAAAGAGGCTACTGAAATATTAATAGCTTTCCGCTTTGTGAGCCATCACATTGCGGTAGTGCGGTCTGTGTATCCTTTCTATGTTCCCAAAACACATGTGGTTTAGATGCCTTTCATATATTTTAATACAAAGTGGCTGGTTGAGTGGTCCATGTTCTCCCGGAGGAGCCAAAACTCGCTTCATGGATCAGGAAAATAAAGGACTATAAAGCAATTTACCATTCAGGCTATTGTGGAGGAGAGTGATTTAAAATGTTGTAGTGGCTTGGGGAAAAAAAAAAGAAAAAGAAAAAAAAAAAACCCCAAAGCAGTGATTGAAAGGCTTGAAATGACTGAATTAACGTGACAACTCTCCTTTCCCTCTGCTGGGTCTATTGCAGAGGTGATCATGCACAGTTAATGTGTGGCAGAGCTCAATGGTACCTGTTTGCAGGACTTGCTTTGAAATTAAGAGTGAGAGATCATTTATTTAATAGACAGCATTAAAGAATGAGTTTCTGATGAAGCAAGTTAGGTGTTAAACACTTTTCAGGTGAACCATTTACTTATGTAATTATCTCTCATTTACATTATAATAAATGTTTCTCCAGGGAATTTAGCCAATCATGAAATGCAATTAATTTTCAAATGCTCTTCAGCAACAATTGACACTCCAGAGACCGAAATCCCTATTCAGTGTGTACGTTTTTAAACTCTACTGCTAAAGGGAAGCTGTTTCAGCTCCGTTGATCGCACAGTTGTTAAATTTTAGGTTTTTTTAACAATGTTTCATATGTGCCTATTGCTACAAGTCTGGATTGCTGGGCTCGATACCCGGGTTGAGGGGTACTGCTTGATACCCAGAGCACTGAGGAGGTTTGGGATGCTGTTCTTCAAATTAAGCCCAGAACTCACTTCAGTGAAGTCAGAGAAGTTTAAATGCTCTTGGTTTCCATTTCTGACTCCATTTGCTGTATGAGACTGGCCTTACAGCAGTTCTGCAGTTTCTCCATATGTAAAATGGGAGTAACATAAAGCTCATGTCTCTGAGGTGTACGTGGAGATGTATGGAAGGGTCTGGTTGGTGACTGTGGAGTATCTGTGGGCAGCAGACTAAGTATCACGCTGCTTAAGTTTACTTAATTCACTTTCTAACCTAAATGTCGTTACAGTCACTTTTGTTCTAAGTCTTATTAGTGCGCTGATAAGATAAAATAATCTGTGGAATTCCACCTTTTACAACTGTACTTGGTCCAACAGCTTAGAAAGCTTTTCAAGAATGGATTAATTTTACTGTGGCGCTCAGTTTTCAGAGGAATTGCTGCTGTGGTTGGAGCGGGGATCTCCATTTGAAGGGAGCCGACTTTTTAGAAGTGAAAAGGAACAGAGTGATTTGTTAGCCCTCACCTACTGCAAACAGACCCGTTTCTGCAGCTGGCTCTGCTTTTTCTGATGTTAAACCTTGGACCCTAATGTGGATACTGTTTTGGCCGTGCTGGGTTGAAGGGGACGGATGGGCTGGGGTTGCAAAGGGCTCACAGCAGCTGCGGAGCCTCTCCAGCCCTGAGCATTCGCCGATCCAAAGCAGTGGGACCTGCAAGCCTCATGTATTTGGAGGCTGAAGAGGAGGAAGAGCTTTTATCCTTTCATGCTTGCAAAATCCAATGTCGGAAAGCTCTTGCCAGTGACATTCTCTCTTCATAGCAAACAAATAAAACCACTTAGGTTGAATTTGTGCGTTTTCCTGAGGCTTTCTCTTCAGCCGGGGTAAAGAGGAAAGGAGGCTTTATTTACAGATACTGCTTTCGGAATGAATCTGGCGTGATGATATTGTCTGTAAATAAATCTTTGGGCATTAGACATCTTTCCATTTATTTAGAAACACGATAGAAAGATTGTCTGATACGGGAATGAATACTTGATGAGTTCCTATACTCTGTTTTGTTGCCTCGGAGTGCATACGCTGTTTGAAATGAGTCTGTATCTGCTGTCGGATCGTCCTGTTGCTTCCAGCAGAACAGTAGCATTTTGAGTTTGACTGACAAATTTTATTCCTCTCTGTTTAAACTGACCTCTAAATGTAAGAGACCAGAATGTGACTTCTTGTGGGAGGCAGTTGCCCCACGGCTGCTTGCTCTGGGCTGTCTGCGATGTTTTCGGAGGTGTCTCTGAGACCCAGCCCAGTGGGATTTGGGTCTGAACTCCTCGAACTGTTCATATGTTTCCTATAAATACAGGACACATAGTGGGTTTCGGGCAGCGTGGATTTTGTAAGCACCTACACACAGATCACAGTCAGATCATTATGTTGATCTAAACCATTTTGTAATCCTCTACAATCTGGGTTTAGAGAGTGTTATTAGTGTCACAAATAAAAGCTTGTGACTTCTTTCGTTCTCAGGATAAGACACGTACTTCCAGAGAATTACATATTAAAATTAAAGCAACATAAACATGCAGGAATTCGAGGATAGTTATCCCACTTCTCAAGACCGAGGCCTGAATTCAGAAGATTGCAAGAGAGAAATTGATTCACTTTAATGTCATAGTCGACTGTGTACTGAAGGAGCTGAGTTAAACCAGGAGGACAAGGCATGAAGGAGTCTTTTAAAAATCTTTCTCTCACTAACTTGAAGCTTTAAACATGGCTACAGGGAAGTGTATTTTATTTTGTTTTTTTTGAAACTGAACATATAGGAAGGAAACCCCTTTTTGCCCAGATCTCAGATTTAGAGATAGAAATGGATAAAAAGGTACTTAAGGGTTCTGTTTTCTCTCAAACTATTTTCTAAGCTCATGAAAAGCCTCTTCTTCATCAAACTGATACCGAAAGGCACAATAGAAACTGATTTCAGCTGTTGTTAGCATTGATATTTGTGGCCTTGTAACTGATATCTTCCCCTTACAGCCAGCCAGCAGCTCCCAGCCTCCGTTACTGAGAGGGAAAGCAGGGGAGGGAGTGGACATCGCGGCGATGGATGTGGCTGGGGTTGGCCTGGGTTCTGCAGGGTGGTTGGATATTGCTTCTGATCGGCGTCCCGGCCCTAATCTCTCCCACTGTTGGATTTCCTCCTGCAGTTACCTGAAGGAGTTCCGCACGGAGCAGTGCCCTCTTTTCGTGCAGCACAAGTGCACTCAGCACCGGCCCTACACTTGCTTCCACTGGCACTTTGTCAACCAGCGTCGTCGCAGATCTATCCGCCGCCGGGATGGTACATTTAACTACAGCCCTGACATTTACTGTACCAAGTACGACGAGACCACAGGAATCTGCCCAGAAGGAGATGAGTAAGTAAAGGATGCACCCTGCTTTTCAGGCATTAGGCTTTTGGGATCGGTCCAGGTGATGATTCCAGCCAGTTCTTGTAGAGATGAGGCAAGTCAGCAGTAAAGCAGCTTTGGAACATACAGAACATGAGAACAGATGTCAAATCTGTAATAGCAGCCTGCGTGCTCCAGGCCTGCGGCGGGGATGATACTGAGGGTGATTTAGAGGAATTCAGCTCTTGCATCGTTCACTGTCCTCATGAGCCTTGGCATCTTCAGCAAAGTTGAGGTGAGAAAAACACCTCGTTGGACTAGGAAAGACTGTTCCCCTAAGTCCCTGACTATCAAATAATAAGCCTTGCTCACTAGCAGGGTCGCTAAGTTTTTAACAGATTGCTGAAAGAGGAGGAGCTTTGTCCTCCAGTCTGCCCCCTGAATTATGTCCCCAGCTTTTTGAATCATACCAGTTACTTGCCAGTTGCCAGTCTTCCTCAACTTTTAAGAAGCCAGCAGGGAAAGACGGGTACCCAGAATAAGGCAACATGAGGAAGAATTTGTTTTATTGGGACTTCTCTCCATGTGACTGCAGTAAGTTTAACTGGAGCAGAGATGGATTTGGCAGACTCCAGCAATTATAGGGTTAAACCAGTAATAGAACTTCAGCCATGACAGATATGGAAGAATAAATAGCGTAGCCAAACTGTGGTCAAACATAAGGACTGGTTTATATAGAGATGCTATAGAAAGACGGAATTTCAATTCCCTTTCATGGTGCCAGTGTAAACACACAGAAAAATGCTATTTATCAGGAAAAGAATACATTTTTTTTACCCAATCAAGTAAAGATCTTGTGACTACAGTGGAATGGAATAATCCCCCAGCCTGAAGCCTCAGTTTTGATGCTTGCTTCTGTGTTAAAAGAGAACTGGAAGGGACTGGAAATAGGATATTTGAGGGCTTTCGCTTCTAGATCACTGGTTTGTATCTGGGTCAAACTCAGTGAATGAAAACTGTTGCCATCTCAAAACTCTTTGCTGATTTGTACTTTTAGCTTGATTCTGTAATATCTAAACTTTAGCTATTCCATCTTGTTCTTTTTTATTTCTCAGTGTAGATTGTTCTTTTTTCGGTTTGAGAGGAAACAAAGCATAAATTAAAATAGCAGTGTTGTAATTCTCCTTTCTTGTCCCGTGCTCTGCATGAAGGATGCATCTGGCTATAGATAGACTCTCGCAGCCCTGTAGGAGTGCCTCAGCAGGAAACAGTAAAAGCACAAAGTCTAGATGGGCTGCTGAGGAAATAGTACGTGCCATGTGATGTCCCCTCAATCATGGCTTGGATGTCAGAACGCCTTGACAGTGTCCTTGCTCTTTTCCAGATCCCTGGCAGTCACTAGACTAGAATAATAAGCTGCTGGTGGCTTAATAATCCAGTTGTCTTTTTGGGAGGGAAACTATTATATACTGCGTGGTGACAGGTTTAGGGGTTCTGTGTAGCTTTGGAAAGTGCAGCCTAAGAGAAGGGGCAGAGGTAGCAAAGGTGGTGTCAACTGCAGCGTCCTGTGTCGGCGGTATGTCTGCTGGTAGTGGTGAGTCCACCAGCTGTGTGACTGAACTTGGACAGTTCTTCCCCTCCTTCTGTACCTCAGGTGCCCCTTCTTGCATAGAACTACTGGAGACACAGAGAGGAGGTATCACTTGCGCTACTACAAAACTGGAATCTGCATTCATGAGACAGACTCCAAGGGAAACTGCACCAAGAATGGAGTCCACTGCGCGTTTGCTCATGGGCCCCATGACCTGCGCTCTCCGGTGTATGACATCAGGTTGGTAGAGGTCGAGGCCCTGTGTGAAAAGGGTAATTTCTGCACCTAAGTGGAAAGTCAGATGATTGAAGGACAATACTGCTTCAGTGTGAAACACTTAGAGTGATGGTGATGTATCCCTTCCCAGTAAGGCAAAATCTCCAGGGAGGATACTCCCCGGAGCCCACACTTTAAACTAGTTGTGCTGTGGTTTGGAGTCTAATCGGGGGGGATGTGTGTCCAGATAATGCATCTGGAATTCCCAGGGAATGAAGAACATGAATTGCAGTTGCTGTTTGACTGAAGAGGTTCTGACAAAAAAATGCATGAATGAAATGCACTGACTTAGGAACTGTTACCGTGCTCCAATATGTCAGTTTTTATATGCGTTTATTTGTCTCTTCATCTGCTCAGTCTGTATGTTCATTTAACTCTGTCCACCAAGGGAGCTTCAGGCAATGGAGGCTTTGCAGAATGGTCAGACTACATCAGAAGGTGGCATAGAGGGTCAGTCTGCGGTCGCTGCTAGCCATGCTATGATAGAGAAAATACTCAGTGAGGAGCCGAGGTGGCAAGGTGAGCGTCACTTAGGGGCTGGGGGGCTGGGGAAGTCTGGTGTTTGTGAAGTCAAAAATTTCTGTATAGTGAATGCAGGTCATGGTCATCTCCCGCTCACTGGTTGCTTCTTTTGCAGATACAACGTATGTGTTGGGAAATTACAAGACAGAGCAATGTAAGAAACCCCCCCGTCTCTGTCGCCAGGGTTATGCCTGTCCCTACTACCACAATAGCAAAGACAGAAGAAGAAGCCCAAGAAAACACAAATACAGGTACTGTAGTCCTGGATATTCTATTTCCCAGCTGAGTGCTGAGGTGTAGTAGAAGTCTGTAATGAAGGATCTAGCATTTTGTCCACTAGATAGGTTTTTAGTGTGTCTCCAAGGCCTGTACTGACAGGTGTGATGGACTGTTATTTCTGCTTAGGAGACAGAATAACAAATAAACAAGGAGTTTTGCTGTATATGGGAACGGTATAACAAATGACTGTTGCTAAATCATGTTACAACTCTGGTTTTATGGCAAACAGAACCTGTGTCTGGCTTCCACTTAACCATATAAACTCCTGCTTTAGAAAGTGGTGCAAGAAAAAGAAAAGAAAAGCGAGTTGTAATCCCCATCTAGAAACAAACTCACACAGCAGCGTTTTCATGGTAAAGGATTCTGAATCATCAAGCTGCTTGTTGTGTGTGCCTGGTGATGGGGATCGTGAGGCGTAGTGTGACCAGTGCCGTAGCTGGACATGCGTTCCTAACCAGCTGCTAGAGACTCTGCTTTTGAGGCACCGGGGTGTTCTTGTCACTCAGCTGTCGCTGGATTTTTCGGCACGCTGCGTCTCCCTCGACGCATTTCATCCAAGTTATAGGCCCTCATTTCCTCCAACACAACAGAGCTTTTGTTGTGGTCTCAGTGGGGCTTTTCCTTAGTTCCTTTTTGAAAAACGTAAGAGCAGACCAGAAAGCCAGGAGAGAAAATACCATGGATGTTCTCACTTCCCTTCCCCACCCCCAACATTCACAGAAGTTTTGGAATCGGCACTGAAATCCTGTAATTAAAATAAATAAATAAATTAAAAAACCAAACCAAAGGAACATTACCCCAAAATTTCAGGAGAAACAAACACTAAGCCAGTCTTCGGGCAGCAGCCGTGTGCTTTCTGCCTGTGCCTGGGTCCTTTGGGAAGGGAAGAGTCGAAAGCTGCTCCCCTCCTGATCTCCACTCATTTCTGTGTTGCTTTCCCCACCCCCAGCTGATGTGGCTGCCTTTCATGCAGGCTCTGCTGCTGCTATCTGCTTCCCTCTGCTGTTGTGTAAGGGAATGGTTAAGAGCATAAAGAGCAGGGGAAGTAGGTCACCGCAAAAATTCAGATCTGGGAAAAAGAACTGTTCCTGGCTGGGAGAAATAAAAATGGACTTGCCTTTTCCCCGGTGACCTGACTCAGCTTCTCTTCCACATGGCCATACTATAACCTGGAAACATACCACTGTAAGGGTATTATGTGTTTTAGGATTAGCCAATTAACTTATTAACTTTCTATGAATGTACAGTTCCAAAACAGAAACCAGACCCAGCATCTCTGACACTAATCACATCAGCTGCTAATATTGTTGGTTCAGGTTGCATTCAGTTTCAGATGGAGAGCTAAGCCATGCTTCTTTCATTGGGAAATTGGAAGGGGGGAAGAAGATGCGGTAGCAGCAGGGTGGGGGCTGGGGGAGCAGCAGCCAGCCAAACAGATTGTACAGCAGAGGGTGGACAGCAAAACCTGCCTCCTGAGTGAGGAAGCAAAGTTCAAAGCACGTTTCTCCTGCTACCTTGTTTACACAGATCTTCGCCGTGTCCCAGCGTGAAACATGGAGATGAGTGGGGAGATCCCAGTAAGTGTGAAAATGGAGACTCATGCCAATACTGCCACACTCGCACAGAACAGCAGTTCCATCCAGAGGTACAGTAACCTGCTCGCTTGGTTTGGTAGCTGCCTAGAGGAGCAAAAGCATTCCGGTCTCATGAAGTCAATTAGTGTGCCAGCTGGGAGGGCTGCTTGCAGCATCGACCTGGGATACAGAGAAGCTGCACGTTGGAAGTAAGCTGAAATTCAGCTACTCGACAGGGATACCTTTTCATTAAGTAGGCCACAGGGGAGGAGGTAAGAAAAGTAAGGGGAAACTCCAGTGTAAGAGCAGTCTCATGTATGGGGGTCCTTTTGAAAGCATGATGTGGGTTTACAGGTGAGCATCCAGCACCTGGTTCCTTGAGGAAAAAATCTTGGTTGATGATGATCGCTCTAAACCATAGACACCCGTGAACTGGTGGTAAAAGCCATAAGGCTCTTAGTTGAGAGCCAAGAGAATTCCAGTATTCTTACAAAAAGTGTAATTAAGACCTTGTCCTAGTCTGCTTCATGTTACAGTGTTGAAAAGCTTTGTTGGGCCTGTTATCGGCAAAGTAACCATTGTCACCGCCTGTCAAACTGGGGGGAAGGGGAATAATCCATTTCCTACAATCATTGTCAACGGTTTGTTATTTTCCTTGCAAACGTGTGGCTGTAACTTTCTATGCTCTCATCTGTCACCTCTTTTTCCTACCTTTTACCATTTGTAATATCCGTGGAGCTTCCAGTGAGACTGAGGGACTTTATGGCAAATGGTGACCTTTGGGTGAGCTGATGTGTGATGGGTTGATCTTTGGGTGAGCTTAGCTGCGATGGGCACATTCTGGTGTTTCCATAACTAGAGTGGGTTTTCCTTTCTTTGAAGCAAAGCAGTGAAATGGTCACCCTGAGCTCTGCTGGCCTTTGCGCCTTTTATCCATGTTCCTATCTTGCTGTCGAGTCTCTCCGTAGTACTTTTGTACCTGAGCTGCTGGTCACTGTTTCTTCCCGTTCATGTCTGGTTTTTTTTTGTTTTGTTTTTTTTTCCCCTCATTCTTAGATCTACAAATCCACCAAGTGCAATGATATGCAGCAGTCTGGCAGCTGTCCCCGAGGACCCTTCTGTGCCTTTGCACATGTAGAACGTACGTGGGCTGCTTCTCTTGTCTTTCATAGATATTTGAGCTATGGAGAGCTTCTGGTCGAAATAGATAGTTTAAAATAACAGGGCCATTAAGCTAGAGCTTCTGTGAAGTATTTTCAAAAACAAAAGTATTAACTTTGATAATTCCTATAAAACTATGCAGGCGTGGGAGGTGTTGGCAGAGCTGAAGGCAGAAGGAGTCTGTAGGACTCAGCCCTCGGTTCTCCCTGCACTTTTTCTTGAAGCATCTCCCTGTGTTCCCTCTCGCTTGCTCAGTTCCCTGTATCTCCCTTGGGAGGACTGGAACAGAGGGAGCTGCTTCTTTTATGTACATGGATGAACTATACCTAGCTAAGTTGTAAAGTGTTGTATTTTAAAAAGCTGAGGATAAACTTGCTGTTCATAGCTAATGTATTGATCTGTTTTATAAATCAAATACTATTTTACTATTTGTGAAGTTTTGCTTAGAGTTTGAATCTTTAAGTCAGGCTGGAGAAGAAAAAATATGCAGCTTTTTTTGTCCGCTTTCCTTCAAATCCTCTTTTCTCAATAGCTCCCTGATTTATAGGGCATTATCTCAATCCTCACTTTCATCATCTGTAAACCAGTGATGCTGTTTTGGTTGTGGGAGTTCTATATTCAGGTGGATACTGACATCCATAGATAAATGGTTGGCTCCTGGACCTACAGCTCCTATTCAGTTTCTGCACTCCAGTCTCACTGATGAATTTGCAGCAATTAGAGCAGGTTACTCAGAAGTCAATAGCTTGGCTCTGATACTGACTCACGACATGGCTTTGAGCAAATCTCTTTGTTATTTGATTATCCTTTGTAAATGGTGGAATTAGTAATTGCTGCCTTTGTCAAGGAACGGTGAGAGTAAATTCCCTACAGGTTATGCAGTTCCTTTTATAGGAAGCCTTGTCGACAAGCAGTAATTATAGCCGGAGCCGTGGGCTGTAATGGCCCAAAACACAGCAGTGCAACTCCACAGTATGATCCAGGAAGCTTAAGAGATAATGAAATCTTGATAAAGAAACAGTGTTTAGCAAACTCCCTTGCGTATAACATAGTATTTTTGTTTGGGAGATGCTTTATTCCTAACAAGATTACTGCACTTGATACTATGCTACTTTAAAGCCAGAGTAAATTGGCTATTCTGTGGCATTTGAGTCATTCCGACCTGGTTATTTCTTGTGCTGTCTTATGGAATTGTATCTTTTGGTACTTTCTTGGCAAGGTGAACACTGACTTCCTAATTCAATTAAAATAATAGGCATCCATTTATTGTATTTGCTCTTAGCGTGAGTTTTGCTGATTATTAGCAAGAAATGTGTTGAAACCAGTAGTTTAAAGATAATGTGATGCAGGCATAGTGTCGGTTATATATTTTTTTTGTACAGATGCTGAGTAGTGTAAATACTAGAAGTCTACAGCATCTCTACTTTACCTTCCAAACCAATGACACTTTCTTTTTGTGGATGCCTTTTTATGTACGTTACTCTTTTTTTTTTTAGTAATGTTTTGTACTAAGTGCAGATGGAAACTTATCTCCCTCAGCTAATTATAATGCACCCATCAACTCTGTGCCTAGCAATGAAGAAAGCTTGGGTTAGTTCAAGACAGCTGAATGAATAACACATAATTCATGCAGGGAAGATAATTTTGGACCAGCTTCAATGGACTAAAGAGCAGCACAGTGTACAAGTGATGACAGTAATAATGTAAGGAATATTAGATAAGTAGTAGCCATTTGCTAGATAGGATTTCTCCTTGCTTCTATACTTATACGTAGATGCTTGTGGAATATTTCTTCTTTCAAGAATATCTAGGTATTCTTGTTTTTAAACATCTTGTGCTCCATTGCAGTTGCATAGCTTTGAGTCATGTTCAACGTGCTTTTATTTTTTCCAGAGCCTGCGCTCAATGAAGATTTACAGCAATCCTCGACTGTGTCCAGCCCGACACAGGCAGGGCCCGTGATGTACATGCCGTCAGCGGCTGGCGATTCCGTTCCCGTCAGCCCTTCCAGTCCACATGCCCCAGACCTTAGCAACGTATGTATCACTGCGGGAAAGCCTTCTACATATTTTTTAAATCTGGGTTTCTCTGAGTCTCCGTACTTCTTTCTCCCAAGAACCAGAAGTGTTAAGAATCCAAAAGCCCAAAGGATATGGCATTTTTCTTTTGGATCTCAGCTCTGTGCTTTTTAGAGGGATCTGTTTGTTTGGAACATACAATTCAGTGGCTTTAGTATTGTCCTCTCACCTATAAAATTTCTAAGCCTTCCTTTCTGTGCAGTTTGTTGATGTACTTTCAGGAAAGTGGAATACATCCGCACATGAAGTCCAACTCCTTCCTGTCTGGAGGTACATACTGGGCTTAGTTTCCAAGTACTCTAATTACAGGTTGTGAGCCATGTCTAAAGTACATAACCACAATCGAGTTTGTTTACATATGTAATCTCAGAGGCTTAACCTGTGCATATTGTGTGTTGCATTATAGGATATCCTCGATTCCCTCTCTCTCCTACTTCTGGAGATAGCTAAACTCTACTATGCTTAAGGAATGCCCCAATTTGTTGGTAGTTCTTTATTTCAGTTGTGCATACAAGAAGGAAGATCTTTAAATGCTGACCAGATACACACAGACAGATAAGAAGTCCGTGGAATGCTAGACCACTTCATTTTTCCTGAGATTTTTTTGTTTGTTTGTTAAGTCTTTCCTGTTTGCAGTACTCTCGATAAGGTGTGTAACCTTTTCAAATGGTTGGTTGAGGTTTTGCGAAGGTAAAATGACATGAGTTTAACTCACTTGAAAGTGGTCAGGAAGAGGTGAACTCATTTAGGACCTCTGTTTTATCTTATTCCCCCTCTTTGAAAAGAGAAGCTGATAGTTTGATTTTATTAGTGCCGAAGCCAACCTAACAGTTCATAGTTCTCCTGAATTTGATTGCAGCTGGAATTCCAAACAGATCTTGAAAAGTCTGGACATAATATTTTCTCTCACTAAATAACACTGTGGAAAGGCATAAAAAACAAACCCCCTTCATCTTAGGGACGTATCATCTAAATTCTCAAAAAACTGCAATGAAATGGAAGATATCTTCCTTTTAATAGACTGTTTAGGTCTTTTTTTATCTCAAGCTCTTAGTCTTTTAAACAGTCTTTACTAATCCTTGGATACGTGCCAAATGGCAACACATGTCTTTCTGTGACTTCATCACTCCACAGGGCATCTGCATGTAGCTTGCAAACAAATATGGCTTTGCTGGTGATCATTTTACATGATGAATTAATCAGAGAAAAAGGTCCCTCTAGCAGCCAGCCTCACGTGGCCTGTTCTGTTTTGTATTTGTACTGTAGGTGTGGAATAAATCAGGAACTCTGCCAACTAGCCCCACCTCCACCACAGTGAGTAGTATCTTTGCGACTGTAGGGAAGCATGGACAGCAGAATGTCTGTATAAAAATAAAATCAAAACATTGTAGGATGCTCCTTCTTCCTAATGCCAGCCCAGACTGTGCCACATCAGAATCTGTGGTAGCAGGAGCTGTCTGAATGTTGTGTGAAGCAGAGTCACACTTGACAGTGCAGGCAGATAATTCCTTGTCCCAGAGAAATGGGATCTCTGCATTGATTCCTGTTGGTGCTTTCTCTAAAGCTCGTCTTAATATCCTTTGCTGCTGTCCGTGGCTTCATCTACAGTGCAAAACTAGCCTTGTTGCATGTGGTTGTGATCCCTGGTTATAGTCCAAAGAATGGAATTGTTGGAAATCCTTGGGTTTTTTTAATGCAGTTGTTGATATTTGGCTTGTGCCTGCATTAAAACTTTCAGATTTCCAACTGGAAAGCAAAAGATAGAGTATTACACGTAGCTCAGATATGCTTGGTTGTTCTGACTGCCATAGCATGTTTCCAGGTTTCACACCGTTACTCAGAGTGCAGACAGGATCCCCTGTAGCTTAAGGAAAATGAAGAGAGTTTTGGACAGCTTTGGAAACTTGATCAGTCGCATCTGAGGCCTCAGAGTAAATGTCACTAGAGCTGTAGGTTGATTTTTATAAGACTGCACTCCAGTACAAAATAATGACGGTAAAACCATAATTGTGGGACTGTGTCTATCCAGTACTGGAACTTTTACCTGGTTTTTAATTACTGTTTGCCAGAAGCTTGTATGGTTGTGGTGACTGTCAGTATAATCGATGCACAGTGAAGTGAATGAGCTCTTCTGTGGGATGCCTCTCCTCTTCAAGTCATTGCTGCTGGCTGTACTTTCCTGACACTTGTTCCTTCTGTTAGATTCTTTGTAGGAACAGCAGTCTCGGAAGCCCATCTAATATATGTGGGTCTCCTCCTGGCGCCATTGGAAAGCCACACAGCTTGGAGACCATTGGTTTTCCTCCAGACTCAGTAACAGCAGCTGGCAGCTACAAGAAAGCACCGGGGTTTGAGCGAGAAGATCAGGTGGGGGCCGAGTATTTGAAGAGTTTCAAATGCCAGGTTAGTAGGGAATATTGGCTGGAAGAGTTGGGGGGGATGAGGAAGAATGAGAAATTGCCCAGTCTAGTTTGACTGTATTTTTATTTCTCATGGAACAAAAATGAGAAAGCACTGTTCTCATCAGTAGTTCCCAGATCTTTGCTGTTGCTTTCAACCTCCCTTCCAGTCTCTTCCATCTTACATCTGTTCTTGTCTGCCCGGCTGCCATCACACACTTGGTTTGTAGAAGTCAAGCTGCTGCTTGTTTTCCTAATCCCTCACAACTTCTGTCCTGTGTTGACCCTGAGTAGCCTCCCACATATCACTTCTTGCTCTTTCTTCTTCCATATTCAGATCCTTGCCAAGAGTTGCTGTTTCTCTTGCTGTATTGTCTCATGGAAACTCATCCCTCCTTCTCTGTTCTCACTCCAAACTCTTACCTTGATCTCCGTGACTTGGTTTGTCTTCTGTTTTCACCATTCGTTTCTTGGGTGTATTAAAAATGTCATGTTGGTTGTCTCTTCTCTGGCTGTATCATTCTGAGCCTTGATTCTCTCCTGTGGCTTCTGTATTAGATTTTTAATTCCTCATTCTCATTTGAAGAACCCTCTGCAATCTTACCCAACCTACATCTCTAATGACATTCCCTCTTATGTCTTTTGGATGTCCCAATCTTGCCTTGCTGCTTCCTCAGTGTTCTCCTTCTTGGTGTTGTGCCTTATTCAGATGCTTCCTAAGCCTAGAACAGTCTCTTCCATCTCTTGTGCCACACATGAGCTTTTTCACAGGCAACTTCTTATTGTGAATTTCCTTTCTTGATGTTACAATTAATATTTTCTCTGCACCGTCCCTTCCAAATCAGCTGAGTCTAACCCAGAGCTTGGGGCTCCGTTTTTATTCCTCACTGGATTTGTAAACGTAATAGAAAAACATCTTAATTTAGAGGAAGGAATAGGTATTTTTATGGAGGGGTACCTGAAAAAATATTTCCTGCGAGTTCTTTTAATAAAAAATATATTAAAAGAAATATTAAATGAAAATACCTGGTTTACATTGCTTGAAAACAGAGGTGACAAGAAATGCTGCTTTCAGCCTTTTCAGACCTTTAGACTCTTGTCTGTAATATTAAAGCAACTAGATTTAATAAGCTTATATTGCTGCGTTAGTGTTGCACTGCTGTGAGAAAACAGTGGAAATATCCCGTCCAGACAAGATCTTGCATAAAGTAGTTGGATTTAGAAGCAGACTCTGTGGGTTTTGTTTTATTTATTTTTACAACTTTGGGAAAATATGACCAAACTTTGCAGTAGGACCAGTCTCAAACACTGTTTAGTCTAATTAAAATGATTTAGTGACAAATGCAGATTAAGCTATATGCATGCGTGCTTTCTTATAAATGCTTCCATTGTCTTGCTTAACGTGAATGTGGCTTAGGAAATTGCAAATTGATGCAACACGTCTTTGGGGGTAAAGAGCAGACCATGCTGTGATCCTGGCTCTTCTTGCGGGCACAGCAGCTTGTAGCAGTTGTTTAGAAACAAAAGAAAAAACATGTGCTCCTTCTCTATTGCCTCTGCTGCAAAGCAGGAGTGAACCCAAAGCCCAAGGACTGAGAGAACCCCTGTTTCCTGCCAGCAGAGGCAGGGTGCCAGGGAGGCCCTGCTTTGGAGAAAATGGGCAGCAAGCCTAAGCCAAGGAGAAAGGGGATGCAGCGTGAATAGGGCTTTTAAAAGGAGGGCCAGATGATGAGCATTTATGTCTGAAGTCCGGGATGTGCTACAAAGATACTGTGTTCAGGTAGCTTCTTACTCATGTGGCTTTAATTAAGCGAAAACCTGTGTTAAATGACTGGCATAAATAGCTGTTAAGATATAGAGGGAAGTAATCACAGTTGCCTTATGCTAGGCTTCTACAGACAAAATTAGGTGTCTCATAAGTGTCCTGATTTAATTTTCTTTTAATCTATAATTACTTACTTTTTTAAATCCTCTGTAATTCCCTTTGGTTGCAATAGGCACCAGAGATTCTCATATATCCTGTAAATTAGTCCAATAATTAGGCATTTAACTTTGTTCACTCATATTTGAAAACTTAAGAGACGCTTTGGCTCAGCTCTGCAATTCGCTTGTCATTTTTCCTCTGTAGAGTTAGTACAAATGGTTTCTATCTTATTAGAATGAAAAATGCACCTTCTGTGTTAATAGGTTCCACATAGTTTGTGGTAAGGCTGAGCCAGCAGTTAAAGCTAAAAATACTTTTCCTGAGTCCCAAAAGATTTAGTGAGCTGGAAAAATGCTGGCTGCATTGGAAGGACTTGAGTGCCACGACCAGGAGGAGTTCCCGAGTCCTGACACACAGAACAGTAGGTTTGTTCCATGCTGGTCAGAAAACACTCGGTTTCACTCATAATTTATGTCCCATGTTTTCTTCCCTGGCTGCAACAGAGTCAGCTGGAGAATTTCAGCCTGCCCTTTGAATTTCTGTCTCAATGTGTACCCTTTTTAATGTTATTCAGAACTAAAGGAGACTGGCTTAGTGGTGACAATTGCTTTGCTCTATTTTTCACTCGTGTTATGTGAATTCAAGTCAGTGAGAATTGGGACTAGCTTAGGAATGTATTCACATTTTCTCCTCCTTAAAGGAAAAAAACAAACAAAAAAAAAATCCAAAACCCCTTCCAGTAAGACTTAGCTGCAGCAGAGCCAGCTCGCTATGTTGGCAGGAAGCCTCTCGGCAGGGGGGACATGGCTGCATATGTGCCTTCGCTTTGGCTGCTGACGTGTGTCGATAGCACATCTTGTGTTCAGCTGAGTGTCGAACAGGGTAGGGATGTGTTGGATAATCTTGCGGGCGTGTTATCAGACACACACAGATGCACTAACGTACCGCATCTATTGCACACAAAGGAAAACAAGCCTGCGGTCGGTTCCGTGGTAGTTTCGCTGTGTGTAAACACCCCGTGTGTTGTTCAGGGAAGCGTGAGAGAATGGTACCCACCGCAGAAGGATCTTTGCATCCGTATCTCAACTGCCTGTTGGCCGCGCTTTGGCCTCCCCATCTGCCCAAAGGCATACAGCTGAGCAGAGAAAATGATTTAATTAAGTAAAACCAAGGGATGAATTCTTCCGCTGCTCTTTCGCCTGTCTGGTTATGTCATCCCTCTCCAGCAATCCTTTATCTTTTTCATAAGACTGTTTAAGCCAAAAAGTCAAGGCGTATCACTTCAGGTCAGTGTGGTGTCTCACGCGCTGCTGTTGGACATCGTGTCTGAACCTCCCCTGTAGAGATGGTGACTGCCTGCATTTGCGATTAAAAACGATTGAGCGGACTTTATGCCCAGAATATGTCTCTGATTCAGACTGGGGGGGGCGGGGAGGGGGTTGGAGAGCAAGTAAACAAGCAGCCCTGACTCTCAGCACTTCTTTTGCTCTCTCTCTGTGCCTGGAGGGTGCCATTGATCTGCCTGTGCCCTACGTATGGAAGGAACAGAGCAAGGCCCCAGAAAAGACCGTTACACTCTGGCGAGCTCATGAGGCTACTTCCTTCCCAACTCCGGTTATTGTGGCACAGAACCGACTGATGTTGTGAGGCCAAGAGGGTTGATATCTATTAAGGATATAGTACTGGAAGGTCCTCAAGCAGAATTTTTAGGCTGGATAGTAGAAGTCTAAATGTGTGTTGGCATTCATGCAGTTTTGCAATTCTAGACAGCCTTGACCTCACTGATGTTTTGTAGCTTTGAGCTCTCTGTATTAATAGATGGGGGAAGGATATTTTTTTTTTTTAAATCAGTTTTGATGATACTGCTTTTTAGAATTGAGTAGTTATCTGTATTTCACTTTGTAATCCTAGCTGGGAGCTGGAAAAGTTTGAGGGAAAACATAATCTACATACTTTATTTTTCCAAAGCTGAAAAATGTATACATAATTTGAAAACAGGCCTCCCATCATTTCTGGCCCTTTTTTTTAGATACTGGCAGGGCTGATATTTCTAGCAAGGCAAAATAATTTGGTTTTGGTCTTGGTTCTTAAGATGTTTTTTGTGCTAGCAGGGGGCTTTTACACTTGCCTTCACTGCTGCTATTTGTGACAAGTCTTTGCATAACTCTGGGAGTGATGTCTTGGTATACAGAAAGCAAATTACTTGGGATGTTTTCAGTTCGCTGTGCTTTTGCGCTCTCTGAATTCTCTAGTGCCCAGAGCAGGCTGTAAGAGAGGAGGGGAATGTGTTTCTCATGGCCTCTCCAAAGCCATTTTTAATTTTGCTGCTAATCCCTCTGCTTATCTTTTGTTCTGTTTCTTTCCTGCAGCAAGCAAAAATGAAGTCCCACTCGCTGGAACACAGGAGCCAGGAGCAACCTTTGTTACAGCCCAAACAGGTACGGTACTGCTAGCAGGGCTCTGAACCTAGCTCAGTGCTCACATCACCACAGATAAGGACATGAGAAATCTCTGGATCCAGACAACTCTGCAGGGAGTAAATGACAGCCCAGTCACCATTAGGAATGCTCAGCTTGAGGGATTCCTTTGCGAAGATGAGATGACTTGCTGGAGGTGTTATTTGAGAATGGCTAGACCTGTGTGAATTCAGGATAGATTCATAGGCCTGGAACGTGCTGGAGAGAGTCTCCAAATTATAAAAAATTGAGTTGGAATGGCTCTCTGGAGTCACCTAAGTTCAAGGATTCAGCAAAGAGAATTTAATATCAGGTTCTAAGTCGTGTGCTGAGCTAAGTCGGAGTGAGTGATTGTGTGACCCATCGCTATGATTGCATGCAACCTGTGGGTCACAGGAGTTAATTCTGGGGCAGCCTGAAGAATGTTTGTCATACTGGGGGGGTGGGGGAAATGGACAGAACAGAGAACAGTCGGCAGAAATTAAAGAAAAGCTGTTAATCTCTCCCCCAGCCCAGTAGTAGCACCAGCCATCTGTCAGGTTGGAACCAGGCAGGAACAGGTTTGTTGCTGATCTTTGGCTCATTCCTGCTTGTTTCTGGAGGGATTCTGCTATAAAGATGTTTTATTTTCTACCTCTTTGCCTCTTAAAACTCTTGTTTCAGGACATACTGGGTATTCTCCCAGTGGGGAGCCCGCTGACATCCAGCATCTCCTCTAGTATCACCTCCAGTCTGGCTGCAACACCACCAAGCCCTGCCGGCACCAGCAGCATCCCAGGCATGAATGCCAATGCCCTCCCTTTCTACCCAACCAGTGACACCGTTGAGTCTGTCATAGGTAACTTTGCCTTTTTTATTTATGCTAATAGGGCTTCCTCAGACGTGGATCACCAGGTATGAGAATTGGAATAGCCTGGGTGTTCCAGTGAACTCCAGTTTCTCGTCTCTGTCAGCGTTGGCAGATTCCTGAGGCTTTTTCTGTGACTATGACACATCTGATGTTTTCTGCAGGTCATTATGGATGAAATTCACCCACAGGACCGACAGAAGGCCTCTGAGCCACTTAGAATGTCAGATGGTGTAAAGGGCCTTAGTTTTTAGGTTTGTCAAAGTGACACAGAGGTGTTGGAGGAGGCAGGAAATCACAGGGGTGTTTTCCACAGTTACTACCCCTTACGTTCTAAATGACAATTTCATAGCAAGGGCTCCCACCAGGTAGATTGTAAGGACTTGCCCTTCACAGAGTGTAGGACAGAGGCTGTAAGAAAAAGGAGAGCAGGAGAGTCCAGAGTGGAATCACTGCTCTTAGATAAGTACAGGTTTTTTGGTCACCTGTTTTTCTCTTTTTTTTTTTTTTTTTTTTTTTTTTAATCCAACGTTTCTGAGGTGATCTCAGTAATTTGTTAAAAATAATAATAGAAATGAGTGGGCAGGTGTGGGAAGGAATTATATCGATCACGATTAGTGATGAGGCATGTTCAAATAGATAGAAAACTTGCAGGCATTCATAAGCTTTCTTTATTTTACCCTATCTTTGAACCTCAGAGATGTTTTTCAGGTGTTCCCTTGTATTTCTTTTCTGAGTGGCTCTTCAGCAAAGCAGGGACAAAGCACAAGCCAGACCCAGACGTGTCATAAGCCAGTGTTACAGCATATTATGGACAGACTTTAAAGAGCAGTTTGGAGAAGACTTATGGGAACTGCTGTTATTTCATCAAACATCTGTTTTCTTATAACATTTGGGAATCCTTTTGAGACAAAAAGAAATCAGATCAGGCAAAACCTGAACTGAAAAAGCTGCCCATGACACTTCTGCCAAACCGTTTCAGAAGAGCGTTGCGCAGGGCGGAGAGTAGGGCCGTGCAGACTGACAAATAGCGAGCGAAGGCTCCTCTGCATGTAGGCTCTTTGGCCCATCCTATCTCTTGAAGTTGTTGGTCCTTTATAACATAATTGGTACCTCTGTGTCTGGCAGAGTCTGCCTTGGATGACCTGGACCTGAATGAATTCGGAGTGGCTGCCCTGGAGAAGACATTTGACAGCAGCACAGTGCCCCACACGAGTGGCATCATGATAGGTACATGAAAGCAACAGAGCTTTCTTTATCTTCTGCCAAGCAGTGTTGCCCAGTCACCTCAGTGGAGCCAGCCCAACAAAGCTCTAAAACCAGTCCCTGAATTACATTGGTTAAAACAATAATTATAACAAACTGGCAACTGCTGAACATCTTTGAAGTGAAAGCTTGCCCTTATTGACTAGCAGAGCTGAGTTCTTGCCATTGGGCCCAGGTGTCTTGGGGATGTTTCTTGAGACTGAATGGGACTTGCTTGATGGTGGTGGTTTTTTTTTTTTTTTTTCCTGAATTGTGTAAGAGGACTCTTGAAGGCATCTGATACCTTTTAAAACAGGCCAAAGTATAATGATTTGCATCTTAAGCAGAAAGGTCTCTCTAGCAGTAACAGGAAGCTCACTGACCTGGTAACGCTATCCGTCTGTCACAGAGTGTCATCAAGGTCTGCTGATTTGATTCCTGTAATGTCTGTCTCATTTTAATATGTGGAGGTAGGCTAAGGCCTCTTCTACCTGTCTCTAATGAGCGTCCAGGGAAAACTAAAATGTCTCATAACTTTTGGAAGTGGTTGTAGTTTCTGGCCACCCTTGCTGTGTAAAACAGGTTTTTGAACAGGAGCTAACTTTGGTTGTGTGAAGGTTTCCAAGGGGGCTACACTGCCTGGAGTTGTACTGAGGTAGGAGGGGACCTGTGGAAGGAGCCCTAAAGAATATCACTTCCACTTCCCTGCCAAAGATAAGAGCCTGGTCGGCGAGTTTGCTGTGCTGATATATCTGCTGATAACCCTGCTTCTGCTGCTACCCATCTGCAGTGGTTGAGAGATCCTCCACACTTTTTCCTCTGTTCATGTCAGGTCTGGGTGGTACCTAGTGATCTTCTAAAAAGGGAGATCAGGAAACAGTGGGGAGCAGGGCTGAGATCTCCCTCCGTCTGTCTGTGGCTGGCAGAATGACCTTTGCATAAGGGAAATGTCATGTTTTTCAAGGTTGGGTTTTTGTTTATTTGGGTTTTTTATTACTGATAGATCCAGGCACTTAAGTATGTCTACAATGACTAAAGCTAGTCACTGATTTTTAGTGGTTAAGATCAATGACCTGACCCAGCATGAACGTCTTCTCACTGCAGGTTGTTTGGAAGTATTAAAGGCAGAAGCGTGTGTTTTTAGAGGTGAATTTTTCATTGCTAAGTATTTTACCAGATACCAAGTTAATCTTCTCTAGACTGATAGGGACTGAGCTCTGCTCAGAAAACTTTTTGTTGCTTTGGCTGATGTTAGAGTAGTCTCCGTTGAACTCTGGAGGGTCTTAACCTACGTGGTCCATGGGACGGCAACTTCAGAGCTCCTCTTAAAGGCTGAGAGGGGAATGAAACACGACGAGAAGCGGAGGGAATCCCAAGGGGTTTAGGGAGGAGGAAGGGAACCTAATGCCTTCTGCTCTGAACTCCTGCGCTGTGCCCATGCTTCACAGTCATACATAGCCATCCTCTCTGTGTGTTCTTTGTCCAGGTGGGAGTTTGCTGCAAAGTTCTGCTCCTGTAAATATCCCCGGGTCCCTTGGAAGCTCTGCCTCCTTTCACTCTGCCTCTCCTTCTCCACCGGTCAGCCTCTCATCGCATTTCCTTCATCAGCCCCAGGGACACTTAAGCCAATCAGAAAACACGTTCCTGGGGACATCAGCTTCTCATGGATCATTAGGTAAATGCACAGTGTGTGTGTCCCATGTACATGCCTGTCTGTGCCATGTAAGTATTTTCTTTTAAGTTAGCTTTAATTTTATTGTATTATTTCACTGCTGCCATTTGTATCTTTTCTTCCCATGAGAACAGCAACAGCACTAGAAGCTGCTCTACCAAAAATCAGCTAATGCCTTGTGAGCAAGGGAGCATTTCCCTCTGCTTCCCATGGATCTGGGCTGAGAAAAAAGGACAGATAGGTTTAAGAGACTCACCCTGATGGTGAATTTCAGGAAAAAGAGCTTTTTCTGCCTTTTCCTACCATCAGTGCTGTGCCAAGACTTCACTTCACATAAAACTCAGAGTTGGGTCCTCAGCTTTGCTTAGTTAAGGGGGGGTTGCAGTTTGCCATTGGGACTGCTTATTGATCAGATTGGCTTCTGGGAGCTCTAGAGCAGACTTGGGTCATTGTACTTTTTTCTCCTGTTTGACACTCTGCTCCCAGTTTTGCAGTATGGACTTTGCAAAAAGTTACAGTGTTCCAGATTTGCCCCCTTCACTCCTTTTTCTTTCCCCCTCTTGAGGATCTGTTGCCTGTATGAGGGACTGTGAAGGGAAGAGAAATGGCTTTGAAGCTTCAGCTGTAGCAGGCAGAACTGGGAACTGAGAGGCCAACTCTATTTTATTATCCAGATGCAGGATTACCTTGAGAAATAAAACCGTTTGATGGGCTCAAGGCTACTACAGTGATGCTTGCTCTGCTGATTTCTGTGCTAATAACAGTAAATGTTAGTTCTCTCTATTGATACAAGATGTAAATACTTCTTCAAATTTGAGATACACTTTAATATTCAGCTTAAGCTAATAAAATGATTACATGCTTTTGTAATCTGTTTCTGCATGCACCTATCTGTGTAACTGCATTCCTTGTTTGCGTAGGCGTAAACCATGCTTCCATGCCTTGCAACTGCTATTTGTTTGGCTTTAACAGCTTTTACAATTATTGTAATAAGAAAAAAGACATCAGAGGGCATCTCTACTATTAATTAGTGTTGAGGCTGGCTGTTCATCCCAGTTCCAGTAAGAAATGGAAAACTTGCTGATAGGGTCTGCTTTTCATTTCAAAAGCAACAAGTTAAGTGGTTATATTTTTCTTGACTATGTAGCTATACAAATAAAGCAAAATAAAAACAGGAAATTCACAAATGCATTTAAATAGCTTATTTTTGAGAAAAAAGTTGGATATATTCCTGTAATACAACAAAACCATTTTTGCTGAGGTTTCGGTAAGATATTTATATAGTAACCTAGCAGTTGGGAATCTAGAATCTGTCTGTTCCATGTGACTTGCTGAATGAACATGAGTTAGTATGTGTAGCTGTTGCTTATTTGTATTGCAATTAACTTAAAAATACCTAGTCCTGGGCTGGTTCCCGCTGTGCTAGATACAAAATGTGCAGAGAAGGCATTCCTGACCAAAGGGGCTTGCTACCTCAAATGTGAAATAAGAACAGCAGGTGGAAAGAGGGAGTAAAAAGAAATGACAAGATAAGCTTGGTCAGCATTACAGCGGAGTTCCAGGTTCGCTGGCATCCTGCTTAGGGCTAGGTTCCCATTCAAGAGATCCGGAGTTTTAAAAATAAAGTGTGAGTGGGGATTCCATTAAAACTTCTTGCTTTCAACTGAGCACCCTTCAGAGCAGCTGAAATGGGTCTATGGTAAGTGGCTTGAGCCAGCAAAGATCCCTTGCTGCTCTGCTAAATGACTTGTTAATGCACCGAAGCCCTTAGTGAAGATGAGTTACTATTTTTCACCTATATATTTTTTTTTAACTCTTTGTGTCTTGGCTGGTACTAAATGGGATGTAAGCGGTGCTGGGTGAGCCCTCAGTGAGAGGCCATTGGCTTGCTTGCAGACACTATTGTTTTGGCTGCTGTAATGTCGGAATTATCAAATAAAACTAGATTTAGGAACATCCACGGCCAGTGGTGAGCACCACTAAATGAAAATGACTCCTACATCAAACTGGTTTCATCTCTGTGTGTGTAAGAGTCCACATCACTCAGTAGCTCTGTTTCAGTACGAGCTTTTCCTACTAGTTCTCCCCTGAGTGCAGAGTGTGGATGACTTAAATTAAGTAAATATATTTTTGCTATTGAAAGAGTACAAACCTTGGGAGTCTGTGGAAAAATAGCCAACTGGTTTTCTACCGCTTTGTCTCCTAAGCCTTGAATTTATTCCTGAAAATAGAAGTTATTTGAACAAGCTAAAATAGAGAAGTGGTTAGTTAGTAGTCTCCAGTGCCAGTCACTAGCTTTGTGTCTGAACTCTACAGGGGATGAAGCTGATGTATGTACTGTTGCCTCCACGTGTTTATAAACAGGGTTTTCCAGTTAGTGCTGGTTCTTGCATATGCAAACGGTCATGATGTTGGTGCATTTTAGTCTCGCTGTTTGGGAGGTGAGACCAAGCTGAGGAGACAAAAGCAGAAGCTTTTTTAGGGCGTAGTGTGAGAGGAAGCACCACCTGGGCTGGTTTGTGAACCAATCTGTCACCAGCACTGATGGCTGTGCTGCACAGGAAGGTATTAAGCGGTTCAGAGGTTCTCGTATGAGAATGGGGATTCAAGCTAATAGTCAGCTCCGCTCTAAAATCGATGCTTCTAAAAACAGCCTGGTTCAAAGGCTGCCTCCACTGTGTCTTGGGTCCTCTCTCTATCATTAATGATGAGGCCTAATGGTGTGAAACTTCCCCTATGAAGTTCCTCTGTGACAGACTCCTGGGTCCTGGGAATTAAATGAATTCTTAAAATGATCTTTTTTCCCCATGTACACGTTTTTGAATCCTGGATTTCACAGGGGTAGGGAGGGAATGGGGAAATTGCCAGCACCTGTGACATAACCCTCTCTATTTCCCTGTGAAACAGGTTTAAATGGGATGAACAGCAGCATATGGGAACACTTTGCTTCGGGGAGTTTTTCGCCCAGTACCTCACCTGCATTTCTGTCAGGTCCAGGTGCTGCGGAGCTGGCACGGCTACGACAAGAACTGGATGAAGCCAACGGCACAATAAAGCAGTGGGAAGAGTCTTGGAAACAAGCCAAACAGGTACTTGGGCAATTCCTGGGAAAGAAGGATTAGGGAGTGTAAAGGAGTAGGAGGGTGTCAGCCTTTCAACGGGAGCTTTCCAGACAGTGAGGTGATGGGAAAAGCTGTGGGTTTTACAAACAGATTCTCTTAAACATTCTTAGTATTCCTTCTGCCTTCGAAAGGGGGACTGAATCGCTGTACTTAATGTGTTGAGATGCTGGTTGTGCAAGGCCAGGTGTCACAACGGCTGCACTGAGGTGCTTGACAGTCTTTTAGACCTGGGAATTGCCTTAGATCCATGACAATTTAGAATCATAGAATCATAGAATGGTTAGAGTTGGAAGGGACCTTGAAGATCATCGAGTTCCAACCCCCCTGCCATGGGCAG
>JAOXNO010000003.1:29907125-29927279 GCA_028565335.1 Limnodromus scolopaceus | reverse complement strand
CTTCCAATTTAAAACCATTGCCCCTTGTCCTGTCGCTACACTTCCTCATAAAGAGTCCCTCTCCGGCTCTTCTGTAGAAGAATTTGCCAATATGCAAAGTTCATCCACTTAACGGTGTGAGCCAAATATATAGAACCACAGCCCAACCAGATGGGGTAAATGAGCAGCTCTTTAAGGATATTTCAGAATTTGGGAACAGGGCAGATTGGACAGAGCACGCTCCTGGTGAGAAGTCTGTGGAAATGGATAGTTTTGCCGGGGGTTCTCTATTGGAGCCTGACCGAGTTTTCCCCCTCCTCCTTCTCCCCTCTTTGTTGGAACCTGTAGGCTTGTGATGCTTGGAAAAAGGAGGCAGAGGAAGCAAATGATCGCGCCAACACAGCTAACATGGAATGTGAACTGGCCCGGGAGCAGAGGGAAGCCTTGGAGCTGCAAGTGAAGAAACTGCAGGAGGAACTGGAGAGGATCCACACAGGCCAGGACCCTCAGTTTCTGCGCTCCTTCTCTGACCTGGAAACACTCTCACTCTCTTCACTTTACACCCTTCAGAAACAGCTGCGGGCCAACCTGGAGAAAGTCGATAAGGTGAGCACCAGGGATTCGCGGGGCAGGGCTTTGCTCTCTCTGCTGCTAGAGATCATGGCTTTTTCCCCTTTTAATACAGCTAGAAATCAGCAGCCTCTCAAAGTAATTCCATGTGGATGTAGCCAAAAGTGAGCTTTAGCCAGCTTACAGCAAAATACCTACCTCTTCTTTGTGTCTAAAATACAGAGTTTAAGTTAAACAAAGCTGCTCTGTTGAACCTAAAGGACGTCAGGCTGTGCTGCTTTGCTTTTCCTTCCGAAGATGAGTGGGTGGATGCTGCGGGTCCTTCCCCTGCTGCCTCCTTGCTGTTCCCCAGACTGCGTGGCGCAGGACGGCAGCCCCTTTGCTTTGTGACATGGATGCTTATGTTTCGCCCTGTCCCCCTCTCTTGCAGGCGGTATTTCAGATGCAGTCAGTGAAATGCCTTAAGTGTCAGGAGGAGAACCGGGTGTTGTTACCGTGCCAACACGCAGTGCTGTGTGAAACGTGCGCCGAGGAGGGCGAGTGCCCCATCTGCCATCCCAACAGGCCCCATTCTCTCCAGTCGTGACCTTCCAAGGACACTTGTTCTAATCATATCGTATAGGACTTTTTAACTTTATACATACGTAGATATATATGTATGTGTACATATATATATGTATGTGTATATATATATGTATATATGTGTGTGTATGTGCATGTTTGTGTATGTGTATATATATGCACACACACGCACATACACACATAAAACAAAAATTAGTTGCAGAGCACTTTTTAATATTTTACATCCCGTATCTAAACTGCCCCTCACCCGTGCCCCACTAATTCTAACTCTTGAGGAACTTTGAGAGCTGTTTTTAATACAGATCAAAGGGCCATTTGCAAAGAGTCTGTGTTTCTCCTCTTTTCTATTTAGGTGATAACAAATTTTTGACTATTTCCAGAAGGATTTAGAGTGGGCAAGAGGGGCTTCCACGTGCTTTCCAGAGGGAAGAGTTGAGATCACAGGGAGGATCAAGGTGGATTGAAATGACTTGTTGGTGTCTTCAGTCTCCCTTCTCTTTCACTGACCCAGCTTGGTTAAAGCTGTCCTCCCTGATGGAAGCTCTGCTGGGTGCCTGCCTGGTGGGCCTCACGTTGCCGATCTCTGAATGTGCAGGAACTTTGTCTGCCATTTAATCAGCAAAGTTCGCTTTTTAAATTTTTTTGTACACTCTTTGTATATTTGTATGAAAAGAAGAAAAGGGGGGAGGGAGGGAAGTATTGGATCTAGACCAAGCCAAGCCCCAAAATTCAGTGACTAATGTTCATTGCTGATACAGCAAACACGTTTCAGGTCTGAGCAGCCTTAGAAGTATTGCTCTTGGGTCAGCTAAAGTCCTTTATGAAAGGAACACAGATGCACAGGTTAGTTGTCTCCAGGCAACCCGTTGTCTAGAGACTTTTGACTGTTTCAGACCAGATAAATCTTCTTTTAGCCATGGGGACCTGTTTCATAGTCACTGCTGAAATGCATGAAACAATTCCAGGTAGTCAGGCCACTTTTCTTGAACAGAGTTGATGTTTCCTGTGAGCACCTCCAGGATGGGTTATGGACTGCTGGGTCCAGAAGCCCTCATGCTTCATGATCACGTACGCCTGTGGTGACAGAGAAAGTCCAGTGTGACAAAGAAACGCCACCAGCTTAGACTTTACCAGTAGCTGAGCTTTCCTGTGACTTTCTTTACCGGTGTGTCCACTGGGTTTTTACATCAGGTGGATTGCAGTAACCTGCTGGGATCTCAACCAAAAAGCCACTCAGTTGATTAAACATTTTTATTTTGCACAGGGAATACTGCCTGTGCCAGCCCTCCCTGACCTGGAAAAGCACTGGAACTTCCAGCAGCCCACTGTTGTAGGAAAACTGAATTTTTACCGGAGCCTCTCAGAAAGCTTCATATTTAATGCAAAGACATAATTAGGTTTGCTTCCATAATTCCACCTTTCCTTTACATGGAAGGGGTTAATATGCATTCCCAGATGATCTCTTAAGTGCAGCTCTGTGTAGTTCTTTTTTATGTTTTTCCCATTAACTTGTTTTTGGGTTTTTTTGGTAAAAATGCTTTTTTTTTTCCATGTGTATTTTATTGTAACTAGCATCAGTTTTTTTTAATTTTTTTTATGGAGAGACACTGTTGAGTGATTATTGTGGCTATGTTGTTTGGTTATAGCCTTTGAATGTCTGTGCCATGGGGCAGAACATCTGCCTTGGTCTGATCTTAAGGAAAGACCTTTTATTAAAATACGTGAACATTTCTTTTTCTAGGAAAAAAAAAAAAAAAAAAAAGAAAAAAGTGGGGGGAGGAGGAAGAAGCCCAATTAAGATAAAAATTTACTAAAAAGTTTTTGTAACTAACTTAAATCATAGGAAATAAACTCTTGAATCAGGTCTTTAATATTTATAAGAACCAGAGCTGATCAGCCTGTTTTGGCTATTGGTTTGTAACAGTTTTTGTTAGCGTGGTGGTTTTTCTGCTCCGTGGGACTGGTCAGGGTGACGCTGCCTCTGGCCAGCCCTCAGTTTTCGGAACTCTCCGGCACCTGACTGCGTTTGATTCTCACAGGGGCTCTTCACTTTGTCCCTTCTCTTCAGACGAAACTTGTCCCCCGGTGGCAGCTCTGTCTGTCTTGCTGGGACATCCACTCCCCGTATGATGCGGGGCTGTCGGGTCGAGGGGGAAGAGATATTTGTCCCCAGTTTCCGTGGGGGCGCGCTGCTTCGGCAGGGGGGCACAAGGAAAATTCCAGGACGGAGAAAGCACGTTTTTCCCTTTTGAGTAAAACAGTTTCTCTGTTTTAAAACTTATACTGAAGGACCAAAGAATTCATATTTCCCCATTTGTGGCCCTTAAACTTTAACTTTCCATTGCCACACTGCGCTCATGGCAGAAGAGCCTGAAGGAATTAGCACTAGCCCCTTCCCTTGCCCCCACCCCAACGTGTCTCAGCACTCTCTTTGCACAAGCACATAGACTTGTTTCTCGCTTTCCTCTGGTTCTTTAAGAAACACTTTCTAAAATTAGGTTTCTATGAATTTGTTTGCTGCTTTAAAAAAAAAAAATAAAATATCCGAAATGTGAATTATTTTCTTAAGCATCAGATGGAAAAGAGAACTTTGACCATTTTGTGAATATTTTGGGGGGCCACTTATGTGACAATTCCGAAACTGAGGTGAGAGCAGGGGGAAAGGGTGGTGTTTCTGACCCACTCCGGCAGGAAGGCTGAGCCGCAAGCACAGCGCTGCGTTTAAGGCTTAGGAGTCTGGGCTCAGCTTCTGTGTGGTGTAAAAAGAGTCTTGTTGAAATAAACCTGGTGCTAATATGTACAGCCCCTGTGATGTACTGTCACGCTTCCTTCTGAAGCAGGACCTCCCTTTTACAGGACACGCAGTAACACATCAGACCCAGGAGGGGCTTTTTTTGGCTGGGTCATGGCTTCCAAACGAAGTTTTGGTCCACGAGGCTTCTGGCTGAGGAGCCCAGCTGGCTGCTGCTGAGCAGCTGTGAACACGCCTGGGTCCTGCCTCTTCGCACAGACTCCTTATTGGATAGTGACGTTTTCCTCCCCAAATTTTTGGGAGCGTCGGAGGCGTTGACCTCAGTGACTAGTTGTGCAGGTCGGACGCTTCTGAGCTAATTGCTGGGGGAAGGGAGTCTTAATTGTGGTGTGAAACCACAGTATCTTAAAGGTCAATAAACTTTTACATTATTATGGAAGAACAATGTAGAAGCAGATGGCTCAAGCCGCCACTATCCTGGGTAGATAGATACCAAAAAGCGAGGTTAGAGCTGTAGACGAGAGCCAGGAGCTGAAGAATTTTGGCATCGCTTTGGGCTAACACTTTTAGATCATCTCCAGCCTTAGCTGATGTAGCCGCGGGCCAGCTGTGGCACAGGGGGGACCGGGGGAAGCCTCAGAGCTGGAGCACAACATTTTCCTTAAGCAGATTCCCCCTTACCCCGGCCCTGAAGGGGAGTCGCTGCCGCTGCTCCCCTGCCGAAGGGTTTTATACTTTCCGTACATCTCTGAAGCTGAACCTGAGCCACTTGCAAGGCTTGTGCAGCTGAGACCACGAAGAGAAGTCCTTCCCCTGTGAGGAAGCCCGTAACGCTGAATGGACTCAGTAATTCATTGCTGTTCCACCAGCCTCCGAACCTCCTCTCTTTCTCCTTTTCCCCCCCCACCTGAGAAGGAAGAATATTACCAGTGTTTTCCTCCAGAATTATAATAATCCTTGGAGCGATGGCCAACAGCAAAATAGATGTTACTGATGTAAAACCTAGTATTTTAAAGGTGAAGTATTCCTGCAAACTAGTGACTGCATCGGAGAGATTTCTGGGGCTTCCCCACTCCATAGCTTCCAATGTTAAAACAAAATAAATACAGTATACGTTTTAAAAAATAATGATAATAATAATAATAATACACACTGCAGTATTTCTGGTGGCGATTCCTGACCAGTCTCTTCCCCGCTTTCCCCAGGAGGAAGGGCACTGGGCAGAAGCGCCCCTAGTCCGTGTAGAAGTTGGCAGAATGGTGATCGGTGGTGTGTAAAACGTGTTGTTGATTCCATGTATAGAACTGTGATTTCAGCTGTCGTTCTCTCGTACTCTGTAAATATGTGTTTTGGCTGTCGGAAACCTGGTTTAGACTCTTTTCTTGGCAGAGTGAATTTGCATGTGGGGCTGGAAAGAACTCAATCTGTGTCACAGTTTCCAAGGGCAGGATGGATTTTTTTTTAGAGGACAATAAATTTTTATTTTTTTGCTAAGAAAAAAAAAAAATAATATAATAAAGCCGTGTGTGTGTGTGCGTGTATGCGTGCCCGGGGTGTATGTGCAGCCCTGTGCCCTGCCCTGGGGCTTGGGGAGGAGTGGAGAAGTCTGGGCGATGGAGCCCTTGATGGAATATGACTCCATGGCCAATTTTGCCTTCTCCCTTTAATGAAATCAATAATTTCTTTCTGAGCCCCCTTTGGGATCAAGCCCCTTTTTCGGGAGCGGGGGGGATGTCCTTCACCTTTATGATCGAGGTGCAATGGAAGAGGGGGAGAGTCGGTGCGGTGCGGTTGGTGGGGGCTGAGATTCTGTTGGAAATGGTATAAACCACAGAGGAAAGAGTGTTTAATCGCCCAGATTCTGGGTTCTGACAAGAATTTCTCTCTCAGGGTCTCCCCCAAGAGCTGGGGGGGGAAATGAGCTCTGCCTCCTCCTGTGCCTGTGCATCAGGGGGTGCCAACATTTACATCATTACATACATAGGTTCATCTGTTGGCACTCAAAAGAACACGCCTTACATATGGATCTAAGAATTACCTGTCATTTTTGGTCTAATTAATGCTTTGAACCTGCATCAATCACTTACCCTTAGTCCAATCACAACAATAACCCAAATCACCCAATTTAGATTATTAGTAACGCAATAAAATCAGTAAACTTAAGTGCCTGCCCCCTTCCCTCTTCTGTGGCAGCAATCTGCCTGTGCTGGGCTTCCTCACCAGGAGGATGGTGATGATGATGATGGGAGTTTCTTCCTCCTCAGTCTTATATTTGCTGGGATCTGGTTTGATGCTTCAAGCCATCTTTTTTAATGCTTAGGCTGTTCTCCTCCTGGTCCATGGGGTGAGTTACCCTCTGATCATTTAAGGTTTATTAGTCCTTTCTCTGTAAAGCATATTATTTCTTCTAGGGTGGGAAAAACCTTGCACAGCTGCCTGGGGAACCTTAAAATTAAGCTAAACCACCTCAGATAACACAGCACAAACAGAGCAAGGACCCTGCTCCGGAATCTTTTTTCTCTGCAGAGCCACAAGGACAGAAAGGAGTGCTTTAAGCCAGCAAATGGCTTCCTCGTGAGCAAGCAGAGCCTTAATCCCTCCTGCTGTGGGCTGGGGTGAGCCTGGCTGTGTCCTGTTGATGCCAAACGAGCTTCTTTTTTTCCTTCTCCCCCCTCCCACCCCCCGCATCGAGGGCTTGGCCTGAATTGACCCAGCGGTTGCTGAGCCCACCCAGAGGAGCTGCTTCTCCGGTACCCAGGAGGGTGATGCTTGTAATTCCCCAGGGACCCGCAGCAGCTCAAGCACAGCCACCCCCTTGCAGGGTTGGGGGGGAAAGGGGGCAGAGGGGGCTGCAGATTTACAATTACTAATAATTGTGGCTAAAAAGCTCCAGAATACCCCAGCAAATATTTAGCAGCCACCTGCCCTGCTGGGCATTTTTGCTGGGACAGCTGGGCCACCCCACCCTGCAGAGCTGTGTCCCCACCAGTGTCCCCTGTGTGCTACAGCAGAGGGACACAGGGCCCTGGCACAGCTTGGGGACAACGCCTTGGGGTCCTGCTTGCTGCTTCTAAGCTCTCGGCAGCCCAAATCACCGCATGGTTTGGCTGATGGAGCCACGATGCTCTTTATGGCTGCCCAGGCTCCAGCAATCTCCCTCTGCTCCAGCAAAGCTGCCTGAGGTTGATACAACTGGTGGTGAAATAATACGAAAACACAGAGGAGCTGTGCATATTTTGAATTAAAAAAAGCACAACCCAACAACCTCAAAAACCAAAAAACCCTGACCACATGCACAGGGAGGAGCCAGGTCCAGAGCCGGCAGTGGCAGGGATGGCTCCAGCCCCGAGGACACACAGATCAGCCCCGAGGACAAGCACATCTGCTTGGGGCCCTCTTGCCACCACCGACCCACCACGTGCTGCCCCTCCTAAAGAGCCTTTTGCCGTGCCTGAGCCTGACCTGGGGCTTCATGTGTCCTGTCAGGCTCTTTCACAAGGCCAAAGACCCAGCTCCATCGCCAGGATGACGGGCACCGGCCGTGCTGCATCCTCAGCCCCCCCGGCCCCGACCTGCGGTGGCAACTTTCCCAGCCCTTTGATTCACACCTGGCTCTAGGTGACACTTTGCGGTGGGCTGTAACTCAAACTACACCCAAGCACACCCCAGCCCTCGCCAAAGCCTCGGCCATCACCCCAAAGCACCCCCCTGCCCCCCGGCCCCGCACAGACTCGGCCTACGCATCAGCCTTGGTGCTTTTAATTTAAAATAAGAGGCTTATCCACAAGGAAAAAAAAAAACCAAAGAGAAAAAAGAAAAGAAAAGGAGGAAAAAAAAAAAGCAGGTTTGGCCACATGTTGTCCCCACCCCAAGGATGCTTTTGCCTTGCCCTGACACGGTGTCACTGATAGGAGGGCTGGGGACATGGCCAGGCAGTGTGGCACCGGCAGGACGAGCTCATGGGGACGGGCAGGGACAGCCACACACTTTCTCCCCCCCCCCGTAGTGTTGCTAGTCCAGACAGGGAAAGAAATCCCCTAAAATACCTTGTGCCCACCCTCCCCAGTCTCATGGGAGCACTGCTACCCGAAGGTGGGGGTGAGATGGACGTGGTGGTGGTGGTGGTGGGGCACAGGGACCCCCTCTGTCCCCTGGGTCCCTGCGGGCAGCTCCAGCTCCAGCACTGGTAAATTTCCCGGGGTCCCACTGGCTGGAACCCCTCGTTTCGGGACCCTTCGCCTCCCTCACTCCGTCTCCTTGGACTGCTTGGCTCGTTGCTTGCGGAGCTTAACGAAGGCCTGAGCCTCTTTGTCTCCCTTCCTGGACTCCAGCAGCCGGAGGATCTCGTCTCCTGCCAGAGAGGAGGGGAGGGATGGTGGGAGATGCTCACCACGGTCCCCTCCTCACCCTACAGGGCCAGAGCGGGGGCTCGGTGGAGCTCAGCCCGGCTGGGACACCACATACCGGTGGGTTTGGGGTGGGTGAGGAAGAGGCGGGTCTGGGGTACCCGCCCCGTGTCAGCCTGGTCCTCGTTGTCATCGAGGCCGGGCAGGTGGCAGAGGGGGAAGAAGGCTTCGCCCTCCAGGTCGTTGGCCCCCAACGTGTCGTAGTCGAACACGGTCAGCAGCAGACAGGCCCCCTCCTGCCGGCACTTCTCGGGGGGGATCAAGCTGTGGGGGGATGCAGGGGAACATCACATCCCACCCTCTCGGTCCCAAAATTCAACCTTCCCTCCCCCAGGTCATGCTCTGTGGGAACCCACCCCCCCCCCCCATACACCCTCCCACCGTACTGACCCCCAACCCCTTCAAAGCAATGAGACCAGCCTGTGGGACACAGGTGTTTGTGGTGCCCCTACCCCTGCTCCCACCCTGGGACCCCCCACAGCTGAGCCCCCAGGGGGGATGCTGGGGGTGAAATCCCAGGGCAGAACCAGTTCCCAGAGCAGCAGCCCCATAGCGGGGGCTCGGCTGAAGCATTGGGGGCTGCAGGGACTGANNNGGGGGGGGCGGTGGGTGCCAGCCCCTACGTACAAGTCGAAGGCTTCGTCAAAGAGGGGGTGCAGCTCGTTCCTCTTGCACTGGGTGGTCCGGGCGACCACCTCGGGGAACTCATGCCGGGGCTCCAGGGTGAGCTGGACGAAGGGGTCGCTCGAGCCTGGTGGGGTGCAGATATCAGCCCCCTCCCGCCACCCCTTCTGCCCCAGCATGGCCGGCTGAGCCCAACCGGGGTGGCCAGACACAGTGGGGCGGCTGGCGGGGGTCAGGGGACCCTCACTTCCACCCCCCCAACCCAGCCTCCTCAGGGTGCAGGAGCATCCCCAACCCTGCCCACATGTGGATCAGACACGAGTGGCTGCAAGAGGAGTGACCTCTCCTGGAGATGTCCCCAAATGACAACCAGCACAAGAGACTGTCCCTTGTCATATTTTTCTGTCTGAGATGTGATTTACCCATTGGAAAAAACAAAACCATGCCTGCCTTGGCTGCTGGGTTGTGCTGCACAGCGAAGGCAGTGGGAGGTGGGCACAGGGTCCTGCCTGCCACATCCCACTGGACCACCCCAGACCAGTGCAATAACCCCCTTCTTCCCCAAATACACATCCTCGGATGCGAAAGCAAATCAAGAGAGAGTCCCGTTACTCCAAGCCCTGCCAGCATCTCTCCTACTCAGGGGTGCATTGGGGATCGAGGACAGGGGTGCGGATCAAGGACTGGATGGTGGGGCTCCCCAACCCACCCACGGGGGGTCCCGGGGCAGTGGGGCTCCCCAACCCACCCACACCCACCGTTGGAGTCCAGCGGGATGAGGTTGACAGCGTTGAGCACTTCCACGCGGAGTTTCTGCTCCGAAGGGCGATACACTGCCTTGATGGTCACGGCCCCGTACTTCTCTGATTTGGTGTCCCGCTGGGCGGTGGGGTACAAGAATAAGGGTGCTGCCTTTCAGCCCGCTCACCGAGGGGATGCCCAGGGTCCAGTGGAGGCTGAGAGGGCATTTTGGGGTACCAGGGGGTGATGGCCATCCTCTGGGATGCAGGTAAACCCCTTCCTGCCCACTGCCAGGGCAGAAGCAGCCCCAACAGCCCCAGGACTGGGAGGTTGGTGGGGACATCCCACATTTTGGTAGGCAGGCTGTGCCGTGGTGTGCAAGGGTGGGATGCGGGAAAGGGCTGGGAGCACCATCCTGACTCCCACCTGCTGCTGGATCCTGTTGCTGAAGTATTTCTGGATGAGTTTGCGGCTGGTGGAGGAGCAGAGGGCCAGGTGGGTCTCCAGCGACTGCGGGGAGGACAAGAGGTGACCATGTGGATGGGTTTCCCCAAGCCTGGGGAAACCCCCCGTGGAGGGCACCCACAGGAAACTCTGGGGACCCAGCACCCCGTACCAGGAAAGCTGGAATGTGGAGGTTCTCCAGCGACAGCCCGCAGCCCTCGCCATAGAAGCACAGCTCCAGGCTCTGGGGAGAAGGACGCTATTAGCTGGCACCCAAACACCCGTCCCTGCCAGGGACCCCCTTATTCTCCCCCCCCGGTACCTTCAGAGCACAGTGCAGCTTCTTGTAGCGCTGGGTCGAAGAGACCTGCTGCCCCGCGGCTGCCGACAGCACGGTCAAGGTGTGATGCCAGAGGAGGGTGAGGAGGCTGTGGGGGTGAGGGAGGAAGGCCATGAGCAGGGGTCCGGGGTTGGGGTGTTTGGTCCTTGGCCAAGGGGCTTTGCCAAGCCCCAGAGGGAACTGGCTCATCCCGCTGGGCTGAGGATCCAGCCCCAAAGTGGGGTATCCCTGAGCCCCATGGGGCTGAGGCAGGGGGACACTCCTGCAGAGGGAGGGTGGGGCTGTTGGTCACACCATGGCGCATCCTCAGGGTCACCTTTTGAAGTTCTCCTGGACAAGATGCTCATTGAGATACTGCAGCTCCGACTCCAGGAACTTCATGAGCGGGATGATGGACTGCGGCGAGAGGAGAGGAGTGTTGGGGAGGGCACGGGGGGGTCATACCCAGCAGAACACAGCGAGGAGAGAGGCAGGGTGCTGCTGGCCAGAGCTAGAGGGGTCCAGAGGGGCTCCCTCCCACAGCGAGGACACGGGCAGCCTGTGCTCAGTCTGGTCCTGATGCCAACACGGCCATCAAACAAAGCATTATGGGGGTCTGGGCCCCATTGCTGGTGTGTCCCATGTCCCAGGTGCTGGGCAGAGAGAGGGAGGGAAGAGTGATGGGGGCCTCCACCATGTAGGCAAGGGTGATTCACAGCTGCCTGAAAAAGGTAGTTCAGGAGGGTCCAGGCCAGGTACTTACGTCCTCAGGCTCCCGGGTGTCGTTGGAAGATGAGAGCTCCTGGATGTGTCTGGCGATGCCCTTTTCCAGCTGCCAGGGAGAAATGCACGGAGGCACTTGGGCTTTGCCTTCTGCACCAGCCTCCCCATGCCTGGGTCCACCTTGTCTCCATCCCAGGAGCACTGTGGGCTCCAGGCTCCCTTGGGTGAAACCTCCCCACTTGGGGCTAGGGGACAAGGGTGGGAGTCAGTGGCAGGTGGTCACCTTGGTGGCCAGGGCTTTCACCACATCCTGGACCTCGTGGTCCAGGCAGGAGTCAGCGCTGGCGAGCTGGTGGTGCAGGGTGTGCTGGATCTGCTCCCGGTCGATGATGGCCCCCGTGCGCTGCTCCAGCTGTGCCCAGTTCAGCTGCAACGGCAGCTTCTGGATCAGCAGCCGCAGCTGCTTGATGTTGTTCACCACGATGCAGAGCTGGGAGAGGAGGGTCTGCTTCAGGGTGTCTCAAAACCCCTGGTGATCCCTCACTGGCTCCATCACTATCTCCATTCCCGTTCTCATCCTCATCCCTGTCCCCATCCCTATCCCGCTCCCATTGTTCACACTATTTCCCCCCTGATTTTCCAGGATTATGGCTATCAGGGGTCAACTGGTCGCCATGAAAGTCAGACGTGGGGTGTTAGCTCATGTCCCTTTTTACCCAGAAACCATGGCCAAATCCTGCCTCTCCCTAAGCAGTGGACCCTGCCTTGATACCAACCCTGTTGGCTGCTTCACCCTCATTCTGCTCTCTCAGCGACAGAGTCTCAGCCCTCTCCTTGATGAGACGGCAGTACATGAGGGCAATTTTGCACATGTCCTGCAGGATAGAGAAGAAGTCAACAGGACTGAGCTGGGCAGCATAGGGACCACCGTGGGGCCAGGGGACCCCCCCACATTGGAGTGAGATACTGGCCCCGTTCATGGAGACACATATCCAAGAGCAGGAGAGGAAACTCTGGGTGGCAATGCCTGGTATACAAACCTCCACGAGCTTCACCATGATCATGAAGGCTTCCTCAGGGTCCGGCCAGTTGAGCTGATGCCAGGTCTTCACGATCTGGGCATAGCAAGTGGACAGGTCAACGGTGGATGTGCTGTGCTTGTTGTGCTCCCCAAAGGGTGTCAACTGGGAGGGCAGAGAAAATAAATACCTTCCTAAAGTTGAGAAGCAAGGGAGATGCTCCCAGCATGGCCTGAATGCAGGGTCATCAGCTCTCTCAGGCTGCCACAGAGCGGGAAGGGGCATGGGGATGTGGTGTGAGGCCAGGGTGGGACGACCTAGTCCAGGAGACTACATCCTTTGTTATGCATTTGGGCTGCAAGAGGCACCTACGTGGTGGTCTCAGTGCTGTGGGCCAGGCACAACAGCAAGGCATGGAGGGAGCTGGAGTGTCCCCAAAGGACGGAGGGAGATGTTCTCCCCAGGTTACCTGGTCCATCTGGACAGCTCTCTGTGCCCTCTCCAGCGCGATGGTGTAGGCCTTCTGCAGCCACTGGGGCACAGCTTCCTTGAACCACTGGTGGAAATTGCTCAGAGCCAGAGGTCCATCCCTGTGGATGAAGGCAACAGCTTCTCCAACCGCACAGCACCGGCATGTGGCCACCACCCCTCCTCACTCTCACATACAAGAAACTGCCCCCAAGGCAGAGGCAGCACGTAGCACCATGCTAAGGAGAAACCTCCCCTTGTCTGGAAGTTGAGGTCTCCATCAAAGCCACTCAGAGACAAGCCTGAAATCCTTCTGGTGATGCTCACATCAACACTAGACACCATCAGCCTGGTCTGCTTTGTGTGTAATTGGTGATGTAGGTGAATGGGAAGGATTTGGAGTTCCTCTCAATTAACTCCTTCCCTTGCTTTGGCATCTTTCCTCTCTCTGGGTTGGATACCTCTTTGGGAGAAAGTCCTTCATCTGGTAGAGCTCCTGCAGGTTCATGTAGAGCTGGAAAAGACTCTCGGCCGTGGGCTTGGACATGCTGCTGTTGACGTCGCGCAGCTGCTCCTGGACATGTTCTGCAACCTGGCAGCGAGCAAGGGAAGGGGGGAGAGCTGTTAGTGAGGGTCCACCTGGGAAGGCTTGATCTGGGCTCTCTGGAGCCATAGTGGCTCATCTAGGGAGACTCCTCTTCCTTTTGGGTGGCATTTGAGAACATTCATTGGGTCAAGTAAGTCACTTTATGGGCACGCAGGGAAGATGGAGAGCTTCCTTGGCTTTCTCCCTTCTCAGGCTTGCAACATCCAGTTGCCACCTGAAGGGTGGCCAAAAACCTCAGCCTGGCTTTAGACCTTGGTCCCACGGGTGCAGAGCAGCCCAGGCTTACTCACCAGGTGCTCCAGCTCCAGGTAGGCGATGGAGAAGAGATTCAACTTCAAGGTGCTGCAAGAGAGAAAAGGGGAGTCGGAAGTCTTCCAGCCCCAGCCCAGCAAACCCTCCCTTTCCCTAATGCTGAGGACAGTACAGCTCTAAGAGGCAGAGATGGGACCACAGATGCTATGTGTGCAGTCCAAGTGCCAAGGAATGAGGCATCAAAGTGCCCTGTTGCTCTTGACCCCAGGGAAAGTGGATGAGAGGGGTTTAAGGTCCAAAACCTACTTGATGAAGAATTTGTTCCAGATTTTCTGGCACTGCTGGAGATCTCCTATCACCTCCAAGAGGAGTCTGGATAAGGCTTTGCCATTCTCCTCCATGGTCTGCAAAGGAAGGAACAGTTTATTTTGGACGCTCAGTGATTTTGAGATTATCTGGGCTCCGTTCTGATCTGATTTATTTCAATTATTTGTTCTTGTGGGGTAGCAATAGATCATTAGATCCACATTAAGAGCACCAAGAAGTTGTCAGTAACTGTCACCCTGTGCTTGGATGGCTGGACCACCTCTCATTCTCCTGAGCATTGCACCAAGGCCTTAAGCTTCAATGCACCTTGGCAGCTGCAGATAACATGGCTTATGGCATTTTTTAGCTGGAAACCCAAATGCCCTTGTCTGTATCAGAAAACTGGAGAAACCCCATCTCAGCCTTGTATTCCCACCCTTCCTGGGCCTCCCCAGCAAGTTGTTTCTTAACATGTCAGAGAGGCAGAGATGGGAACTGACCTTCACCATGGGCTTGAGGTGCTGCTTCTTCATGTGAAACCATTCCGTCGTGCCTGACTGCAAGAGAGGAGTCCCGGTGTGACGGCAGGGAAGCGGGAAGAGCAAAGCCAGCTCTGTCACCCCCTTCACTCTCTCTGTCCCCTGGGTATGGGCAGGACCCAGGCCCATGCGGTGGGAACCAACTGGATCACCAGGTTGAAGAGGGGCAGGTATTTTTCCCACTCAGGGTGGTCTATGCGGCTTTGCAGGAGAGGGTGAGGAGTGGGCACTGGGCAGGGGATGGATAAGAAGGGAGAGCCACACCGTCCCAAATCCCGGGGTATAGGGAAGGTGAGACACCCCAGTCCCACTACCTTCAGTGCCGTGGAGACCATCTGGGGGAGGTCAGGGCTGAGCGTGCACAGCTCGTGGAAAGCTTTCATTTTGCACATCTGGACCAGGACCCTGCAAAGCGAGAACTTCTGGTGATACCCAGCACCAGCTTGTCAGAAACAACCGCCTCTCCCACCAGAGACCCTACCCAAACAGAGCTTCCCCTCCCAACAATGAGGGACAGGACAGGACAAGTGTCAGAGCAGCCTAGAAGGGGGCAGAAAGGGCTTTTGAGGGGTTTTGCTCAAGCTCACAGGCTTATCCCTCATGGTGGCCAAGGAATATGACCCCATGCGCAGTTGGCACCAGCGCTTGACTCACCGGAGCAGGGACTGGAGCCTCTCCGTGGACCTCGGGACAGAGAGAGGGAAAATGATGCGGTACCTCCGGATGAGGGAGACCCCGTAAGTCAGCAAGGACTGGAAGGACTCAGCCAGCTCTGCTTTCTGGGGAAAGGGAAGGAAACACGTGCTGCCCTCAGCATCAGACAGAGGTGCTGGCAGGGCCATGGCATCACGGTGGAGGCAGCCGGTGCCTCCTGCTCCTTTCTAGCCTGCTCCAGGGATGGGAAAACCCCCCTGATGCCTCAGGTAACTTCTCCCTGGAGGGGCTGAACTGAGCTTTGCACTTCAGCCTCATGGCTACGCTTGAAAAAACTGAGAGTCTCAGCAGGGTGTAGGGATGCCCTCAGAAAACGGGCAGGAAAAAGTAGGAATTGGGTCATATTTAAGTTTTGCAGGGGGGTGTGATTGACTTGACGGCAGCGATGGAGGAGGGGGATGTCAGTGCAAAGGGTAAGGGCTGCTCCACGGAGAGGGAGAGCAAACCCCCAGGGCAAAGGGGCTCCCTGACCTGTGGGTTGTCCTGGTCCCCATGGCTGGTTCTCCCCAGAAATGCCCTCCATCCACCACAGCACCCCTATACCCCACAAACTCCTGCCCTTCCTGGAACATGGGGGCAGAAAAATGGCCCCAGGGGCTGGAAAGAGAGGCTGGGGGTTGAGTGCACGGGGTACGTTCCCCTGATCTCTGCCCCCAGTGTGGTGCTGGAACCCCATCACCTGCTCTGGCTTCAGGCGCTCCTGCAGCCACTGGTACTCGATGCTGGTGATCTGGTGGAGCAGGCAGTTGCTGTTGAACTCCAGGCTCTGGTAGAGCTTGCTGTACGCCAGCCACTGCCTGGGGAGGAGGAAGAGGCTGGGCTGAGCCCCTGGGGGCTGGGGGACACACAGAGACCAACGTGGGTCTCCCCCACCCACGGCGACGGCTGGGATTGCAGGGACAGGACCCAGGTCTCCTGGTGCTGCTCGCGGCAGGGGGCAGGATCAGCCACACCACCAGGGACTGGCTGCGGTCAGACTCCCCCAGGGAAGGTGTCGGGACCCGTGACCCCCTCCATGATGCTGTGCCATGGCTCCCTGGGCGTGGGGTACTCACGCCATGACCTGGTGGAAGTCAGAGAGGTCCTTCTGCGTGGCGTGCAGGTAGAGCACGGTGCTGGCGTGCCTGCTCAGCTCCCCGTCCCAGGAGATGCTGCCCGCCTGCCAGGATGCAAAAAGGAGGGTGATGTGTCCTGGAGCCAGCTGGGCTGAGCGAGGACAGGGACAGGCACCGGGGTGGGGGGTGTTTGCAGGATCACGGAGGGGATGGATGCCCCATCCATTGGCATCACCACAACCCTCCTCCCCACTTCCTTGCAGCAATGTGTCAGGCCTGGTGGGCTCCAAAGGAAGCCTTCACCCCAGCCCAGCTGATGGAGAGCTGCTTCTCCCCCTCGGTACCTGGTGCTGAAGGATCTCGTAGGACACCAGCTGCTGCAGGAGGTGGCGATGGACGGTGTAGCTCGGCTGTGTCCGGCTGCTCGTGGTGGCCCTCTGAAAAGAGACAAGGCATAGGAGCAATAAATACAACTTGCCTGAACATGCAGGGACATGGAATCCAAAAAGCATGAGGCCAGAGAGCCCTGTTTGAAGCCAAGCCAAGGGGTGTAAGTGCACCAGGGGCAAGGCTCCCAAGCTGGCATGGAGCTCAGGGGAGGACCGAGCTGTTTTCCAGCATGTGCAAACCCTGGTGCTCCCCCTCAGGTCCTGGGGCAGGGATCTGGGACCCCAAGAGACAGGCAGCAGCCCCATCCTGCCAAAAAGGAAAGGGACCCCCTTGCCATCCCCTCCCACCTTCTTGTGAGTCAGCAGGAACTGCAGGTGACACTGTCCCCGGTTGGGGTACGTCTCCGTCCGTGGCTCCAGCTGGTACCACCGGTCATCCCAGCAGTGCAGGTCCTGCACACACAGAGACAAGGGGGAAGCCCTGGGCAGCCTTTCCGGGTGAAGGATCCTGCTCAAGGACCAGCTCCCACTGCGTTCATGGGACATGAAGGTGCTGTATTGGATAACTTTAGAATTGGACTGAAAATAAAGATGTATAATCACCAAGCGAGTGTGTTGGAGTGGCTGGGGCACCAAAGTGAGGGACCTGGCATCAATTTGTGGCTCTGAGCTGCATCCTGGGCAAACTCGGTGCTGCCATGGGGCTGGGATCCTGCCCGGACCCCATGAGGTTGAACCAGCACCTGGGGAGTCACTCGGAGGAGAGGATGCACCAGAACACTCACCTTCAGGTGAAGGACCACGTTCCCCAGGAAATCGTCCTGCCCTTTGTCTTTACGAGCATCTTTAAAGATCCTGAAAGGCATGAATGAAGGAGGGGGTGAAAAGGTTTCCTGCGGCCGTGACCCAGCCATGGTCAGGGTGAAGCAGGGCGATGCAGACCTTCTGCCCTTACTCCCTCCTTCTAAAGGCAATTTTTAAAATCCAGCAGGTGAATAAACGTTTTGTAAACCCTCTTTCCTCGGCAGCCATTAGAATCAGGCCAGCACCAACCGTTTGAGGCCGTGGAGGTCCGTCAGCTCCCCCAGCTTGTGCCGCACCGACTCCACCACGTCCGAGTCCCTGCGAGGGTGGGCAGAGAAACCCACCGCGGGGGAAAGGAGGAAATTCAGAAGATTGCAAAACATTTCAGGGAGCTGCAATGATGGCAGAGAAGGGAAGGTGCTGGGATGGGGGCGGGGAGGGGGGCAGAACATGTCAGGATGGAGGCCACCCCCAAAACCAGCTGTCCAGCCAAAATCTGTAAGCACATGGCTTCTTGCCATAAATAAAAGGGCTCAGGATCAATCCCGGTTGGGCAAAGCCAGCCTGGGCTCTCACTGGTCACATCCTGCTCCAGCAGAAAGTGTTGGGGAAAGGGGTCTCCAGCTGGTTTCTGGGGCTTTTTAAAGGTACAGGACACCCCAGAGACCCTCCCAAGAGGCAGGACCCCACACAGGTCAGGGGTCAGGGTTGCTGGTTGTGGGACGTTGCTGCTCACCACATGTCCAGGTGGAAGCTGGCCGTCTCCGTGTCTTCAAACTCCCTGCAAGACACCAGCGGGATGCTGTTACTCAAGCAGCATCCAAGAGACCCCAAGGGATCAGCAGCAAGCAGGCAGGACGGCTGGGGATTGCAGGCAGGACAGCTGCTCCCTGGGAAGACCCCAGACCACCCCCCACTGGCGGGGGAACTGGTGGGAGAGCCCCAAAGGAGGGATTTTTACCATGCTTTTGTTTTTCATCTCACTGGACCTGCTGCATGGGTCAGATCAGAAGCCTGACAAATCCCAGTGGGTCCCAGCGGAGCCCCAGCTCCTGGTTGGGGCGAGTGGTGAACCCACCCATCCACCCCTGAGAGCCCTGGCCACCCCCCCGATGAGCAAAGCTAAGGGGTGGTAGGTTACAGGATAAATGTCTCGTCCCACGCTGGGTTGAGGGTCTGGCTTATGACTTGTGTGCGATGGATCTGGTCTTCGGGGACGAGGTCTTTGACCACAGCCTTCATCCGCTTCTTGTGGTCATGGTGGGCCAGTTCCTGGCTCTTGGCCTCGATGTTGTAAGGCCCTGGTCCAGGAGGGGTCCTCTCCAGTTTCTCACAGATGCCCAGCAGGCAGTACGGGTCACTGAACCCTGCGCGGGCAGAGGCGTGTAAGTCCCCGTCGGGAGCAGTGGCTCTCCCTTTTCCGATGGGACACCCACCCGTCTCCACTTACCACTGACGTCTTTACCCAAAATCCCCTTGGCTTCCTTCACAGTTGCTTTCAGGCAGAAAATTGGGCTCTGGAAGAAAAGAAAAAAAATAAAATAAAATGCTTATGATGGAGTCACTGACCCCACGAGAAAGGATGGGGCTCGAGGAGTCACTAACCCCATGAGGAAGGATGGGGGTCAAGAAGGATTTGCATCATCGGTTGCTGCTCATGCCAACAAACAGCTCCTGAGCAACACCCCCAGCATGGCCCAGGGCACCCCAAAGGCCAAACAGAGGGGTGAGGAGGCACTGCAGCCCCCCTGCATCACCCTGGTGCGGGGACCCCCTGGGCCACAGCACACTGGGGAGACGCCATCTCGCTGCGTACCTCCAGTTCTTTGACTTGCTGCATGATGATGTTGTGTTCCTCCTCATCCATGCCGAAAGCCTGTTGCAGATATCAGGGACAGTTAATGGTGGCTGGAGAGCATCCAGGGGCTTCCCTCCGCTCCCCGGGAGCCAGCTGCAGCTCGAAGGGAGGGGAGAGGAGCAAAGAGCCCAGCAGAATGGCTGGGGACCAGCTGAAAGCTCTTGAGGAAGAATCTTCTTCCAACCATCCCCAGTCTAAGATAAATATTTCTCCCTAAAGATAATATTTCCCAGCTTCCAGCTGTCCCAGCTCTCCAGCTGGACACTGCTGCTACGTCTTTCAAGGTGCCCATTAAGCATTCCTTCCACGTTCCCCCCATCTCCTTTAGAAGGGGGGGTGGGCATGTCAGGGGACAGGCTTTGGGGATCCCGTTGGAGAGGTGGGGACCCACCTTTTGCACGTAGGTGTAGAGCTCCTGGGCATCAGCAACGTGGTGGTGCTCGGGCTTGCCCAGGCGGTGCCGGATGGTGTAGAGGACCTCCTCGTAGAGCAGGGCCAGCTGTGGGGGGATGCCAACACTTTTCATGGGGCCAGGCCAGCAAGGACTTTCTCTGTGCATCCCCCAGGATTAGCAGGGTGTCCCCCCCAGGCAGCTCCCAGAACTCCCTGTTGGTTCCTGCCGCCCCTCCTCCCAGCAGCTAGCCCTTCCTGGCCACCACCAGTTGTCCCTGGAGAGCGTCTTCAGGAGCTGAGCCATGTCCCCAAGCCCCAGCAGTGCTGCCACCCCCTCCAGTGCCACCAAGGGAGACCATGGCAGGACCACACTTGTACCTCTTTCTTGGAGAATCGGTGGGACAGATCCATCTAGAGAAAGAAGAGAGGTTTCCCATTAGATTTCATGGTAGAGGGTGGATTTGGGAAGAAACCATGGCCAGCAGGGCAGCTGGGATGGGGCAGCATCAGGGCGGGATACCCCAAAGTATGCTGTGCCCTGCAGCCCAGAGACCACTTCCATTATCACCCACCAGTGGGGCAGCAAGGGTGGCAACAGCAATTTGGAGTG
>JAOXNO010000003.1:29878362-29903429 GCA_028565335.1 Limnodromus scolopaceus | reverse complement strand
TTCTTTACAGTGAGGGTGGTGAGACACTGGAACAGGTTGCCCAGGGAAGTTGTGGCTGCCCCATCCCTGGAAGTGTTTAAGACCAGGCTGGATGGGGCTTTGAGCAACCTGGTCTGGTGGGAGGTGTCCCTGCCCGGGGCAGAGGGGTTAGAATTAGATGATCTTTAAAGGTCCCTTCCAACTCTAACCATTCTATGATTCTATGAATTGTACTGGAAAGTTTGTCCCTGTAACTACTGAACGAGGCATTGTGAAGAGACGACTCCGATAGCATGGGGGTACCTGCGTGGTGGTACCCTGCGGCACCCTGGCTCCAACCAGGGCTGCAGGAGGACGCTGGCAACAGCATCCCTTGTGAGAGGACAGGGGGAGAGGCAGGCAGACAGTCCATTTCACCCTTGCAATCATCTTGTCCTTTTAATTAAGGCAGACTGCACTGTTTTAGCTGCTTTAGGAGAGACACAACCTCCCTTTGCCCTAAATCCAGGTGAGAGCAGGTTATATTGGCAAAAGGGGTTCCCTAAAGTTGGGGGACCAGGAGATGGCAAAAGGGCTGCTGGTGTTGGCAACGGGGCGACGTGGGGGTCAAGTTTTCTTTATGCAGGTCAACTGCCGTGGGACCGGGGCTGTGAGGGTGCACACACAGCCCACGCACAGCACGTTGCCAGGGGCAGGGGGATGCCAAACTAGTCCACGGAGAGGTACCGAAAAGCTGAAATCCATCCCTGCTCTATCGTTCAGCCTCATCCACTGAGGTCTGAAAAAAGCAGCTCGTTACACTTCTGCTCTCTCCCACATCAGGAAGGTTCTTTTGTAACTGTCCCCAGGCATCGGCGCAGTAGCCTGGAGGAAATGGGCTTCAGCATCACTTCCTCTGGCTTCCCCAGTTTGGTGGAGCCACCTCCTCACCCTGTGCCAGGAGAGAGTGTCCATCCCCTTTGCTGGCAGAGACACTCGGAGGTGCTTGCCCAGCCCTGCCAGCCTCAGCCTCGGCTTTAACCAGCCTCACGTTTGCTTCACCTTGGGCAAACAGTATAAAAGCCTTCTCCTCCCTCACTGGTGGAGAGAGACACGACGGAGGAGCTGACCTCTATTCTGCGTCCGCTCTCCCTTGACACTGTTTATTGATCTGGGACATCAGCGCCGTGCTCCACCACAGAATGTTGCCAGTGGGAAGCAGAGATGTAAAAAGTACACAACGGCATTTGAGAACGATCGCTGTCGTCTTTGCCTTTAGCTTTGATTGCAAAAGCAGAATCTGGCCTAGCAAAGAGCAATCACAGAGATAAAGGCAGGATGTGGACACAGCATCCCCGAGCTGCTCACACCTTTCGCTGCTTCTTGCCAACAAAAAATAACAGAGGTCGAAGAAACGTCTATTACCTCAACCAGCACGGAGAGAACAATTAGTAAAAATTTACTTAAACCTCAAATCTGCCTCCCTTCTCTTGTAAGGCTGAAGAAATAAAATCCAGCGCAATCATAAATATTGCTAAGCAGCAGGCAATCATTCTCCAGCCAGGAGCCAGCGGCTGCGCTGGGGTTTTGCAGATTTTAAGAGAGGAAAACTTCAACTTCAGTGTGAAAGTGTCTGCTAAAAAGCGGTTTCCCCAGAAGTTCCTCAGCTCATCACTGCATCGCTCGGGGCTGGTTTGCAGCGCCGGCTGGAAGCGCTCGGACACAGCCCGGCAGAGTGGGCAGCACGTGTCCCCCATCAGAGGCCAGCGTGGTCCCTTCAGAAGGGCTCTGCGCAGGGCTTGCACGGTTTTGAGCCTCCGTGTGTGCAAAAGGAGAGTTATTTCAGGATCCTGTTTCAATAGCCGCAAATATCCTTTTTTCCTCCTGGGTTTTACCAGCAGCCACCTGCTCCACAAAATACTGATGGCAAAAAACACTGAGCTCACAAAATCTCATTGGATCGGCACCTCGAATTACTTCTTGGCCAGGAAACAATAAGGAAAGCCCTATAAAAGCAGCTCCAGAATTAGCACAGATTTCTGATTAGTAGAGACAATCCCAATGAACTCCATGCCCCAAATCTGCAGGACAACCAGGACCTTGCAAAACATCCCAGACACCCCAGGTCAGGGGTGTCTATAAAGGGGCTTTGTTTTCCTAAAGTCAACATTCCATAAAATAGCCCTCCAATCTGCCCCCCAAAATAACTAACCAGCAGCACGTACTATATTTATGCACAATGTAGAGTGAACGCAATACGGAATAAACCCATTCATTCCTTTTAAGAACAATTCATCTGAGAGGAAATTCCTTTTCCTTACAGGCCATAGGGCTGTACTCCTGGGGGGTCACACTCTGCCCCCCGCTATAAATAAAGTCCACAGTTCGCTCGTGCACAGGGCTGTAGGTGCTGCTGAGAAAACTAATTTCCAAAGAACACGCAATATCCCCTCTTTAAAGGATGTAATTTTCCCCTTAAAGGAAAACCCGGCATGAAAGGACCCTCCGCAAGCATTAGTAGCAGTTTATCTCCCTACCTCTTGGCTTGATAATCCTGGAGCCGCAGCCTGCCCTCACCCTTATCTCTATCTCTCGGCTGGAAATGGGCAAATAGTCAAAAAATTGATTTCAACATGTCCCTCCCTCACTTCTCCTTTTAAACACGGGGTCCAATGACTCTGCAAAACCCGGCTGCGCCTGCCCAAGTTTGGCAAGGCACACGGTTAAGAGCACAAGCTGGAGGAGAGCAAAGTGGTTTCAAAATGAGAACAGCGATGCTCCTGCTCCCCCTCCTTGGGTCTGCCCGGCTGGGGCATCCCCCCAGGAACCCGTGGGTGCTGTGTGCTCTGGAACCAGTGATTTCATACCCGGGAGGGACACCAGTCCCTTTCCTTCCATGTCTACTGTGGTGTTTTTTAGTTATTTCTGCCCTAACCCCACATCTTTCCTTCCCGAGTGCTTGGAGTGCACCTTGCAAAAAGCAGCGGTACCTGGGAAGAAGAAGGCGGGGGGGGGGACACACAGCATCCCCCCACCCCATTTGGGACATCTTAGAAGGACATCAAGGATAACCCAGTCCTTCTGGGAAGAACAAAGGGGACTTCCAGCCACGCTTGTAGGGCAGGGTGGGTGTGAAAGCTGCCATTTCCCCCCGGGAGGGAAGCACGGGTTCAGCATGAGACCTGCCGCCTCCATGGCAAGGGGGGGTGAGGATGACTCCGGCCACGCTGCCCACGAGGCAGTCAGCACCCAGGTCACCCGGTGGGGGGCTTCACCGGCCACCCCAGCCCCTCCAGAGGAACCTCCACTGCGATGCCAAGCTCTGCTCGGAGCTGCTCCAGCTCCCCAGGGTCCCGCAGGGGAAAGCACGACGTGTCCTGCCCACCCTGGTCCCACTTCCCTGCTGTCCCCCAGGCCCCCAGAGCACAGGGCTGACCTGCCTGGGCACCACCCCAGTTCCCCACACGGCAGCACAAGGCAGGGGGACACCACAGGTGTGTCCCCCCCTCTCCAGGCAGCAGCCTGCCTTGTCCTTTAGGAGGTCACAAACTTGACGGATGCCATTCGTTGGGCTCAGGGCACCCCGCGACAGGATTTAAAAGGTTTTTCTCCATCACTGCCACGTGCCACCTGCACACCGCCAGTATCGCACCCCCTTCCCTCTCCCGGAGAGCTGAATTCGGTGTCAGCTGCTGGATTTATCACCCCCTCACCGCAGGGACAGGAAAGAGGGGACACACGTATCAAGGTCATTTTATCTGCTGGTTTTGGGGCACTGAGTTCAGAGCAGCAGGACCTGCTTGAGCTGGGGAGGGACCACGGTGGATGCCTGTGAAAGTGGAAGAAGTGTGGGGGGGGTGACACCTGGGTACCAGGCATGCCCCATGGTCCACATTAAGCACCTTCATGCCTATCCTGGAGCACACATGACTAATTACTAACCACCTTCAGCACCAGAACGGTCCCACCATGGTTTCTCCACCACCACCTTTCCCCACACATGGGTCAAAGCCCCCCAAGGAGCCCACCAAGCCCTGCAGAGCCACACGCTTGGGTGATGGGAGGAGGCTGCAGGGCTGAACCCCTCCCACCACCCCCAGATCCCAGCCAGACACGCCAAAACACGGAATTGTGTGGAATATTGCAGCCAATCTGCGCCGCGGGGAGAGCAAACCCTGTCCCAGCCAGAACCCAGCCCTTACGGAGCAAAGTACGTGGAGGAGGAGGAGGAGGAGGAGAGGCTGGACTTGAGCAAGGGAGAGGAAAGGTTTAGAAAGGTGGGATTCGACAAACCGAGGTGGCAAATGGAGCCCAAGCCGATACCTTTTGCTCCAGTATCCAGAGGCTGTAGGAAATGGGAGGCGGGTGGCTGGGAGGGGGACGCAGAGGTGGATCGGGGTCCTGAGACGCAGCAGTCCCCGCTCCTGCTCGCAGGTCTCTTCACGTCCCGTTCTGGCCTCTCTCGGCAGTGGCGGGGTCACGGCCAGCCCTTGAGCAAGGAGGGTGCTGAAATACCAGTTTCCAGTTCAGTCTCATGATGGCAGCTCCTGGAGCTGACTCACGCAGGGGAGCAGACGGGTGAGTAATACCCGGCAGGGCTGCAAAGAAAACCCTTGCCTAAAAAAAAAAAAGAAAGATCTCCGCCCTGCATTTCATGCCAACCCACCAAAAAAACCCCACACTTGCCACTTGGACGGCTTTAAACCTGAAACCACCTCTTGGTCACAGCCTGTCTTAAGCAAAAACCATCTCCTGATACCAACCTGGCTGTTGTTTAGGGCTGGAGGTGCCTGTGATGGGACTGCATTGGCCAACACCAGCTGCTCACCGGCGAGGGCTGGCCCCGCTCCCAGCTCCTCCGGGGGCAGTTGGGTCCAAACTTCACCCCACGCCTCCTGCCACCTCCAGATTGCGAAGGGAGCCAGCGCCGCAAGCCATAGCTCGTAAATCACGGTGTCCATCACGGGACAGAGGTGCAATTTGACCATCTACTGTTTGGAGAGTGGTGGGGAATCCTTGTGGTTCCCCAAAGGAAGACACACACGCGGGGCAGGTGGGTGCTGGCCAGGCTGGCTTAACCACCGTCCCCATGACCGCTCCGTGCATCCCCCCAGCTATTGATGCAAAATAACAATTTGGTTTTATTATTTTATTTTTTTTTTTGGTATTAAGTTGCACAACATAGAAGTGCTTAAGGTAAAATCTGGGCAGGATGACGCAGAGGAGGAGGAGGAGGAGGGCTTGGTCTCGTCCTTCAGCTGGAGGCAATCCTGGGCAAGCACACTCATGCCCCGTCCTTCCAGGGTAAAGACCTTCCCCAGCCCCCAGGGACACCAGCAAGGTTTCAGGGCCGAGAGCAGGCAATCTCCAAGTAGTACCTGCAGTTCCTGCAGCAACAGGATTTTTTTGCATCAGATCTCAAAGCGCTTGAGAAATACCCCATTACACCACAGCCCCGTGAGGGAGGGGAGCAGCCGCGTACTCAGGGCGAAGCAGCCCCGAGGGGCGGTGAGAGGCTTCTCAAATGAAAAGCCTCAGTGGGATTGAGGAGACAGAGCTGGACAGGCTGGTAGAAAACCTGCCTATGGGAAAAGATTAACCAGATCCAACCCTAACTGTTCCCTATGTCCCATCTTTTTCTTCAGTAGAATCCATCCAAATATTGGAATTTAACGGTACCGATCTAGTTTTCCCATGAGAGCCCCTTCTGCTGCACGGCCGGTTACTCACTCAAGCAGGAACCAGCTCTGGAGACACATTAATGCCCAACATTTCCTCCTGCCCTACTCCCACCCCATTTCCCGAGCAGAAGTAGACTTTTAATTGCATTTCCCTGCTTTAATATTTAAAACCTTCCACGTGGGCAGCAGGACTGGCTGAGCCTTCCACCCGCTCCAAATCCCTTTCCAAAGCAGAGCACAGCTCAGCTCTCAGTTCCCACCGGGGAGACGGCAACGAGTGGTGAGTATCTAAGCCAAATTTGGGCTTTCCGATTTTAATGAGGGAGGTAGGGATTCTCACTGGCATCTATCTCCCCAAAATCTGCACCCTCCTGAATCGTGCTGCTCCACTCGACCAAATATCTGGATGAGCCGTGCTGCGACTTGCCCGGCCTTTTAGCCCCACAGCTTCAGCATTCCCCAAACGAGCTTCACTTCCCATCAGCGAGCTCCAAACGCACTGAGAAGACCATCATCAATCTCTTTATTTTGGCTTATTCCTCCTCACCTCCCGTGAGGTGCCAAGCTCCAGCCCGGAGCAACGGGGACATTCACCAACAAACCACTCTAAAAAGCTCACAGCTCAAAAGCCGCTGATGTAGCTCACTAATCCCCGTGCTGAGGAGAGGAATATTTCATTTATTCCAGCCTGACTCATCCTCGCAACGTGTTTTCCTTTTTCCGGGCAGCAAACCCCATGGTCTCTCTGCAGATCTTCTCCACACTAGGGGAAGAGACACTCGGCTTGAGCCACAGAGCCAAGTCTGCTCTGAGGAGAGCTATCTCAATGCTGCTTCTCTCAAGCACACTCAGTTGAGGAAAGATTTAAAAAACAGAACAAAACAAAAACCTCACGGGTTTGTGCTGATTGTTGCCAACCTCACGGTGACTGGTGCTGGGCAAGAGACCTGGAAACTTCCTGCAATCTGTGTTTTCTAGGATTATCTGTCCGGGAGTAGAGGGTAACTGGGAGGGAGCCATTCCAAAACAGAACAGAGAGGTTTCTGCAGCATCTTACAGTCGGGCTGATGTGACTCAGGAAACCTCGACTGGAAGTAATTTAATTCACAGACCAGGATTTATTAGGTTCCTACTGGGCTGTAACATTTTCTCTCTTAATACTTTCCTTCTCCACCCACCTCTTGCTACAGAAAACCAACCCCAGTGGCTCAGGCAGCCTTAAAATGCAGTAGAACAGCCACGTGGGAGGACGTGAGAGGCCAAACCATGGAGGAGGAGAGCAGAAGCTGGGAAACATCCACCCCAGCTGTTCAGGGAGTTCCAGGGAATGAAGGCGTCCCATCCCAGCTCAGAGAGGAATGAAACCACACAGGGTTTGGATGTTACCTGTAGAGCAGTTTCCAAATCACTTGTTTGTCACACGCCAGTGCAACCCAGGACTCTGGGTTACAAAAAAAAAAAAAAAAAAAAAAAGGATAAAATTATGCATTGATTCCAACAACAGACATATTTCAGAGGCAACAACTACGCTGTGTCCCTCGACTGCTTCTTCTAGCAATAGGTTACAAGTTTTACAAGGACAATCGGTCTGAAAAAACCACCTGGGTGACACAGCTGGGTAAAGCATCAACTTGTCGCCTCACCCGTTCACAACAGGAATTGCGAAATGGGCGCCTGTTAAAAATTTTAACATCTTATTTTCATTTCACAAAGTCAGCCAAGAGAAATCAAGTGCCTAATGTCACCAATGAACAGCCAAAAAAAAAATCCAAAGCAATTCTGCTGTTTAATTCTCCCTCTCCCCACACAAAGCTAGTAAGTCACCAAGTTTGCCCACTAACTCACACATAAATACTCAAACACTGAGTTTTGAGCTGATTTCTCTTTACTTCACAGTCTCGGCAAAACAAATCTGCATTCAAAAGTCATTTCACATTAATATATTAATCAAACATTTTCAAAATAAATATATATTTTTTAAAATAACCATTTCTTTACATCACTGCAGTAGCAATTCTAGAAAAGTCAGTGCACGGACAGTAGCAGTTTGATTAATCAGCGAGACTCAAACAAAAACAAAACAGGAGGTGGACCTTTTTTTCTCTCTCCAAGCAGGCTGCATGCAGCAAGTCTCAGGGGTTTCCTAGCACACCAGCTCTCTTCACACTTGCCGGGAAGGATTTTCACTCTCTCAGCTGTCAGAAGTCAGCAAAGGGCTGATTTGTGCAACATTTTACAACCTGGATTCCGATCGGTCCTGTAGAGGTTCTGTGTGTTAAGAGTCGTCGTTAATGAGCTCAATCAATCAACGCTACAGAAGGGAAATGCTCGAACCCTCAGTCCAAGAGGCCCACGTTTGAGTTACTGGGAAGTAAATTCACAGCTGATCCAGGAACAGCATTAAACAACCTTCATATGAGCAGCTCGGTTGTACCTAACAGCTTATTCCAACGTTTTGCATATTCTCTCAAGTGCATTCAGGGCAGAAACAAAGCAACTATTTTCTCCCCGGTAGCTATTAATTAACAGTTAAATAACAGTAGTAGAATGCTTCACTGGCCAAAAAGTTTAACTTTTGTTACAGTAAAGGAAAAAAAAAAGTGCATTATAGACTAATAAAGGGAATATTCAGGATTTAGTGATCTCAAACCCACGTGTTTAACTGGAAAAGAGACAACAGAAAATTAGCGTTCCTGTATGATCCATAACTAGTTAGATGCTACTAATTAACCCTGTAAAGAGTATTATGTTTTCTTAAGAAGGGAAACTCGTCAGCATCATCGTATGGGGTGCACAGCAGGAAATTTTGGAGGGCTACCAGATTATGTGCTATGATTGTCAGGAATGACTTAGCTAAAAAAGAACTCAAGGAAGTTTAATAGATATCTCAAAATTATAATGGATATCTATTTCCTTTGAGATCCCAAAGGTTCCCTTTGAAGCCCTTTCTCAGTAGCGGAGGGAAAAGTTGGATGTGACACTCTGGGTTGAGAGGAACACCCAGAGACACCCCTGTGTCCAGAGATGCTCTTGGCTGCACACTAAGGTAAATTCAAGACACCCCCAGCTCCCCCCAAGAGCCTTGTTTCCATGTTATGAGCAAGTTAATTATCAGTTTGGAGCAGTTGCTTACTCTAAAGAGGTATAATTTAAGTATCAAAAGAAACAGACGTAAGGGAAACGATCACAGGTGAAGAGAACCTCCAGTTCTAGCAGAGGGAGAAGGGAACACTGCGGCAGGACAGCAACCCCTCAGAGCTCTGTGAGGGAACCCAGGCTGCCGAAATCTCTCCCCTTTCTCTACACACATCTACCACTAGAGTCCAGGAAAGCTACCTGCCTCGGGGGAAGGCTCTACTCCTCAGTGCTATGGACCATGCCCCAATATTCTGCCAAAGTGGGAAGTTAAGAAAGCAATGAGTTGGGGAGAAGTTCTCTGTTAGCTTATTGGTTTTTCTTGTCCTCTGGTGGGAAGTACGGAGGAGGGGGTGGCTGGTCCTGAAATAAAGACAATAAAAGAATCTCAATTCATGGCTAAGGTAATAAAAACCAAAAAAAAAAAAAAAGCAAACACCACCAATGAAAAGAATTTAGACAAACTTTGCTGTGTCACTGAGAAAAACAGCTGCTAAATACACACTTGGGCTCACACTGCAATACCAGAATAATCCAGGAACTTACCGTGGGCATGTAGACGTTGTGTGGGTTGACGGGGCTGTAGTAAGCACTGGCAGCGGCTTCGGCAGCCTTTGCTTCAGCTGTCACAGAAAGAGAAGTTACCAACATCGTGACACACAGAGAACTTTTACAATCAAACGAAAACTCCACATACTCTCGGCCATCAAGTGTTACTAACAGAGCACTATTTGACCAACGCTCGAGTTGCAAAATAGCTACAATGAACACAACTGAGCATTATCTCCTCCAAGGACTAAAGATTCAGTTGCCACAGAACTGTCAAGTCAGAGTGAAACAGTTCCAAGATTTAGTTTGGAAATGTCACCTGGGACTTGCCTGTTGGCCAACAAATAAACACTAACGGCTGTTCTGCCTAAATACAGACAATATCCCTTAAAAAAGCAGTGAACAAACTATCCTTCTTGGGCTTGAGAACACAAGACAAAACAAAAATCAGCACAAGTTCATAGCAGCTCAGCAGATACATAGTTTAAAGATGGTAATTTATTAAGATAATTCAGATCTTCTATTTCTGCAGAATACAAAAGTCTTGTAAAACCATCTGGATCAGTGCCAGTTTCCAAATCATAGTTCAAAGATGACTGGTTTTTTATTCAAACAAAAGAGAGAAGTTAAAGATATTTGTCTGGATAAGAAATTATCCTCGAGAGATCTATGGTTGTGTCCAACCACAAAAGCTCTTTTTTTTTGGGTTGGTTCCCAACCCTTTTAACACCGTGTTCGAAATAATTTTGATAAATCCCAAATGAGTGAAAATGAGACTGACTCTTCCCCGCCTCCTTTCCATCATCTATTCCTCTGTTTAATATCGTTTAAGCAAAAGTAACCAGATTAGAGCGAAAAGGGGAAATGGGGAGCAAATATCAGCAAAGCCACATTTGCTAACTAAAATGGAACAGAAACATATTTCACCACCAATTTCTTTATACTCATCTAACAGAGAAAGATTATCACAACAGAAGAATCATAAACTGCATTTTTTTCTGCCATAAGAATAAATCCAGCTGCAAAATATCCACTAATGGTATCCACCCTGGAGAGAATCGGGCTGGCCTCCAGACTGAGCTGGATATACAAGGCTGGAGATTAGGGGAGCTCCTTCATCCCTCTCCTGAACAATTTAAACTTCTACATGGAGCATCTAAGATGACTCTAAGTTCCCCAAGAGATAACGGACAAGAAACAATGTCTGTTTTGTGGGTAATAAAACCGTTCTGAGCTAATTCACCCGAACACGCTTCTTACCTGCGGGAGTGGAGGGCACGTCTGGGCCGCCTGGGCCACTGACGGGGGGAGGTTCCATGGGCCCCGGGTACGGTGGGGGCGGAAGCTGCATGTAACCCATGTCTCCAGCCGCCACCGGGGGGCCGGGATAGAACTCTGTCAGGAAAGGAAAGAACACAGCAAAAGACTTAACTCCTTTGGGTGGGTCACAGCACACAGCCAAAACAAGCCAAAGGTAAATATAATTCAGCTCAGAAAGAAAAGCTGCACGAGGCATCGGATTCAATCTAAAAGATTAGGTAAAATTAGTGTTTCTTCCCCTTTTTGCCTATTTTAACTTTTGCTAATTAGAGTAGTCCCCATCCTCAATTCCCAGGCTTACCCGGAGGAGGTGGTGGGTAGGGATAGCCCCCATTAGCTGCAGCTGGTGCGAAAGCGTAGGATCCATTTGGCATATAGGAATAGCCGTAAGCTCCGTTGGGTATTTCGCCTCTGGAGACTGGAAAAGTAAAGATAAAGCTGACCTCATGAAAATATCAAGCCAGCATCAAATGCAGGCGAAGATCTCCAACAAGCTTAAAGAATCCTTATCTGAAAAACAAACAAGCTCTATCCCCATAAATCTGCTGTTACTTGGATATGAAAAAAATAGTTTTTAAATCAAGCAAGTTCCAGATATAGCCTGGAACTCACATGGATTTGAATCCAACCTGTCGTAACCTAAAATTGCCCTTTTTGTGAGGTAAAGGCAAGGCCTTCTGAAACCACAGAACTGTACAGCAGACACTGCCTGACTCCCGTACCTTGAGATGCCACTTGCAGCATGCGCTGCCCAAACTCGATTGCGCCCCCAGCTGAAAAGGTCATCTTGAACGTGGCAGACCCTTCCCAGCCACCTGCAGGGAGGAAAGACAGAATTCAGATGGAAGGAGAGGTTGTTTTGATGCAGACCCTTCCCAGCCACCTGCAGGGAGGAAAGACAGAATTCAGATGGAAGGAGAGGTTGTTTTGATGCTATTTAGCATCGAAATGCTATATATTCCATGCTTTACCTCTGTATCTGCCCTGGATATAATTCCTTAAAGACCTTATCCCAAATATCCATGGAAAAAAAATACGCAGATACTGTGGCAGAATTACCCTATTATCAGAAAAAAAAATAAATCACATTGGGCAGTATTTTCAGGCCAAGAGACACCTGAAGAAACATCAATGAGGAAGATATTCAAAAGCTTACTAAAGCTGTGCCTGTTTCCACACCAGCTGCTGACAGACCAGGCTATCAGGAGCATGGATTTGCTCTGGCTTTGTATAAGATTAGTGCAGAAGACAGGGATTTTGTTAATCCCGTTTGCTAAAAAGCCTTTGCAACTACACCTAACTGTCAGCTATAAATTAGTTTGGGAGTCTCAGTGCCCAATGAAGCAAAGAGCTTAATGAAAAACACGGTCCACATAAATCCATTAGAGTCCATGGAAGATATTTCAAGTCAGGATAATAATAAAAAAAAAAATAAATTAGTAACATCGCATATTACAGACTAAAAAAGAAAAACACGCACAGCCCAGAGTCCCAACAATGCATCAAAGCAGAAGCTGTGTCAGTGCTGAAACAGGGACATGTAGATTAAAGAGCCTTTTGAGCTAAACCAGACTCTCATGGCTGTTAAAGCAACTTCCTCATTAAAGGAGTCAGCCTCTGGGAAAAACTCACAAAGATATAGCTAAAGGCGTTTGCCTTTCACAGAGACTACCGAGTTTGTTGTTACTGCTCGGGCTTCCTCTCACGCTGGATGGTCTCACTTTGCTCCCACACAGAAGCTACGATGCTGATTTCGGGATTACAGACTGAAGCCTCCTAAGCACAGCACAGTGACTTCAGTGCCACAACTAAGAAACTAAACCAAGCTGGGGATGAAAGAGTTTACCAAACTACGTGCCTTTGGTAAAAAGCGGAAGCATAAAACAGTGGTTAAAAAAACATTCTTGAAAATGTCTACCACAACCTCCTCATCGAACCTAATACGAAACTGCCCCTTGAAGATTCCCTGATTTCAAGGCAGTCCATTCTCTTCCAAGCGTCATTTTTACTGCTAAGATGCACTATAGCAAAAGCATGCCTTGCCTTGAATTGCACAACAGGAGAAGAGAGCTCTGGTGATCTGCACCTGAAAACCCAAACAGATCCAGGAAGGATCACCAGTCTTTGGCACAGGAGGACCAAGATGCAGAACTAACAGGTAACCCCAAAATGACCAAAGCAAAATGACATCCTCGCTTCCCTGACGCTGCTCTGATGTTTACTCAGTGAGATCACTTGTTCTGAGTGAACTTAAGTCTTTTGCACAGAGGGCAGGAATGAGATCGGTTGCAGAACAGATCTGTTCATTGTAACTGTAAGGGAGCAGATAAGGGGAATATTTTTAGCTGCTGGTTTCAAAGAAAGAAACATATTTTAGCAGTGCTGTAAAAAACCAATTTGTCAGTATCCAGTTTCAGTTACACCGGATACTTTGCTATGAATTGTGTAGCTGAACTAAGATAGAGAACATAGATCGGTGCTATACATACCTCCTGCCTCTGCCTTCACTGTACCCTTGATATAATTTGCTCCAAAGACCGGCTGCTTAATCTCACAATCTTTCAACAGATAAAAGGGCATCACAAAAGACTGCATTGCATCCTTTCCCTTCGATACAAAGATAACCTGAAAAGAAAATAGCATTACAAAGGGTATTTAGAACAGACAGGAAACACAGCCCCAATTTATTATCTGAAGAGACTTTTCGATGGACTGAAACTCCCTCCCACATCCGAAGCTCTGTCAGTTCTGCAAGCCAAAAGCTACACAGAACAGCCTCAAGGGTAAACTGAAGCCCCGAGGCAATAAAGCCTTCCAGGAAGGCTACCCTCACTCAGATAATACTCCTCCCAGCTTCCACAGAACTCACTGCTCCACACAGCTATGATTTAGTAGCTGTGCTCTTGCATTCAGCATTTCCAGACCATTGCTAATTTCCAGTCTTGAAGATGCCTGGTAGACTAAACAGCTGCCTGTATAAGAACTAATCAGATTTATTATCTTTTGACAAATAGACAGGATATGCACTGAATTCATAATGCTCCCCAGAGGGAGAGGATGAGCCATACTTCAAGGGGTAGCAGATTATGCTGACTTTCATGCATTGAGGACGTTTAAATACAGAATCGTGAAGAGCCCTTATCTCCTTACACAAGATAAAGCCTTTTACTACTTACTCGGTAGGGAGTCAAGAAAACACTCCCTTTCTTGGTCCCTTTGAAGGCATCTGGCATAGGTTCAATATCACTGAAGGTAATTTCTACGTGATCATAGGTCATCAAAACGCTGCAAACAAGATGAGAGAGAAGACACAGCGTCACAGTGTTACAGCTCAAGGCACTAGTGCAATATGCATGGAAGTTTACTGATCTACCAAAACTGGCTTTATCCTCAGGCCAGTACTCGGCAGACAAAAATCAGCCTGGTTTGCATTTTTTTCATGTTGGCAACAACAACTTAAGTACTACTGGCTGCTTGTTCTCAGCCTTGTGTTCCCTCCTCCGTGTGCTGGCACAGCTACCGCAGTCTGCATAGCCAGGCAGTGAATTTAGTCAATTGAACTGATCAACCTCTTGAGACATATATATATATCATTTTTTTTGTAAAGGTGTTGCATTTCTGCACACAAGCATGCAGAAATTGCTGTGCACACATTACTGCACCATGAGCAACACAACAGAGGAAGGACCGCTAAGCAGGAACTGCTCAGGCTGCCTTATGCAACACGGCTGTTGAAGGTCTAACCACAGCTTAAGCATCTCTGTCACACAAATGTGATCAAGAAGAACTCCCCTTTCTCGTCACTAGAGTTCACTGACCCATGCTGTCCGCACTGACTCCTTAATTCTCAATTAGAAACTGACCTGATTAAAACCAGAGCAATACCCTTACATGGATACAGAGGGTAACTTGTATTGACACAGCAGCATCCACATTAGGGACTCTAATCCCTAAAGCTGGAGAAACCTCCACCACCGTTATCTTTGGCAGCTTACGTGTTACCATCCTCAGTCACTCACCTTTCCCTTCTGCCAGCAAGTACCCATCCCTCCAGCAAAAGCTCTGGATGGGCAGAGGGGCCGGCAGCTCTGTTCAGGCTACAGCATTATCAGCTGGATCAACAAGCAGCCTGTGCTACAGCACAAGAGGTAACCCCTGATCCAAGGCAGGCTGACAACTGGGAACAGTAACACATTGAGCTGCCGCTGTTGTTTGTTGAATGCAAATTTAAGCCCTGGTGTTGATCTTACTAAATTCTTCTAAGAAGGGTCACATCCCAATGGGAAGTCAGGCACAGAATTCCTGTACCAACGTTTAACTGGCCTCATGGAAAGAAGCCCTGAAGAATGAACTTCTCCTTTGTCCCAGAAGCAGGTGACTGCCACGTCAGAACCGAGACATGCTGGCAGACACAGAGGGTGAGGACGGCCCATTGCCATGCAGACAGAGGCAGCTCTGTGGAGGCTTTCTGTTTCCATGGTTATAGCCCAGCACCTTTTTCCAACACTGCTGCTGCTTCCCAAACACACGCTGGGGGTGCGCGCGCGAGGAACCCAGCAAACCAAACCGGGCAGGAGGCCTAGCAGTTCCCAGGCAGGCAGCTCTTCAACAGAGGCACAGTGCAGGGGCAGCAGCTCCCGCAGCACCGGGTGGTGACAGAAGGATGAGGCTTGGGTCCAGGCCAGAATCACCTGGTTGAGGACTGAGCTCTGCCAGCCCTCATTGAGCTGAGGGGAGAGGCCAGGGACAGCAGTACGAGCCAGCAGCAATCAGGAGGGCAGGCAGGGAAGGGTGTCAGGAGGGAAGGGCCCGCGGCTGCGGCCTAGCAGCGCTCCCCCGGGGGAGACCCTGGGGCAGGGGGATACGTACAGCCCTAACAACCGTAGGTAGAAGAGGGGAGGACAAGCCCACACATGCCGGCACCAAGAGGGTTAAACCATCCCCCCAAAGGCCCTCGGAACCCACCCCCCCCCCCGCTCCCCACACAACCCTGAGAGGGGAAAGAAGGGAAGAGGGTGAAGACAGCTCCCCGCTGCCCCCCCCGGCCACCGGAGCGTAGGGAGAAAGGGATGGTGCTCACTTCTCGCTGTTGTTAACGATGACGCCGCCGCCCTCCGAGTGGTTCCTGTTCAGCGCCATGGCCGCCGCCTTCCTCCTCCTCCTCCTCCTCCTCACAGCGCCGAGCCCGCTCTGCGCCTGCGCGATGGGAGCGAGGCATGACGGGATCTGACGCGCGATGCATGCTGGGAGTTGTAGTCCCCGGACTCATCCCCCGCCGGCAGCCACGTGGCTGCCGGTGGGGGAGGGGGTTCGGGGACTGCTCGGTTTTAGGGGTGCTTCCCACCCTCTTCCAGGCCAAAACCGGGTCCCCAAACCACCTCCATCACCCCCCACACCAAAGCCCAGGGGCAGCAGGTCCACGAGCTGTGGGGAAGTGCTATCCCAGGCCTAACCATCCCTGAGGAGACCCGCAGCCTCCACCCCCCCCAACCTTTGCTCATGCCACAAGGAGGATGGAGCAGGTCCAGAGGAGGCCACCAAGATGTTCCGAGGGCTGGAGCCCCTCTGCTGTGAGGACAGGCTGAGAGGGTTTGGAGGGTTCAGCCTGGAGATAAGAAGGCTCTAGGGAGACCTTAGAGCCCCTTCCAGTCCCCAAAGGGGCACCAGGAAAGCTGGGGAGGGACTCTTCATCACAGAGTAGAGCGATAAGACGAGGGGTAATGGTTTCAAACTGGAAGAAGGTAGGTTTAGATGAGATCTCGGGAAGAAATTCCTTTACTCTGAGGGTGATGAGACACTGGCTCAGGTTGCTTGGAGAAGCTGTGGCTGCCCCATCCCTGGAGGGGTTCAAGGCCAGGTTGGATGGGCAGAGTAGGCCTAATCCAAAGAGCCAGTCTCGTTTTTGGGAGAGCTCTCTGGCACGTTTATAAACCCGATAATCATCTGATTACGCGTCCTGCTCATCCTATATAATAAAAAGATTTAAGCTATTTAGAGCTCGCCTGATCTTGGCAGCAGTTTTTCTGGCTTTTCTGCCCACAAGGGCACTCCAGAATAGTGGTGCTTTGCGGGTGGGAGTTTGCAGGGCGCGCCGATGGCATTCAAATCAACATTTTGTTTTAAAATGCTGTATTTTGCTGTGGTTTGCACCTCATTTTTTATCCTGAAGACACTTCCTGGCCGGTTCGCTAGTGGGTAAAACATTTTCCCTCGGAGGCTGTCCAGTTTTGCATGCAAGAAGGGGCTGTTTTCGCGTCCCATGCAACCACAAGCGATTTTAACACTGCTTGGCGGGATCTCCCTGGGAAAAGCCCAGAAGGAAGTGAAATGGACACAAAATTGGACATTCAGGAGGCAGGCAGGGCAGAATTCAGATGTTGGGTAGAGCAGAATAAAAATCACCGCACGTGTGTGATGGAGCTGTACATGAAATGAGGTGTAGCCCCTTAAAGATTCCTGCTCCGTTTCCAACCATTTTTTTTATTTCACATTTGATGCATGTTTCATGCTTTGCACAGATGGATTTTTGAGCCTGGTATTGGCTGCTTTCCATGCTGGAATCAATCCCATCTTCAAACTACCCCTTTTTATATTGGAGAGTGTTAAACTGGAAGGATTAACCAGTTGCTCTATAAACAAGGCAAGACCCTGTCCGTCTGTCCAGAGGGAGAGAATCTGGGAGCAGGAAAATACCTGTGGCCTTTGCAGAGCTACAGTAAGGGTCTAATCTCCTGCCTCCAGGTGTGGAAGCAGAAGGAACTCTTAAAAAATTAATTATGACATCATTTCATCAAAAAGTAGAAGCCCTGTGAAACTAGTCATCCGCTTTGACAGGCTCCTCATATCAATAACTGACAACTGTATACAAATAATATACAAATATATATTAAGAGCATATATTACCCTAAATTATATCCTTTTTTACCTTAAAGTATATCTTTTTATACGGATTTGAGTTTTTCCTTGCAGCTTTTGCAGCCCAGCCCTGTCTGAGTGCCTGAGAACCAGATGGGGTGCGCGGGGGGGAGGGGGAAAGCAGAAAAACTACATAATGGAAAACAGATTTAAACAAATGCAGTGACATAATCTGTAGAGTTCTTGGCAAGAAAAGAGCAACTTTGTGCTTTTCATATCCGCTTTTCGTCAATAAGCTGTAAGTTTCCCTTTTAAGAAGTGGTTATAACAAACAGCCCTGATTCCTCTCCTATTAAAGTCAGTAGCAAACATCCCCTTGGCTTCCAGCAAAGTGCCCAGCTGAAGCGTCGCCACCTCGCACGAACTAAGACTTGCCCAATAATAGTTTTTTTTTTCTCTCCCAGCTCCAGCTGATATTTGGTACTAAGAAACTCAGCCTTCACTTAAAAAAGGTGCCAGCGTGAGTGCCGGTGCGCGTGGGAAGCTCCAGACCTTGTCACACAGAAAGCCTTGGAAATTTATACTCAAAACTGAAAACACTGAGGAAAAAGTGCCTAATCTGTTCATCTTTGTTATTTCTAAGCCGAGGGCAGAGGTAGAAGAGAGTTCAAAACAATTCATTGTTTTAAATTGCCCAGGACTGACAATATTGTTGTTGGAGTTTAGGATTCTTCCGTTCGTTTTGCCGTCGAGCAAGAGAAACGTGTATTTGGCGCGATTCCCTTAGACACGCTTGGAAAATAAAATCTGTGTTATTTTACCCCAGATGTACAGGACGCAGAAAAATAAACACGAGATAATGGGACAGCTCTAACAGTTTGGTATTTAAAGGAAAGAACGACCCAGAGCGACGTCTATGTAATATTTAATGGTAAATCATAGTCTCTAACATCATTATATTATTCTGTTACAGTTTGGGTTTTTTTCACACACTGTAAAATACTCTACAATAACTCTATTTAAAAAATCCTAATTAAAAAGAGGAACGCTCTGTGACAGCAGAAATAACTCGAGGGAACACGGAATTTAAATTGTCAAGTGCTATCTGTCCATCTAAACTCACCACACACCGCATTTAGCCCTCCGTTTGCAGCGAAACCAGCGATCCAGAGCTGGCAGAGTGCACGTTTCCTAATCGTTCCAGTTTACACCCCAAATTATTGGCAACCCAGAGCAAACCCTGGTCCAACTCCCTGGGTGGGAGGATTGCTCCCGCCTTAAATGGGTCAGAATTTGCTCAATGCCCTAAACCATGAGGATTTAGAGAGCTTCCAACCGGGATAAAAGCGAGCAGCTGGGAAGGAGAGGGTTGGTTGAGCCCTCAAATCCCTCCGAAAAGCTGCGTATCAGCACCCCAGCTCTCGGGGCTGGGAATTAAGGCGAATTAAGCAAAAGCAGCAGCACAACCAGCAGCAAAGCCCCAGCGCCAGACGTGTCCTCCCGAGCTGCTCCCGCCTTGGTTACGGGATGGAAAGGGAAAGGCGTGGGATCCCACCGAACCATCCCGACCCCTGCGGGAGCTCAGAGACCTGTGCCTCGGGCAGCGCGGAGAAGGGAGGGAGGGAGGGATGGGTGGCTGGAGCGCAGCATTCCCCACGGAGCAATCTGTCCGCCTACAGTGAAAAAAAATGGGGCAAAAGCCCGGATCTGCTCTATTTATTCTGGCAAAAATTCCTGGCTGCGAACGGTGGGAGTTTTGCCGGAATAAATGAGATTTAGGGCCATGCCAGAGCTGAGCTGGGAGCCCGTGTGCGAGATCTCTTCCCGCAGGCGTGCAGCAGAGGTCAGGGGTACCTTCCTCTTCCTCCGGGGACGTGACCACGCAGCGGGGGCTGTGTCACGTCCCTACCTTTCTTATCTGGTAAGGCATTTCTGAGCCCCAGTCCTCGCCCGCGTTCAGAAAACGGGGGCGACGCCGGGGCTGTGTCACCGCTGACGTCTCGTGCGAAGGCTGAGATTCGCAGGGGAGCGACCGGCGGGAGCCAAACAAAGCGGTTTTGAGGCAGGAGCTGCAGAGACGGGGAGTGAATTCCCATCTGGACAGAAGTCCGGGCAGCTTTCCCGCTGGTTGGGAAAGGCCAAGATTTCATCCGAAGATTTCACTCTGGAAGCCCTACCTCCCCTTTTCCCACCGCCTGCGGGATTTTAGGAGTCGCCGCGTGCGGAGGAGGAGGAGGAAGAGGAGGGATTTGCGGGCACACCCCAGGGGTTCCCCTCCCAGAACCCACTCTCCAGCCCTGCCCTGGTCGAGCCCTCAAATCTCTCTGAAGTTTGGGGAAGGGGACGGCTGTGATCTGACCCTTCAGCCCCTCCAAGGAGAGAGCCCACAGCGGTGGCTGATCACTGGGGACCGGCACCTCTTCCCGCGCCAGCATTAATTGGCAGCGCTGGCAAACGAGTTACAGCAAAGGAGCTCTTTAAGCCCCAGTGTTTATGTAAACGTGGCTTTAACTTTAAACCTCTCGGCTTCCTGGCTGCCCACGTTCACTTTTTTCCCTTGGCTCCCCCTGAATATAGCACTATGATTTCCAGCTTATCCTTTGGGGAATATATACATATTTCATATATTTAGCTAAATGGGCCGTTTTCCATCCCTGTTGACCGTTGATGCGTCACCGCTGACTCACTCACACCAGCGAAGAAACGGCCCCAATATATTTTCTCTCTAGGTATATATTACACAGCACTCCGATTCTGTAAAGCGAGCTTCGGGAGGTGGGTAGCAACCTAATCCCAGGAAAAATAAACTTGTGGAAAGGCACGCTGAGCCGAGACAGGGGCTGCACTGTGCGGCCCTTACAGGCGGCATTTCTCTGTTTTGCTTCTGGAAAAGCTCCCTTAGGACACGTGAACTGGCATTTTTGGCTCTCAGCCTCAAGTTTCCACCTTTCCTGGAGGGGACACTTGCTTGAGAGTAGTTTTTTGTTAATTGTTACTTATTGCCAGAATCTAAAGGGGCATTCGACAACTGCCTGAGGCTGCACCTTTTATTGATGCACTCACAGCTGTCCCTACAACAATCCATTTGTCCCTGGGACGTACTCACAGCACCTCTTTGTCACTTAAAAAAACTCTCTAAGCTGAGGGGTACAGCTCAAGTGTGCCCAGGGTACTTTAAGAGCTGGGAGTTTAGTATTAAAACCCCCTTAAAATAGGAGGGTCATCAAAAACGTGTGGGGGGGGGAAACTTGGCTGTAAAGCTTCTATAAACAGTTCCCAAGGAACGTGTTTTCTAAAAGCACATCCTCAAAATTCTTTTGTGCTGCTTGCTTCGCCATCTGAGGGCAGGAATGGTGCTGCTGCTTCTCGCCGGGAGGTTTCTCCCCTTTCCCAGCTGGGATTTTGGGCTGGGGAGGGGAGCAGCCCCCCCCCGGCCACAGGGCTCCAACACACGTGGGACCACGGCTTTTCCCAAATATGCCTGGTGTTCAAAGGTGTTTTGACCAATGTTCAAAATACCTGCGAGGGAGGGCAAAGATGCTCGTTTCACGTTTCCAGTGCTAATTGGTGGTCAGCCCTGTGGGGAGAGGTCACCGCAGCATCACTCCTGCACCCAGCTGGGCTCCTCTGCATCCCCCCTGGTCCCCACTGTGTCCCCCTTGGTCCCCACTGCATCCCTCCTGCCCTGGAGCACCCTGCTCACCCACGCCAAGGCACGACAGTGATGCGGGCACCGGGGAAGCGACCGCATCTGCTTTGGGGTTTGCCCGGTCCGTGCCGGGCTTGCTACTTCCAAGGCACTTCACAAGGAGCATGTGGAAGGTGGCGATGAGCCGGAGCTTTAAAAAGCAGCAGCAACACAAAGATGGAGACAAGGCACAAAGCGGAGCATCCGTGCAAGTCGCCAGGGCAAGTTTGGGAGCAGAAAATAAAGAGAGGGAGCTGGCAGCCCGGCAGCTGGCCAAGGCACAGCTTCAAATCTGCATGGCACTTCTCCTGAGCAACGGGCTTTACCAAGAAAGGCTGTATCGCCGTCCCTCATGTCCAGAAAGGGAAACTGAAGGGCAGGGAGCAGCACAGAGACTCGCCCAAGTTGGCTCAGTGGCCCAGCAGCAGAGATGGCACATGGATCCGGCTCCCACCTGGCTCCCAGCCCCGGGGGCTCTGCCCGCCGGCCAGCGTCACCCACCCCTGAGCCACCAACAGCACCGAGCTGGGGAGGGAGGGCTGCCACAGAGAAATACAACGCTACCGAAGGGAAGCCGTGAGGGTGGCAACACACACAGGAGAGACTCTTCTGGGTCTTCCCGTGCTCCCGCTCCCCGGGCAGTTACCTACGCTTCCGCACCAAAATGCAATCTTTCTTCAGTGGCCCGATCTGCAGGTGGGCATCGACGCTCTCCAGGAAGAAGGCTGGTTTCAGCTTGCACAAGAAAAGAGAGGCAAATTGGTGGTTGACCTTGTTCTGGAAGGGGTCAAACTGACCCTTGGCAAAATGGGAGACCTTGAGCTGCTGCAGGCAGGTCATCTTGGAGTCCTTGACTCCGTAGAAGGTCAGGGCCTTCTCCGAGTACTCCAGGAAGACCCCAATTGTGTGGAAAAACGGCTGCTGGATGACAGACTCAAAGCCGCCAAACCAGGCCACGTAGTTCTGTCCGTTCCACTGCAGGCAGCAGGACTTCTCGTTCCGCCCCAGGCGCCCACGGTTGTAGGACTCCCGGGGGTCAAAGTCCTCAGCGATGACGCCAATGCTGACCCAGCCGTCAATGATCTCCACCTCCCAGTAGTAGTTGCCCCGATTCATGAGGTCCACACCCAGCACCTGCTCACAGTTGATGAAGCGGGTCGGGCTCTCGGGGTAGGGGATGGGGCACAGCACCCGCTTGGCCCCTTTGGTGCCAAACAGCTGGATGAACTTGTCAGCCGTGTCACTGTCCAGGTCAATGATGAAGGCAACTGTGTGAGGCAAGAAGGAGGTGTGAGGATGAGGAGGGAAATGGGAGGAAATCCCTCCCCAGCCCTCCCCGCTCTGAGCCCCTGTTCCAGTCTTCGGTGATGAGCACGATCCTTTCTGACTTCTACCATCTCTCTATCCCTTTGCTTTTAAATCCCACGGCCAATTTCAGCCGATGAGGGTAAGGGGCTGAAAGAGCTGATGCTCCCGTAAGTGGGATGAACACAGGTAACGGGGCAGAGGAGAGGGCAGAGAGGCTGCTCGATGAGCTCAACCATGATACCACACATTGGAGAACGTAGGGAGATCTTGTCTCCTTATGGACATCTCAGTGGGTGACCCCACATCCTCTGTAAGGCCTGGGGGGGACATGTGGGATGTTGGAGCCCAAGTCCAGCCCTGCTCCCCCCCCCCCCCCGTCTCAGCCCCTTCTGCCCCACTGTCTCTGCTCAGCCACTGAATTATCCCTTGGCTGCCCCAGAAGCTGCCCCTCATCCATCCCCTGCTCTGCGGCAAACAAGGCAGACGCACAAACTCTGATCTAATTTAACAGAGGATTCAGCTCGTTAAGGGCTGGAAAGCAGCAGAAATTACACGATACGCCTGCAGCCCCCCCGGCAGCTGGTCCGGCAGAACCACAGACAAGGGAAAAAAAATATCGCCTAAACAGATTATGACCGTTCTCAGGAAAGCAAGGAGGCTTCCTCCGTAGCTGAGCAATGTTTCCTCTGGTGGCGGCAGTGCTCCTGCCAGCCGTGGGCTGGGGACCAGCGCCGGCCGGGCACGCGGGAAGGAGCCGGCTGGCCAGGAGAGAGGAAAGGGAAGATGGACCTTAGCAACAACTGTCAAAGCAAAACTGTCCCTCGCTTACATTTCAGGAAGTAATCCCGGTTCTCCAGGCAGGCAGGATTGTTCGACTTCTCTGGAAATTGGGACTTGGCCAACGCTGCAGAGACAGGGACAGAAGGGTTTGCCAGAAGCAAAGAAACATTTTTGATGCCTCAAACAGAGGTGTTACTGAAGCATCACCCCCCCCTGCCCGACACCCCTGGTGGTACCCAGCTGCTACAGCCCCCGAGACCCAGCCGGCATCTCGTGCACACCTCTATGGGCTCGGACATGGGAAAGGACAGATGCCACCTTTGCCACCCCAGGGAGATGGGCAGGGGGGGAAAGGAACCGGCTGCAATTCCCCTGGGCATCCGAGAAAATGAGAGAGGAGGGTGCTCAGGCTAAATGAGAGAGCACGGGAGAAAGCTGCCACGGTGGCTCTCTAAGCCTGGCAGGTTTGGGAGACCACAGCCTGCCCCGTGGAGAGGATCATCTATGCTGGGAAGAAAGAGTCCCCTTTCATGGGAGGCCACTTTGGCCACTTGCCCCCTCCCACAGGGCCCTGCCTAACTCCCAGCCTGTTTGTTGCCTCTCCAGTCTCCGGTCTCCGTGGAAAAAAATCATAAAACCTCAAAGACAAGGCATAAGCCCAGACAGGGATTGTGCAACGTGCAGCGCAACCCGGCCGGGCAGCTTCCAGGGCTGGCGGGAGAGGGGCCAGCGCTCGCAGGAGCCATCGAGCCTGCAGACATCTCCCACCTACGCGGGGGAGGATGGAGGGAGACGGGGTGACCTCCGGGCAGAGGGGCTGGGTGAGCACAAACCTTCCTCCATCTCCTGGAAGCTCAGCCCATCCATTCCTTTCCCCTGCAGGTGGTCCCACTGGTTTTTGCAGGCAGCGGCCAGCACGTCCTTCATGGCGCTCACGGCTTGGGTGCATTTGGTGAAGTTCAGCTCCTTCTGGAAGCTCAGCGCCGGGGAGAAGTTTTCTTCCATGGCTACTTTTAAGGCTTGAAATTCCTGAGCCAAAAAAAAGAGGGGAGTTTCAGGAGGTTTCAAACAAGCTGAAGTTGTCTCTTATTCCACAACCCCACCCTGCCCCAGAGGATTTGGGAACTGGCAGCTCGCAGGACTTGGCCCAAGGACAGCCTTGCAAAAGGGAGGAGAGAGCTTTCCCGGCCACGCGTTTCTGGCGCCTTCTCTTCACTCCCTCGCAAACCTGGACTCAGACCATTCCCACCTCGCATGGAGCAGCATCTCCTCCCAAAAAGGTCTCCTCTTGCTGGGCTGCTGGAGGGGGGAGGCGCTGGATGGGGGCTGTGGGGCACCTCTCGCTCTCCGCCCCCCACACCGAGATACCCAGCCCAGGCAGCACATCAGCTTCTCCTGAGTCACAGCCAGCATGGAGGTGGGGGTGATGGAGGAGAAAGTCTTGGCTGCCTGGTGTCCCCGGGAATGGGGAGGGGAGAGGACTGTGCCAACGGGAATGAGTATCTGGAGCTCTTGTGTCCCAGGGCTCCTGCCACCCAGCTCCACAGGAAACGGGACAAAACCCCAAAAAGACAACATTATCAGCTCCTTCTCCTCGCCCCATCCCACCCAGGCACCTGGAGGAAGTAGATGGTGTCGGTGCTGGGGACGTTCTCCAGGTTTTGCTTGCACTGGGCCAGCTTGGCTCGCCTCTCCTCCTTCCAGCGCAGATCGGCCTCGGCCTCCCCCAGCATGGAGCGCTCCCCGTCCTCGATGAAACCGGCCACCTCCTTCTGGAAGGTCGCCAGGACCTC
>JAOXNO010000003.1:29822560-29834695 GCA_028565335.1 Limnodromus scolopaceus | reverse complement strand
CTCAGCAAACCTGCCACTGGAGCTGAAGGAGTTATAAAGATTTTAATACAACTGATCAAAAATTACACCAGATCCATACAGTGTGAATGATTCTGAGACACAATTCAGAGCACACTGATAATCCAAAGTTGCAGGAGGCTCAGATAAGTCTGCTACTTGTTGTGCAAGAGTAACTGCCTTTCCGCCAACTCTTGGGATCAACTTTCAATCACTGTTCTGTAGATACAACACACATGACATCACCTGCCTAATTTTTTCCACACATCTTCCAGATTTAGACACAGTGATGCACTTACGTCCACCTGGCCACCACTTAATGGAGGTCACAGTGGGGCTGTTGAGGATGAATTCCTGGGTGGCGGGGTCGTAAGTGGCTGTAGTTTCCAGACCCCGAAGATGAGTCCCTGAAAGCAAGCAAACACATTGTTTTCACAGAAAGTCAGTCACAAAACAGAGACAAGGACAGAGTTGGACAATGGAAAGTTGAACTCCAGTAGTAATGTACAAATTTTAATTTTGCTTTTAGGCTATATAAAGGGCTAAATATTAACCAATTAGGGAAGAACAAGTGAGAGTCAGACCATATTCTGGGACCTGAAGCCAATTCTCAGAAAACATATTGGATTTTTTTTCCCAGTGGTGTAAGCCTAGTTTTCCAAGCACCTCCAATCTGACACCTTTTTGCTATTACACACCAGAAGCCCTTTCTCAGTCAAAAAGGTCCACAAAAACATGCTCACCTGGATTTCACTAAAACTGCAATCTGATTATATTGCAAACTAAAAATCATATACTTTTCAGCCACAAGATGAAATAAGTAGTTCCCATCATCTCTTCATTCCCTCATCAGGCCTACATTCTCCTCACTTGATGGAGCAGTTTCTCCCAAACGAGATCATCCATAGCTCCAAGACAGCAAGTAACGGCATGTATACACTAGAGTACTGATGCAGGTAGATGAAGAGACTGCAAAAAGATGAAGGTAACAATTCCAGGAACAGTCATTGTCTTCTGCCCCCAACTCTTTATACACACCTGTCTCAGCAGTGGCATAGTCCCTGCATACATAAAAAAAATAAAATAAAAATCATCGGGCCTACTTGCTTAAGCTACAGAAGCTGTGAACGCTCCTGATAGTGACTCTACACAAGAGCTTCAGCATGAAAAAGGATATCACCTTGAGGCAACCGCATTTCCAAAGCGGGGAGTTCACGGCAGACTTCCACAGGCAGCTTAACACAGACTGACTTTGCTGGCAAAGGATCTTCAGACCTCACTAGTTGCAAGAGATTCTCCACAGATTTGCAGTTACTTTATGCTTCATACAGTCTCTACATTTCACTTCAGCACAGAGGTGAATCCTGCTCATTTTTAGACAATAATTCTCATCTGCGACTCTCAGATGTCAAAACTAAAGTTTCCCAAGGCATAATATCCTCCCTTTGAAACTTGGATTAAAAGTGTTGCGATCACAATACTGCTGGAGTTATCAAAATCCATTTCAAGGCTTGAAAGCAAAGGAACAGCAACAAAGAACAAAGTCTGCTTGAGGCAGAGAATTAAAAAAAGACATTTCATGGTTCAATTAAAAAGAACACACGGGAGTGAACTAAAGAACTGGGGGAATAAAGCTCGCACAAAACATGAGCATTGGAACCAAGTCATCCACACGTTTTCTGATCCAAAGTCAGTCCCAAGGTGACAAACAACTCTTACTTTTTTTGACATCTCTTTAGGACTTTAAAGTTCTGTCCTTTTGTCTTCACACTGAACGTTAAGTAGAGCAAAGCAGAAATCACACTGGAAAGAATGGTAAGTGCAGAAACTAACAGATGTCACCAAATCGACATCACCATAGCCACACACAATAATCTATACTGGTTTGAATGGCACAAAAAGAGCACTTAGTGTTGCTCATATATAAAACTACAGACATCAAACTCTCCCATAGGAGAAAAAAGCAGCATGTGGCATAATGATCTATTAAAAATTTCAGAGGCAGTCCACTTTTCCCTATAGCCGCAACTGCACACGTAAAGGCTGTGGGATAAACACACACCATTTTTCCCAGGCAGAGGAATCCTTTGTACACAAAGCCATTCTTAGAAATAGCATTTAGTGAATGTACTGTACCATGGCCCATTTCAGTCTGGGCATAAGTGCCAATGATCTCCAGGTTCCAGGCAGGCATGAAGAAGCGATCCTGCTGCTCTGGGGTTGCCTGGGTGAGAAGGGTGGGGAGGAACATGCCCAGATGAAGGTCCAGAGGCTCAGGCCGTCCACGATGAACAAAGCTGTGAAGAAGTGTCATGGGATGGGAGTGTGAAGGGAATGTTATGGGTGGGAAGCAAGCATGAGGATTCATGGTGGAGATTCAGGAAGAGACAAAAAGAAAAAAATAAATGATTCATGTGTAAGTCTGAATTCAGCAAGTGTATTTTAGAAAGCCAGAGCACTGTCCTTTTCCCAGGCCTGAATAATAAGAAATTACACTGACTCTGAAATAAACATGCTGCAATGCATTTCTTTATAATCATACATAAAATGCATTTGCATTGTGTTTTTTATGCACCATGATTGATTAAAAAAATGATTAATCCAAATCAAAAGAAAGACCAGATTCGCTGTGGTTTGGAAACCACAGCATTCCTGAGTTAACGGGCTGAGTCAGAATGTCAGTTTGTTGAAAATAATAAAGTGAGCCTTTACCCAAAGATATAGAAAGTCCTTCCCCCACACACATCATGGTTTGAGGGTAGAACCTCGTAGAAGTCCTAGTTTGTCCAGCTGAATGAGCTACATTTTCACAAAACTATTTTTTTTTTAAAAAAAAAAGGAAAGTCCTAACTGTCTGTACTACCTACTTCACTTTTTTTTTTTAAATTAAAGATCAGACACAACTAGCATATATTACTATTACATTCCAACTCAACTCCCTTCCACTTTTGCTATTTTTAAAAGCTCTCTTAAAAGGACAGTGCTCTGCATGTGTAAGTCAAAGTTGTGAACATAAACAACTTGGCAAAAATGCTAACATTTTTCAACCTGTAGATCACCAACATAAAGTCTCTCCAACTAAACATGTTTCATTAGAACTGCTCTTCCTCCGAGTTCCGTCAAACACCACTGTTAGGCAGTTAAGTGGTCCATTAAGTATTTTGATATCAAGAATTAAATGCCCGTTAAATCTTTAAATATTGATAGTTTTGAGTATTAAAATAGTGGGGATATAGATTGAGGAGCAGTACCTTCTGTACAAAGGTTGTTCATCTGGCACGTTTATTTATGAAATAACATAACTGGTCTTTAACAGGAATAAATATATTTAAATGAAATATGCATTATGGAAAGAGCACTGATCTGAGCTTAGCTCAAACTCAGTTTGCATTCTTATCAAAGTGGGAAGAACGCATTGTCGTGTTACCTCAAAACATACATTATTATGAACTAGCTCTATCCCTAGGGCTTCCTAAGAACTCCAGTTCTTCGATATTCTAAGACACTTAAAAATAAATTCAACCACCTAATAAACCCAGTAGCAATGTTTTCTAAGCTTTTTGGCTGAACAATAACCATGCTCAACAGGGGGCTAACGGATTATCAGGAACACCAGATTAAGTGAGTCCAGTACTAGTGAGAAGTACACAGCTGAAAGCCAAAGACTGAAAGAAAATCCTTATTTACTATAGCTATAACCCAGGTAGAAACAGTACGGTATTCTCATTACTCCTTTTTGTTTCCTTTTCAGCCCTGTGCTACTTGTGCTTTTTCTTTCTTTTATTTTTGAGAGACTTACTCACTATGGAATAGGTTAAAAATCAACGCAGGCTATCAAGTAGGTACTCACTAAGATAAAACTGAGTAAGTACCCAGCCAGGTTAGGATTCAATTCAATAATCCATTGCCAGTTTCTAAACATCAGGATTAAATTAAGCAGAGCTCAGCAAAAATTACTGCAGAAGCTTTACTAACAAAGTAGTTAGACACTCAATATTCACAGCAGGAATGCCAAATGGTTGCATTTTAATTACTCAGCACTGAATGTATATTTGCTTTGCCATACTACCACCATACCATCAGCAAATTAGTTCTATTAAGTGTAAAAATACTCATTTTAACATCAAAGAACGTGAGAACTATAAGCAAACCAGACCATCACCAGGCAAGAAAGTGCAACAATCTGATGTGAAATAGCAAGGAAAATAAATCACTTTGGTGTGGATGTGTGCCTGATTTAAAGAAGTCGGTGTGAAAAAGCAAACAAGGTCAGCAGGCATTTATCGTTGCCATCCGGTTGTCTCAGCTTCTGGCGTTGAGCTTGGTTTGCTCTCTGCATCTCTCCCAAGCAGAATGGATACAGGATTTCCTCCGTTGCATCTTCTACTAAGGTTTTCAGCTACCAGGAGTAGCTGTAACTGTACAGCCAGGCAATTGGCATTTCCATCTAACTTTTGCAATTGTCCAGACTTGTACATATCGTGCTTTCCAAGTTTAGATGCCAGCACAAGCACTGGAGTCTTTGGTTTGTTAAACTATTCTTGTTGGTGTTAAACAGCCACAATTCTGGGCCAAAAGACTGTTTTGTGATCCATTAATGTTCTTCCATTTGAAGAAGTGAAAGTTGTTTTCAACAATAGGAGGAATAAGATGATTTTCTTCTTTGAAACTGAGATCTTTCCATGAAGTTGTACAGCTGCAATGGAGTAGCATCTGGAAGAAAAGTGCTTGGGGCAAAGCATACCTTGCTTTCAAAAACAAAAATGCACAATCTCATCATGCTACATTGCATCAAAGGGTACACTTCTGACCTGTTTACACAGGCCAGTCATGCTCTAAGAACTGAGAGATACACATGCCCCAAATTCAGGCAAAAATAAAAACCACAGTATTGTTGACTGACATGTTCCAACCAGTTCAAGTGAAATTCAAGACTCCCAGGGCTTAGAACAACCTCCTCATCTTTAAACAAAGGTAAAGAACTACGAAGTCAGTGATCAGCTAAGAGGTGCATTCTGGGAAAGGCCAAAACTAACTCCATGATCGTTAGGATGGGAAATGAGGCAGCTGCCTGGCTATAGGGCAGGAAACATCAAGGCTTAACCAAACCATTTTACCCTTCCCCTTTTAAGTTTACCTGGGGAGCATCATCAATTTACAAACTGGAGTTACAGAAAAGAGGTTACCCATCGATCCCCGAAGGGAACTAACCATGTCCCATTTCGGTTTGGGCGTAGGTGCCAATTATCTTGACTCCATGGACCAGAGGCAGCCATTTCTCCTTCTGAGCATCAGTCGTTTGGGTCTCTAAGGTTTTTTGAAACATGCTGAAGTGAAGACCGAGAGGTTCAGGAAAACTGCCCAAGCATGTTCTACAGGAGAGAAATAGAGGGATCTGGATCTCAGTCTTACTGTTCCTGTAACCCTGAAAGGCTTTCCTCCAACCATAGCATAAAATAAATAATCTCTTTGTCTATTTCAACCCTTTTTTGTTCCACAAGCAACCTCCAAATACAGAGGCATGGGAAGCAACGCTAATGGGGAAATAAATGCTTCTTTGAGGCATTTTGTTCACCCCATGAATCCCGCTGTTGCCATGTAACTGGAAAAAATGGTACCCTATAAAGATTCATAGGGAACTTAAAACTGAGGATATGAAAACCAAATTATTTTCTCCTCCACCTCTCAGGCTTGGTGGGAATAAATCCCACTGCTGCTGGTAGCCTAGAACCAGGCCACTATTAGCTAGAAGCACTACGTATTGAAATGGAAAAGGCTTCTTAGGTGACCAAGTGCTTTTCAGAAAAGCTCTGTATTACCTGTAGCTGCATCTATCAGTTGTGAGATCAGGAACTCACCTTCAATTAAAATTACTGTTACAGGCTACTGCTGGAAGGAACGGAAGGAAAATTAGACGTTTTAGGAGTGCTTCATCAGAACAAAGGCTATTTCACAAGAGAAAACACTATTAATTTAGTAGCCACTATGGCAGGCAAAATACATTCCCAATTAAAACAAGCTCCGTAACACAAACGTGTGAGAAAGTTTCACTGTGTGAAAGCTACATGGTAAATGAGAGCATCTTCCCTTCAACATTCTGCAGTTTGAAGAGTTTTTTCAGCTTCAATCTACTGTACACAACTGTTCATTCCACTGAAACTCTAAGCTGAAGGAGGAAAAAATGAGCTCTCTGCATGAATACCTACATACAAGATCTCTCCCACCTGCCCAAGATACCTACAAGGAAAATATATCCTTCTATCTCAAGGTATTAATACCTGCCCAGGGAGCACACTGAAGAGTTTGTTGCCAACACAGATCTGCACTGTGTAGGGGATGCTATGTGTGTAGTTTGTCAAATTACAGCAGCGTTTGAGACTGGCATTTTACACCATGCCTGGAATGAGTGCTTGGGAGCAGAGAGTAAATAATTGATAATGCAAACCCAGATGCCTATACAAATGGTGAAAGTCAGCCTTACGGTGAGAGAAAGCAGGACAAACCCTCTTCAGCACCACTGCACTGCATGCTGAAAACACTTATTTTAAATGGAACTGTTTTTAAATGGACAAGACTGAATGAGCCATGGATTTTTCCAGGAGCAAAACTATTGTAATCAAGTAATTTAACGCTGGTGATTAATGTACTAACTGTGCTTTAAGTTGGTGTGAGTGCAGCTACAGTGCCTAGAGGCAGGCAATTCTCCTACCAGAAAAATATTCTATTGCCTACAGCAGCACATGCTTAACAAAGCTGAAGTTATCAGGGTGACCAAGGGCCTAAAAATGCTACAAGGACAGCGAGACAGAATATTTTCCAGCATTCTTGTGGTTTCCTGCGTGGGTTATTCTTTTAGTCCAGAACCCATGTGGCAATAGCAGTACCCTTTACTTCCTCACTGCCTACAGCACAATTACCATATATCTGTTCCTTGGGCCCAAAAAGGACAAACCCAGAGGGAGAAAATGATTGCTGACTTTGAAATACACTGTTTCAGGGCTGCTTGGGAAGCGCTTGAACAGTTCTTTATGTATTTTCAAAAGCCACTGAAAGAACTTGTGAAAAAGGTGCAGCACATGCTTTGCTGTCAGAAAAATCAGGTCAAACACTGCTTCTTTGAAGGTAATGCTCCAGGAAAAAAGAAATCTTCTTAAAGGTCACACCAGCAACTTTTACTGCTTATCAGTAAGTTTAATCGCAAGTGCCAGATATTTCATGCTCAACTAGCACCTTCTCTGATAGGAGTGAAGAATGACATTTTGCAAGCGGGTACTTTAACATCCCTGTGTCAGAAGGTCATTTGATTTCACCAACTAAACATGCAGCATTTTAGCAGTTTCTTGCATTAACAAAGCTGAAAGCAGAACTAAAACTGATTTCCAGCAGAAACTTTTCCCCTCTGCATACTCCACACTGAATGTCTAGGATTTTCTTAACATGCCTTTTAACAACTTGAATAACAATGCAAGAGAATCCTGTTTTCCTCACGACACTGGGCAAACTGAAGAGGGACCAGCTGCGAAGGGAGGAACAACAGGTTTTCTTTCTCCGAACTCTTATTTCTTCCCCTCCCAGTTTCTACATTCCCACGTGGCATTTCCCACCCCATACGACTTGCACACCAAAGGCTGCATTGTGCAACTGTTCAAGCACTTTGCCACACCAAGACTGAAGGTGGCCACCTGCATCTAGCACTAGCCATTTGATCAATAACCAACAATCGCCTTGTTGGTCTGAAGTCAAACTTGCTCCGACAATCAGCCAGTCAGGAGGAGGGCTGCAGTTCCAAATCCACTTACAGGAGAAGGATGTGTAGTAATACACTACTTTGGCAATATAGATCTTTCCAGATTTCGCAGCAACCAATGCCACCCACACAAGAAAAGGCACTTGCATTTGACAGATGAGTTTGATGACACATCTGTCAGTGAACTGAGTACAACAGAAGCATAGTCTATGTTTTCCAAGATAGCTAAATGAACAATTGCAGAGACAATCTCAGGCTGCAGAACTGGGTCATTTTGGGTGGTTCTTGAGGTAACTCTCTCAAGGAAGAACATGAAGGGTTGCCCCAGTGGAGGAGGAGCTGGAGGTATGTCTGACCTGTGCCTACTGGGCTTCAGAGATAACAGAAGCTATGGTGATAAACTCCTTTTCTAGCTGTATCAAAAAACTCAAGTCAGGCTCATCCACTCCAAATCAATTTAGCTGTGGCTGGTAGGGCCCCTACTACAGTTTTTCTGGTTTGATTTGCCAAAAGCTATTCCAGGTCCTAACGTCAGTGTCAAAAATGAGAAGGACGGACAAATTCTCACAGGGAAAGTGCACATTCATGCAATGCTTTGAACACAGGAATCATCTGTTGCAGCTCTCAGATCTTCTCTTCTTCCGTGCCCCAGTTTCTCTCAATTGTTTTTTACTTCTTCATTTAATCCTATTTTCCTCAGCAAAGGTTATTTAAACTTGAAGGTGAATTAAAACTGACCAGATCGCTCTCTTCAAAGAGCTGTGTAGCATTATACATCAGAACAATTTCCTATTTTTCACGCTGACTTATGTTTTGCTGCAGTTAGGCTGTAAAAGACATCTTAAATATTGGTACTTTGAGGCTGCTGGCCTTCAAAAGCTGTACTCACAGCAGCAACTGCAGCGTCAACACATGTTAAGACACAGGGAGAATTGACTAGATATATTTAATAAATCCTGTTTAAGTTTTTGAGTCCAACAAAGCCTTTGTGGAAACAGGAAGGAGCACCATTCAGTTCCACATGTCACAGCAGCAACAACTGTTTAAGCACATCTCCATGGCAGCTGAAGAAGACTCATTACTCCTCATCTATTCATAAATCAAGCTATAAAGTCCGTCATTCATGATAGAAAGCTACCTAGTGAGGCGCTGGCAGTATACAAAGCTACAGAAAAACAACTATCTCAAAATTCTCAAGAGTTGCAGATGTAAATAAATCTGTCCCTGCTGTTTGGGGATAATCACAAGGCATGAGGGATTATTGGCAAAATATCTTAAGTTTCCATATGTAAAAATCTGATGGTCAATCACAATAAATACAATTGACATCTGAATCAAGGACTTCAGTCTATTTCATAAACTTCATTCAAGGTATATCACAACACTATATCCATTCAATTTTCCAGTTTGGAGAAACAAATAAACCCAGACACAGTTTCCTCAGGTCAGCTGTTACACAAATGAAGTCCCTTTTAGCTAGCACCCACTAGCATGTTTGGATATGCGATAGAAATAAACTTAATTTTGCAAGTTGGGTGGAGTTTGTTTGACACTCAGCAGGTGTGAAAGTGGGGATAGATGTTAAAATGCAAATAAAACCAAAGTATAAAAAAATAACCCTTTCATTTCTTCCATTTGTTAAGCAGCAGTAAATCAATATCCTCCACTGCAAGCACTAGACTTGGTGCTAAAGAACTGAAATCAAGAATATCGCCTGTATACAGTTCTTAGAGCAAACACTTGCAGGCAAGTATATGTACTGCTCTTCATCCTTCTACAGGTTATTACAGAAGACACTGGAAAATACAGTCAGTCTACAGTAATTTCAATCACCTTTTCAAATCCTGAATGTCTGCAATTAGAATTGACTCTGGAAAAAATGTAACCCTTCCTCAGTGTTTTAGTTGATTTTGCATCATGAATTCTGACTACTCGCACCTGGCTATTCATATCACATACAATACGGATGTATTATTTTTCACTGTACCTATATGACATACTAAGCTTTCATTCATTAAAAGTTAAGACTTGCTGACTCCCAAGTAAGTTTGTGGAAAGACAAAACTAGAATCTATCATTTGACTACTTCAAAAAAGCCCTATTTTCATAAAATATTGTCAGTAATGTTACCAAAAGACAGCATTTACATTGCAAGCTTCGTTGAAATTTGCCACCTGGGATAATGGATAGTATTCTCTGAATTTTCTCCATAAAGATATTTGAGGAAACTTTCCTATCACCTCCAATAACCCTTGTGTAGAAAAAAATTAATGATTAACTTTTGTCATGCAGTACCTGAATAATCTAATACAGTCACTGAACTTTTTTCTTGTTATCACCATCCACCAATGCCAATTTTCAAAAGGACATTTACAGTATTTCCACTACAACTTTCATGACATAGGTCAGTGTAGACCATTTTTTTTTTTAAATTAAAACTACAGCAAACAAGATGACTTCAACTAACTAGTCCCAATATTCATGCCCTGAGGCCAATGACAGCTTTTCTACAAATCCAGTCAGAGGGGGCTTGTGATTCTACCAGTGCATTAAATGAACATTGCATGTTAAATTATGTGCCAGAGGATATATTCATGGTACTACATCCAGATTTGTTGAGCTATGCAATGTCAGTTAAACGGTTTCTGTTTGATTATATCAGAATGAGTTTAATATAACTAAGAGGAGAAAAACATCCCAAGTCAGGAACTAAGCTCCCTGCAAGCTGGAAGGAATGACACTCAGATGTAAAGACAGTTTTATTTTTATTAACTTAACCCAAAGGTAATACTATGAGATAAACAAAAGGTCAGATCCAACAAAAAACCTTCAGATCAAAGGGAACCACGATAGCACCAGGAGCTTGCCAGAGGGAGAGAGGACAGATAGTTACAAACAAGAACTTATAAGCTATCTTGGAACACTTTCAAGTATGCCTGTAATGCAACTTTATTAGGTCTAAGTGCAAAGTGAAGTAATCAGCTTTAGCAGATTTCATTAGAAGCTGAAACCTCATCAGATCTATTCAGATTCAAAGTACTTTGGTATATTTTTTTATCCCTTTGGTGGGAAAAAAAAAAAAGTAATCAGACTACAAGTCCCATTTTTTTTTACTTTCTGCACTATATATAATTAAAAGGGTATAATTATAAAAGGTGCATTTCTGTTCAAAAATATAAGAAAACACAATATTCACAAAATCAGGATTTTATCTGAAATTTACGGAAGCCAAGTCTTCCTACATATCCTTAGCTTCCCTTAGACAGCAAGCATAGAAAAAAAAGCACAAGTCCAATGTCCCTGGTGGTGATACAAGAACACACAAGAAGCAAACTCTACAGCTAGGTACCTTTTGAACCAGTAGATCTCCTCTGGATCTGCAATGCCATATTCTCTTAACTTCATGACCATCAGAGCGCTTTTCCTGATGGCTTGCTCATAGCGTTGGCTACGGGACAGGAAGTTCAAATCCTCATGCTGGAAGTCAGGGTCATTAAGAACTAAGGCCTCTGGGGACAGTACAGAAGAGGAAAACAAAGTCAGCTTCCACAAACCTCATCAGACAGTGGCTGAGAAACAATTCTGCATTTCACTTGCTGTACTTCAAGGCAGATATACCAGAAAATTAAAAACAAAATTAAAAGTTAATGAAGTCAAAAAGGAGTCAAAGCTCTCAGAGAGGGACTCTAGCAACAGGGCACTCTCCCATTCCACACATAAACCACAAGTTTGGAGCACTCTGGACTTGGCAGGTGGTTAATTCACTGATGCAAGACCTGCAGGCCCCTGAATAACAATCTCAAATCCTCAAATAGCCATCGTTACTGCTGGATCAGACTGCGCCATGAACTTTGATCCCCATACAACTCCTTGCAGAAGGGCACAGCTATTATTCCCACTATGCCGACTGGGAACCAAGGTACCCAGAGGCCCACTGACTTTCCACGTCCCCTTTGGCACACAAGTTACACAACACCAGCCTCTGACAGTCTCACCCCAGTACAGGCTGGGAAAAGAAAGATGACGGATGTATTTCATTAATCTCACATTGCATGACAGTGGTGGGTGAGAAACAGGTCATATTTGTACTGTTGGGCAAAAGCATACTAGAAAAGAAAACAGAGCGAACAGGGACCAAGAGAAAAGCCCATGGGATGCTGCCTCTCACCCTCTGTAGGAAGGGGAAAGAGAGGTAAAAGCACATCACTGTACCTGGGCCACCCCTAATCTTTTCTGGGAAAGGAAGTAGAGGAGGATCAGGGACCTAACACCGCTCCTGCTTCCCTCTAACACATTACACAAAAATCCCTTCCTTCAGCAGGCCCGTCCACTTGCAAGCCCTCTCCTCACAGCTCTCCCCACCTGCAAGCCCTCTCCTCACAGCTCTCCCC
>JAOXNO010000003.1:29801667-29812474 GCA_028565335.1 Limnodromus scolopaceus | reverse complement strand
ACACCTCCCACCAGACCAGGTTGCTCAAAGCCCCATCCAGCCTGGCCTTGAACCCCTCCAGGGATGGGGCATCCCCAACTTCCCTGGCCAACCTGTTCCAGTGTCTCACCACCCTCACAGTAAAGAATTTCTTCCTAATATCTAATCTAAATCTCTTCTCTTCCAATTTAAAGTTGTTACCCTTTGTCCTGTCACCTTCTCTGCATAGAGTGTATTTATTTATTCACGCGTGTCCTCTTGAGGAATCATCTGTTAATCCCAATCTTGTCACTAAGGTGTTTGTTAACTGAGCATCACCTTGGCACGCTCTGATCTGTACAGTCGCTGCATTACCCCTGAGAAGAGAGGATTCCACGCCTCTAGTTTCACCCAGGGAAACTGGAAAAAGCTTCTTTGTTGGTTCCTTACCAGGTGGTGACTCTGTGGTACCGAGCCCCTGAAATACTGCTGGGATGCAAATACTATTCAACTGCTGTGGACATCTGGAGCATCGGCTGCATCTTTGCAGAAATGGTAGAATGGGTTTAAATAGTCTCTTTAATGAGCAGGGAGGATGCAGCTGCAATGGGAAGTGGGGAAGGAGGGACAAGATGCAGAACATCTGTGATACTGTGGTCCCACCCTGTGCTGTGTATTTCGGAAAGTCCACCCTGAGGGTTAAATGATCCTTAGCTGTGGGCTCCAAAGGAAACCTGTCACCCTCAGGGGTCTGGCAGAGGGCAAAGAAGCCTCTGTAGTCCTGCTGCAGTTCCAGATATATGGAGTGCGATGCCTGTCCTTGCTGAAGGGATAACTTCAGTCTTGTTGCCGCAGTATTTTGATTGCGGGAGAAGATGACTTTCTTGCAGATGTGTCTGCAGTGGGCTGCAGAGAACTAGCACTTCATAGCATGGCAGAATGGATCTCCTAGGGGTCCATGCTCCACTTCGAAGAGCTCTTGTTATCCCTGCAGTGTAATAGCACTATCCTTAGCTCCCAAAGCCCCCGAGCTGCAGATTTGCAGAGCCTGGGCGAGGAGGCGGGTAGAGGGCTAAGCCTGCAAGAGCGGGTGTTAGGAAACTGGAGACAGAGAGGAAGAAAGGACTGGCTGAGAGAGGGACAGCCTCAGGGAAGCACAGAGCCGTGGAGAGGAGCTGGAGACAAGCAGACACCTATCTGTGACCTCCCCGACCACTGCCAGGCGGAATGGCTGCATTGTCACTGCCCGTTCAGTGCAGTTGTTTGCATCTGCTGGGACAAAGGATTCCTTGCAGTGGGAAGTAGGGCACACAGTTGATGGGAAGGTGGGAACTGGCTCTTTTTTTTTTTTTTCCCCCAGGTGACCAGGAAGCCCCTGTTTCCAGGGGACTCTGAGATCGATCAGCTCTTCCGGATCTTTCGCACCCTGGGCACTCCCACCGAGGTGACCTGGCCTGGGGTGACCCAGCTGCCCGACTACAAGAGGGACTTTCCCCGGTGGGCAAGGAAGGAGATAAAGGAAATTGTTCCCACCTTGGATCGAGATGGTAGAGACTTACTGGTGGTGAGTGAGGGCTCAGAACAAGACCCAGGGACAGACAGGACCTTTTCAAACTGGGCAAAGAATGGGGATATTTGAGGCTGATGTACCCAGAAATGTGTTAACTAATCCAGCTCTGATGCTCATCTCTGCCATTGCAGAAACACTGAATCAGGCTCAGTCCTGGCTCTGAAGTGGAGCTGTCAGTGCATGTTCCTCTAGGAAACTACTGCACTGAGGGTCAAGAAACCCCTCTAGAATAATCCCCACGGCAACTTCAGCTGTGGGTTACTCCTGAAGCCCAGAGAGGGGAACATGCAGGACCAACGTCTGCATCTGGGCCCAGCCACGGGCAGGTGCAATCAATCATTTGTTTTTTAGAAGCCTAAATCTCCTGCATTTTTCTCTTGGCAGCAATTGCTCCTGTACGATCCCAGCAGGCGCATCTCAGCCAAGGCAGCCCTCAGTCACCAGTACTTTGTCTGGAGAAGCCCTCGCAGCCCTGAAGAGCAACGTGCGCTGCAGAGACACTGCAGAAGAGAAGACTAAGCTCTCCCCACGTGCTTACACCTCCAGCCATCGGTGAAGATATGATTTTGGGCACTGAGCAGGGGCTGGCTGGGACGCAGGCTCTCACATCTCCCGAGGAGCCTGGAGGGGGACATTCTTGCATTTAGAGACTCTCAGCCTGTTGCTGGGGGAAAGTTTGTCTGGGTTAGAGCCAGCAGAGCTGTTTTGACGAGGTGCAAAAGGGTGTGGGGTATATATCAGCATAAAACACTGAAATGTAGATGAGAGGGTATCTTTCAGAAGGTTGTCCTTGTGTTAGTCAGTGAACTAAGGTGACACACAGAGATTTCTGTCTCTCCAGCACTGGAGCATCCCCAGGTCTGCTGGTGGCAGTCTCTGACACCAGGGTGTGCTGGAGCTCCACTTGGGTAGGCGAGCGCTTCTCTGCTCAGCCCTTCACTGCCCTTACCAAAGGCTGGAGCTGTTTAACCTGAGCTGTTTAACAGAGCTGACGTTCTTCTGTGTCACAAGCTGAAGAGCACTATCGGGTATCTTAATGTGTGCCTTAGCTGGGACCAAGAAGCCAAAAGATCCGGGTAGCTTAAAGCACTTGTTGTTGAATATTGGCTGGAAACAGTAACAGCTGAAACACTGCCTTTCCGTCATCGCTCCAGCTGTGCTGCTGTTTCCTTCACTTCATTGTCTTGGAAATGTTTTTGCTGTTCAAATGTTTGGAGAATTGGCACTAGATTTTTGGTGTGGTTTTGACATCTTCATTTTTTTTCTTTCATACAGAAAAAAAATAAAGGCTTGTTATTTGTTCAGAGACCTCGGTGTTTATTGTCTGGTGTGGCCCATGGGGTGAGTGACGCAGGACAGTCTGTACTGACAGACCCCCAACAGCGAAGCCCTGGGACCTGCTGCTCACCTTCCACCTCCCTCCATCCAGGCTGCAGGTTTAGAAGCTGCTGAGACCTGGGGAGCTCGCTTGCCTCTGCAAGTTGCACAGATCAGGTTTTTTGGGGTGGGTGGGGGTTCTTTGGCTTCTGAAGCTGTTGTTGGGAGCCAGGCTGGAGTGGCTGCCTGGAAAAAGTAGCCCTGCTCGTGTTTGGGAGAGCTGGTTTGCTGGCCGAGCAGGCAGCTGGGCTCACACAGCAGCCTCCAGAACCATGTGGCAGGAAACTTGAAGTCCTGCAGCATCTCGCGGTCTCTGCATGACAACACCCAGCTCACAGGGGCACCTTTCTGAGACACAGATGAATTCTGCTGTGGGAATCATTTCCCTGCCTTTGCATACGTGTTTTAAAGTCAATTCATTTTGTACAATGCTCTGTTGTTCGGCTTCTGCAAACAAATGCTTGTGTTGTACCAGACAAGCTGTTTGCAGAAGAGTTTGTTGGTTGTTTCTTTTTTTTTTAAAGATCTGCATTAAGAAATAAAAATCTAGGACATTCATCCGGTCCAGAAACATAAATAAAAATACTACAGCTCACCTAGCCCAACAAAATGAAGCAACAGCCTGAATTTCAAACATTTATGACCCAACCCCACTGCCAGCAAAGGGAACCAACAGCAACTGTATTGAAATAACTGCTCTGGGAAAGCTGCGATGCAGCACCATCGTCCTGCACCCAAGAAGGGAAGAAAAGCTCCTCCTGAGCAACTCACAACCCATAGGAAGCCTCATGCCTTTGTGGTGTTTCCAACGGACATGTCAAGAGGACACGATGCAAGGTGCTTTCTGCAGATGAGGACCACTCGACAGCAAAGAAAAGGATTTTTTTAGTACTTTTCTCTCCAGAAACAAAAAGCAGCATTCAAGGGAGACGGCTCAGCCAGCCAGACCGCTCAGCTGCCTAATCGCCTCTTCACGCCTTCGCCCACCCCTAGGTAAATACCTCCCACCACGCAATTAGGGAGCACTTTATCCAAAATGATTAACTAATTACCAGAACTCTAAGTTCCTTAGTTACAGAGCATTCCCCAAAACTGTTTAACCGGCACTTCAGGAAAGAGTTACCACGTGAACATCGTAGTGCTTTAGAAGTAAGCACGGGGAGCAGTTGGGTGGAGGGCAGCCCTAGAGCCCAGCACCCTGCCCCACGGAGCCGGGCGAGGGGAAGGCTGATGGCAAACTCACCCATCTGGCAGAGCCAAGCTGCAGGAAAGGCAACAACCCCGTTGCTGAGGGATCCTCCCTGCTTTCACCCAGCTGAGGGGAGCAAAGCCAAAGCACAGCAGGGCTGCCACCTGCAGCTTTGAAGAGCTGGGACCCAAGGAGTGCTGGGAACCACGCTGGTCCAGGTCTCCTTGGTTGCCCTGGGACGCGATGCTCACCTGGCTGTGCTCCTCTGCTCCCAGGGCTGTTGGGCTTGCGCTGGCAGGAGGCCAGGCCAGGGTTCCTCTTCTGATGCATCCTCTGATCCATCACAGCCCAGCTCCAGCCCTTGCTGCTGGTCCAGACCGGACGGTGGGGGATGCACAGTGCCCCACGTGCCAGCAGTGCTCTTCGGAGAGGAAACAGGCTGGGAACGGATGCTCTGGGGTGCGTGCAAGAGTTTGCCCCATTGCAAACCAACACATTGGCCTGTATTGATCATGGCCGCCGAGGTGGCCGCAGACACCAGCCACAGGCCTGACAGTCAACAGAGACCCTGCAGAGCATGGGACAGCCTGGGCAGATCTTGGCCTGGAAACTTGATGTTTCTACAGCTGGACTCAGAACGTTAATGCTGAACACTACGTACCAGCAGGAGGATAACAGGACCTGTCATTGTGCTGAGCTTGCCAACATGGGAACAATTTCTTCTTGGAGCCCAGGGTTCAAAACCCATCTAGGCTATACAGAAATAGAGGCTACGCTGCTGCTCTGATGGGGGGAGGAAGGGGAGAAAACTTCTACCCTTACAGATTATTTCGGGTCTGCTGGAGTTCCCCATCAGCTAAAAGAGCCCTCAGGAGAGGAAGAAGAGCAGTTCATATCAATACAAAAATCATTTTTCTTTTCCTGCAAAGACAGAGGATGCTCCGCAGGGGAGTAAATACTAGGGAAGAACATCTGGGAGATGAGACTTGCTCATTTCAGCAAAGGGCTGAGCAGTGGAAGTTACACAGAGGAGGGAAAGCTCACCTAAAGAAATAGCAAGTGCAGATTTCCCAGTACTGCTGGATGTCTCCTGCAGCCAAGGCCAAGGGCTGTAGGGCAACCAAGTCCCTCTTTCAGAGGTGTCCAAATGACCAGGGAGCAAAGTCCCATTGGTTTTCAGTTTTAGAATCATAGAATCATCTAGGTTGGAAGAGACCTTTAAGATCATTGAGTCCAACCATTAACTCAACACTGCCAAAACCACCACTAAACCATGTCCCTCAGCACCACATCTACCTGTCTTTTAAATACCTCCAGGGATGGTGATTCAACAAAATCTGCAAAAATATGGACTCATGTGGAAAGAGATTCAGGGGCGTTCAGCGCTGTGAGATCGGGGGGAGCAAGAGCCTGCCAACCCTTTGTAGACTGGGCTGCGGGGATAGGATTGCATGGGGGGAGGACGAGTCCTGCCTTTGGCCGCTTTGGAGCCTGAGCCTGCAGAGACGACACAGCCACAGCGACACACTTTCTATGTTTATTGCATGCAGAAGAATGACCCAACACTCTGGCTCTCCCCCCTTTTCTGGGCATAACCGCGTTTAACCGACTGCTAGCAGAGTTCTCGCAATCAACCCCCCCTTGGCTGTCACAGCAGCACCCGGGGGACTGCAGGGACCCCGGTGTGTCAGGCCCTTCCACGATCACGCTTTCCTCCCTCACACGGCCAAGCTGCGTTGGGAAGCAGATAGCTAAGACAGAAGAGTATGCAGCCCTAAATGCTAGACGCTCCGTTCCTGTGATCGCTGCTGCCTCCACGGGGAGAGGTGTTTCGAAGGGATGAACTCCTGAAGGAACCAGATCCAGTACGTGCCTGAATCCACTCAATGCCTGAACCTCGAGAGCCTGGGGGAACGGCTCGCCTGGTGGTACCGCTGATAGCCCTCCGACGCAGCTGGCAGCAGCAGGAGGCTGCTCAGCGAATCCTTCTGGCAGAGGGCCATGGCCTCCTTGTAATTTATCTTCTCTTTAGTGACAGGGTCGATGAGATCCTTTTCATAGTTGGACTCATCCTGGAGCCTGTTGGCCAGGTCGCCTGTTATCATCCCTGTCTGGGCAGCTTCCAGCACGGGGATGCGACCAGTTTTCTTAGGATCAATGAGCCCTCCAGTTAGATGCTGGACCTCCAGGTAGGGGAAAGCGCTGTCTCTGGTCATCCATCCCTTCTGAAGTGCTTCCCCCACGGACAACCTTCGCTTGGTCACCGGGTCCTCAATCCCTGTGAAAGCTTTCTGGGCATTGAGCAGTCTCTGCATGTAGGTCCTGTCAATCAGCCCCCTCTCGATGGCCTTGTGGACTGAGAAACGGTCCCGAGAAATGAGGTCTATGATGCCCCCCGTGGCAGCCTGGGCTTCCAGGAGCTTCTGAGCCGTCATAGGATCAAGCAGCTTCTTTGCAACAGCAGTCTTGATGTTGTACTTGGTGTCAGTGGTGGTGTCATACACGCCGGCGATGGGGGATGTGTCATCGCAGAAGCCTTTCTGCGAGGCTGGGGGGAAGAAGCTTTGGGTTTGGTGGGTGGTGGGTGATGAGAGCGGGGATTTGGAGATGATAGAGCCAATAGAGAGGGACGGGGGAGGCTTGGATTCCCCAGCCACCAGCAAGGCAAATTCAGAGATGGGAATCTTGCCATCCCGGTACAGCTGGTACTCCTCCTTTGTGATCCTCCTCAGCCTTAGCGCATCATCAATGGAGTACTGCTTCCCACTTTTCTTATCAAGGAGAAGGGAGACTTCCCCATTTGGGCCCAGTGTGGTGACTTCCTCCCAGTCACATTCCAGCTCTTGCAGCTGGATGTACTGGCCTCTGTCTATGATACCTCTCTTATAGGCCTCGTAAGGGGACATATCCTTCCCTGTGTCAGGGTCCAAAATAGAGATCTTGGTGGAGAGGTTCGTCTCTCTCATCTGGGTCTCGTGATTGATTTCTTCCCGGTTGACCCTTGACTGGAGATCTCGAATGAACCTCTCCTTGTTGTAGATCTGGTCCTTCTCTCTAAGGATGTCTGCCTCCAGCAGGGAAAACTCATGTTCCAGCTGCTTCTTCTTCTGTCTGTCATTCTCAGTCCGTTGGTTGAGCAGTTTGGATTCTTCCCGAAGGAAGAGGACTTTCTGCTGCTTCTGCCTCTCCAGCTCACGCAGTTCACTCTCCAAGTTGGCTCTCTCCTGGATGGCCAGGTTCCTGGCTTTCTGCAGCTCTGTCTCTTCGCGAGCCCATGTCCTCTTCATGCCTTCAGCTCTCTCGATCTTCTCCCTGAGCCGCCGTACCTCCTCCTCTGCCTTTTGCTTGGCTCCTCTCTCCCTGTTCAGCAGCTCCCAGATGCGTGCACGTTCACTCTCCAGTGCTCTGTCCTTTTCCACTCGAATCACCTCCTTGTAGATGGTCTTCTCCTGGGATTTTGTTTTCTGCAGGACATCAACTTGCATCTGCAGGTTCTTGCATTCTCTCTGCAGGTTCAGCACCTCCATCTTCTCACGGTCCAGCTCCAAGCGCAGGTTGCTAGCGGACTGTTCGAGGACTGGATCCTTCTCCAACTTGACCACTTCTTCCATAATGATCTTTTCTTGCACTGGGGCTGGGCTCTCCTCCAGCTCCTTTATTCGCAACGTGATTTGTCTCATCTCTTTCTCCAGTGCAAGCCTCTTGCTTCGATCCTCCTGAAAGTTGAGCAACTTCTCTTGCTCTTCCACCAGCGCACGAACCTGTTGCACGTCACGTTCCAGACGACGCCGGTTGCTCACCTCCTCATCCAAACTGCGGCTCAGCCTGTTGTGCTCATCTCGGAGCTTTGGATCCTTTTGAGTCAGTATCACCTCTTGAACAACTACCTTTTCCTCTGGCTTTCGCCTCTCCAGTAGCATGTATTTATTCTGCAAGTCATAGATTGCATCCTCTGCAGCTCTCCTCTTTTGAGACATGCTACGCACCTCTTGACGGAGGCGATCAGCTTCTTTTTCCAAGAGTGGGTCATTCTCATACCGGATGACTTCCTTGTTGACCAGCTTGGTTTCCACCTTGGATCTCTCCCTCTTCCATTCATCCCTCTCACCCTGCAGCCTAATGAGCTGCTCTTGGGTCCTGCCGTTGGTGTTCACTAGTTCATTGAGCTGTTGTTTCAGCCTGTCAATTTCTCTAAGAATCTCTGGATTCTTCTCATGTTTCACCACCTCCTCTATAACCTCCTTCAGCTCCACCACTGGTTTCTGTGACCTGAGGACATTGAGCTCTGCTAAGGCCTCTTCCACTTCACTGTCAATCTTTGTCCTTTTCAGAGTAACTTCCTGCAGTTCCCTTTTCAGGTGTGCAATTTGCCGCTCCGTTTCAGGATCCACCAGGAAAATCTCATTGACCCTCTCTTTAACCTCTACCCTTGGTTTTTGCTTCTCTGCAATACTGTACTGGCTCTGCAGCTCTCCCAGCTCACCTGTGAGCATCAAGTTCTTGCTCCTCTCTTCTTCAATCAGACTTTTAAGCTTGGAAAACTCTCGCAATAACTCTGGGTCCTGCTCTACCTGCTTCACCTCCTTAACAATAATTTTGGGTTCTGCTGTTTCAATTAGTCTTTCCACCTCCTCAATCTTGTTCTTCACCTTCACTATTGCTTCTTCTGCAGACTTCCTCTTGAAGGATTCCTCATCAATTTGTAGCTGCAGGGTCCTAACGGACTTCAGCATTTCTGGGTTTTTCTCCAGTTTGATCAGTTCCTTCACCACCACTTTCTCTCGGATGTTGGGCTGCTTTCTCTCCAGCATGTGCAGCTCCCTCTTACGCTGCTCAAGTTCGGAAGCAGCAGCCAAGCTTTCCTCCTGGAGACGTTTGATCTCCTGACGAAGACTAGCTGCTTGGCTATCCAGGCTTGGATCTTTCTCAATTTTTGTGATCTCTTTGGTGAGGAGTTGGGCAGGAACAGCCTTCTTCTCGCTCTCCATCTGGGCAAGCTTCTGGCTCATCATTTCAATGTTTTCTTGCAGGCTCTGCCTCTTTTTGCCTTCCTCTTCAATCTGCTGTGCCATCTTAGACAGGTTACTCTCCACCTGTGGGTCTCTGTAATATTCTATCACCTCCTTTTCTTCCACTCTTTCAATTGGCTTCTGAGTCTTCAATATTAGCAGCTTGTTTCTGTGTTCCTCCAGGTCCTCTTCAATCTTGGCCACTTTCTTCCTTTCCTCCTCCAGCTGCGATTTCAACCCCTCAGATTCCCTGCTTCTTGTGGCTTTGTTTTCAGAATGCTGGGTTTGCTCATGTACAGCTTCAATGTCCTCATGCACTTCCTTCTGCAAGGGAAAACCAAAAAGGAATTTAAAAAAAAAAAAAAGGCAGGGAAATCAAGTGACTCTGTGAATCTGGCGCAGAGCCCTTTTCCATGACAAAGCATGGTAGGAGACAGAACTGGAACAGAATCCCCAGGGAGACTGTTTGCAAATGGCAAACGAGGACACATTCCCACCACCTCAAACAGCTGGTTCATGGCAGCATCACAGAGCGTCCCAGTTTAGTCTCTTGTCCTTCCTGAGCACACGGGAACTCATCCAGACCAGAGACCTTTCCTACAGGTGAATCAAGCCCTAGAAAGGCATAAAAGTCTTATTGCTTTGAAGTGTTTCCAGAAGGTTGTGAGCACTAAATTCCAGCCATGTCCACAGATGAATCTGAAATTCTCAGTCTGTGAACATTGATTAGACACAGCTGAGAACAGGATGTAAGAACCCTAATCTTTTTTTCCTAGCAAAAACTAGAGCTTCAGTAAAGAGTTGAGGGCACACAAAGGTGATGAAAGTCACAACCTAAGATCAGTGTCAGTGAAATTGTGGTTACTCGTGGTCTTTTTCTCACAGGGGTTTCCATTCCTGTCCTTCCTTACACCTGGATGTGGAGAACCCAGGAGGGGTGAGGGGATGCCAGGCTGAGATTTCCAAAGGTGTTATCAATAAGATCATTTCAACCCCCAAACTCAAGTACCCCAATCTCGCCATGAGCTGTTAGCTGGTACCTTCTCAACAATCTTCTTGGCGAACTCCAGCCGGCTGAGCTGCTGTTTATTTTCTGCTGCCAGCTCCATGTAGAGTTTGGTTACATCATTTTCCTGAAAAAGAAACAGCATTGAGAGCCTTGTCCCCCTCACCCTGACACACCTCTGTCGGATGGCATCCTCTCTCACCCCTCCTTTCACCTGAATGCACTTGGTGTACTGCACTATTCCAGGGATTAGTGTCTTCACATCTGACTTTCTGGAGAGACACAGTCTAAGGACTCACGTAGGAGATCCTGTCCCCTTTTCTTGAATGCCTGTTGATGCCTGCTAGTCTACACATGATCTGGGCTTCCAAATTCACCTTGGGCCATGCATGGATGGCAAGCAGCAAACAGCCCAAGGTGATGCAGGGGAACTGGGGTGTAACTGGGAAGAGCACATGGGGCCTCTGGCTCAGTCCTGCCCCCAGGATCTGCTCACCTCTTCTGCCCAGGTAGATGGAAATCAATCTTCAAGGCACTACTAAAACAGGTCCCCAAATATGGAGAAAATGTGACACAAAACCACCATTCAGCAATAATACTCAGAAAGGTGGAAAATGACCTGGCTGAGACAAAGGTTGGAACACTTCCTCTAAAGCCACTCCTAGAAAAAGCATTGGATTCTTCTGGAAATAGAGCTG
>JAOXNO010000003.1:29783744-29794541 GCA_028565335.1 Limnodromus scolopaceus | reverse complement strand
AGCCTCCAGCCTGTTGCAGCTCAGAGATGTTCCTTAGGAAAGGGCAGAGCAGCAAGAGCATGGGGTTGGTCCAAGCAGCTGGTTTCTCCCAATGGAGCCAGTGTTTCCCAGCTCTCGGCCAGATGCTAAGAAAGCTGGAAATTTATTTCCTAGCAGTGTAGCACTTCATAGGAAGAGAGTATAAGTGGCTGCTTCTGTGGCTGCAGCCCTGGATACACCAAGTCTCATTTATAAGGATGGTTTCCTTCTAATGAAACTCGAGCTTGGATCAGCAGGAGCTGGAAGGACCAAAAAAATCTCTGTGTGAGAAAAGACTGATGGAACCAGGAGAAGGGGCCTTTGAAGGACCAGGCTCGTTCACATCCCTGCTACAGGCTGCTCCAGGTAAGCACCTGGGCTAAAACCAGCACATCCCAGCTTGCCTGGCTGTTCTCAAACCAGGGCTGTCCCTCTGCAGAGGGACTGCATGGTGGAACAGACTGAGAAATCAAACAAAGACAAATATTTTGTGTGTAGGAAGGGAAACAAACACTGGGAAACCAAACAAGCTCTCAGACATGGCCTGAAAAGAGTGAGAGTTTTCCAGGCAACACCTGCAGAGCTGTTATCCAGGAGGACGTTGCAAACTTTTTCTTTTCTGCTTTAAAACACACACGAAACCCATAAATCCAAAGGATTCAGTAATCTGGGATGCGTGAAGAGGGATACGCACTGAAGAGCGACACAACGAAGTAATCATGGTGGGGGAACCAAGCTCCCATTGTGCACATGTTCAAGTAACTCTGGATGTGGGCTGTGGGCCTTTCCCCAGCACTCCAGCAGCACTGATTTATCCAAGCACCCGAGGACAGGATTAAAAAAGTAATGCCAAAGCTCCCTGCACCCCCGCCCCGTCCTGTGGGAACCACAAAAGCTGAATGAGCAACCAGGCAGTAGTAGACTACACGGTGGTTCAAGGAACATTTCCCAGTCTCCAGCTGGAGCTGGCTGAGAGGAGATAGCACAGATAACTCCGTCCTGTTTGGCAAGTCCCAAGCTCCAGACTGATTCTGCAATTAATTTAGTCAAACCTATGCGAGTCACATGTTTGGGTGAGGAAATCAAGCCCGACTGCCAGAAAACTCTTTGACAGCAAGGTCCGTACAGTGCGCAGGGCTGTCGAGGAATGGAAGGAACCTGGACAAGATACTTGGGTGCAGGGAACAATCCCTCTCCAGGTTCAACTTCTCTCTGGGTCAGGCTTTCCACTGCAGACTCACCTATTGACCTTGTCTATGGCCTCGGGGTCTGGCGGAGGGATGGAGAAGCAAGCGGAAGGTGCCTCCTGGACCACACCAGTGCTGCTCTGCACCACCCACATCTCCGGGTTGCTGTTGTCCTTCAGAGTGTACTTGTCACCTCTGGTCAGCTGCACCTGGGACAAAGACACAAAACCCAGTGAAAGGCTTAGCTTCCTGGTACTAGGCTGGTTCCTCCCAGCATGGAGCCAAGATCGGGAGCAACCAAAGAAGAACCCAGTTGCTTGTCTTTTCTGAGGGTACTGCTAGTCAAGCCCTCACCTCCCCAGCATCCCAGTCACAGAGGGTGTCCAAGGTGAGGGTCTGAGAGGGACGCGTCCTGCGCAGTTTCAGTGGGCTGATCTCTTTGCTCCTTTTCTTCAGGTCAGTGATGCTCTTCTCCGCCTGCTTCACTGCCTTCTCTTCATTCTAGACACAACAGGGAGGACAGTGGTTGTGACCAGACTTGGATGAGAAGGAAGGAGGGGAGGGTGTTACACTACAGTGGGTACACTGGGGCCAATTGTCTGTCCTTGTGTGGTCACTGCTGGTGCGGAGTCAGAAGTATCTCCATTCTTGACCTCTCCACGTCCCTTCCTCCCCTTTTCATTATCAACGCTCTCCTCAGTTTCCTTCGCTCACAGCAGATGTGCCCTTGAAGGCACAGCCCGAGTTATCATTAGGTGATCCCACACTGTCATATTAAATCTTCTGGAGAAGTTTTTCTTCTCAGAAGAGAAACAGACACCTGCCAAGAGGTGGCCACATTCCAGTGTCAGAAGGTACCGAGATCTCAGCACCTCTTGGGATAAAAATGCGTTCCATGCATGGGAAGATACCACGTTGAATGTGTCCCCTCCCTCTCTCCTGGGCAAACGTTCCTTCCTATCTGCATCTCACCCCTGAGGTCAGATTTCTTTATTCCCTCCCTCGCCCTTGGCTCATGAGAGCGCTGAGGAGGTGGGAGGACCTTTCCCTGCTGCTTGGATGTCAGCAGCTCACACTCTCTGCACACTCTCTGATCCAAGTGTCTCATGTTTAGGACAATGTGCGGCTTCTCCTTTACTCTGATGATGATCTGGGCCTGGTTGTGTGTCACTGATGGGGACCAGTGCCTTCCCAGTGGTCGCTACCCTGCAGCGTGGACCTTCTGGGGCTACAGGGACTCAGCATCCAGAGCACAGTATTGCCACGAGCTTTCCCCTCCCTAGCACAGAGCTGGGACGAGCTCTCCTGGTCAGGCTATTTACCCACCTCTTCCCTTTCCCCACTGTTATTTACAGGGGAGGTTGTAACGTTTGGTCTGCCCCTTAGGTCGGGCAGTGCCACCAGCCCTGAAGACCTCACCTCCAGCTGAAGCAGGAGATCTGACACCACCCCAGGGCTGTCTTTGTTAAACTTGCTGTATTTGGTGTCCAGGTCGGAGTTCATCTTCTTCAGGGAGCGGCTCACGGCCTCAGCATCATCCTGGAACTGGAGGTGTGGGTAGAAAAACATTCAGGGATGGGAAGACATTACTGTTTCCAGGTTCAGTGAGGTCTCTCAGTTCCCGGTGTCTCTCCCATAACCTGTTGGGGGCTCACAAAATTCTACAGGCCACCCTCAGAGCATATGCTTGGACAAGGACCTTCTACCTCCTGAGCCACAGGCAAGTAATCCCAATCAAGAGACAAGCAGCAGGTAATGACAGTGAGGAAACCCTCCCCTTCCCCTCTTCTCCAAGCTGGTACTCTGACCAACTGGTCCCAGCAATGGGGCTGATCAGGTGAGCTAAAAGCCAGTCCTTCACTGCAGCACTAAGGAACTATGTTTTGAGAGGTGTTTCCCCAAAATACCCAAAATCTCCCATCCCCACCCCTTTGCTGCCTCTGTTTCCAGAATCCAGCCTGCCCACTCCAGCCTGACCCTGCAGCCCCATGGCCCGTGCTCTCCTCGTTGCTTTTTACCTTCTTATAGGTCTCCACGTTTTTCAGTTGACTCTCCTGGCAAATGCAGAGATTGAGGAAATTCTGCCACTCGTTCTTCAAGGCTTCCTGGTGAGCCTGTGGTGGGACAGAGCACGACTCATTGGGCTCCAGCCAATCCTACCGCCCCCACTGCTACTCCCCTTTCCCCAGAAGTCCTAGAGATCAGAGGAAGGGTGAAGACCACTGTTGAGCAGAGGCAAAGCTATGTCCAGGCATTGCCTGATGCTGAGCATGAGCAAGTGTTCTGCTCCATGAGGACCTGGCTCATACAGAGCCAGATACCATTTCTTAAGGGGTCTCAGCTCTGGTGGCATGGGTGGCTGTGAGCCCACCTTGGCTTGCCACTGCATCTGCAGGCTTGGAAATACAACCTTGGAGTTGGTTTCAGCTGGGAGAGGTCATGTTGTGTCATAGCTAGAGTTTCACAGCAGTATGAACATGGCTGCATTGACCTCACGTCTGAGCACCAGCCCAGGGGCTGGTCCCAGCATACAGATCTTAGCCACTATCTTCTGAAGGGCTGAAGATCCTGGGCTGCCCCCAGAGCCTCCCCGTAGGGCTGGAGCAGGCAGAAAGGTGCTGCAGTACAATTGGTGCAGTGTGTGAGGAAAGAGAACACAGCAGCTCTGCAGAAGTGGTGAAGAGGTCTCTTCTGACCTGTCTCCTGGCATTATTTGATCCACAAATCATTCTCATTCTCTTATATGGTGTGGGAGGAGACCTCCTTTCCCTACCTGGATAGGTTTGACAGCTGGGTGCTTTAGCTCAATCATTCTATCCCCATCGTCCTGAAGATGGTTCACGAACTCCTCCTGGCTGAGCAGCTCATTGGACTTGAAGTCCTAAAAGGGGAAGAGAAACTTCATGACAGTAGGAGCAGAGAGTGGTCTCCCGGGTCACCAAACCCAACATAATAGAGAAAAGGCTCCCAAAGCACGGACATCTTTGTTTGTTTTTTAAAAAGGAAGGGGCTAGGCAAAGCTAAAACAAATTAGACACGCTTGGGCCTCAGAAAGCATCGGGGCATTCGTCCAAAGAGCATTTTCCTAAGCAATTATCTCTCCCTTCTTCCTGGTCCCAGCACGCAGCAGCCACTGGGTGTTGTGCTTCGGACGTTGAGGCTGACACGACGCTGAGCCCTTCCCTCCCCTCTGAGCACTGAGCCTCACCGACAGCTCTGTAACATACGATCCCATGTGCCAGCTCAGAGGACAGGAGGGGACACACAGAGCACTCATCCTTAACTCCAGCATGGACCCACAGCATCTCTTCCACCTCTGTTTCTGTGCCCAGCACTTCTGGGCTGCCCTGGGAAAGCACCAGGCTCAGGGCTGGTGGTGGATGTGTAGGAAGCTGGGATCCGCCCTGCAAATCTCCTGCCCCAATGGCCGGACATGCCACCGACCGTCCCCAGGAGCTCACCTCGTACTCCCGACGCACGCTCTGGACGTCCATCATTTGGTCACTCCAGTCCTGCTTCAGGATCCTGGTCTGCTGGTCCGTCAGGTAGCCCAGCTCCTTGGTGCAGCCCTGGAGGTGGTGGTAGAGGCTGCCCAGGCTCTGTCCTCGCCAGATGGAGGCTTTCTGCCCACACACATAGGAGAGAGACAGCGTTAGTGCTCAGGTTGAGGAGCCCTTTACCCCTCTCCTCCTCCCCAGGACGCCATTTGTGTTGCACATAGAATCATAGAATAGCTCGGGTTGGAAGGGACCTTTAAAGGCCATCTAGTCCAACTGCCCCTTGCCATGAGCAGGGACATCTTCAACTAGATCAGGTTGTTCAGAGCCCCGTCCAACCTGGCATGGAATGTTTCCAGGGATGGGGCATGTACCACATTTTTGGACAACCTGGGCCAGTGTCTCACCACTCTCAGCATAAAACACTTCCTTATATCTAGTCTAAATCCACCCTCTTTTAGGTTAGAGCCATACCCCTTGTCCTATCTCAACAAGCCCTGCTAAAAAGTTTGTCCCCATCTTTCTTGTAAGTCCCCTTTGGGATGGGATGGATGGAAGGATGCAATGAGGTCTCCCGGGAGACTTCTCCAGGCTGAACAACCCCAACTCTCTCAGCCTGTCCTCATGGGAGAGGTGCTCCAGCCCCCTGAGCATCCTCCCAGAGACCTTGGTAAGACATCTGCTGCCGCTTGCTCTTATCTGATGGGGCTGCCGTTCCCTTTCTCTCCTTCACAGACAGGATATGTTTGTCTAACCAGAATCTCAGGTGTGGGCTGATGCCTCAGGCAGCCTGAGAGCTGGCCCAGCTCTGCTATATTTCTCACAAATGCCATCCCTTGGCATAAATCTTTATGGGCCCAGCTGGCTAAACCCAGGACCTTCCTCCTGGCCACCTCCTTTGCTCCAGCTGCTCATTTTCTCTCTGGAGCTCTTGTTAAGGATCAGTGCAAGCCTCAACATTTGCAATCCTGATTTGGAACAGCCCTTGGGCTGGGACTGGGCTTCCTGCTGTCACATCCATAACCCCGCGCTCACGGACACACGTGCAACTCCAGATCAATGATCCATGAAGAGGAGAGTCATGGATCTCACCCATAGCATTCCCCTGAGGGCAGAGAGCGTGCTCTCAATTAGCACCTGTTCTAAGGTGGGAAGGAAATGGGGTAAGAAAACGAGGGACACAACTTCACTGTGCAAGACCAGAGGCAGCTCCTGCCGTGAGCTGGCCATTCCCTGTCCCATCAGGGAAGGTGTTACTCTGCTGTATGACCCCATCTGCCCAGAAAACCACCGAGAAGCTTACCAGCAAGTCCTTGTACTGACTCTTTAAATCTGCCACATCCTGGGTTACAACACGGACAAGACCAAGGGGAGAAAAAAAGAGAGAGAAAAAAAAAGCCGTTACCAAAACATGTGGTAGATGCTGATGAGTTGATTTATGGAAAGTGCTTTAGAAACCTTGCAGGAACCACCTCCCTGGACCCTGTACGGCTCTCTCCCTCCAAGGTCAGGTCTCCCCATGCCCTCTGCAGAACGAGGGCGGATATTTACCGTGTGGAGGAGAGGATGGGACACAGGGACAGACAGCGAGCAGAGCCCGCAGGGTCCTGAGCAGAGCAGATGGGAACAAGGAGGGGATGGAGGGTGCCTTACCCCGGAGCGGACGTTCTTGATCTGGAGGCCATAGGCTTCAATCTCCTTCTGGAGGATGTTGTGCTCAGCTATTTGCTTTTCCAGCTCTGACATGCCGGGGCCGTACTGTCCTGCGTTGACTTGTTTCTGTGCAAGAGGAGTTAGGCAGAGACTAAAGAAAATACTTCATTTCAGGGAAAAACCCCAATGAGTGCTGGCAGGGCATGAAAAGAGCTGGTATCTGACACCAGTCCAGGAGGAAGGGCAGGGATCTTGTTGCTTACCATGATTTACCAGCCATACACAGGGGCAAAGATAACCAGGCTGTAAAACCCTGGCATACCACCCTTATCTGAACTAGCCACCCTTCCCACAGTGCCATGCAGTGGGCGGGTGTAGTTACCATCCAACCTTCAAGGGAATCCAAGTTGACTACAAACTGGGCACTGCACATACGCAAGACCCTGCAGTGTGAAACCCTGGGATGTAGGGCTGTTATGTCCTTGAAGGCATCACCTTCTCTATCCTTTCATCCCACAGCATGGCATCTCTACTTGATCACCCTTCCGTAGCTCTTAATCTGAAAGGGTCAATCAAGAGGGTCTTCCAGAGGGTTTTAAAAGGTGGGAGAAGAGTAGTCCTTCTCCTGCTCAGAGCAACTGAGTTACTTCCATCACCCCCAATGTCCCTGCATGATGCTGACCACATGATGGCCAGCAGAGTGGACAGGCAATAGTGGACATTATCTGGCCTTGCAGGAGTTGGGACATACATCTAAAACCAGCTGCTGTTACCATCTTTTGATCCAAGATTCTGGCCCAGTCTACCCTGGGCCCCACATCAGGGATGTTCAGTTGTTCGTAGAGGGCCCGGTACTCTGCACACAGCTGTGTCACGCGGTCGTGGAGCTGCTGGATGCTGCCAAGGAGAAAAGGCACACATCTCTGTGTCAGTTTGCAAGGGGGAAGAACCATGGAGGGGTTTGTAGAGCCTAGATTTCACCCATAAGACCCAGGCTACTTTGTTGTCCCTTTGTGACATGGCCGTCTTCAGCAGCGGAGGCACTTGTCCTGGTTCTCTCCATCTCCAGGGATGTCTCAGGAATTACAACCCAAGAGGAAGCTGCAGGGAGATCAGGACTATCCCTTTCCAGCTAGAAAACAACTCTTCCCTCCTGATTTCCACCTACAAAGGCTGGAGGGCAAAGGGCAGCAAAAGACCAGAGGCCAACTGAAGCTCTTCTACCATCTGAACACCCAACTGCTTGCCTGAACGAAAGGCATTCACTTTAGGAGAGGCAGAGGAAAGGGGGATTTGCTCTGGGAGTGAGGCCGCAATTTAACTCTGTGCTTTTCTGGTACCTTTTACAAGAGCTCCCAAAGAAGGCTGGGGACTCCTGGGTGGTCACTCTGGCAGTCACCCTGCACACCACAAGCTTTACAATACATTGTCAGAAATCCTGATTTTAAGGCTAAAGTTTATGGGAAGAAGGGTGAAACTCTACCTCCCATAGCAACGACTGCAGCCCAGCCTAGATCCTAGGAGGGTTCCCAATTGCTCGGTGTTCCCATCACACCAGTTCCCCAGCTGTACTCACTCTTTCTCTATCTCAGGAGCCTGAGGGTGTTTCAGCCTCTTGGCACGGTCCACGTCCAGAAAGAGGTCCTTCAGCAGGGTCTCCGCTTCCTTCAGGTTCCTGGCGTTCTCCTGCTGGAACTCAAAGGCCTTGTTCTTCTGGTGATTGCTGGCATCCTGGAGACCAGGGAAGACAGAGAAATAAGCCTGGTTGGACCACACAGACCTCACAACATTCTTCTTGGCCAACGCAGAGGGTCTCGATGCTCAACACACTGACCACAGAGGAACCTTGGTGCCAGGGTGCTGCTGGGGAGTGCATGCCCAGCCAAGCCACCTGCTTCAGCATCTCTCCTGCCCAGGGGACCAGTGTGGGTCAGGTTGGCTGCCTACCTCTGGGGTTGCTGGGAGGCACAGGGCTGCGATGCTGGAGGTAAGACAGCCTTGGCTGTGGGAAGCAATGAGGCACTGAGAAGAAGGCATGGAGGCTAGAATTGGGAGGCCCCAGTATGCTGCCCCAGGGGCTGGGAGGCTCTGCAGGGTGCTCTGTTCCTCCCCAGCCTCGAGTCAGCCCCCAAACCTGCACCAGCAGGATGCGCAGAGCAGACACCTGACCTGTTATCCTAGACACTGCATTTCCAGGCAGAGCCGTTCACCTTCCCACCCACCTGCATTTCTAGGCAAAGCTTTTCACCTTTCCCACCACCCTCTGCCACAACTCACCTGCTTGAGCCTGGACTGTGTCTCCAGGATGTCCTTCTCCACCTGGTCGGCGTTTGTCTGCATGCGGGAGATGAGTACGGCCAGCTCATTTGTTGAGGACCTGAGAGAGGGAGCAGCAAAGCAGATGGGGTGAACAAAGGCAATTCTCACTCCCTTCATCACTGCTCAGGACCTGACACAGATGTGGTTCTTCAGGCCTTTCCCCCATGACCTCCCGGTCTCCAAAGGAAGTCTAACCTGTGGCCAAGGGCACAGATGCACACAAGAGGTTGGTGTCTGGTTGTCGCCTTCAGCTGAGTGAAGGTCAGAGGTGGTGTGTTCAGAGCGAGTGTGAGGTGGCTTTTTGCACACCACGCAGCTCATCTGCACAAGTCCTTGCTGCAGGACACTGCAGATGCTCAAAAGTTTGGGTGGATTCGAAAAGCAGTGGAGGACCCATCCCCTCCAACAAAAAGAACAACCAAAAACCCCCAAACCAACCCCTCCCAAAAACAAACAAACCAAAACAAAACAACAAAAGAATTGCTGTAGGGCTCACAAATGCACTGACACCACATCTGGGTTGGGAAGACCCAAAGCCACAGACAGCTGGAGGCCAGGAGAGCACCCTGCAGAGGCTGTACAACATGCTTGCCATGTTTGGAGGTGCTTCCCTGGGTGTCTGCCCTTGGTTGCTGGTAGAGGTGGGCGAGATGGCCCCTCAGCTTGACCCAGAACTGCCACCCTGTGGTCCTGTTTCATGCAAAGCACTCTGCAGGTCAGCCCATTGAGATGCTGGGGAGCCCAGTGCCACCCCAGACCCAGACTGCAGTGGACAAGTGCCCTCTGGGCACTGTGTAGGCTGTTGCAGTCATGCTGCTTTCAGGCCTTGGGGACAAATTTCCCAAGGCCATAGCACAACTACGAGCTCTCCTGGCCGCAGTGAAGATTCACTGAAGGCCCCCAGCTCTCACCTTGGTGCCATCACACAACCAGTGGTACCATCACGGCCCTTATTCCATCACTGCTATCGGGAATGAGTGCCGAGAGCCCTGCTGGAACAGGTGGATCCAGAGCCCGCGGCAAGGCACGGGATGGTTCCCAAAGCTCCCTGCGGACAAGGAAGCACAAGCCTTGGTGTCACCTTTGTCCTCATGTCCTGTTGTTTCTAAATAGCATCTGACCTTGAGAACGGTGCCGGCCCTACCCTCCAGGCAGAGAGAGTGCAGCGCTGCCAGGATGTGGGCAAGCAGAGGCAGGAGCATGTGGATCGATAGCATCATCCAGGGAGTCGAGCCCTTGGATGACTGCTGATGGGACAAAGTTCAGAAGAGGCTCAGCTTGGCTTCGTGCTGCCTCTGGGGTCTGAGAGCAGAAAGGAAAGAGTTTGAGTAGTGACAATGGGACATTGCATGGGGGCCAGCTGGTACAACCTGCCCTGTGCCTTTGGCGCAGGAAGGTAGGAGAAAGGTGATGTTCTGCAGCAGAGCCATCCACATCTGCCCTCCAGCCATGTGGTTTCCTTCCTAGCCCCTGAATCCAGCAAAGGACAGGGGAAGCAGCTCCCCTGCTGGCTCTGTCATTGCCTCAGCTCCTCATCATAGCTCCAGCTATTCCATGGTTCATACCAAAGGCTAGAGCAGATGCTGGAATGTTCATTTATTACAGCCCCAAGTGACTGTTAAGTGCCAGTGAGTGTTACGGGTCACCCCAAGCCAGGCTCTTGGATGCCCTAGACAGAGCCCACGTTTCAAGCCAGCTCAGACCACATCGACCACGGCTGAGCCCATGTAGCTCCAGAGGCACAGCCCCAGTGCTCCTGCCCACAGCATCCTCCTGTCCCCTTTCTCTGACTCCTCCCTTGGTTTTGATTTCCCAAGAGGGTGGCGTGGGCCTGCGATGCAGCAGCTCCCATCTCCCTTGGGAGCTTTGGGTTGGCAGCGTCTCCTGGCCATGCCTCATCTTCCCTGCCTGCAAAACGAACGTCGGCAAAGTCAACCGGGGATTGCTGCGCTCTGGCAGTGCCCTCTTCTACAGGGGATCATCATTCCAGGATTAGCCATCATCATTCCAGGGATCATAGAGCCAAAGAGCCCAAGCAGGGCATTCATCATCACCATCATTGGTGATGGTTGCCCACTGGAACAGGTTGCCCAGGGAAGTCGTGGATGCCCCATCCCTGGAGG
>JAOXNO010000003.1:29752004-29770663 GCA_028565335.1 Limnodromus scolopaceus | reverse complement strand
TGGTGGGAGGTGTCCCTGCCCAGGGCAGGGGGTGGCACTGGATGATCTTTAAGGTCCCTTCCAACTCTAACCATTCTGATTCTTATGACACTCCAGGTGTTTGGGATGAATGTTCTGGAGCACAGACCCCCGAGCTCTGTCCCCACCCAAATCCCACCACAATCCACTTCCACAAGAGACAAGGTTTTTGCAGCCAGAGCAGCAGTTACCCAACCGGCAGCGGCTTTGCAGCAGGACAGCACAGGACGGAGCCTCTCCTCCTCAGAGACGAAACAGCACATCAGGGCGAGGAGACCTCACCCAAGGGGAGAGGGTCAGGGAGCGGCTGCGTTTCACAAACCTGTTCACCCTCGGCGCGGTTTGGGTGAGCCCGAGCGGCGAGAGCCCAGCACGAAGCTTTGTGTAGGTGTGTCCCACGGAACCGCTGCGAGATCAGCTCCCAGAGCACGACGTCGCTCCACACCAAACCCTCCCGGTGCCAGGGCCAGAGGGGCGGCCGGGGCAGGGCCCAGGAAGAAGAGGGACATGAGAAGCGACCCAGGTTTCTGCAGCGCTGCCCGGCACTTCCTCAATCCAGAGCAGGGGAGGGAGGAGAAGGCAACGCGGGCACCCAGAGCTGCTGCTGCTCCTGCCCCAGCCCCAGGAAAGCTCAGAGCACAGGGGCTGCTGTGAGCCCACCGCCGCCGAGCAGCTTTCAGGATCATCATCTGCTTCCTATTCTGCTCTATCCTTCCTCTTGCAGCCTCCTATTACACACCGGGGGCGCCCACCGTGCACTCCTCCCACCCGGATCAAAGGGCTCCTCTTTGGCAGGCAAACCAACCTCCAAGTTCTTACGCTTGAAAATAGCAATCCAGCCCTGAGGAAGAAGAGGAGCAGCCATATATACAACACAGATTGCATCAAATCACTCCTTTAAGCGAGGAAACTCCCAGTTTACACCCCGAGCTGAGCACCGTGGGGTATTTGTGTTTGTAGCTCTAACGGAGCAGGTGACAAGAGCTATGTGGGAGGACAGACATCTCTGGGCAGATGAACCTCCTCCTAAGAACCAGTTCTACTCACTCCCACTGCAGGTGGACAAGGATTTCCCACACCCTTTAGCCCATGACTGCCAGGTGCATCCAACACCGGCAGAACCTGCGACCAGAGCATCTGGATAACGCAGCCACCAAGGCCCCAAACTCCCTGCAGGTGCTCACCCAAGATGCTTTCTACCCGAAACACCTCAGATGAGACAGCAGTGACTTTCTCCAGCAACACCTTCAGTTAAAATTACCCCCAACTCCTTGTTTTAAAGGAGGCAGAGACTGTTATTTAGGAGCTCTCAGGCCAGGCTATTACTGTCCCAGGTGTCACCTCTCATTTCTCTTTAAACTGCCTGGTTTGTCTCATGCTAATCATTTCTCATATGTCCCATTAGTCCCTCAAGACCCATCCATTGTCACTAAACTCCCCCGGAGCGCCCGACCAGAAGTGAACACTGCTCAAGACACAAGTGTATCTCTGATGGTGGGGCCGAGGGCCACGACGTACATCTCATTCCTGTTCTAATTGATGCAATGGTACCAGACATGGGTAGCTCAGCCTGTAATTAAAATTCCAGCACTAAGCCCAAAGATACTCCATAGGAAAAGTTGATTGAAAGCAATAATCTTGACCGTTCTGCTGGAGCTTCCTGTTTGAGGGCAATCATATGGCCTACTTGCCAATTAATTAATGGAAAGAGAGCAAACACTTTTAACAGCGCAGCCTAATGAAAGGCCAGAGCAATAAGGAAGCAGGGTTCCAAGCACCATAAACCTGTGCTCTGCATCACTCCACCAGTTTCAGGCACAACCGACACTCGCTGGTTCCAGGGCAATGGGTTTGTTCTGTCGCATCAGACACTTCACTTTCCAAACTGCTGCTGCCTAAGCCTCACCTCTCCCATCCCGAGGCCAAGAGCCTCAATAAACTTTGCGAGCTTTCCATCATACAGGTGACTTGAATAACAGCATTACTTTCTCCCTCTGCTATTTTTTTTTTTTTTTTTACATTTTTTCCTAGTGCCTCATCAGTGCCTTCCACATTATTTAAGTCACAACTGGGCTTAGAAACCCCACTCTACTCACTGTTAACATTACATCAAAACAAATACGCCAAGTTGCCTCCGAGAGCTGTGCGTGTTGTTATCCGAGCCTTCAGGCAGAGGATCCTCCTCCAGAACTAAGTGGCCATTCCAAGGGTTCAGTAGCCCCAAGGTGATGGCGTGACCTCGATCCTCTGAATGCTTGGGAAGCAAAGAGGGCTCGGTGTTCTCAAAGCTCAACATGAACTACACGCCTCAGAGGTCAGGAATAAAACTTTATTGTTTTCAGATTTCTTATCTGCGTTCAGCTAATCAGTTATCTGTCAAAAAGATGTTTAACACAAAAAGGCCAATTGCTCTTAGCTGTTTCAAACAGTAACCGATTAGAAAGTGGCAGCAGCACAAGTTTCACTGGAATCAATCCAGGCCCCACGTAGATTTGTGGTAGGAAAGCAGAAAGGAGTTTGGTTTGCAAACCAAACAGGAGAACAGTTTTCAAAGTGATTTAATAGAAAAGCCGAAAAGGGGAGAGAAACTCAGATTAACATACACAGAAAGAGGTACCACAAGGCAGATCAACCAGCTGATGCCTGCACCGGTCATTGCACGACCTTCCCTTGTCTAAACTGCTAATTCCCCCCACCCGACACGCACCGTGCATGGAAAATTCCCCACGACAACCACAATCTGATCATTTTAACCAATTCTTCTGTTTCCACCCCTATTAACCCTGATCCCTAAAAAATGGCAAAACAACACCAAGTCAAGACAACCGGTGCAGAAGAGGTAAGGCAGCAAGAACAAACTGCTGTGTCACCTTCCAGCTACAGACTGAGTGAAAACCCAAACATTGCTGGTAGAAACTTCCAAATACTTTATTTGGAACAGTTCTGCCCACATGCTGTGTGTTGGTTTGTTTTTTCCTGTTTGAATGATGACGATTATGAAATCACCTGCATTTTGCAAGTGCCTATCACCATAGCACCTGGGCGCTTTATAAAAAAGCTGGCATGACAGAGATCTATCACTCGAGAACCTACCAGGCTCTTGTTGCTTATTCCTCATTTTAGGCCTATCTACTGTCCGAGGACGAAGAAAAAGCAGCAGATGAACTCCAGAAAAAGATCATCTTGTTTTCAGGCAGGGTTTAGATCAGAGACAATATGAACACCGAGAGACCCAACTTTCCCATGAAGAGCAAGTAGCCATTTCTAAAGCCACCCGTGAAGCAAGTTTCCCCAGGAAAAGCCTTGTAGGAATGGGTTCTATACTGGATTTAGATATTTAACAAAACATGTATCAATAAAGAAGAATCAATTGGCCCAGAGCACAAACTCACATTATACTCCACCACAACTGGGGTAACCATTAACATTTGTGGAAAGGTGTTTGCCATCCTTATCAATAAGCAAAGAGGCTCGATTTTGTCATTTCTGAATATCACATTTTTCAAAAATACAGAGACTTCTCTTTACATAACTATGTATAACGTTTCTCAGTGGGGACTGGGAGTGGAAAGGGAAGTTAGCCCCCTTGGCTAGTGTTTCATAGCCTTCGGGTAGGCAGCCTCACCTTGCTGGTTTAGTTCTGCATCTACTTTTGCCTCTGGTTCCCCCTCACACTCAGATTTCTAGACCAAAATACCAAATTACAGTGTCAAATAACGGGGCAAAGGGAGGAATCAAATTATACCTGTGCCCTGGTCCATGCTAAGGAGGTGTGCACTGGCCCCAAACAGGCCACTGGTCACAAAGCAAGCTCCAACTTCCCCAAACAGAATGGGATTTTTCTGCAGTCCAGGTTATTTTCAGCTATTTATAGTGTACGTGTGTTTCCAAATAGATTGTTTTGTCTTTAATATACTGGGAGAGAATGTAAGTGCACAGACATATACACAGAACACAGGGAAGAAGGTGGTAAAACCTCCCTCTGTTGGTTTCAGGTGCAGAAATTTGTGTTCTAGAATCTCTTGGAGCTTTCCCTTCAATACAGGATAAAAATCTCTGTTCCTCTGGGGGTCCTGGTTAACTTTTGAATCCAAAAATGCCCTTTATATATCCCGTGAGGCCACTCTTGGCCTTCTGCTCCACCTTGTCCTCCAGAGGTGGGAAAGCAACATGATTAAGGGCCAGGTCAAAGAACAAGGGTTTGCACGGAATGGGCTGGAAGCCCGGAGGGAAGTGCACGAGGCTGACTTGTTTGCTGACCAGAGAAGGATCCAGACAGAAAGTCTCAAACCGTTCTGAGAGAGGCTGAAAGAAACCAATACAGAAACACAAATTAAACACACATCAAATCAAAGCTGACAAAGGTCAAACAAGCAAAGAGGATTAAGCATCAACTAAGACAACAGAAGCTTAAGTTCCCTCAACGGACATCTTGGGCCCTTGAAAATGATTCAAACCCCTGTCAAAGCATTGCTGCAGGACCTCTGGGAAACCTTCCCATGTGCAGGGAGTAAGCTAAATTTAAAAAAATTAAGATGCCCCACTAGAAGCTGCAACCAGCTGCTTAGCCCCTATCCAAGGAACCCCAGCCCGTCAGCCACCTTCAGGACTTGCAGATGGAAAAAAAACCCTAGTAAAAGTCTCTTAAATACACTAGTCACAACTGAACTCCAATCAGCATGACATTTCTCGAGTTGTAAGAGACACTCAGGTAACAGGCTAGAAGCAATATTCATTAAGAACGTTACTGGAATTTGCCTGAGCTCTCCGTTCTTACCTTGCCATCCTTGACCTGAGATGGAGACTCAGTCTCGTGAGTATCATTTGCATCTGCAAAATTGAAGAAAAAGTGGTAAGAACAACAGGCTAGATCTTGGCATAAAGCAAGACTGTCTCAGGAGTCAGCTGCTCTCAACTCTGAGCTATGAACCTCGTTTTCTGGGATACGTAAGACAATACTTTCAGCAGAAGAAGCTGCTTTATAGACTAAAAGGATCACGTATTTATTTACAGTCATCACAGCTTCCCAGTGGGAAAAAACCACACATTTTCCAGAGCCTATGTAGATCAGAGTGAAGTGGAAAAATACTTGAAACTTCAGAAATTAAATAAAAGGAATGAAATAACTGCAGGGGCATTATTCAAGAGATGTTAGAGCTCTAGTACATTGTGCAACTCACCTAGTATAGCTGCTGCTTGCAAGGAGTATTTCTCCGCATTGACTTGAGTGATCAGATCCTGAACATCAGGCAGCTCCTAGGTCATTAAAGAAAATTATTTGAGAGCCTGAAACGTGTCAGAGTTTAAGAGTTAAGGAAAAGGTAAGACCTGCAATGTAAGAACTAAGAACTTAAGTCCCAGTGCTGCTAAGTCTTCCCAGAAGAGGAAAAGCTACAGCCCAGTCCTTCAGGCACTACAGGAGTAGCATGACAGAAAGTGCAGATGTGAGGAAGTGAGGTAAATTGTTATGGAGTTGTTACAGCAAGTTACACTGGCAAGGAAAAGGCCAGCTGAAGCATTTTCACACCACTAGAAAGTCTCTGCTATTACGTGTCAAGCAGTCCCACTCCCTGCTTAAAGATAAGTCTTGAATTGTAATGGCCTGGTATCTAATTGACAATAAATACTGGGACAGAGCTTTATCGTAAAGTTAAGCTCCCTTTTATACAAGGGATTGGGTGCCTACCTTCAAGCTGTTTGTATAAGCTCCAGCTCCCGACTGAACTTCGCGGGCGTATTTCAGCACTCTTTCATATAAAACAAGAGCTTCGCTCCATTTCTTTACCAGCACATAGGACTGGGCAATGAAGAAACACCTGCAATGGTGAAAAGTGGCTCATTGACATGTGCATCATCATACCTTTTCCCAATTCAAACGATGGATAAGAGGAGATATTATTAAGAACTGGCCAGTTTCCCCTTAGCATCCAGTCTTCATTTCACAAAAGAGCAGAGGAAACTGCACCAAAGCCCTGTACAGCACGTATAGCTTTGGAATAATGACCTCTGAAGATGTAACACCGGCTAAAGAAAATCTGTCTGTTTCTCAGTCACCTGTAAGCTTTGTACACAAGTGTCTTCAACCCAATCTCTTTCTGGAAGTTCTTGTCCTCTTCTAGGCCAGGGAGCTGTGTCAGTTCCACCAGGTTCTGTGCAAAACAGTGTCAGAGGAACAAATTCAGGCGTTGTTTTCGTCTGGAATCTGCTAGAGTAAGAGAAAGCTGCCCCTTTTAACAAGTGAACAGTACACTCCCATGGAAATAGTTTCCAGTTTTCTAATTATTAGTATGCTAACCTTGTGAAGGCCACTCATTGAAACTTGTGCAAGTTTGCCTTCGGGACAGATTTCCTGACACAAACAGGAATTAGGACAAAGACTCCTCAGATTTCACATGAAGTAATTCTTTCATAAGGCATTTCCCTTTCCCATTTACAACTGCTTCAGCCACAGGCTCCCACAGTTAATTGAAAATTTATGTGAGAAATTGAGAAACTGCTTATGAAGAACAAGTACATTTAAAGTATTTTTAGCTGCTACTTTCTCTGGCCAGCAGAAACTAAGGCAGCTACCAGGGTGCTGTATAAAACAGTCAGGAAACCTATTTTAAAACTGCATTAGAGTGTATAACCAAGAACACCCATTTCCTCTTCACAACTAGAAGGGTTTTTTTCTGTTTTATGAAGATGTTCAACATCTACAACAAATTTATTGTGGGTACTCAGTTGCTCTTCAGACTTCACGGGCAGTTCACTTGCACTGTTACATTTTCTACAATAACTTTTTGTACAGAAGTTCTCCAGTGAGTATAATTAGTTTTGTTTTCCCAGCATTACCTGCAAAATGATATCGTACAGACGGATCAGGTCCTGAGGCCGCGGCGTGCGCTTGCCATCCTCTTCCGACCGCTGCTGCTGCAGCAGTGCCTTCTGCAGAGACTTTGCCATGCTCTCGTTGCGCTTGATGGCTGTTGACAGCTTGATGTAAGTCAAGTAACTAGGATAGGAAAGATAAAATACCATTAGCAGGCTGTCAGAACTACTCAGACATTACTCTTTGTTCTGAAAAAAACCTCCTCCCCCCAGTCTAAGACGATACCAGTAGGGGAAAAAACATCTGAAAAGTCAACATGAGAGTCTTAAGTAAAACGTTTTCAAAGCTGCGTGAATCAGATCCTTTTCCGTACAGTCATCCTTCAAGATCTGAGAGGCCCAGAACAAAAACCTCATAAACCAAAAACAAACAAAAAATAAAAATCTTGACATGAGAGCATGATTTCTTCACACTAGTACAGGTAGCAATGTTTGCCTATTACCTGTGTAAGTACTGGATGTTGGACACCTTCCCAGAATCATTTTCCAGAGAGTGTTCCCGCTGCTTCTGCGGAAAGTGGGGACAAAATACTGCATGATTTACTTAAAACTGGCAGCCAAGGGAAGAAAACATCAGAAACAACTCAAGGTTTGGCTAAAACAGGGAAGTTATAACAGACTTCCAGGCAAAAGAATGAAGGCTTCTACATTGCTATTCACCCTCTCCAGTTCTGAGAAGAATAAAATCAAAGGTGACAGCAACTTTTGCAGCTTTTTATTGAAGAAATCCCAGCCAATTTTACTGTTAAGCAAGATTAACAATAACAAATCAGTCCCAGAGAAAAACTATGTGGTAAAAAGTAGAAACACTGATGCTTGCTGCTTACCTGGTCTGGTTTCAGATCCTCCCGAACAGCCTGAATGGCATCTCTACACTCACTGAGTAAAGATTCAAACAAACGTTCCTTCGTCTCCTCATTTTCTGCCTAAGAGCAAAGGGAAGTTAAGACAGATATCTATTAGAAATTCTTGTATTCTGCATCCCACGGTGCAAGAACTAACTGAGAAGATTAAACAAAGTTTCTCCCCGATTATGGGTGGCTAAAAATCCGATCTGTACCCCTCTGTAATATGTTTTAGGGGACAAACTGTCAGAAATTGTGGGGAACGTGGTAAAGAGCTGAGAACTGAGCAGCACTGAAGGCCTAACACACACAGGGCTGATCGCCTCATCCCTGCACCAGCAGCCTTCCCAGCAACTCCCTTCCCTTCCAGGATGGCACCCACATGGCTCTGGGAACAGCTGAGGTTGGACTGCGCTGTGGGAAAGGCCCAGGAAGAGAAGGAGAGCTGAGCATTACTGAACTGGCAAACTACCAACACAGACTGCTCTTGTTATGCTGATTTAACTTTTCTCATGTGGTAAGAGCACATAGATGATTATCTCTTCTACACTCCCACTCTAGTAATGCTCACAGTGGCAATAATTTGCTTGTTTGAAGCATTTTTTTTACAGTAACCCTGTATTTTAGTAGCAGGATTGACCGAGTGCTTTTCTGCTGTCACCACAAGTTTGGTCAAAAAAAATGAAGCAGCTTTTGGCCTTCTGCCACAAAAACAAAATCTGAAAACAACTGTTTTTTTAAAAGTTGAAGCCTGATCTCAGCCTAGTGCACTGGCATATCGTGTACCCAATTAAACAATGCATCCAAAACCAAACTCAGCTTCCATTCAGGTGACTGAGGAGGTAACTAGATGGGGATCGCAAGATCCTTACTGATTCCCTAAGAGAACACTCTCCAGAAACAAACCTCATCCTTAGCAATCAAAGGAGGGATGAAGGTGTATCAGCACTGTGTTACACCACTTCCATGTCATGTAACAACAGAAGATGAACTTTGCTGCCACAAATTCACAATTGTCCAAATGAATAAAAAGCTGTCTATAACCATGCTCATTTGTTTCTCTTCAGCAGAGCTCTGCAGTCTCTGCCTTTCCTCTTTTCAGCTTTGCAAACCCATTAAGGAATGTTATTTTTACTCCCTCACAAAACCTCAGGTATCTTGACCCGAGATGGAGGCGTTTTGTTGGGGTTGGGTTTTTTTCCTTCAGATTTGCTGCAAGAATTTTTAAGGTGGGACTAGCTACTGAGAATAACCAGAGACGAGTCTGACAGCATTCTCAACCTCGCCCAGAGGAGCGCAGCAATTTCACTGTATGCACAAAAATGAAAACAGACATAGCTAGATCATCAGTCAAGCACAAACAGGGAAAGGGCTGGGCCGTGCAGTGAAACAAAGGCTTTCCCTTCTAAGCAAAAACTCCTAAGGTTAAACTGATTCTACGTGTAAATACACCTATGTTCTGATTTGAGAGATAGCAGATCATAAAACTCAGATACAAGTGCTACAGCTGGTGATTCCAGTGCCCTGATAGAACAGCACAGGTTCATCTTAAAGGCATCCAGGGAACTGTACCCACTTCCGAAAGTCTAAGAGCACTCACTTCTAATTTTTCCTTTGTTCTAAAACACGGTGTATCATCTCTGAAAGTTATTACCAGATAGAAAAACACTTTGTCGCTCTTCCCTTTAGCCTTCTCACTTCTACCTGGTTAGAGTCAATGGGCCCTTGAAGTCACGTATTCACGCCTACAAAAGGGCTGACATCAGTAATTTTAAGCTTGGATTCGCATTTTAGTTTGGCTTATTTGTTCTGTTCCTCCCATTACCAATAAGACACTGAAGGCAACAATATAACTGTGGTGAGAATCTCCGTTTTTACACAAAACACACATTTGTACTTGCCTCTAATCAAACCCTGAAGAGCACTACTCATGTTAGGGTTTCGACTTAGTGAAGACAAGCAGAAAGGTGCCAAAGACAACAGGAACCACAACACATTTAGCTGAAGCTGGACTGCTCATCACAGCTGACACAGCAACTGCAGAATTGCTTTCAAAAGGCCAAGTTTTAGCCCTCTGGGAACGTAAATACTGCTGCTGCACACTCAGCTCTCACCAGGACTAGCTGTAATCACCAGAACAAAACTCCTCTGTTTAGTCAAGAGCTTCCAAGGAACACAGAGTGAGATGAAAACAACTTCAGATCACTGTTCTGCCCCAGCTTTATGGGGGGGCGACCAAACCAAAAAGGTCCTACTGCTAGCTTGGCAGGATGGAAATTAAATGAGGGAACACTGAACTCTGAGCTGCACTTCCACCTGCTGGCCATACTCCTGTACTACCTACAAAAAATGCATCTGGCAACATACAATCCATAACATTCTGACAAGACTAGTCAACATTAATGTTTCCTACCCAGCCATATCCTGTTTATCCTACTCACAGTATCTCCCTAACACCATCTCCTGCTCCTGCTGCTTGCCTTATACCTTCGCAAGGTTCTAATTTTGTCATTTAAATTGCTTTTTATACTCATTCTTCTCCTGGTGATAAATGTTTTTTGATGATGTAAAAAGCACATCCTTAGTGGCAACAACTGTTAATAAAGATCCTTTCCCTGCCTTTTCAAACAGCAGGAGTGCTGCATGCAGCCATTATGAAGCAGAATACAACACCTGGGCACCATTTCCAAGGAAAAAACTCCATGTGGAAAACTTGGCTGCAATACTAAAGACATGCAGAGTGTGTGCCACTTCCAGTTTATCAAAACTGTTACACTTGAAATTGATTTACATCCTGACATTCAGTAATCCTCTACTGCTTTTGAGGATTTGCATAAGTCAAGAAGAGAATACTATAAAACTCATAGCACCTGCTTCACCTAGAAAATTGCTTTTTGTTGCTGAAAAAAAAGAGGTGATCGATGCATATCTTTTTTCTTTTCGTTGCTCTGAAGTCGGTTCATTTGAGCAAGATACTTAAAGAAATGAGAACAGTAATTCCAAACCAATTACTCTTAAAATTGTAACCTTCCCTTCCAAGTGCCTTACAGATAATAATGGTCATCACCCTGCCCCGAGAGGTAGCAATTCCGGCAGAACAGAGTGTTCAAAAGAGCAGTAATAGTCAGAGCAGATCTGCCAAAATACCACTTAGGAGACTGTGGGAACTATCCCCAACTGACACTTAGCTTTGCATTATGGTCAATATTCCTACTTTTACTTTTAGCTTTCCAACCCCAAGTTTGAGAAAAAGTATTATTCAAAAGCTTTTAGTCTAGGTACCATGTATTATCTTGCACTTCGAAGGAAAGGGAACAGTTAGAACATCAGCACTGGAGGTGGCTTCTGGGTTACCTGAGCAATCGCTGCTTCGTTGTCGGCCAGCCCCAGCAAGAAGATCCTCACTTTGTCTATCTTCACCGGAACGGTTCTTCCTCTCCACTCCACCTCGCTCATCGTGGCCGCCTGCTTTGCTCGAGTCTGGGTAATCAGCGCCTGCAGAGAACAGACTGAACTTAAGAGCCTGAACTTTCCAAAGCTCGGTATCCAAAACTGAACCTTTCAAATTCACATTAGACTTGACTATTTTGAAACCAAAGGGCTTTTTAGGGAAGTGTGGTTTCCCATAGAGCCCCAGGATTGCTTATTCTCTTCTAATACGGTTAAGGTTTTGAATGCTATGCTGCAGCAACATTTATGCTCAACAGAGTGATAATGAATGTTTCAACGTGAAGCATTCAAGTAAGTTACCTCCAGTTTTTCTGCAAGAAGACCTTCAGTGCCACCAGACCTCAGTCTCATCTGCATCAACTCATTCATGGCAGACTGGTCACCTGAGAGAATTAACAAATCAAGATCACATTTCCATCCTAGTTCACAAGTTACTGTAATATAGAAAAGGCAATCAATAGATTTTATACTGGCAATTTAAGGACAAAGAGGATAAATTTTCAATTTCATTTGACTTCATAAGCAAACTACTGCAAACTGGTATTTTGTCTTTTTACACAAAACCACATGCACTGTTGCAAAATAAGTGTTTTTCTCCACTGCTAAACTGCCCCAGAACATGTGCAGAATTTGCCCAAAAAATATTATGGACTCCCTCCAGCATCACTTATACCAGTATTTAACCACCAAGTCAGTATTCCTTTCCTGTGAACAAGCCTTGCTCTTTTTTGGACGTGAGGTACCCCTCCTTCCTTACCAATATTATAGGCACAGTAGCGAATGTTGGGTGAGATCTCTTCCACGCGCTGGTTATACAGTACAGCTTGTTCTTCTGTGAAAGCATTGGCCAGTTTTTCATATATGGTCCTACAGTAAAGAATATATATTAACACTGCAGTATGTGCTGGTTTGTGAGATGCTATCTTAAGGGAAGAGTTTGTCTCTCTACTCCGGAGGATGCTGTTTCTTCAGTAGTACCTCCCAGCTAAGTGCACACTTAATTGAACAACCCACAGAGTTTTTGTATGTAGAGAATATAAACTTACTAGACTGATTCAATGCTATTTACTAAATGAAGCTGAGGAAGTGGGGAAACTCACTTGCATTTGTTGAAAGCCTCCATTGCTGCCTTCCACTCCTGGTGTTCGAAACGAAGCATCCCTGTGAGGTAAGCCATGTACGCCTGCGGACAGCAGAATGGCAAGTTAACTTCCCCAAGCCCATCAGCCAGTTTGTACAAACTTTGGAACAAAGGCTGTTGTAATGCCTGCAATAACTAAGCCTTGACCTTTTCATTTGGTCTTCCCACAGAAGACAACTGATTTGAATTATGGGTTACCAGCTACCTACCTTTTTTTCATTTTAACTGACACTGCTACATTTTGAATCAGACGAAAGCAAAGATGTTTCTTGCTTGTCGTGCAACCGAGGTGGCCCACTGATGTCACAAAACCTTTTTTTCCCCCCAGCAATAAGCTACAAAATGGCAGTTTTAATTAACTGAGTACCACTGCAGCCCCTTGTTCAAAGATGCTGGGTGTCACCAGACAACTGCTTTCTGCATTCCAGGGACTGGACCCACAGGCTTGTGTTCTAGGTGGCTATTTTAGGACATAGGCATAGATTCTTGGGCTGTGTTGCACCATCTTATTCCCTCTCAATTCTTTCTACTTTTATTAACATACTGCCCTTTAAAGCAAGGACAATCACTTGATACACCTATAAAACTTCCATATGCCAGGTCCTTGTCTTGGCTGGTGTCACCGGTTATTTCCGCAATCCCACCAGTTGCATTAACAGCGAGTCCAAGTTATTCAATGGGAGACATCATCCAATTTGAGAATTGCTCATTTTTGATTATCTACTGCTGGATGAGATTAATCTCTTCACACAAAATGCAAAGGTTTCTTGTTTAGCTTTTGCTGTAAGACAGGATCAAAGAATCAGTGTTTACCTGAGCTTCCAGCTTCGTTTTAGCATCCACTCTGTTACTTTCGCACAGCCTCTCCAGCTCCTCAGCGTGTTTCACAGCTTTGCGCAGGCGAGACAGCAAGTGGAATCGTTTGCGAGGCTCCGTGTTTGCTTCCTGCTTCAGCTGCATGGCGTAACTCCAGGCTCTCTCTGCATCCATCAGAATCAACAGCAAATACCTATGGGGCAAAGGAAGATTGATGAAAAAATAATGACATTCCAACAAGTATTACTACGTCACCACTAGTTCTCTTCCACGTGAGCTGTAAAGTTTTGTAACAAAAGTTTAGCTTGGTTAATAAGAGGGAGATGCTTTTATTTATTAACATTCTAAGCATCCAAAGGCATATTATTCCTAACTCTTTTCTACTGTACTTCTCACCACAGAAATGTGATTACCCAACTGAGGCAGAGAATTGGGTATCATTCTGGAGCTCTACACATGTTGCAAAGACAAAGGGATTTATGATTTTAGGTCACTCTTTAAACTGGTTCAATATGGGTAAACATGTCTGTTTTTCCACCAGCTAATGCTAGAAAAATTAATGCTAGAATGCATCTGGATCTTTAACAAGCCAGGTGAAGACAGTATCATGTTTTCTTTTCCCCACAAGAAAAGATGAGACAGCAGACACTTCAAGTGTTTCTAAAAGATGGGAAACAAGCCCAAGATCCTGGCTGTTCTCCACATATTCTCTCAGACAAGCATCCTGCTGAAGTTTGAAAATCTAAGTAAAACTTGCAATCCACTATTTCTCTTCAAAGGGAAGGGATTATGTCTCCAATCACAACCTTGCTGGCTACACCATTTCCGTTATCAGCATTCACATGCTGGGGTGCAACTGGTCTGAATAAGGATTTCCTCCTTAATATCAAAGTAATTTACTGATTATGAAAAGAAGCCCTTTTAGCAACTCTGAGGGAAGAGAAGGAACTCGCTGTTGCTGCTCCTTCTTCTCCCACTTGTCCACATGATGAAGCAGGATCTGAGCAGCGCCTCTTCCCCCTGCACTGCAGCCTCAACTTCCATCTTTTATTAGTATCAACAACACACATCTCTGAAAAGAAGCATTTCTGAATATATTGTACAGAACAGTGTTCCACCACGTCCACATGAAAATAAATTACTGAAATGAAAGAAATTATTCACTAATACACTGGAGGCTCGATTCCATCCAGCGACTGTACCTGTTGTCTGAGAGAATCTCTTCAGTTACTTTCTTCCCCGTGAACTTGTGCCTGTTTCCCATCTTGAAGTTGAGAGTTTTTCGGAGCCGCCTTAGCCTCCGGGAGCAATAACCCCTAAGGAGAAGACAACCACAGTCAGTTTGGGCAAAGAACAACTTTCTTTCTTTGCTGCTCTCTCAAACCAGAAAAAAAATGACTAAAGGCTGGGACAGGCAACATTTTAATAACTAAGAACTCCATACGTGACATTCGGTAAGAGCTAGTTCAGAAACTACCTGTAAACCAGTAGTTAATAGAATAAAAGACAAGTAAGAAGACACGTAATAACTCCCGATCTTGGAAAATCAGAACGATGTTCTCTTTACTGTCTAATTGCTTTATGTATGTTTATTGATCACTCAGTTCTGGAAGAGTATAGTGATTATCAGTGAGGTGTTAACAAACAAGCTCTCAATACACAACAGAGAAACAAGAGCCTGTCTGCATCCTCCTAAATGGAACAGTCACAGCACACTATATCTAATGAATAAAAAAAATGTGTACATTGCTTCATTTGAAGCAATCTGTCAATGGATATTTACTTGGCAGAACATTTTTGTTGCCTGCTACAGTGGGTTTACATTTTAAATAAAGTAAGCCAAGTCCCAGTAGTAACTCAGGACATCCACACAGTTTACTAACCTGTACCTCTGGAAGTCTCCATGTCGCAAACCATGCTGCTGCTGAGACTCCTTCACAATCTGAAGGACTGTGATTAGTGTTAAGGAAGATTGACAGTACAGTCTGTTACCAGTTCTTTATTCTACCCCAAAATAATCAAACTCTATAGGCTGCAGTAAGCAAACGTGCTTTGAACAGAGGGCACCCAAAAACCTCCTAAAGATGCACAACTGAGAGAACTGATGGCCCTAAAAGACCTCATGACTCCACTGCTGACCTTCAGAGCTTTACGACTGTCATCGAGGCCAGGACTAAGATGTACCACAAGCACCTCCTCTTACAGACAATCACGAGAGGTCGTTTCAGGATAATAAGCTATGCCAACAGACACATCTAGGCTAATCTGACTGCCCTTGCTACCCTACGCCACCCCCTCCAGTCACACTTGTGACAGTTTTGTTGGCAAGACTGAAATAGAGAGAAGCTTTCCTGCTCTTAAACATCCCATCTCTCAGGGAAAGGACAGAAGTACCACAGAGCAGAATCACTGCTATCTTTCTGACACAGCTTCTACAAACAAACTGGTTTCTGTATACAGAGAACCTCATAAAAAGAGCTTTTAGGAAGAATTCAGTGGGCTTATTTTCTACTCAATTTTTTCTACTCTAGTCTTACTGCATATTACTGTAACAAGTTCTCCATGACAACGTACTGGCCTCTGACTTATGATAGCATCGCTCCACGATCACATATTTGCATCCTATATATTCTGTGCATCCTGTGCTTACTTTATTCACTTAAGTTACACTACCCAATAAAATCATGCCATATTCTGGTAAATTTGCTGGTGTTATTCATTCAGTTTACAAGGCAGATTATTTTGTGAAATAAAATCTCCGTCATAAACAAGAAATCTCTGTGCTGCATGTATTTATATCCCAAAAATTCCCTTTTAAGCTTTATCAAGAAGCCTTAAAAAAGCAGAAACAAGGCCAGATTATACAATGACCCCATCAAAAAAACCACTATTACTACAGCCAGAGAAAAAGAAAGCACCAGACTTTTAAAGTCTAAAATGGCAGATCTCTATCAAAGTGTTTTCTTATAATTATACCTTAAAAAAAGTCTCTTTAGTTTAAAATTAGTTAAATATTAAAATTAATAGTTATTACACTGAACTAGTTTGCATCTGTGGAACAAACGAGTCAAACTGTAATGCCTCAACACAGTTCAAGGCACACACTCCTTATGCTTGCTGTCTACCTAAGGCTTTTTTCAGACCGTATTTCAGCCTGAACAGTTACTCACTGAATTCATATCCTCCATTTCATTTACCTTTTCACTGACTTCGGTATTCCTAATGTTACTGGGGTAACTACTGTGTCACCATCTTACTCTACAACTTTACAACACCTGCCACATGCTAAATGTGAACCTGCAAACTTACTTCAGTTGGGCTTTCCTCTCACCCAGAAGATAAAACTCTGCTCTCTCACAGCTGTGCAGCTGGACTGGTTTCACATGGAAGTTTCACATACAAAAATGCCATGACCTTTACATGCCACATCAGATTTCAGAAGTGCTAAATCTAGAAGAGCCAGTGTGCCATCTTTGCATACCTGTTAGATTTATTCTATCCACTATTGCCGGCTTCAAGCATTAATATTACTGCCAGAATACTGACAGCCTGCTCTTATCTACTGCACACAGCCTAGCGCAGAGTTCTGCTTTGAAGGCTGACAACAGCTGTCACACGGTTTGGAAGGAGAAACTGCAAAGGTAAAGAACAAATCCACGACTCAGAGATGCAAAGCTGGTGCTCCAATTTCATCCCAACGAAACTCTAGTCGCCAGGGATGGTGCAAGTGCCTCTGAGTTAGCCCAGGCTATCACATCGACACTCTCTCAGGCCAGCATCACCCGAGGCCCCCAGGCTCTGACCCCAGGGTGCACAACCTGCTCTCAGATCAGCATCGCCTGGGACCCCCAGGGCTCCAAACCCAGGGCTCACAGTCCAGCTATCGCCTGAGGCATGGGTCAGTGCGGCCTGGATGGGCCCGCCGCCCTCAGCGCCGCCTCTGCACAAGGACAGGGGATCCTCCACCAGCCATCTCCCGCGAGGAAGCAGAGGCGGCCGTGCCCGCCCGCCCGGGGCCTGCCAGCCCCCGCGCTCCCCACAGCGGCCGCCACGTCCCCCTGCCGCCCACGGGGCTGGGCCTGCCACGTCCCGTCCCTCCCCACCGCCACCGCGCAGGATGCTCTCCAGGCCCAAGCTGTCGCCGAGGCCGCCGGGCTGCGGTCCCGCCGGCCTCTCGTTCTCCTTATTCTCCTCCGCGCCGCCGCCGCCGCCTCCTGCTGCTGCTCCTCCACGGCCGCCACCTGAGCCTTGCCGCTCCGCCGCCATCTTGCGCCTGGGCCGCCCCCGCCGCGTTGCATCATGGGCCGGGGGAGGGGAAGCACGCGCCAAGGCCAGGGCGAGCGCCGCCGCCGCCGCGGGGGCAGACGGGATAGGGGAGGACCCGGGGTGGCGGTGGCGCGGAGGTGGACCCCAGGAGTGGCGACCCGGGGGTGTGAGCCCCCAGCCTGGATGAGGGGTTCCCTCACGGTTTGGGTACACGCCACCTCCCCCTGGTGCTGGATCGGACCCTCTTGTCCTCCCCATCCAACCTGGGCAGCCCCGGGGGAGCCTCTCCGTCCCTCAGCACCTCCGTGGACCGCCATGGCAGGTGCTGGTGTGGGCTGAGTGGGTTTAAACTCCACCCCCGGCCAAGCACCAGACAAAATCTGCCCCTTTCCAGCACCTGTAGGGTAGCTGGGATCAGCTATTTAAAGTATAAACCCCAAGGGAAGCAGTTAAGACCAGGTCCTGGTCTAAATAAATCTTAAGATCATGGAATGGGCCAGGCCGGGAGGGACGTCCAAAGGCCATCTAGTCTGACCTCCCCACAGTCAGCAGGGTCACCCTGGTGCAGAAAATCCCGTAGCGACAGGTCAATGCTCATAAAGGAGACAAGAGGAGTCCTGCAAATTTTATTCAAAAAAAGGGAGAGTCCACTGGGGCGTTCCCCTGTGGGGTCTCTTGATTTTCCAGAGGACGCAGCCTCCGTTTTATCCTAATTCCCCAGCTGCTTGTAACCCTGTTCCTTTCCCTATTGGCTGAGGTACTTGGAAGGTACAGACTTCTCAGTCCACCTATTACATAAAAGTTTAACTTTTGCAGTTTTATAATTGTTTAACTTTTGCATTTTCAGTTAATTCCCCTATTTTTTTTGTTATCTCAGTCCTGCAGCTTCAATTAACTCTCCTATTCTTTTGGTTATCTCACTCCCTCCGATAATTTCATTTAACTTCCCTCTTTGTGGAGACACTCTTACCCATATTTTATCACCTGTTTGTGAAGACACTCTTATCCCTATCTTATCCCCCACAACTAGACCAGGTTGCCCAGGGCCTCATTAAGCCTCACCTCGAATATCTCCAGGGAAAGGACCTCAACCACCTCCCTGGACAACCCATTCCAGTGTTCTACCACCCTCATAGTAAAGAACTTGTTCCTAATCTCCAATCTAAATCTGCTCTTCTCCAGCTTAAACCCATTGCCCCTCATCCTGTCACTGCAGGCCTTTGTAAACAGGCTCTCCCCAGCCTTCCTGTAGC
>JAOXNO010000003.1:29717618-29728649 GCA_028565335.1 Limnodromus scolopaceus | reverse complement strand
TTTCTAATACAAGCCAGGATGCCATTGGCTTTCTTGGCCACCTGGGCACACTGCTGGCTCACATTCAGCCGCTTGTCTATTAGGACCCCCAGGTCTTTTTCTGCCAGGCAGCTTTCCAGCCACACTTCCCCAAGCCTGTAGCGGTGCATGGGGTTATTGTGGCTTGTGATGGCTCTCAAGATCACCTGTTCCATGACCTTCCCTGGTATCAAGGTCAGACTGACAGGTCTATAGTTTCCTGGATCTTCCTTTTTTCCCTTCATGTTTCCTCTTATGCAGCAGCTGATCATTGCCCAGGGACTTCTTTGTTCAACAACCCTCCTTTTTCAGAGGCATCCAGACCCAGCTGACTGTGCTGCTGATCCTTTCAAATAAATCATTTATTTTTATTAAATCATTTATTTTTATAAAATCCAATGCCCAAAACTCTGCTGTGGGAAACCCAGGGTCAAGCCTGAAGGAGGGAGCATGCCCAAGAGTAAGAGTGTGTGTGAGGAGTGGGAAGGGGCACCTGTTGGGTGACTGGAGTCACCCGCTGCCAAGGGACCCTGCTCCAAGCAGAGACAGACTCCGGTGCTCTGTGTGTGACTCCTCAAATGAGGTGTGAATACTCAGGCAACAGCTTCTCCTTTAACAGCAGGTTCTCCTCAAAGCACTGACATCCTCCATACATAAGTGAGCACAGTCTAAACTAAGCTCTGTAGTGTCAGAGCTGGAACACCTCAGAGGCCATGTATACAGCAGAATAATGTAGACAGTCCATCCCCAGACCATGATTGAAGAGAACGACTGCTGAGGGATGCTGGTCCAACATCACAGAAAGGAGCAAGCTGCATGTGTCACTTCCAGTCCATGCTGGACGGACAGAAGCAGCATAGCTTTGCTCAAAACCACCGTGATCATCCCTTTCAAAGAGTTCTCCAGACAACCCAAGCCACAGAACACTCTCCAATCCCATCACACTTACCTGCAAGACCTGGTCAAATTCTGGCTTCATCTGCTTGAGATGCTTCAGGATGGGGAAGATTGTGAGCACAGCTGAATAGTCGTGTCGGATGATGGCTTTCCGGGCAGCTGAGACAATGTTATCCCCCTCCATGATCAAGTTGTCTAATGACTCCTGCAACAAAGCCAGAGAGTCAGAAGGAAGCAGCATGACTTCTGCCCAGGCATCACTAGGGGCTAAATGCAGAATACCCATTAAAGATGCTAATTTAGCTCACGGGTCATTTGCAGCACCCAGTGACTCTGAACATGTTCTCCAGGGCCTGTGCAGGCCCCAGTTCCCTGCACAGGTTCTGGAGGACAACCCTAGCACTGATAGTGCTCTTAGACACCCACAGCAGGTGGTAGAATCCACATACTCACAATAAAGAGGAGGGGAGAAAGACTTTATGTGTATCCTTTATAAGAGAAGCCAAGCAGAGAGGCTCAACTGACCTGGATGAGAGAATCAAAGGTCTTCTTCTGGTGGTGCTCTGGGACAATTTCTGTCAGGAGCTGGTATTCACTCTGGGCCAGTTTGACAAAGGCACTAACGCAGTGAATGTACGCATCAATCTCGATGTCAAAGACGTCATCCCTCCCTGTAAAGGCAAAGTGGCTTTAAGAGAGAACGAAATTCACACTGAGCTTCCAGCAGGTCTGCTCACTCCAAGGCCTTGGTGTACATAAGAAGCATAAGGTTCTCCTGGAAAAGGCGGTTCTGGCTTCACACCCATCCTTGCGTGAGAACAAGAGTCATCTTCTCACCAGACTTGCCCCCTGGTTTGTGCATGGGAAGCTACGCATACCCTGCAGGAGGCAAAGCCATCTGCAGTTCAGGAAATGGGCACATCAGGACACCAGCTCTTTCCGGCCTCTTGACAGAAGGCAAGTTTGGAGCTCTTCTGGGATACAGGCTAAATTTAATCAAGGGCTTGAACACAGAGTACTAAACTGAGGAAGGTCTGAGGTGAATTATTCAACACCTCTGCTTGTATTTTTAGAATTCCTTATCTCCATCCGTCACGCAGATGAAGAACTGCCATTTTGCATCAACATTTCTGGGAAATTAAGGCTGTCCTGGAAGGCAGCCTCTTCCCACAGGCAGAAAGAGAAGATAAAAACCAGGCAGATGAACATTTAAATCCTATGAAGCAGGAATATCAGCACAGCTAGGTGAGCTGTTACACAACGCTGCACACAAATGCAAATATTTGAGTTGGAGGATACAAATGTCTCAGACAAAGATCCATCAAAGAACCTAAGTGGGAGGCACGAGAAGTGCCGGTATGATACAAAGGCCCACACCAACTCATGCCAACCACTAGCTGCAGGTGTTGGCAGGACAGACATAAATGGACTCACAACCTGCATTACTCAGACCCCCTGTAGTAACCACTACAAGACAGTAAGATTACACAGAGAGGCCTTCTCTCGGCTATGGGCTGCTGCTTCTCCTCCCAACATCTGCACCTTTGGATGGAGAAAGAACCAATTCTTCCCTACAGTGACAGGTCCCTTGGGTTGATCTTTTAAAAGTTATGGTCAGCAAGGAACACACAAATGTGATGTGGTTCTACAGATGGTCTCCAGTGGATCCCACTGTATTGCATGCCATGTGTGACGTCTTTCATGTTTGCTTCATTTCAGCACTGAACAAGCCAGTAGCTACCAATAGGAAAGTGCCCCTCAGCATGGTGGCCATCAGTCTTCGGTTGGACAAAGTTGGGGTTCCCTGTTTGAGGGCTTGGGGTGTGTGTGATTAGTAGGAGTGAATTCTACTGAGAAGAGCCAGAGCTTTTTAGTCAGAGAAGACCCAGGCTCCAGGACTGCCCATGTAGATGAACAGCTACTGGCTACACAACTACTGTGAAACATGCTGAAAAGAAGGACATTAGCCAGCTTGTTATGAAGTGACAACATGGTACTTACCAGCAGCCGGACCATGCTTGTCGCTCAGGGTATCGGAAAGGTGTTTAACTCGTAAATCATGCTCATGACCTAGTGAGATGTCAGCCGGCACAAACAGAAGGCGCAATTTATCCAGGGTGGTTACAGCATGGATGCTCACACTGGCTGGAAGCCGCTTCAAGCTTGGCTTATTTGATCTGATGGACACTTTTTTCCCTACACAGACCCAGGAATGCTACCTGACCAAATCCCTTTGTTGGGCTATGCAGCGGTAGCAACCCTTTGAAACCTGATGAGAAGTGTGAGTTAAGTCATTTGTTGGGCCACAGCAGTCCCTTGAATCTCCTACCATAAATTCTGAATGGAACAGCAGGCACCAGAAGCCCAATTTGTACCCACAGCCATTACAAATCCAAACTCAAAGCCCATCTCCTGCTCAGCATGAGAATTTTTCCCCCAGATGAATGACGTTAGTCACCATCTGGGATTCAGCAGACTACATTGTAGACGCTGAAGAGATCTACTTTGGATACATACATAGGAGATAGAAAGGTCTTACAGATGCTTTGAAGCAAGTGACCCCTTCTCCCTTACTTGGTATGAGCAGAGGAGACCAGAATACAGAAGACAACCATGGAGGTAGGTCTCCACAGAGAAGACATACAGGCCCAATGCACCGAGCTAGGTGTGGTCTGACACTTCAGCATCAGGTTTGGAAAGGTCACTAAGAAACCAAATGTGTCTCAAAGTCCAGGCAAAAAGAAAAGCGAACAGAAACACCACAAGCAGATGTCATCAGAGCAGAGCTTCCATTAGCCAGGTGGCTGTGGTGGGTCAACTGCTTTAAGGTAACATTCCTCTCCACCTGTACTCATGTTTACAGATACTTTGGAATTCAGACACTAAATTCAGAAAAATAATTTGGCAATGCGGCCCTACAGCACCTCCTTGGTTCCCCAAGGTCAGCTGTACCTATCCATTGCTGTCCACCAAGCACTAGGCTAATGGAAGTCCCACCTGGAAAAGCAAGGCTGATACACAGAGAAAGTCAAGGGTGAAGTAGCTAGAGCTGTGATTACCTTCCATAGGAATGAGGTTAGAGGCCCCCTTTTTCCCATCTAGACCATGCTGAGAGTACTGTTTCAGAAGGTTCTGAGCCTTACGGATCGTGCCTGTCACCAGAGCCAGAGAGAAGAGACAAGAAGACCTAGAAAAATCAGTGAAAGAAAACAAACCCAGAACACCAGCCCTCCACCAGCAAGTCACCTGGGCCCAGCAAGAGGATGCTGGGCACCAATGAGCATGCTCAGTACAGGAACGTGAACCCCAAACTCATGTCCAAGTGTGCAGATACAATGGTGTTTCCAGACTGTTTCCCTGCTTTGAGGGTGGGGGCATGAATTCCAGCCAGGGTTACAGAATCAGGGAGCGCTCAAATCAGTTTGGTGAGGTGGTACGGCCGGGTGAGAAAACACCAGAGAAGGGAAGCAACGAAGCACCCTTCCGGGTAACGAGTTTATTTAAGCCGGTACTCTGCATCCAAACGTAAGAGGTTTGTGGCTTTCCCTCAGCTGGGGAAGCAGGACTTTGCAGTACAGACAATTCCTGTCCAGCAACGCTTTGCCTGCTCCCCAGAACCACAACTGCCCTTCGGAGGGGTATTTTCTGAGCATGCTCAACGTAGACCCATCAGGAGCCCCACAGCCAAGACGAGGAATGATCTCTGGCATTACAGGAAGCGATAAAAGGGAGACAACCTCTGGGCTGGAGAGAGCAATTGCAGCAGCAATTCTCATCACAGGAATCACAGAATAATGGATGCTGCCCACCCATGTCTAACTCGCATTAAGTCACTCTAATCCCCAAGACACTTCTCTTCTAAGAAACTGCAAATCAATTAAAACCATGGGGAAAAAAATAACACTGGGTTAAAAGATTTATACTTAACACACACAAAAACCAGACAGAACTGAACAAAAGCCAACGCTGGATATACAGCTAGAAAGCACAAAACAAAGCATTAATGTGACAAGTGAAGACTAAGCACTGTTTCCACATTAAAAGGTTAGTCGTCATGCAACAAGCTACAATTATCACAAGCACACGGACACCCTCTCACAGCAGAGCTTTGCTGTTGCCTGCACAACAGGGAACGGAAAGTTTTGGGAAGGTAGAAGGAGTTTCTATAGGAGACCCAGCTGAAAGAGAGCTGGGCTGAGTAAATGAAGAAGGATCCAAGAAATAAAAATGCTGATGCCAAAATTAAGAATTGTTCTTCCGCTTTAAAGTAATAAATACTCCAAACATGCAGAAAATCCCTACTTCCACCAGTAACTGTAAGCCACAGGGCAGCTTGGAAATGAGTGTTGGCTGCCCAAATGCTGAGGACCGGTACTCTGAGGGGAAGCCCAAGTTCAGACTGCTTCAGAACAGCATCCCAGGGTGCGGGACAGCTTCATCCCGTAAAGGGATATAGAGCAGGGGGAAGGAAACTTCAAGTCCCCCAGACAACGTATCTCTAATGGGGGAGAACAGAAGAGAGAAGTTCCCACTGAATTTCCAAGCTGCCTTAACCTGGTGCACTTACTAAATAAGAGAATATGGTTCCTAAAGCATAATATTTCACTGGCAACATTTTTCTTCTACCAGTTCAGAGTGTTCTCAACCACTTAGTAAAAAAAAAAAAAATTGTATCCATAAAACATTCTTCTAACAGGAAACTTCTTCCCTCTAGACCCACACCAGGTGGGAAGACTTACACCCTCACTGTGCCGATGCATTTGCTCTTAACTTCTGCCATATGAAGAAATGAGAGGGCTACGGCTCTCCTTCCAAGCTTCCCTACACTCTTCACACCTAACACTTCCACTTTATTCTTAGCTACTTTCAGAAACCTCTAGAGCTTGGGCACATCAGCGAGATCTCTGAGCAAGCAGGGCTGTAGCTAGCTCTGGAGATATGCACTAAGCTCTTTCTTAGTGCTGTTCCCATGGCCCAGCTGATGCAGAGCAGCTCAACCCAGGTACTGTTCTACCAGTCCTGTCATCTTTCCCACTTTCAAGCATCCAGGGAGAAGGGAGAACAAAAAAAAAAAAAAACCAACCAAAAGATAATAAATAAAGAGGGTAAATTGGTGTGAAAACCAAGCAGACAGTACAACTGCTGGTGCTGTCAATAGGATCTCACTTCACAGGCATGCAGTGCATGTCTCCACAGCCCACGTCCGACAGCTTCTTCCCAGATGAGAGCTGAAACGCCTCTGCTGTATTTTATTCGCATAAGCACAATTACCTGTGTTAACGCTGACACACACCGAGTGTTCAGCCTTCACGGGCATCACTCTGCTGCTGCATCCCTCTTACCTAGCATCCTAATCAGGCTTTAATGGATTCTAGTGGAAGCCAAATGCTTTTGTTCCATGATTGTTTTTCCCCTATTAGGCAGCTTGCAAACCAAATGGGATGGAGTTTCAGCTACTAATGAAAACATCACATTCAAGCTGGGCAGTGATCAATATGGGAAGCGGGAACAGGCTCTTTATTCTGCCACACAAAGACTCCACAGCCTGCCTTCAGGTAGCACCTCACCGCTCGGTAAACTGGAGCATTAAATAAACTAGAAAAGGGCTCCCCTATAGCATGAAAAGAGCCCTTAAAGTCAAAACGCACATGAAACTTACGCTCCTGTGGCCCAATTGTCAAATAAAGCGGCTTTTGGGCATACATGAGCCACAGTTTTCCAACTCCACATCATTTTCCTGTTTCTATCTTCCATTAGGTAGTTTTTTAAACCAAGAAAAAAGGGCAAAAATTCCTCTTTTCTGAAGCACCAGCTGCAGAAGTCTGTATAAACTGGCTAAAGCTCTCTGGCTTTTGCTCGCAGGCGGGCAGGCTGGGTGCCCTTACAGGCATCTTCTGGCCCCATCCTTCCCCGGCACTGCAGAGCTGCTGAGCTACCTGCTGCTCTCAAGCCAGTAAAAGAGCACTAGGTCTACAGGCATCACAACCAAGTGATATTTTACATGCATGTATTTGCAGCAGGATGATTTTTGGAATGTGAATGTGCTTGCCCTCTGAGACAGACTGCTGACATTTCAAACACCAAGCTATAAAAAAAAAAAAAAAAGCCTACAGATTGCTTCATCAGTTCAACTTGACTTGGCAAGTTTCAGTTAAGAGAAGATGGCCCTGCTTTAGAAGTATCTCCACCAATCAGATTTTCAACTGCAGGTTGTAACAACAGGAGACACTACAGGGCACACCAATAAATGAAACAGTAACAGAGAGATGGAGACCCTCTGAAACACCACATGGATATGGAGCATGTTCTCTAGAATCTAACCTAGTACCTGGGGAAGAGTGGGGAGACTCTGCCTTGTTACCCTGTCCCTAATACCTCACCTTCCCTTTAGCTGTAGCCTCTCTTGCACTTTGCATTATTAATAAACAAGTTATAGCACATCAGATTTAGTTTGTTATTTATCCCTTGCAACAGGTTGAAGTGTGCATTGGGGTGTGCACTGGGATATTCTTCCTTAAGGACTAAGGAAATCAGCTTGTTGGAATCATGAGAAAAATCCGTTGTCTGAAACCCAAATTGACAGAACTTGACTTTACTTACTGAAGGAATAGCATAGGAAAAAAAAAAAATCTCTTTTCCCATAATTGAACAAAGGCTAAAACCAGGGGAATCAAACACCACAAGATGAATATTGCTATGAAGAGGGCCACCGTGCCAGTGCCAAGAGGGTGTAAGACCTCCATCTCAGGAGCTGTCCTTGAAAGCTGAGGGAACCACAGAAAAAGAAAAGAATATCAGTGAATCTCTGCCCAAAGACTATATTTTTCCCCTTCATTTTTAATTTCACTCAAGTACAATTTAGCAGCCATAAGAGATGGCTGCTGTATGAGGTTTAAACTACCCTGTCTTTCAAGAGCTACAATCTGGTTCGCTGCCCTTGTTCACCGAAGATGGGAGACAAATTAGCCACTACTTTTTCCTTGAGATTAACAATACCCCAGTGCTCTGTGCCTTCTACCTGGTCCATTTCACAAACTCCAATTAAACTGGGCAAAAAGAGGTGAAAATCTCCTGACAAATCTACAGCTGAAACTCACCATGGCAAGTAATTTTGGATGTGCAAACGCATCCATTTTGGAGGAGCCCTGTTTGTAGGGAACAAGCATTTGTGCTCTTGAACATGTGGCCTCCTTTCTGTACTTTCTCTTTGAGCATCCAAGATCTAAGACTCATTTAAAAAAATCCTAGTGATTTTTTTTAATCTGCCCATGAAAAAAAAAAAACCCAAACAAAACACCTCCTCCCTCCTCCATCTCTGACTATTTACTGAGAGCACAGGGGAGATGTCACCATTGGGCAGGCTGCTCAGAAACATTTGCTGACCATGCTGACCTCACTGCAATCAAAACCCAGGGACCTTTCCAGTATCAGGTGATAACTGAAAACTGTGGACCAAATCTGAAACATCCACAACCTAAGTTCCCCATGACTCAGCTACAGATCCCCATCTGGCATCTCTCCTGGAGAGAGCTACTGAACCACGCAAAAATAGTTTTTACCGATTGTAATCGTGCTGTTGGGCAGGAGCCACTGTTCAGAGGCTGAACACAAACTACTGCCATCGTGCTCCGGAGCAATTTTAAACACTGTTTTTCCTGCCACCTGCAGCACAGCTAGTTCTCCTTAGCAGGAGGATATTGTCCTGTACAGGTCTCCCAACACTGGTGGCAAATTCTTACATGAAGAACTACCTGCCAAACTCCAGAGAAAAGCCAAATGTTGGCGTGAGACACCCCCATGGGTGGTTTTCTGCTGACAGGGAAAAATCCACTGAAATTTGCAGACTGACTGCATTCACCAACTGTAACTTGCGCATCAGCTTTCAAGAACAGCTCCAGGGCACGACAGCAATAGCACAGATTGATTTTAAAAGAGGGGGTGATGTTGGGTCAAGGCCTTCCTCAGGCAGCCCTCCCTCTCCAAATATCCCAGGCACACCCTCTGCTGTAGCAAGAAGAGGCCCAGCAAAGCCTCTCCACACGCAGAAGTGAAGAGAGCGAGCACCAGGGCCAGCACACACACACATAGACGCACATTACCTGGGATGAGGACTGCATTCACATCAGGATTATAAAAATAAACACAACATGATTAAAATGGGTATTTCTTTTCCTCCCTTTCCCCACCCCATCCATTCCCAGTCCCTATCCACATTTCTTAGTATTTTCCTGAACCCAGTAAGAGTATTTGGACAACACAGGAAAAAATATTAGGGTGGGAGAGTATTGGCCAGGTAAACCCACAGAAATATGAACTTTTCTTTCATCACTGTTACAGAGGAGACAATAGGGTGCTGTGACACACAGAGGGACAGTATCACTGCCGTGGGAGGTACATGCTAGCTTCTGCTGTCCCTCCTTCTGGCTGTGCTCCCACTAGATGGCACATTTTGGAGACGGGAACTCCAGCTCTGCGCACCAGTACACCCAAGTGACCAGCCTCACCAGCACCAGCTGCAGAAAATGCAGCAAAACTCCATTATGAGGAGAGGTGGAACAACCCACCAGCCACATTCGTAGCTCTTCCAAAGACAGGCTGAGGCAGAAGCTTTAACAGCCCTTCCAAAATTCAGGCGACTTTGGATCTCATTTCCGTAGGCACATACCTAGTCCCCATTTCAGCTCCTGACGAGTTCTTTGTTTCTTAGCGCAATAATAACTAATGATCAAAGCAATGCGTTTTATCAGATCTGAGTTTTCTATCTTGCTGTGGCACAGCCTATCCTCCATATTCCAAGGCTGAGGACAGGTGTTCTCAGATCACATGGTTTTATAGCCCTCTCAGGTCTCTTTTTACTGATCTCCTTTGTTAAGGCAATGGCTTTTTCTCTCCCTGTACACAGAACCCCTCTCCTCCCTTTACATCGCCCAGAAAACACAGACAGAAAATGTCTGTAATCTCAATGCTGGATCCAGTGCAGAGAATAGGTGCTTATATCCAAAAATCTCACCCCTGCTCCTGTCCTGAAAGCACATTTTAGACACAGAGCCCACCTCAGCAGTGAGAAGGCTGCAGATAGGTGTTTGATACCCAGGCAAGAGGATACACAGTACAGTGATCCCCTCCTTCCTGGACTCACCTGGTCTCTTGATTGGCTTTTTGGTGGGGGTGTCCTTCCTTTTGTTCTGAATGGCCGGGGAATACGGCACCCCTGTGGAGGAGCTGTTCTTACGGAAATGGTCTTTCAGCCCCTTGATGGAGCGGTCAAGCTGAACAGAGCGGATTTGGAAGTAAACAGTCATGAAATCTATGGAGACAAGGTAGAAGCAAGATTATAAGCAAACAGGGAACATTATACGGTAAAACAGACCTTTCCTGAAACACTCTGTGCACTTAATAGCATTGATGTGGGACCCCAAGTATGTGTTTTTCCCTCCCCCTCCTGTTTTCTTCAAAAACTCCTTCCTCCTTCCCCTGCAGTATTCATCCCAGCCCTCCCACCACACCCATTAAGTCTGTGTACCAAGAGCACATCAGTTGTGCAGCTGATGGGAGACATTTGTGCAAGACATTGTCCATTCAAGCACTCACTTTCTGGCAAGAGAGACTTTACAGACTCCTCAGGATTCAGAGCACACAGGAACTAAATGAGGTGTTCATCACTTAAGAACAAAGTACAAACTGACTAGTGAAATATGCTATATACGCTTGAGTCGCCTTTGACTATGGAAAAATTCTTAAGAAGCTTTTAAAGATATTTGTCATAGTTGGTAAGCACAGTAATCCCCACTCAGAAATAAATCGTTGAGGTGGGGGCTGATTCTAGTTGCTACATGTATGTGAAAGTATACATTTCCTCTAACAGGTCCCGAGAGTCATTCACTCCCAAACAAAAAGTTAATAAGAGAGTATAAAGCTGTAGGCAGAGGCAAGTTAAGTGAATTTCTGCCATAGGACAGACTACGCATTAAGATAACTTGCTTTATTCACACAACTCTTTCTCTCTTCATATCCACCAGGAAATTCCACTCAAATATGAGAAAAAAATTCTTTACAGTGAGGGTGCCAGAGCCCTGGAACAGGCTGCCCAGGGAGGTTGTGGAGTCCCCTTCTTTG